>CM060919.1:794284659-795484659 GCA_030737875.1 Allium sativum | reverse complement strand
GTCGTTGATCTCAAGTCGTGAGGAGCTGATGAGTGGTTATCGTTGGTTCATCCTTTATACTCTTTCATCGTTTTGTTCGGGTTAGAATTGAAGGCGTCGTTGGTTTGCTAGTTTGTACTCAGATCCAAACTTTGAGGATCAGAGTTGACTAAGTGAGTGGTCGGTATCACACTCACCTAGGATGGTGAGTTGATTCAAGTCCGAAGACTAAGGGCCAGGGATTAGGCACTTAAATTGCAAGTATCATGAGTTTATACTCGATCTCGTTGCTGGTTCGATATTTGAGTTAGCTTGTGAAGGATCGGGTCACTCCTACAAGGTTAGAGTCTAAGTATAAACTTGAAGTAGTGGCTCGATGCCAGGCTCTGAGGCGTTGATTCGGTGTTGCGCGCTCATGCGTGCAAGTCGGTCGCTTCATAGCTAGCTCACTACGCGTGGTGGGAGCTTCCCAGTAGTGCAACTCGACGAGTAAATTGACAGATCACAATCAACTCTAATCATACTTGGTTGGTAAATTTAAGGTCGTGCCAACAGGTAGACTCCAAAATATGCCGAAGCATAAATTGTTCGTGCCACATCCATCGGGCTTAAGGTTACGTCAACGAATAGACTCCTAAATATGTTGAAGCATAAATTGGTCGTGTCATACCCATCGGGCTTAAGGTTGTGCAAATGGATAGAATCCAAATTTGTCGTGCCATACCCATCGGGATTAAGATTATGCCAATGGATAGACTTCAAAATATGCCGAAGCATAAATCATCATGTCATAACCATCAGGCTTACGGTTGTGCTAATGGATAGATTCCATAATATGTCGGATCATAAATCGCGTTATACTCATCGAGCTTAAGGCATTTACCCCCAGTTTAGGAGGTAAATGAAAAGTGATATGATTTGGTCGCATTTGTTGCAGTAGTACTCTGAGGATCTACGTATGAATCACAAAAGTTTAGATTGATACTTTAACACTTCGGACAAGGGCTACATTTAAGATGGACATGTCCAAGTAAAAGCCTGCTATCAAGTTGTTCTTAGAGAACGTACAACAATGTTTACATTAAATGTTTATTCAAGAGAAATGAAATAAGCATTGTGGCGTCGTAGATCTAGGACACTTTTTTCTGTTGCAACCTTGTTGAGTTGAAGGGTTGATCCTAAGGATCTAGTCTATAACCAAGGTCCTCAACGGCTGTTGTTCTTGGCGAGCGTTGGATGACTGGGAACTTAATTTGGAGGATCTTGTTTGTACTGCTCAAGTTTTCTCTGGCGGATAAGCTTTTCGATAGCATCCCTCGGATGTCGACAATCGTTTGTGTCATGGCCATACATTTCGTAGTACTTGCAGTATTTTCCAAACTTCTCTCCTTGGCTTTATCCGTCGATTCTCTGGGATTCAGCTTCTTGTATTGGAGAATGTTGCAAGTCTCAAGGGAGTTATTGAACGGAGTGTAATCATCAAACGAATTGTGACTACTTCCATTGTTTTCACCTTGAGCTAGTTTGTTTAGAGCATCAAGACTAGATTTATCGGAACTTTCTCCGGTCGGTTTGGCAAGGCCACTGCGTTGCACAATGCCTTCAAGTGGGTTGTCAACCGAATCGTGACTACTTCCATTGTTGTCAAGGCGTTGTTGAACCTTTCTAAGTAGCTCTTCAAAGTCTTGTTGATTCCTTGGTAGATGTTAGAGATGGTTAGGATGCCTTTGGGTCTTGTCAGATGCATTCTGAACTGTTTGGCAAGTTGGTCGAAAGTTGAGATGATTCTTAACGCAAGTCGAGTGAACCACAACAAAACCACGTCTTCAAGAAAGACGAGGAAGCACTTGCACTTCACGGCGTCTGTAGCGCGAGCGGAATCCATGTGTCATTCATAACTGTTTAAGATGTTTCGATAATCTGTCTTCCCTGAGTAAATCGCTGTTTGTGGTATGTTGAAGCGTCTAAGTCATTCGACGTTTAGAACATTTTCAGTGAATGAATTACGCCTCTTACTGGCTTTCCAGTCGTCGCTGACGTGACCCCTCGGCTCCCTCATGGTCTTACGAACCACGTTGGTGAGAGCCGAAGTTTCAATCTCCGATGAATTCCAATGGTCGTGATCTAACCCAGAAGTTCACTGCCTAAGGCACCTCCTTGGATAGACATCCTCATTATCCTGTGATTCATCAGCATCCATTCTTTGGTTTCGTGGAGGCTGATTAAAAGTAACTTGGACTAGGCTTGTAGCTTGAACCGTAAGCGCCAAGTTTTATACGGCGATAGGCCATGCCTGGCTAGTAGGGGGTTGAGCACTAGTCCCTTGGTCGAGACCATGCCCTAACCGAGAACGGTCATGTTGACGTGTTCCCTCTCTGATGGTAATTTCAACACTATCTTGGTTAACCCTCCTCTGTTGGCTACTATGGGGGGTATCAGAAGAAGAGCTATAAGAAGAAAACCTCTCGGAGACATAATTCGAAGAAGATTGAGTGTTCCTGGTAACCTGAAGGTGAGTGATGTCCCTTTAAGTATTCTGTTGCAGTTGTTGCATGTGTTTGAATTGTTCATTAAGCAGTTTTTGGGTTTCTTTCAGCTTTCTTGTGACTTCAACTGGGCTTTAGTAACCAGAGCCTCGGGATCACGAGATGTAACTATATCAACGTTAGTAAAGGATTGGAAGGTTGTTGTTGGATAAATCCCTCTCGATCGGCATTGGAAGGTCCAACAATGGTGGATTTCTCCCTTTTCACCATTAGTATCAAGCTTCGTAGGTAGATCTTCAAAGATTTGAGTGGTTCTCCAAACTTGGATGGAAGAACGGCGGGAATAACAAGTTTTTCTTGTATTCTCAGTGAAGCACCAAAATGTTGACGTTCAAATGTTGGTACAACACCTAAAAAGTTCAATGTCAATTAAAGTTAAATGAAAATGAGGTCATTAATGTGTAAATGAGAGAAAAACAATTATACAATAGTTTATAGTGGTTCGGCCATAGTTAGCCTATGTCTACTTTATGTATTGTCATTTTATTGATCAAACTCAAGAATTACAACCTGGATTGATATTACTCACGAGATTACAAGAGCTAAGAGAATACAAATTGCCTAAAGTCTATTTCTCGCTGAGGAAAATGTTATTTATAGCTATAGATTCGGAGGAAACCGATGAGTGCGCGAAAGAGTGAACCCCAAAGGCTTTGTTGGATTATGAGGTTCTAGACTTCATGAAGCTATCTCTTGTTTTTCTTTGTTAGCCTACGTCCACTTTAAGTATTTTGTCATTTTATTGATCAAACTCAAGAATTACAACCTGGATTGATATTACTCACGAGAATACAAGAGCTAAGAGAATACAAATTGCCAAAAGTTAATTTCTTGCTCAGGAAAATGCTATTTAAAGCTATAGATTAGAAGGAAACCGATGAGTGCGCGGAAGATTGAACCCGTAAGGACCCAAGGCCCAAAATAACATATACAGGGATCGGTACCGATCCTCAAAGGCTTTGTTGGATTTTGAGGTTCTATACTTCATGAAGCTATTTCCCTTGTTTTGCTTTGTCTTATATTGAAGTTTGGTTGCATTCTGATGAAAAAATCGGAGAGTACGAGCTCTTGAAGTTGAAAGTTTTTGAGTTAAACCTATCCCTGATGAGTTGTAACGGATTTTGAGATGTAAGGGAGTTGTACTGATTCCCAATGCCTTAAACTTGTATGTTGAGCTATTTGGTGCATGGTGAGTCGTACTGATCCCAAAGTGGGATTCCTGCTGATCTCCAAACACTTATGCATCTAGGAATTGTTTTAAGGAACTGAAACGATCGTACTTGCATGACTTCATCTGGGCTTGATCTCTAGGTGTTGCGATGACACTTCTGAGTCGTTTAGCTCTGCAACGGCCGAGTCATGGTAGTCCGGATTGCTTCTGATAGCTGAACCAAAAGGCCAGATAATAGGTGTCATGCAATCTAGCGTGCATGCGTGCCATTGATTATTTAATGTGGTTTTATTGTTTACAAGTATAAATTAAAATGTTTAGCATATTCCTTTTGTTTTTTATAATGTAACAGGAATTTTATCTGTGGTCCGTCTTCATCGTTGTCCATCATCTAGTATTCCCAGGAAATTCTAAAGTTTTCCTAATGTTTCGAAAGTATCGTGAAAATCCTAGATTTTATATGTTCTGTTGTGGTTTTATTTGCCCAACTCAAATTCTTTCTCCAAGAAAATCAATTTATTTTTTGAACAATTTAATTTTCTTTTTCAAACAGTTTAATTTTCTTGGGGTTTGGAATCACACTATTTTCCAGTTTTCCGTTAATAGATATTATGTTCTTCTGCATTATTAGAGAATACGTCTATATAACCAGTTTAACTAACACTTGCGGTTTTTAATTCAAAAGGCATAACTAGCCATTCAAAATGTCCTTGTGGACAACTAAGGATAGTTAGTTCTTTGGACTATTTATCAACAAGCCTTAATTGACATAAGCCTGGCTTTGACATCAAATTCATTATAATATTCTGCACTCTATATATGCTTAGTCACAAATGCTCAACAGAGGGAATTAAATATCAAATTTTGTGTGGCTGTTAATATTTTTATGATTTATTATCATTCCAGCATTTCCTCTTTTAATTTTAGCATGATTTCTTACTATAAAGGCTGAGAAAATGGGTACTAGAACTTTACTAATTTAGAATCTAACATTTTTTTTTCTTGTTTTGCAAATTCCTATGAATTGGTGGTACCTTGATACTGTTAACTTTAATTTTGGAATTTTTTTTATTGTTCCACTAACTCGATATGCTTTATCAAACCATTTCAATTGGTTGTTTGAATAAGGAGGTTCAAACATATTATGCACTGAAATTTCAAGCTCATTTGAAGGTTGGTATTTTGTAAGTGCAAATATTTGGTTGTGCTATTTTTGGTGTTCTTAATTCTTATGCTTTCATTTAGTGTAACTAGTTTTTCACGTGCACATGAAAGTATTGATTTGAACCAAAGTCACCATGGCTAGTTACCTTATCTCTTCAAGTTCTTCTTTTGATTTTTATACTGAAGAAGAATGTTAATTTGTTTCTTACCTTTCTAATTTCGAGAAACAAAACAAACGTGAAGCATTGATTCGAATTGTAGTTACGGTGTTTCTTCGAATTCCTTGATTTTGCATTGTTCTCAAAAGACTTTGTCGCATTGTGAAGGTAACATCTACTTAAAAATTATAATTCAATTGAGTGTTATTAGAAAATTATTAAGGTTGCCTTCATCGAAACATAAATGTGTGTGTACAAACGCGCAGATGCACATGCACATGCGCATGCACTACACAGGCATGTATTTCCGTCGGAGCTCTGTTCGGACCTTGGTGCCCAACTCTCCACTTCATCTTGAACAACATAGTTTTCAAGGTTCTATGTTTAACAAAATTACATGAAATTAGCTGATACCTTTGTAGAATATAAACATGGTATAGAGCAATGCTAAGTGATGCTATATACGAACACACTTAATAAAAATAAAAATGTATTTCAGCTTTGTTTTTTTCTTTTCTTTTTAATACATAACCATAGCACAGAGCAATGTCAAGCGATGCTATACATGAACACATTTAATAAAAATAGAGATGTATTTCAGCTTCATTTTTCTTCTTTTTAATACATGACCAAACACGTTTCACTGCGGAAATCCTTATTTCAACATGTCAATCAAAAGTAATGTTATGTAATGTGAAAAGGGAATGTACAATTTCCACCATAGATGAAGTATATTCCTAAAAGAATCTCAGTTTGGAATAATTTTATGTCCAGGTCTAAATTAAGACCATTTAAAAAGATTTCCGTTGCCTGTGTTGGCTTTATTGACTGTGTTGTCTGCTGAATTATATAAATTCTGTATGGTCCACGTTGTAGTAGAGCTTGATATTTTGCATTTTGGTAGCACAGTTAAGTTGGGAATGGAGAAATTGACATTCTTTCGACTTTTCTAGAGTTAATTAGCAATATCTACTGATACTATTATACTGCATATAGTTTCCGATGTTAATTATAAGCTTCTATTTGTCTTCTCATTTTATCCTTTTGTTCTAACCGGTCAAAAATGATGAATATTATTCTGCTTATACACAGGTATATAATAATGCTTGTTACCTTTACTCAGGCCCGGGCAATACTAGAATGGCATAAAGTATCACGATTTTGTGGACATTGTGGATCTGCGACAACTTCAATTGATGCAGGGAGGCGAAAACAATGCACAGATGAATCATGCAAGAGAAGAGCTTATCCTCGAGTTGATCCTGTATGTAGCGTAGGATAACTACTAAAATAACTTTAATGCATTTCCTGAGTTGATCCTCGAGTTGATCTTGTGCAACAGGTTGTCATAATGTTAGTTATAGATAAAGAAAATGACTGCTGCCTTTTGAGTCGCCAATCAAGATTTGTGCCTCGCATGTGGAGTTGTCTTGCTGGTTTCTTAGAGGTCAGAATTCCTACTCCATATTTAGTCTGGTTCATTTCTAACAGACAAGATAAAATATGAATCAGAAAATGTTGATAGATCTTCCATTTCTACAACTGTATACCACGGGGACTATGTTCAGTTTTTATGGGACACAATTTCATTTTAGGCTAATTGTTGAAACAACTTCTGCGTTTTGGTTGGTTTTGAAACCGTTTGTAAGCTAGGCGTTTTTCTACATTAAAGCAATTTTCAATAGCATCTATGGAAAACCATATTGGTTCATCATCTATAATTGTGTTAGCGCCATATTTTAAAAAATCAACAATTGCAAATGCTTTAATACTAGCCAAAGCGTGCAACAAGCTTGAACTATGACAAAATGAAAATTTATCCGTTTCTATAAGATTGGTCAATTGGATTAGAAGGCATTTGATATATCTGAAAAGAATACTCTGATCCAGCGATGACCCTTACTGCAACATCGTCTGACTGCTTTAATTTGTTTTATTCACCATGTTATATTTGGATTGATGAAGCTCTAAATCTCTTATGATTATCAACTGAAAACATTAAATTTCAGTCCTCTTGTAATTTTGTTATGCATTAGCCAGGGGAAAGTTTTGAAGCTCTAAATCTCTTATGATTATCAACTGAAAACATTAAATTTCGGTCCTCTTGTAATTTTGTTATGCATTAGCCAGGGGAAAGTTTAGAAGAGGCTGTTCGTAGGGAAACATGGGAAGAAGCTGGAATTGAAGTTGGTGATGTTATTTACCACAGTTCACAACCATGGCCTGGTAACTACATTTGTGTAAAGTATATATTTTTATCTTAACTTACATTTTGAGTTTGAAGCAAATAATGTGATTGGATTTGGTCCTCCACATTGATTAATCACCACGAATCAATTTCAATGATAAAATGCTCCATTTTGACCAAAAAGAGTTTTTCTATGTGCACCATCTTTGCCGCATACATATTGTGAGATCTAGCAGTTCAGATCACCGGCTGAATCTCTCGGGTTTTTTAACCAGAGAAGAGGTTTCATTCAGGCTTGCAATGAAAAAACATGTATTTCTGAGTATCACTTGTGAACCAAAATCTTGCCAATGATAACAAGTTTACTTGTAAAACCTATGATAAGTTGACACTGTTTCAATTGGAATTTTAATTCACTTTTATATTAACTAAATGCAAACAATATTTTTTATATGATTTGTTTGATTTATCTATTTCAGTTGGGCCCAACAGTATGCCATGCCAGCTGATGATTGGATTTTTCGCTTTTGCAAAATCATTCACCATTAACGTAGACAAGACTGAACTACAAGGTAGGTGATTGCCAAAGAAACCACTCTAAATTATACAAGAAGCTCTGTGCTTAAACTGATGTCTTTAAAGCCACCTTCACTATACTATTTTGATCACTTTCAAATTTAAATTGACATTACGATTAACTGGTTTCCAGATGCTAAGTGGTACAGCAGAGAAGAAGTTAAGAAAGCCTTGACATATGCAGAGTATGAGAAAGCTCAAAAGACATCTGCTTCCAAAGTAAATCGAATGTGCAGAGGCGTAGAACGAAGTCAAAGCATTTCTTCAGACTTCAACATAGAGAGTGGCGAGCTGGCTCCTATGTTTGTGCCTGGGCCTTATGCCATAGCTCATCATCTCATTTCTTCATGGGTTCATGATAACCCAATGAAACAGCTGGAGACCAACTTGTCTAATCTATAATACGAGAAGTATAACAAACCTTATGTGGCCTCTCTTTACGTTTCATTGACGATTACATTTCCCCTATAATCCATTTTATATACATAATTTGTATATAGTATAAGTTGACCTTGGTATACCCTGGATACATGAATATTTAAGAATGATTCAAATTTGTATTATAGAATCTATCGTTTGCTTTAATATTCTCTCCGTTTTAGACGCAGTATACGGCTTCCATTAAATTTGACCTTTTTGTTCTTTACTCAGTATCAAAACGAGATCATGTACATTAATCACAGTAACATCGAAGTACTCACAGAAACACATTAGGACGCGTACCATACACAATTACTCTATACGTGTAATTCGTTGACGCTACTCAATTTTCACTTGGCGAACGTTTTTCTTCACGTGTTGGGACCTAGGAATGGTCACATACAGCACTCCATCCTTAACCTGAGCCTTGATATCCTCAGCCTTAGCATCTTCAGGTAACAACAGACTGGTATTGTAAGACCCGTAGCTTCCGAAATACCATTCGTTTCCTCCTTCATACCCTTCCTCTTCCTCCTTCTGCTCGCCTTTAATCACCAAATATCCATCTTCAATGGTCACCTTTATGTCGTCCTTGCTCAGTCCTGGAACCTCGAACCTTAGTTTATAGTAGTCTTCTTTCTCCTTGATTCGACCAAAGAGTCGAGAAGGCGAGAGCTTTCCTAGCACGCTGTTCAAGTTCTGAGATGCTTGAGAAAGTACATTGCTCAGCGATCCGAACCCTGGCATCATATGCTATATTCGTTAGTACTCAATATTGCAGCAGATTTACTCAATATTGCAGCAGATTCAATATTGCGGCAGATACTATGAAGACGATGACGTTGGACATAATCCCACATCTTGAAAATTATAAAAGTAGCATGTTCATAAACATGGTGTTACCATTTGCGCTTCGATTTACACTTTCGGCCACCACAACTTGTTCGGTCATTCACCGCCAAACGGCATTTCCAACCGTTCGACAATCGTTAACGACATTTCCAACGTTGTTCGTTGTTCACCACCGAACAGATTTGTGATGGCAGAAAGTGAAAATCGAAGTATCACCAATAGTCGCATCTTATAAATATTGAAGAGACCAGTTTTGACGTTACCTATGTTCTTTGGGCGGAAAGGAAGAAGAGTGAGAGGCTTTCTTTGCTGCTGCATTGATTCCTGGATGGATGAACTGGACTGTTTGTCAGTTTGGACGGCCAGTTCACCACCATCTCTTTTTTCGCTGTTAAACTTTGATACGGATGAATGGATTTTATGTTTTTGGGATTTGCGAGCACCACTGAGTAGTTTAGGCATGTTGAATGTGGTATTCTTCATAGTGCAAGCTCGAGCAAGTGCCATTTATTTACTTTTATAGTTTTTCTTTTCTTTTGATGAATTTGACCATGTAGTTGAGGTGGTTGTATATATATGTTTTCTGTAAAGAAAAACTGAGTTTACAAGAACGGTCTGGAAAGAATGATGGCAACAGCTTTTAGCAAGTGTTTCTAGCTGCTTCCAGTGTTACGGAGAAAATGCTAGCATCACTTGTGCTGGCTCACTGATTTTATTTTATGAGGTAGTTAATCTACGAGAAAATAATACAGATGGAGTATGGTGCTGTGAAGTTCGATAATTTTTGCTAAAGCTTCGAATTGCAAAGCTCTCAAGTGTGCTCCATTGAAATCCATATCCGAAAAATAAATAAATATCATATATTCGAGAAAAACTAGATACAAATCCAGCAATATAATAATAACGTATTGTATTATATAGTGTCTAGTTTAACAGACCAAGATGAAAAATCCCGTATTATCTTTTAAGTTAATGCATTCACGTACACATTGATATGAGATATGAATTACCGTAAGCATATTTGATGCTGAGACACACATATTATCACATGGTTTTAATTTAAGCGATATGAGAACTTTTTAGTTTTGATCCGAGTATTTTTGTCTTTCCATTTATGTTCAGGTCAGCCCGAGTTTTCAGTTAGCGAAGACCTCGTGATGAAGATGAAGATGGAGCCTGATTGGCGTATTTATTAGTATTATTCTGCTGCATTGGTATATTTTGTGATAATTTAACTCCGATAAATGTTGTAAAGTATACTCAAATGTATATGTTAACAGCATGATAAACTGTCAATTGTTTATTATATTCATGATTTTAGTTAATAAGAAAAATTATTATATTTTGTCCGTGAGATTCCGTGATTGTCTTCTTCTTTCATCTTTTCTTATATTTACCTCCAATAACTATCTACATTTAGGATTTGTTTGTGTCGACATGTCAAGATTATTGTTGGCTTGAACGGTGAAAAATGCTGGTCATTACACAACTCTGCAATGGCTGTTTTTGTGCAATGCTGGGCTAGAACTTTGCCCCAGCTACAATGGCTTCTTGTCATGTTACGTTTTTGATATTGTCCATGGCAATGTTCCAGTCTGTGTGCTCAATTGTAATGAGTAACTCTAAGAGGTTGCAGCTTCTTTCTCTTGATGAAATGTCTCACGTTGTAGTGAATCACTGACATACATATTTCTAGTGCTCGCTTGGTCGCTCAAGCTGCTGTTTGGTATATTAGTTGTGTCATCTGCCATGCTATGCCTCGTGTCATTTCTGGGATTTCATAGTTTTCATATTGTCTTTTTTGAAATGTATGCAATGTTTTGTAGTGAGTTTTATTGTACGTAATGTGTTGAGTAAGTCTTCTCCCCACGTGGAGATTCGTGAGATTGCCTTGGCAACTTTTATTGTTTAGAGTAGTCTGATACCTTAGATTAGCTTCTATGCTTTTAGCTAGACAAGTAGCAGTGGACAATCCACTATAAAACCGCTTGGAGTGGAAGGTCCAACTTAAAAATCGATTGTAGTAGCTAGACAATCCGTCTACTCCTATAATAATGTTTCTGTTATTTGTTATAATAAAAAGTGTTACTAAACATTGTAAAAACCAGTCGGTTTTGCCAAAATAAATGTGTCTTTACTTTTTGTTATATATTTCTTGTAATGTATTATGATAATTGAAAATCAAATCAAATATATTTTAACAAAAACTTCGATATGATGTGCCTGTGATGATAATTACAAAATTATGATCAGGAGTAATGTGTCATACTATAATGAACTAATCTTTTTAAATATTTTGGGAAAGATATGCTAGATACTAATATTAAATGACTCACTCGATTGTTTTACGTATGTTAATATAATAAAGGCAAAAAGAAAAATATCGACGTGACTAATTTACACAACTCTAATGACTTAAGGATACTATCAATTTTCAATATGAAAGCTCTGTTTTGATCATAGTCAAATTATGGTATGATGTCCATTGACTGACTATTGGTTTCGAGTGCCATTATTGGAAGTAGAACGCTATTCAAGAAAGAAATTGTATCCTAAATTATATGAGATTAAAGCCATGATCAACTAAATTAAACTCAAAGTCAAAATCTTTGATTGTAGTCTGGTTAACAATAACTATTATAATTGTACTAAGGATTTTTTGTTTGGGCTGTACAGCTGAATATGGATTATATTTGAATTTTGCCCATTGTAGATTTCTGTTAGTCCAAAGTGATAAAGTTTTGATGAAGAGAGTTGATGTAAAAATAGTCACAATCGGGTGATGCTTAATAAAATTGGATTTTACCGGTAAACTTGATTAAATGTCATACCGTTTTCCAAGTGATGTGTGAAAGTTAACATTTGAATAGTTTGATAATAACCACTAACCAGACTTGCATGTAAAGAGTTACACAATGGAAATCTTGAATACTCCTTGACCACGCGATTTAACTATTTTGTGATTATGAATTGATTAAATTAATTGATTAAATTAATTAATATCGTTGTAATATTAGTTTTAAATTTTCATTTCCATTTGATAAGTAAATATTGATAATTAAATTTATAATAGTTATAAATATATCAATCAATATAAGACATTTATACATGTTTAAATTATATTTTAATGCAATATAGTCTGTTCAAACTTTAAATAGGTTTACAGCCCATATAGGATTGGTGTGTTATGGCTATGACTACAATGATGGGTGCGACCATGTAATGTCAAGATGAGCTTAGTTCAGACGGATAAGGGAAAGAGAATGGGGAAGAGAGAAATGAGGCTCTAGATACTAAATCTCTCTAAATCTTCTTTATAAAAGCATTTGAACCCACATCCATTTATTACTTTTTGGGGCCTCAGTCGACCGCTCACTTCGGGCCTAAATATACCTCTCCCTTCAATTCTAAAGCTCAGGTAAATTAATATAGATATTATTTTATAGTTAGTGGTTTGCAATTTGGGAGATAACACTTTCAGAATTGGAATTCAATTTACAAGTTTAATTCAGTGCTCCAAGATTTGTTTTTTTGGTAATGCTAGCTGGTTTTTATATTAGGTTGCGCAACTTCTATTAATATATGAAAAAATGTTTTGCACATGAACAAAACAGCTAAAATGGTATTGTGGTGCTCATCCCCACTTATATAAAATGCATCACATGAGATAGATAAGTAAGCCTAAACAACAAAAAAATTATGGTTATTCTTCTTCAGGAGGAACTACTAGTATCATTATCAACAATAGGCCAAAGACATCAACGAACACAGATAAACGAAGAAAAAAATATGGGACAAAGCCAGAGGAGCTAGGTGTGTGGATAAATTTCTTGTCCCATGAGATATCATGTAATACCCAATTGAGGGAATAGTACCAATATGAGACATAAGATTTCAATATTCAAATACTTCACTGAAACTACATCAATAACACGAAATTGACAGGGAAAATCACATTACTAAATGCATAAAAAGCAAGGAATGACACTACGGGGTTCACCTTTGCGGTCACAACCCTCAAGGGATCAATATCAACCCTTCCAAGGGTATCTTCGTCGATCATTGATAAGTGGAATGATCCTTGCCCCACTACTTAGGTTGGGTCGTCTCACTTAGGTGAACCCCTATGTGTTTCTGGATCGATCAAACTTGTCATTTCATCTACAAATTGAACACCAAGGCTTTAGAAAAAAGTTTCTTCTCTTGGTTTCTCCATGAAGGGACTTCCAATTTCAAACCTCAACTTATACTCTTCTACGTTCTTGTACTCAAACCGAACTATGTTGTAATCTAGAAGTAAATAACAGATTATACGGAGTGGGCATAGGCCAATGTTTGTTGAACCACTGCAAAAATCTCGTCTTTTTTACTGCTTTCATTACTTTTTATACTATTATGTGATTGTTTCGTTCTTGTAATTTGATATTATTTGGATACTGTCACGCAATTGTATTATTTGGGTTATTAGGCTTGATCGACCAAAATCCATTCTAACACTTGTATAATAGCATGACAAACTATAGGAATCCACTTCCTAACCGGGGGTTGGGGTAGAGGTGTAATACCCCGAGTTTTTAATAAACAATAATTAAATAAAGAAGAGTAATAAAACAAATATTAATTAAAATAATATTTAGAATTAGGAGAAGAGGCTTTTACCATTGCGTTCGTTTTGAAATTCTGAGTTAGATAGACTTTTAGTTTGCGTAAATCAGATGCAAAATGGATAAGTTACGATAAGTTAAAGTTTGAAATTTAAATTAGAAAATTAAATAAATAATCAAAACTTAATTAGCGCTGAAATGAGCGACGCATCCCATACCTGGGTCGACCCCTATGTTGACCCATGGGTCGACACGTGTGGGTCGACCCATATCGAGCCAGGCACAGTGACTTGCCTGACATGATGTTGAGCCTGTGCTGAACGTTTCTGGAGTCTTCTTTGCTGATGTGTTGCTGACGTGTTTTTAAAGGATGAGATCAAAAACCTAAAATCCTAGGGCCTGAATTATCCTTCCACACCTATAAATAAACGTTTTCCCCCACACCTCTTCTTCTTTATTTTCTTAGTCTCCACTCCATTAAGCTCTAAAATAAAATAAAATTGGGGAATCAAGTGCTATCAAATTGTAGATCTGAAAGGATTATTCTTCCTCTTCTTCTTCCAAGGCCTTTTTCTGGATCTATAATATTTCTCTGTGAGTTTTATGTGATTTTTAGATCAGCAATTTATATAAGAAGGATTAAGACAGTAAAATGGATTGGATCTGCAAGTTTTACATTTACAGTGTTTATAAGTTTGTCTTCTGCAAGTTATTATTCAATTTATTTACTGTCTGCTGTTTATTCCTTTTCAGTTGTTATTTAATTATAAGAAATTCTTTTTCTTTATTCCCTTCTCTGTTATTATTTTATTTATAGTTTTGCAATGCCCTATTTTATTTATTTTGTCCATTTCTAAGTCTTGGCCTTACGAGTAACCTAGTCCAATTTCTCTTTTTATTTATTTTTGCACTGAGCTTAGGCCAACGAGAGCCTAGGCCTTTATCGTTTAAATTGCATAAAAATGGGAACAATATTGAAAGAACATCAAAAAGTGGGATTTTGGGCATATTGAGAATTGGTGAACATTACATTATGGACTGTAAATTGGGATAAAATATAATGGAAGAATGTTCAAACTTATGGATTAGAATAAGTTATACTTAATTAAACATTAAGTAACATGTAATCAAAAAACATGTGAATTGGAATAAAATATATTTAACTAGGCATTAAGTAACATATAACTGAGAAACATGTAAATAGTAATAGATTGGACTTAATGGGACATTAAGTGGCATGGGGAAGGGTTGTATAAAAGATTACATTTAACTAGAAATGATAATTACAACCTTGGAATATAACATGTGGTTATATTGGGCTTATTAATGAACTTAAATGTGTTAAGTTAAAATTGTCAGATCAATACGCTAAAATAGAGGGGGTCCGTTCCAATAGGATATAAGGGGCTCGTAGAAATCCTAGTTTTAAATTGAGGATCAAGTCTAGGGATGACTTGTGTCAAGTGAATTTTGTGTAGGAACCCATATCAGTCAGTATCCCTTTACTATCACAGAGTCTCGCATTAGGTAGAGGCTATGGCACACTTTACTGAACTGGATAGTAAGAGGTTCAAAACGAGGTGGGTACATGTGTATTCCGGCGGAACCATGAGCGTGCATTGTTTCGAATGGGGAATATTAGACGTTGTAACACTTGTGATTAATGTTGTGTCTTTTTACTTGATGGGTTCGGGATTGATAACCCCAAATTCCGTAGCAGCCACGGTTATTCACATTTTATTAAAGAAGACGATCGATGGGTAGAAATTATGTAAAGTCTAATAATGATATTTTAATAGTTGGTGCAACAACTTTTGGATATGAACGAGAAGCCTATCTTATTTCGTGTTTCTTACTTTACTATACTTTCATGTCCATTACTATTAATCTGTTTAAATACTTCCTTATCTTATGCTCGTGCTAGAAATTACTAGAACTCGCCAGACTTATATCTGAGCTAGTTTGTTTTCTCCTTCTCTCTTCCTTTCCACCTCAGGTTCTAAGGGTGGATAATCGCAGCAACGACTTTTGAACTTTTGGCTTAACTTGGATTCAGACTATTTTTAGCTTCATGTATTGCTTCAGTACTTGCTTTCTGACTATTGTAATGACTTATGAGGGATGTGACTATTGTGGTTTTACTATTATACTCCGATATTTTTTCCACGAGACAGTTTGTTATTTTATGATGATGATTCTATGGTTATTTTGAATTGTAAACAATGTTGTGAGTGGATTGATTTAATAATAAATGTGTGACGACCGCTCACAGCCCCCGCACTAAATAAGAGGAATACTGCGCTGAAAGGTGTGCCAGGCAGCTATGGACGATCATCAAGGTATGATAATACAATCAGAACCTGTCGTACTACTAACAGCGCAAGGATAAAATATAACAGAAAATATACAACAGGTAAGAATAGTGAAGCATATATTGAACAGGAAACTCCAAACTTTCTTAATAACTAGAAAGTATATCAACATAATATATGTACGTGGATGCCTCGCTACAGCAATCAGAGTCAAAATTCAAACAGCGGAAACAAGTACTGTAACACCCCACGTCCGTTAATGTCACTCTCAAAGCGAATGCACTGACTTTCATGGAGTATTAATGGTGAATAGAAAAGAATATAACAAGACAGATACATATATTTGTACTTGAAAAATTTCAAAGAAACATTTATTGCAGTGGAGAAATAATTTGATTACAACAACATCATAAACCAACAGAAAAACCAAGTACACTTTGTAACCATCTTGAAAATTTGTTTTCTGAGTACATAAAGTAAAAAAGCATAACCCCAACACAAGTTGTCATAAAAGAGATGAGATGAACTTTACTTTCAGCAATCCAAGCACTTCCAAAAGGGAGAGAAAGATCCAGATCAAGCCCCACTAGTACTAGTCCCAACCTGAGAACCGAAGAGGGGGGGGGGGAAGGAAGAAAAGAGGCGAAAACAAAGGGGTCAGACATAAAGTTTGGCGAGTACCATAACTTTAACGATATAATTATTAAAGTAATTAGGATAAGGCATAAACTGGTAAAACAAGGAATGACTGTGAAACAAGTGGGCAGGACAAAACAAACATGAGGGACATTCTGGCGTTAATCTCGCTCCTAATCACTATAGGATAATTACTATACTGCACCATTACTAGTCACCCTAAAAAAAATCGATCCCGCCTACTGAACAAAATAATAATAATGGTAGTTTCGTGTACCCCTAGTTGTCTTCATAGGTGCCGCCTGCTCCTATCTCCACTAGTTGTACCCACTACCCTCCACATTCTAATTACAACATTTATTCATAATATGGTAGTTGGACTCCTAGCTGTCTTCATAGGTGCCGCCTGCTCCTATCTCCGCTAGTCGTACCCACTACCTTCCCCATTGGATCGGCTCCCTAACTCGTAGATACCCGTGCTGGTCCCATAGTGGGGTGTATTACTGCCCAAAGTGGCAACCCGATACCGCTAAAGACGCACGACTTATATCTACACGATGCAACAACGTCTTACCTACCAGCCCGGGCCCACGCACGCACATGTCCCCCTTGGGCTTGCGTTGCCACCGTTAACCCGTTTTGACCTCTTATAATCAAACCCAGTATGCGTGTCCCATCCTCGATCTAACTCGAGCTCACAAAGATACTTAATGGGTTAGTGGTTTGAAATGGGTCCCCCATGCTTGACACAAGCTTTCCACCTATGCTTGGTCCCCACTACAATTTTCCACTTAACCCCTTCTTATTCATGTCTTCTTACATGTTTCAATTTGGTTAAGTGTCTCTAATCGTATTTCACATGCCTCCCATGTCATCCACTTAACCCCCATGTCCCACCACATGTTTATCTTGGTTAAGTGTTGATGATTATATCCCACATGTCACCCATGTTACCCACTTATCAGATCAACATGTGTTATTGGTTAAGCTTGTCTTAACCCTATCCTCTTAACAGATCAATATGCATATATTTGGTTAAGCCGGTCTTAACGCTATCCACTTATATATTATTGGCTAAGTTGGTCTTAGCCCCATCCACTTATCAGATCAATATGTGTTATTGGTTAAGTTTTCCTTAACTCTATCCACTTATCAGATTAATATATATATTATTGGTTAAGCTCGACTTAACCCTACACACTTATCAAATTAATATATATTATTGGTTAAGATGGTCTTAACCCTACCTAATTACCAGATTATTGGTTAAGCTGGTCTTAACCCTATCCACTTATATATTATTGGCTGAGTTGGTCTTAGCCCCATCCACTTATCAGATCAATATGTATTATTGGTTAAGTTTGCCTTAACCCTATCCACTTATCAGATTAATATATATACATTATTGGTTAAGCTAGACTTAACCCTACCCACTCATCAAATTAATATATATTATTGGTTAAGCTGGTCTTAACCTTACCTACTTATCAGATTATTGGTTAAGCTGGTCTTAACCCTATCCACTTATATATTATTGGTTAAGCTGGTCTTAACCCTACCTATTTATCAGATTATTAGTTAAGTTGGTCTTAACTTTATCCACTTATCAGATTATTGGTTAAGCTAGTCTTAACCCTATCCACTTATCATGTTATGTATCATATATATATATATATATATATCATATAACATGTTTTACTTAATTTATGATTAAGTACATCTTAGTTCACATATACATTAGTTAAGAGAATAACCCCCTAAGTATCAACCCCGAAGACCGAAATCAACATCAGATTGGTACTCAGAGAATTACTCCACTCAACCAAACTTCTGTTTGTCATTCATATTCGTCTTTGATCAGCATTAATTAATTATTAATGCACAGACCTCCCACATTAAGTCGATTGCTTGTAGCCACTGGATATGTCGGGCGGTTCCGGGCAGACTTCCACCACAAGCCAGACTTAACCTCGTGTCTAAGCATCTTTTAATTATGCCTACGACCTCTCACATTAGACTGACGTTTGTGGTTGCTGGATGTGTCGGGCGGGTTCGGGCAGTCTTATACCACAAACGAGTCTAACCTCGTGTCTTAGGCGTTTATTACGCATTTAATTTATGCCTTTGAACTCTCACATTATACTACCGTTTGTGGTTGCTGGATTTGCCGGGCGGGTTCGGGCAGTCTTATACCACAAATGAGCCTAACCTAGTGTCTTAGGCATTTATTATTACATATTATTATTCGACCCCAATTTGAATTAATATCTCCATTTCAAATTGTCAATAACTTCCAAATTAATCGATGTCCATAATTGTCACCTAAAGTATGTCCATAATTTCTATGCATATAAATTAGGCCAATTAATGTCTCAAATTTATTATATGCTTTTAAGCCATTTTTATGCCAATTCACAATATTAATATTTAATATTTTCCCATTGCCCCCACGTCGTTCGCACGTTTAATATGAAATATGTTAGACCCGCAAATAGTCTAACTCATAAAAAGAAAAGAAACATCACAACTTGCTTAGCACATAAAAATAGATCTAACTTGCAAATAGGAATTATAACATAAATTCGCATAGCCAATAATTTGCATAGACAATGGTCATATAGAATCATATATTTGCATAAACTACCATGGATCTAAATATAGATCTAAACATGAAATTGTGAACTTGCATATATAAATTATGGGTCTCACTTAACTTGCATAGTGAATATAATTTTCACCCAAAAATGTGAATATAGTTTTCTCCTAAACTTGCATATGGATTTCTACAACTTGCATATGAATTTACCACATGTTTTTGCATAGAGACTAGAATATGTATATACTTGATTCACATATAAACTTGTGTAGAATTCACATATAGACTTGCATAAGATTCATATTCAAACTTACATACAATTCAACATCCCAAACTTGCATAAAATTCACATACGAATATGATTTAATATCCAAACTTGCATAAGATTCACATATGATTTAACATCCCAAACTTGCATAAGATTCACATATGAATTAACATATGATTTAACATCCCAAACTTGCATAAGATTCACATATGATTTAACATCCCAAACTTGCATAAGATTCACATATGAATTAACATATGATTTAACATCCCAAACTTGCATAAAATTCACATATGATTTAACATCCCAAACATGCATAAAATTCACATATAAAATGAATCATGTTAAATATGAAATAGATCTACCAACATAAGATGACAAAGTTAAACAACATCACGTGATTCAACAGACATGTTATCATAATCCAATTACAACCCATTATAACTAAGTTAATAATTATATTGTGAAAGAAATAGTACTCACAATGATAGGTTAGATAAGAGAATGATTTGTTCATCTTTTGAGTTGGGATTCTGACTTGTTATATCCTAAGCTTTTGGAAGGAGACTATCCTAGCAGCAGGACCGTGGCCATGAGACAAATTTTGTTTTTGATTTAGAGTTTGAGTCTAGGCACTCTTTTGTAGAAGTTTAAATCAACCAAAGTCGTTATATAAACCTAGGACCAATCAAAACCATTCAAACCTAAGAGAACCAACCAGAACTTGCCACACAAGCCCTAATGAGTCAGAAAATCATCACACAAAGAAACACGTCAGATTTCAGATCTGGCCCATGGGAGGAGGTCGACTGCCAGGTCGACCTGTATATAGGGAGGTCGACACCCTGGTCGACCTGGCCTAGGGTAGGTTGACCGGTCGACCTGCCTTGGTATTTAATTTTTTGAATTGTTTTATATAAATTTCTGAAAGTTCGGAGGGCCATAACTTCTTCATACAAAGTCCGATTTTCGAAAACTTGGACTCTATTCCAAGCAGAATTTCGAGACGAACGCAATGGCGTAACCCATATCCCTTAGTTCTCACTTTAACAATTAATTATTCTTAAATTTGTTAATTTTAATATTTAAAATTACCGGGTGTCACATTCTCCCCTCCTTAAAGGATTTCGCCTCCGAAATCTCCAAGTTAAGGACAATGTATATCCTACCATCCAATTATCCATCTACTCAACCATCAAACACACGCATCCATTGTCCTTACAAGGTTTCTAATGCTGTATCAACATATGCAAAAAGTGTGCGTATATGTTCCTTATCCAATGCAAAATCAGGCGGTCTACTGATTCATTTGACCTCCTTAATGCAAATCATGATAGTGCCATGCGTCCATTATGTATGCAAAAGAATCCTAACGATACATATTATTTCTACATGTGTACACAACCGTTCATCAAAATGCAGCATCATATGATAACACAACCATTATACATCCATTAATTAAATATGCACACATATTTTTATGCAACATGAAAGTGACTGATCCGATCTAGTGCCTAATGTGAGTGTACATGCATCTACGAGCAACCACTAGCAACCACTTGCATCCATTTGCATCCACCAAACATAACATGTCTCAAACACATGTTTACAACCATAGGGTTTTTCCTAACTAAAGATCAAAGATATCATCGCAAAGACATACTAAATGATAGGACAAATATCAACAAAGCGGTAGAAAAAGGAGAAGTTAAAAATCTCGTCTTCCATTTCTCAAGTCGCATCTCCTTGATCATCTCCCCATTCCTCTTTGACCAACTTGAACTCTCTGCTGTGTAGCTCTAATACCTACGTCCCAAGGATGCATGTAGGAGCTCGTCTAATCGTGACATCTCACTCTACTTCCACTTCTCTAAGCATGCTCAGCTCCACTGCTTCCGCGGTATCTTGTAACACTTCCGCAAATGCGATACGTGAAACATGTCATGAACATCACTAAGCTTGTTTCCTCTTCTCATGTCCCTCCAAAATCTAGGATACATAACCTCAAAAGATCTTCAAGGATTCTATTCACCCCTCTCTGTCCGTCCATTCATCTGTGGATGATAAGCGATACTCGTACTTGCCGCCTTTTGCATAACACCTTTTCCTCTTGCACCGAAAACTGCTCCAAGCTCTGTCCCGCAAGCACCGGTATACACTGTGAATGGCTTACTTCCATCTGGCAAAACTAAAACTGGAGTTATCGTCAGAACCCTCTTCAAACGTTGGAAAACCTCGTCACAGTCAACATCCCAAAGCAAAAGTCAAGTTCCTCTTCGTTAACCGAGTAAGTGGGGCAGATATCTTCACGAAGTCCTTAATGAACTTCCTATAATAGCCCACCAGTCCTAAAAAGCTTCTTACTTCTGTTACATTCTTAGGAATCTTCCAATCTTGGATTGCCACCACCTTTGCGGGATCCACAGCAATCCCCATTCCGAAATGCTCCTTCTTATGAACCCCTTCAAGCAACTCTCTCACTTTCTTACTGAGTTCTCCTCTCTCTCTCTCTCGGAGCCATGTGGCGTACTGGTAATGCAACTGGCTTTGCATTATCTATTAGGTATATACGAAAGTCTATCTTGAGCCTCGGGGGTAAACCCCGAACTTCATCGAAGACGTCACCATATTCACGAACCACACGAACAAATTTCAAATCATCGTTGGACGCGTCAAACGATTCTAGGTAGCTAAGCATCACCGGACCTCTAGGGTCACAAGAAATATCAAGGGTCTCTCCACAATGAGTCAACAATCTAACTACCCTTCTTTCACAGTCTAGGATGACACCGTATCCGGCTAGCCAATCCATCCCTAGAATCAAGCCATAGCCCAAGAAGCCAAGAACGAAGGCGTTGCATTCAAACCCAACGCCCAAGATAGACACTCTCAAATCCCGACAAATCATCGAAAGATGAGCCGAACCACCAATAGGATTTGGGACTACTATGGGATCCGTAACTAGACTAGTATTTAGGTGTAGTGTTTTCAACTGACAAAGCAGATACAAACGAGTGTGAAGTGCCAGAATTCAAACAAGGTTCGAACAGGATGATCAAAAAGAAAAACCAAACTTCCAACCAAGGTATTTCTACCTCTATCAGGTATGTCAACCGTGAGGGAATGCGTCTGCCCTCCAGAAGATCCTGTACTTTGCCCTTACCTTTGCCTTTTGCTTCTTTGGACGATCCTAATCAGATGTCCTGTTTCTCCATAACGATAACAACTAGTCTTCTTCTTCTTTCTAAAATCCTTATTTAAGTAGTCAGGTATTTCACAATTGTGGCCCTTCCTTTTCTCTTGGCCCCTTGTTATCCTTACCGCCTTTCTTTGGATATACTTTCTTATCGTGTGTACTATCCATGTCTCTCCTGCACATTCTCCATTCGTGACCTCCTACCAAAATGAGGTTTCTTCCTTCATTAACCAAGTGGCTAATTGAACCTTCCTCCCATCATCCATCTTAAAGGTACCAACAAGTCCTCCGCTTACTTCTAGCTTTGACAAACGTCCCAGTCCCATGAAGCGGTTTTCCGCCCATCGTACGAAAGTTCTTACATATATTAGAAAAAGCGTCTATATGTTGAGGAAAAAATTCAAAAAAAGGAAAGAGGAAGAGATTCAAAACGGAAAATCGAAGGAAAGATATATGGCTCTTAGGGGTTATGTTTTTAAAACAAACCTTTCTCTTGAAAATACTCTCCTTAAAACATACTTTTGAAAGTATTTCTTTATAAAATGCTTTTGAAAAATAGTCTTTCAAAATCTCTTATCTGTTCTGTTAACCTTCAGCTCTGATACCACGTGTAACATCCCACGTCCGTTAATGTCACTCCCAAAGGGAATGCATTAACTTTCATGGAGTATTATTGGTGAATAGAACAGAATATAACAAGACAAATACATATATTTGTACTTGAAAAATTTCAAAACAACATTTATTCCAGCGGAGAAATAGTTTGATCACAACAACATCATAAACCAACAGAAAAACCAAGTACACATAGTAACCATCTTGAAAATTTGTTTTCTGAGTACATAAAGTAAAAAGCATAACCCCAACACAAGTAGCCATAAAAGAGATGAGCTGAACTTTACTTTCAGCAATCCAAGCACTTCCAAAAGAGAGAGAAAGATCCAGATCAAGCCCCACTAGTACTAGTCCCACCCTGAGAACCTGGGGGGAAAGAAAGAAAAAAGGCAAAAACAAAGGGGGTCAGACATAAAGTCTGGCGAGTACCATAGCTTTAACGATATAATTATTAAAGTAATTAGAATAAGGCATAAACTGGTAAAACAAGGAATGACTGTGAAACAAGTGGACAGGATAAAACAAACAGGAGGAATACTCTGGCGTTAATCTCGCTCCTAATCACTATAGGATAATTACTATACCGCACCATTACTAGTTACCCTAAAAAAATCGATTCCGCGTACTAAACAAAATAATAATAATGGTAGTTTCGTGTACCCCTAGTTGTCTTCATAGGTGCCGCCTGCTCCTATCTCCACTAGTTGTACCCACTACCCTCCTCATTCTAATTACAACATTTATTCATAATATGGTAGTTGGACTCCTAGCTGTCTTCATAGGTGCCGCCTGCTCCTATCTCCGCTAGTCGTACCCACTACCTTCCCCATTCGATCGGCTCCCTAACTCGTAGATACCCGTGCTAGTCCCACAGTGGGATGTATCATTCCCCAAAGTGGCAACCCGATTCCACTAAAGATGCACGGCTTATATCTACACGATGCAACAACGTCTTACCTACCAGCCCGGGCCCACACACACACATGACCCCGTTGGACTTGCATTGCCACCATTAACCCGTTTTGACCTCTTACAATCAAACCCAGTAAGCGTGTCCTGTCCTCGATCTAACTCGAGCTCACAAAGATGCTTAATGGGTTACTAGTTGAAATGGGTCCCCATGCTTGACACAAGCTTTCCACCTATGCTTGGTCCCCACTAGAATTTTCCACTTAACCCCTTCTTATTCATGTCTTCTTACATGTTTCAATTTGGTTAAGTGTCTCTAATCGTATTTCACATGTCTCCCATGTCATCTACTTAACCCCCATGTCCCACCATATGTTTATCTTGGTTAAGTGTTAATGATTATACCCCACATGTCACCCATGTTACCCACTTATCAAATCAACATGTGTTATTGGTTAAGGTTGTCTTAAACCTATCCACTTATCAGATCTATATATATATATATATTTGGTTAAGCCGGTCTTAACCCTACCCACTTATATATTATTGGCTAAGTTGGTCTTAGCCCCATCCACTTATCAGATCAATATGTATTATTGGTTAAGTTTGCCTTAACCCTATCCACTTATTAGATTAATATATATATATTATTGGTTAAGCTAGACTTAACCCTACCCACTTATCAAATTAATATATATTATTGGTTATGCTGGTCCTAACCCTACCTACTTATCATATTATTGGTTAAGCTGATCTTAACCCTATCCACTTATATATTATTGGCTGAGTTGGTCTTAGCCCCATCCACTTATCGGATCAATATGTATTATTGGTTAAGTTTGCCTTAATCCTATTTGTTATCAGATTAATATATATATATATTATTGGTTAAGCTAGACTTAACCCTACCCACTTATCAAATTAATATATATTATTGTTTATGCTGGTCTTAACCTTACCAACTTATCAGATTATTGGTTTAGCTAGTCTTAGCCCTATCCACTTAAATATTATTGGTTAAGCTGGCCTTAACCCTACCTACTTATTAGATTATTGGTTAAGCTGGTCTTAACCTTATCCACTTATCAGATTATTAGTTAAGCTGGTCTTAACCCTATCAACTTATCATGTTATGTATCATATATATATATATATATCATATAACATGTTTTACTTAATTTTTGATTACTACATCTTAGTTCACAAATACATTGGTTAAGAGAATAATTCCCTAAGCATCAATCCCGAAGACCGAAATCAACATCAGATCGGTACTCAGAGAATTACTCCACTCAACCAAACTTCTGTTTGTCATTCATATTCGTCTTTGATTAACATTAATTAATTATTAATGCACGGACATCCCACATTAAGTCGATTGCTTGTGGCCGCTGGATATGCCGGGCGGTTCTGGACAGACTTCCACCATAAGCCAGACTTAACCTTGTGTCTAAGCTTCTTTTAATTATGCCTACGACCTGTCACATTAAACTTCCATTTGTGGTTGCTAGATTTGCCGGGCGGGTCCGGGCAGTCTTATACCACGAACGAGTCTAACCTTGTGTCTTAGGCGTTTATTACGAATTTAATTTATGCCTTTGACCTCTCACATTAGACTACCATTTGTGATTGCTGGATTTGCCGGGCGGGTCCGGGCAGTCTTACACCACAAACGAGTCTAACCTCGTGTCTTAGGCATTTATTATTACATATTATTATTCGACCCCAATTTGAATTAATATCTCCATTTCAAATTGTCAATAATTTCCAAATTAATCTATGTCCATAATTGTCACCTAAATTATGTCCATAATTTCTATGCATATAAATTAGGCCAATTAACGTCTCAAGTTTATTATATGCTTTTAAGCCATTTTTATGCCAATTCACAATACTAATATTTAATATTTTACCATTGCCCCCACGTCGTTCGCACATTTAATACGAAATATGTTAGACCCGCAAACAGTCTAACTCATAAAAAGAAAAGAAACATCACAACTTGCTTAGCACATAAAAATTTATCTAACTTGCAAATAGGAATTATAACATAAATTCGCATAGCCAATAATTTGCATAGACAATGGTCATAAGGAATCATATATTTGCATAAACTACCATAGATCTAAATATAGATCTAAACATGAAATTGTGAAGTTGCATATATAATTTATAGGTCCCACTTAACTTGCATAGTGAATATAATTTTCACCCAAAAATGTGAATATAGTTTTTCTCCTAAACTTGCATATGGATTTCTACAACTTGCATATGAATTTACCACATGTTTTTGCATATAGATTAGCATATGTATATACTTGATTCACATATAAACTTGTGTAGAATTCACATATAGACTTGCATAAGATTCATATTCAAACTTACATACAATTCAACATCCCAAACTTGCATAAAATTCACATACGAATATGATTTAATATCCAAACTTGCATAAGATTCACATATGAATTAACATATGATTTAACATCCCAAACTTGCATAAGATTCACATATGATTTAACATCCCAAACTTGCATAAGATTCACATATGAATTAACATATGATTTAACATCCCAAACTTGCATAAGATTCACATATGATTTAACATCCCAAACTTGCATAAGATTCACATATGAATTAACATATGATTTAACATCCCAAACTTGCATAAAATTCACATATGATTTAACATCCCAAACTTGCATAAAATTCACATATAAAATGAACTAAGTTAAATATGAAATAGATCTACCAATATAAGATAACAAAGTTAAACAACATCACATGATTCAACATACATGTTCTCATAATCCAATTACAACCCATCATAATTAAGTGAACAATTATATTGTGAAAGAAATAGTACTCACAAAGATAGGTTAGAGAAGAGAATGATTTGTTCATCTTTTGAGTTGGGATTCTGACTTGCTAAATCCTAAGCTTTACGAAGGTGACTATACTAGCAACAACATCGTGGCCATGAGACAAATTTTGTTTTTGATTTAGAGTTTGAGTCTAGGCACTCTTTTATAGAAGTTTAAATCAACCTAAGGCGTTAGATAAACCTAGGAACAATCAAAGCCATTCAAACTTAAGAGAACCAACCAGAACTTGCCAAACAAGCCCTAATGAGTCAGAAAATCATCACACAAAGAAACACGTTAGGTTTTAGATCTAGCCCGAGGGGGGAGGCCGACCCCCAGGTCGACCTGTATCTAGGGAGGTCGACCCCCTGGTCGACCTAGCCTGGGGTAGGTCGACCCCCAGGTCGACCTTCCTTGGTATTTAATTTTCTGAACTGTTTTATATAAATTT
The DNA here is from genome assembly GCA_030737875.1 of Allium sativum. Lineage (NCBI taxonomy): Eukaryota > Viridiplantae > Streptophyta > Magnoliopsida > Asparagales > Amaryllidaceae > Allium > Allium sativum. The sequence goes on along the minus strand of CM060919.1, from coordinate 795,457,154 downwards.
CTGAAAGTTCTGAGGGCCATAACTTCTTCATACGAAGTCCGATTCTCGAAAACTTGGATCTATTCCAAGCAGAATTTCGAGACGAACGTAATGGCGTAACTCATTTCCCTTAATTCTCACTTTAACAATTAAGTATTCTTAAATTTGTTAATTTTAATATTTAAAATTACGGGGTGTTACAAGTACTATATAGTAGTAAAGATAATATGCCAGCCTCCTGCTTACCTCCGAACATCTACATCGTCCTCACTAAGCAATCACCTGTCACCTGCCACCTAGTCTGCCCACCCAAAAATAGATGAACAGCCCAAGGTAATAAGAGGGAAGCATAAAACCTTGAGTTAGACAACAGTCTTAGTGAGCAATAAAACAGCTAACAAACTTCATCAATAAAGTATATGAGAATGGGTAGATTTACCAACCACTACCCAACACCAGAGAAGAACTCACACCCATCTTCCCCACATCTGACAGTGATAGCCTTTACTATCCATAACATCCATGTAACAACAATTCATCCACGACAATCAGAACAACCATCGATAACATTTATAGCACCCAGATTACATAGGTCTCATGTGGACAATCCTAATCGAGTTTAACATCCCTCAAGCACTATCTCCAGAGGCCTAAACCTATATCAGTCAAGCACTCAAGGAACATCTCCCTCAGCGTTGGATGATCCACATGAGATGGTATAAACAAAACATCCAAACATTCAAACATCCATGACAGAATATGGCTATCACCGCTAATCCTACTTTGAAACCATCATTAATCGTATGACGGCCCATAATGACTGCTATGTGTCAAGGGCTAATGGTAACCCCAGTTCTAGCACAACTCCATACGCCATCATGACTCGTATGTTTGTCTTCTCATATCTCGACAACTAGGCCCTTCACGACTGCCTAAGGTACCAGGCCCTTCACGACTGCCCAAAGTACCTCTGCTTTGAATCTGCTAGAGCTTACGGTAACGATAATCTCTTGGCCTTTGCATCTCTATTCGTCATCACCGGCGACTATTCTCAAACTCAAGTCCCACTCGAGTAACCATTATCCACAACCCAACACCTTTTGAGCTGTCTGCACATTCGTTGCTTTTCACCGATCAACGAACACATCGCATCACTTCGAACATCCCCTACTGGACTCTCGTCGAAGCCATCATCATCATCGAACCAAACAACATCAATATAAGGTTCAATATAGTCCATATCATTCATCAACATTTGCTAAAGAAACAAACCAAAGCACTTAGGCTATCAACCACATCATTTAAGAGCGCTGCCACAAACACTTCAAACTCGACCGACCCCACTTTGGACCGACCACCTTTCCTTCAATCCAGGTTGGAGCGACAGACCAGGACGACCAACCAGCTCCTCTGGAATCACGTCAATAGTCTGACCGACCGACCCTGTTGGCACGAGTCCACCACGACCGACCGACCATCATCCTTATGCATGACCGACACAACCCTGTACTTCAACCTGTACTCCAATGTACTACATCATACTATAGTTGGCCAGAAAGGAGACCGGCCGATCAGGGAAAAATAGGACCGACCGAGCCATTTTCTGACTTGTTCCCTAAGACAGAGTTTCATGACCGACCATCGGTGTGCGACCGACCGCGAACGACAAGAAACATGCACTTCTCCATTTCAACTCCGATTTTGACCAAAACTCATCCAATCAACCAAATCGACGAAATATACTCATCCGATTCATTCAATACAACCACAAGCATGATATGAAATCAACTATAACACCAATATGATCATTTCATCAATGATTATGAAAAATTTACCAAAATCATCATAAATGTTCATATTAACAAAACTATAGATCTAACTTGCATATACACATGAAATAGTATTGAAATCATCAATTTAAACTTGCTAAAAATAGATCATAGGGTGATTCTTATGAAAATGGACTAACAAGGTGTAGATCTAAGGTAAAACACTTGGATTTGATGAAAAACATGATCAAACATGCATATACTTCATTGAATCCATGTAAGAGATGTAAATCACTCACCGATTCTCCAAAACAAGCCAAAATCAATGTAATTAGATTCCGGACAGCAAGCACATGAATCCGAACTCCTTGATTTGATGAATCCCCACTTTAATTGATGTAGATCTAGCCTCCAATGATGTACATCTATGATTTCCCTCCTTAGATTAAATTTTTTAATGATGGAAAGGTGTTAGAGGACGAAGGAGCTCAAGGCCACCAAATGAGAGAATGAGGAAGTAAACTATTTCCTATACCTCTCACCCTCTATTTATAGTTTCCACCAGCCCACTAATGGGCTTTTCCCAAATAAGCCCATTAGGCTCCCAAAACCTGGATAGCCAACTGAAAAACCTTAAAATAACGATTTCTCCCAAACCACTGAGCCAAATCTTTAATGTAACCACTCTATGGAAAGATAAACATCAATTCCTTTCCAATGGCACAGGTATCACCCTCTGATTCGACCTGAATCAAAAGTTATGCCGTATACAAGACTGACAAGGGAAAAATGGTCACAAACAAAATCGGTAAAAATTATGGACATGTATCACATCTCCATAAGCAACATATTAAAAGATGAGAATGATCCAACCCTCAGGGAATAAAATAAAAATATTTTACGATCTTCCGATATGTAAAATGCGGGCTGTTACATTCCCCCCTCTAAGAATTTCGTCCCTGAAATTCCAAGCAAACACAAGCAATCACAACAATTCAGCATGCCTATCATCCATGAGAAGCCAATTCTATCATCCAAACTAGCAACCATCAAGCCATGCATCCATAGCCATATCCTAGCACGCGGAATTCTACCAAACAACAACAAGATACAACGATATCAGAGGGTCCTACCAACAAAGAATTTTGGATGAGTCGCCTTCATGCTCTCTTCTGTCTCCCACGTACAATCGTCACCATCTTCACTCCATTGTACCTTGACTAGCTTAACCGTCTTTCTCTTAAGCTGTTTCGTGTCGTTCCCCATAACACGAAATGGCTTACGAGGTCTCGCAACTGCGGTTTCTACTTCTAAGTCTTTGTATTGCTCTGGAGATGCCATCACATTCGAGTCATGCCCAAGCTTCCATAGAAATGACACATGGAAAACATTATACACACTTGACATCTTCTGGGGCAACTCTAATCTATATGCGAGCTTTCCGATTCACTCGACTATCGGAAATGGTCCAACAAACCTTGGAGCTAATTTCCATTTATTTCTGAACCGAATCACATGCTTCAATGGAGAAATCTTCACGAAAACCATATCGCCTTCGTCAAATTCCAAACCTTTTTGACGTTTATCGACATAACTCTTCTGACGATCTTGGGCTGCCTTCATTCATTACCGAACGATCTTGATACAATCCGAGGTTTCTCTAATTATCTCAGGCCCAAGTACCAACTTATCTCCTGTTTCTAGCCAACAAGCTGGACAATTGCACGACCTCCTATACAACACCTCGTATGGTGCCATCCCAATGCTAGACTAATAGCTATTGTTATATGCAAACTCAACTAGATGTAGATGGTATTCCCATGATCCCCAAAAATCCAACACACAAGCTCTTAGGAGATCTTCCAAAACTTGGTTAACCTTCTCGGTTTGACCATCCGTTTGGTGATGATAAGCCGTACTTAAACAAAACTCAGTTCCCAAAGCTTCTTCTAAACTCTTACAAAATCCACTCGCGAATAATGGATCTTGGTCACTCACTATACTCTGTGGGACACCATGGAATCGAACTATCCATTTCACATAAAGTTCAGCCAATTTCAACACCGTCCTAGTCGACTTGACATGAATGAATCTCGCACTTTTTGTCAGTGATCCACAATGACCCAAATCCCTTCATTTCCTGCCTTGGTTCTAGGTATTCAATCGATAAAATCCATCGATACTTGCTCCCACTTCCAAGTTGGAACTTCCAATGGCTGAAGCAAACCACTCGGCTTCTTCTGTTCATCTTTCACCAATTGACAGTTCATGCGCTTGGAAATGAACTTTCCAATATCTCGCTTCATCCCCTCCCAGTAGTAGACTCACTTCATGTCCTGATACATCTTATTACCACTGGATGAATTTTCAACTTCGAGTGATAGCATTCTCTCAGAACCTCATCTCTCAATCCATCAATATTAGGAACAACTAATCGCCCTTGCTTTCAAATCCAACCTTCTCGATCGACTTCGAACTCTTTGTTATCCGGTTCTAATCCCTGGATAAACTCGACAAGCTTAGCATCTCGCTTTTGGCTTTCGCCAATTATTTCGCTTAGTGTAGGTCTTATCGATAAGCTTGCCAACATTTCAGGTTTCAACTCGCATCTTGGCCTGAAATCGAACCTTGCCAAATACTCGAGGCTCTTCCATTCTAAAAACATCGCTCCCAAACTCGCTTGTCTTTGACTCAACGCATCTGCCACCGCGTTGCCTTTGCCAGGAGTATAGGTTATACCAAAATCATACGATGTGTAACACCCCGTATTTTCTGTGAACTTAAGAATTAAAAATCTAAGTGTAATTAAAATATAAAATAAGAATCAGGGAAAGCGGGTTGCGCCATTGCGTTTGCCTCGAAATTCTGCTTGAAAACGAGTCTGAGTTTGCGAGAATCGGAGTCCGTATGACCAAGTTATGGCCCTCCAAAGTTTCAGGAATTTTCAGAGTTCAAAACAGCTCGAATTCGAATTCAATTTTCGAATTCAAAACCCAGAAAACCCAGGTCGACTGGGGAGTCGACTGGGCAGTCGACCCCCCCGACCAAGTCGACTGGGCAGTTGACCTGGTCCCCGAACCAGGTTTTGGGCCTGGGTGCATTCTTATGTATCTGGTCTCGTTTTCTGCCTAGATTCGTCTGCCTAAACCTATTTAAACAGCCCCAAACCTAGCCTTCTCTACACACAATTCTATTCTGCTTCTACTCTGCCTCTGTTCTAAATAAAAATAAAAATGGCGTCGCTACTTTGCTGGAATCAAAACTAGAAGCTAATCAACATCAACCTAAGCAACTCAATTCAAACTAGAGATTAAAGCTTCTGCAACGATTCTACAACAATTAAAGTTCTTTATTTAATCCAACCAAGGCAAGTGCAGTTATTTTCCGATATAAACTTTAATCATAATTGTGACATGATTGTAAATCTGAATTTGAGATTGTGTATGTTCTGTTCTGATCTATTTTATTCTGTATCTCTTCTTCTTTCTGTTCTATAGCCATGCTACTACGAGCCTGCGCCAATCTCCTAAGAGATTAACGCACGAACGCTAAAATGTTTGGGATAAATAATGAATGTGGCATAATTGGACATGGCTAATCTGTGACTGATTTAAGAAAAAGGACATAGGTTGTAAAATAGATTTAGATCTATGCATATTCTGTGAATTGGAAGAAGAGGAACCATGGTATATTAACATGTGACTTGAGACATTGGACATAACGCATATTTTGAATTAAGATCTGTTATAACTAGATTGTTGGGCATATTGTTTATATAACAATTCATGATTTGAAAGAGAATATGACTTAGGTGTGAAGATCTATATTAAGATTTGATAACTATCAAATGTGAATAACAACTAAGTAGGAGATTTTTGAATATATGACATGCATTGAAATCGATGGCTATATTTGGTATAATTTATATGTGAATCTTTTGTACTAGGCAAGTTGAACTAAATTGGGACATGTAAATTATGACCATAATCTGTGACATGTAAATTCAATGCAAACGTGGGGTATATGATCATAGTGTGAATCATGACAACTATTTAGGCATGCAAACTTAGGCCAAATTTATAATTAGGCAAGATATGTTTGTGAAACTTTAAGGAATGACTAAATCTGTTATATTTGCCTAATTTGCTAGTTCTGCTATATTTGCCTAATCTGCTAGTTCTGTTATATTGCCTAATCTGTAGTTTTGTTATATTGCTTAATTTGCTAGTTCTGCTCTACTGCCTAGTCTGCTAGATTTGTTCATCTGCCAAATCTGTAATCAGCTAAGTCTGCTGAAAATGCCAAATCTGTTATATGCTAAATCTGCTAAATTACTTAATCTGCTGAATCCGTTAAGTCGCCTAATCTACGAAAATCTGTTATCTGCTATATCTGTTAAGTTGATATATTCAGTCTGTTATTGACATAATCTGAATTAGCTATGAATAATTGACATGTATATTAGGCATGGGCATAAATGGTAAATTATTAATTAATTGGCCGAAAAGATAAACATGGCTGACTCGAGGTTAGAATAAGTTTGCGGCGTAATTCTGCCCGGAGCTGCCCGACACATCGAGTGGTCGAAAACAATAGGTTCTAATGTGAGAAGTTGGTCATAACGTGCTTGAAACCCGAGGTTAGAATCAGTTGCGGCAGAAATCTGCCCGGAACCAACCGGCCTAACCAGTAGCCGCAAACTGTCAGTCTAATGTGAGAGGTCTGGGCATTAATATTTAATTAATGAAAATCTGAGATAAATATGATGTCTAAAACGTGTTGGGCGGATAGGATTAAACCCACTAGACTGATGAATTTAATTAATCTGTTCCGTGAATCTGTAGGCCCAATTGCAAAGTTAGACAAATCTGTAAATCTATTAAATCCGTATATCTGATCCGTTAGTCTGAAAACTTATCTGATCTGTGAACTAGGTGATCTGAATTTTGTATGTCTGAAACTTGTAAACAAGTTAATCTGAAATCTGTTAGTCTGGGGACACAAGGTTAGGAGGGGAATTACTTGTGTCATCTGTTGTTTGGGACCCATATTAGTCAGTAACCCTTTCTGGTATCAAAACTTTGACCCAACAGTAGGTAGGGTCCGGGCACGCTTACTGAACTAATTATAAGCGGTTCATTCTGATAATGGCGAGGGGTGTTGATGGTTCGTTCCAACCGGGTCATGTGCGTACATAGATCCCGGTCTGCCTCTGAGGATGTAAGACACCGTGACATCTGTAAATAGGTCTGTGTCATTTAAAGGTTGCCACTTTGGGAAGTGATACACCCTTTTGTGGGGCTGACACAGGGTATTTATGTATTAGGGAGCCGATCGCTTGGGGTAGGGTTTTAGGGTACACTTAGTTCTGTCTGTTTCTGTTGGTACCGTCTGTTTCTGTTGGGTGGTAACACCTGTCTATTTCTGAGTGGTACCGTCTGTTTGGGTTGTAAAGGCCCATTACTAGTGTACACCTAATTCTACATTCTGTTTCCGTAGGGATTAATCTGTTTCTGTCCGTTTCTGCTGGGGTGGTAAAGGCCCATTATTAGCATTCTGTTTCTGTCCGTTTCTGTTGGGGTGGTAAAAGGCCCATTACTAGCATTCTCTTCTGTGGAAATTATTCTGTACCCGTTTCTGTTTCAGTTTAGACATTAGGGTGACACCTAATTCTGTTATACTAGTATTAGTGCAGAGAAGTGTAAAGCAATAGCTTATATCATTCTGTTCTTCTGTTATATCTGCTACACCTGTTACAGTTATCTCTCATCCAGTTTTATTTTCATATCATGTTATTATTATATGTTCATAACTGAAAATCACTGGACTTGCCAGACTTTTTGTCTGACCCTTGTTGTTTCGCCTCCTTTCTTCCGTTTCCCCCCAGGTTTTGTAGAAGGGAATACTCTAGCTTGATCCAGATTTCTTCTGCTTGACGTGCTTAAAGTATGGCTTGTCTTCTTCTGTGGGGATTATGATTTTAAACTATGCATTCTGAAGGCTTTTGTACAAGACTGATATTTTGTACTTGAATTCTGATATTGTGATTTGAAAGGATGTAACCAAGCTTATTTCGGTTTCTGTTGCAATAAAGTTATAAATTTTTCAAGTACTATTTTATCTGTCTTGTAAGTTTCTGTTCTGTTTACTAAAATGCTCCATCAAAGTTAAGGCATTCCCTTTGTGAGTGACCTTAACGGAGGTGGGGTGTTACACTTGGTATCAGAGCTGAAGGTTACCAGATTGGGTAAAGTTTTTGAAAACTATTTTAAAAAAAAAAGTTTTGAAAGGAAATATTTTCAAAAATAAAGCTTATTTTGAAAAACATGATCCCCAAGAGCCATATATCTTTCCTTCAGTCCTTTTTGTATTGAATCTTTCCTTTTTCGTTTCAGCATGTCTGAAGCATCTGAGATACCAGAGGGTGTTCATGTACCCGGTTGGTTTCGTCAATATCTTGAGGCTAGGACCGCCGCCGTAGGTCCAGCAAATGATTCCCCTCCTCCGCCCCCTCCTCGTGCAATTGCTTTCTCAAAGATCTGTAGAGATTTTAGGGCCATGGATGGGAAGGATTTCAAGGGAACTGAATCATTCGTAGAAGCGAGGAACTGGCTCAAAGAAACTGAGGATCTATTCGTTATCTTCGAGGTGGACGATAGGCAGAAGCTACAGTTGGCGGTATGGCTGCTCAAAGACGAAGCTTCCTATTGGTGGGAAGTCACTAATGCCGAGAGGCCAGTTGAAACATGGATGGATTTCAGAACAAGGTTTGAGACAAAATTCCTCTCGCAAGCTGAACGAAGTCTACAACTGGAAAAGTTCTTATCTCTTAAGCAAGGAAGTATGACGGTCAAGGAATACGTCAACCAGTTCAACCAACTGGCTAGGTTCGGATTGGATTTAGTCAACACTCAGCATAAAAAGGCTCTCTGCTTTGTTAAAGGTTTGAACGAGCCACTGCACAGCCTAGCCATGACCAATGTACCCATGGGAGCGACTTACGAGAAATTGGTGGACATGGCACTACTGCACGAGGAAGACAAGGGCCCGAAAGAGACAAAGAAGGAAGAACCACAGAATAAGAAAGCATGGCCCAAAAAGGAAACACAAAAGAAGGATGAGAAGTCTGAAGATAAGAAGGGGAAAAAGTGATTTACTTGTGGAAGCTCGACTCATCTGAACAAGGGTTGCAGAAAAAGGAAGGGCACTTGCTTCAACTATGGTGAGATGGGACACTTCACTAGGGACTGCCCGAAGAAACGAGGGCAAGGGCAGAGGGCAGAACCCACTTCTGGAGGACAGGCGAATGCCCAAGGGACTGGTAGATAGGGTAGAAATAAGAAAATTTAAGTAGAAGGTTTAATTTTCTTATCTGTTTGTTGAGTTAAAACTCTTTCTGATTCTGGCATTTTGATTCTGTAATCGATACTCTGCACTTTAATACTAGTATTGTTTCTGATTCCGCTGTAGACCCCAATCCATAAGGGTTATGACTCATCTGTTTGTGATTGGGGTTTGAGAGATATTCGTGTTAGGCGTCAAGTAGGACGCATACATTCTGGGATTTATCATGCTTAGTTTCCTAAGAATCATTCGGTAATCTGATCTATACCAGTAATCTGTAAATATCTGAATATTTCTGATAAGGTTAAGATTTCCAGTTTTGACATTATCTAAAGAGGGTAATCCTCTGGGTGTCAATCTGATGTTGGTTTCGGTCTTCGGGGCCGATACTTAGGACCCATGTCTAATGGGAACCAAGTTTTTGTTTTATCTGTACTCGCTTCCATCATTCGACTGTATCCTATCGATCGAATCTTCGAACTTTAGGTAGAAACTAATGGGTGTAAACATGTGTTTGAGACATGTTATGTTTGATGGTTGCAAGTGGATGCAATTGGTTGCTAGTGGTTGCTCGTGGATGCATATACACACACTAGGCACTAGATCGGCTCGAAAACACTCTCATACTGCATATGGATGTGTGAGCATTTTCAATTTTTGTGGATGCAAAATGATTGACTCAGCACATGGATGTTGCATATGACTTAATGGTTGTGCACTCATATAGAAATGATATGTATCGAGTAGGTAAATTGCATACATGTTGGACTCATGGCACTGGCATAATTCGCAATAAGGAGGTCAACTGAATCAGTGGACCGCCTGATCTTTGCATTAGATAAGAAACATATACACACACTTTTGCATATGTTCATACAACATTAGAAGTTCCTAAGGACAATGGACGCCAGTGATTGATGATTGAGTAGATGGATGTTGGATGGTAGGACACATTCTTCTTAACTTGAAGATTTCGGGAACGAAATCCTTTAAGGAGGGGAGAATGTAACACCCCGTATTTTCTACGAACTTAAGAATTACAAATCTAAGTGTAATTAAAATATAAAATAAGAATCAGGGAAAGTGGGTTGCGCCATTGCGTTCGTCTCGAAATTCTGCTTGGAAACGAGTCCGAGTTTGCGAGAATCGGAGTTCGTATGACCAAGTTATGGCCCTCCAAAGTTTCAGGAATTTTCAGAGTTCAAAACAGCTCGAATTCGAATTCAAATTTCGAATTCAAAACCTAGAAAACCCAGGTCGACTGGGGAGTCGACTGGGCAGTCGACCCCCCCCGACCAGGTCGACTGGGCAGTCGACCTGGTCCCCAAACTTGGTTTTGGGCCTGGGTGCATTCTTATGTATCTGGTCTCGTTTTCTGCCTAGATTCGTCTGCCTAAACCTATTTAAACAGCCCCAAACCTAGCCTTCTCTACACACAATTCTATTCTTCTTCTACTCTGCCTCTGTTTTAAATAAAAATAAAAATGGCGTCGCTACTCTGCTGGAATCAAAACTAGAAGCTAATCAACATCAACCTAAGCAACTCAATTCAAACTAGAGATGAAAGCTTCTGCAACGATTCTACAACAATTAAAGTTCTTTCTTTAATCCAACCAAGGCAAGTGCAGTTATTTTCCGATATAAACTTTAATCATAATTGTGACATGATTGTAAATCTGAATTTGAGATTGTGTATGTTCTGTTCTGATCTATTTTATTCTGTATCTCTTCTTCTTTCTGTTGTATAGCTGTAACAACCCGTATTTTCAATTACCTGTAATGATGTAAATCGAGGCAGAATTTAATTCTAAAATCTGAATCAAAGGAAAAGGGCTATGCCATTGCGTTCGTATCGGAAAAATACGCGAAATAGAGTCCGAGTTTTCGAAAATCGGAGTCCGTATGACCCGATTAAGGCCCAACGAAGTTTTCAGAAAATTTCGAAGTAAAAACAGATTTCGAATTCAAATCTGAATTTGGAAATTAGGGTTATTGGGCCAGACGGGAAAATTCCCGCTAGAACACCCCAAGTCGACAGCCCTGTCGACTTGGGAGTCGACTTGGTTAGACCAAGTCGACAGCCCTGTCGACTGGGCTGTCGACTTGGCTCAGACGGGCTGTTTAGCCTGGTGCACTATTTTGGGTTTGTGTTGAGCTTGGGGGCCAGATTCGGTTTTAAGGGCTGAGATTGCAACTAGGGTTTAATCCTATGGCCTAAAACACTTGCCTAATCTATAAATAAGACCCTAACCTACCCTAAATCATCATTATTCATTCTAGCAACTAAACTATGGCAAAATCAATCCTCTCATGGCCTCCACTCTCTTCATAAAATTCCTAAACAAATTCTTATGAGATTTTCCATGCATACAAGTGTTTTTAAACTTGTATGAGCCTCTTTAGCTTGCATTCAAGTCAAGTCTCTATATTTGCACCATAAAGAAAGAGTTTTGATCAATTTTGCTTGCATTTTTGGGGTTTAATCGGTTGCATAAGGGTTTTCTTACATTTGCTATACTCATTTGAGTCCGCATAAGCATTGTAAGCCCTATTCTACTTTCATACTTAAACTCTAAAGTTAAATGTATGATATGCAAGTTTACTATGATGTGTTATGCAAGTTTACTATGATGTGATATGCAAGTTCATCAAGTTATGTTATGCAAGTTTGATATGCAAGTTGTCATATGATATGCAAGTTATGTTATGCAAGTTTGATATGCAAGTTGTCATATGATATGCAAGTTATGTTATGCAAGTTTGATATGCAAGTTGTCATATGATATGCAAGTTATGTTATGCAAGTTTGATATGCAAGTTGTCATATGATATGCAAGTTATGTTATGCAAGTTTGGGTTGATCATTTGGCTCATGTTATCATGTTATGCAAGCTTATCTTGGGCTTATGAACATAAAGCTTCAAGCTTTATGCTAAAGGTTGCACTTTGGCAACATGTAAGTTATCATATCTCTTATGATAACTTGCATGTGAGGCTAAATGCGAACTTATGGCCATTTCTACATGTCATTTATCACCATGTATCACCAATATGATAAGTTTGGTTTTATGCATGCTTTTGAGGCCTAATGCAAGTATATGAACATATGTACATTTCATATGCCACCATGTTAAACTTGTGGCTTAACACTTTTATGTCATGATTTTGCCAAGTTCCCTCTTTCTATCCTTTATGCGCTATTGCGATATGTAAGCGATGGGATTGCGTTTGGGGTTGGGTAAACTTAAAAGACATAAAAATATAAGCTTGGGAATTTACCTATTAAGTTAGGTCTACCCATTGGGAATTTACTTATTAAGTTAGGTCTACCTAATTGCTTGTAAACTTGTAACATGTTTTGGAAACATAATGGACATGACACTTAGAAAATATAAGTGTGACCAACTCGAGGTTGGGTTGAGTTTGTAGCGTAAACCTACCCGGAACCGACCGGCCTATCTAGTTGCTACAAACAATAGGACCCAATGTGAGAAGTTGGCCATGTTGTACCTTGAACCCGAGGTTAGACCAAGTTATGGTGTAAAGCTACCCGGACCCGCCCGGCTTAACTAGTAACCACAACAAAGTCTAATGTGAGAGGTTAAGGCGCATTAATTAATTAATGCCTCGTGATTAGGGTTAAGTCATGGACCATTTAATACTTAACCAATTTGGGCTTGGTAGATTAATCGGGGTTAAGTCGTGAACTCATCGTTACACTTAACCAAGTTAATCCATGATTAGTAAAGGGGTTAAACCGTACTTAACCCACTAGAAAAATCCTAGCAATGGGGGGTCCACTCCAACAGTAATCCCTAGTTTGTATCATCATGACCCTAGGGACTAGGCTAGGGTGGGGGCACGATTACTGGGCTGGAGGTAAGCGACCAATAAACGACGGCAGGGTGGTACGCCGGTGTAGTTCCGGGCGGACTCTGGTCGTGCACATAGTCCGTAGCCGGAGAAAACATGCACGGGTACCAGTAGATCGAGACTGTGCACTCATGTTCATGGTGTCCAGGGGTTGACACCCTAGGGCTTGATACACCCGAAGGGTGGACCCGGCACAGTTCGACTACAATTATGTTTGGGCCGTATTGACACCAACACGTGACGAGTTAGGCTTATAGGGAGCCGATCGACTAGACCGTTTGGTTGGACCTTGTGTTAGGGTCACTTCATGTTATTGGACCTCGTATAAGGGTCACTTCATGTTATTGGACCAAAGCTTGGGCCAAGGGATCAATACTTGTTTATTCAAGTCATGTTAGTTTGCTAGTACACCTGTGGTGCAAAACCTTAATCCTGATTATGCGATGACACCTTTATCTACCTTGTTAGTTAATCATCATGCTAGTATGTAGTTATCCTTATATTCGTCCCTGCTGCTCATGCCAGTTAACTTTATCAGTTTACATTGATTGTAGTAGGGCTTACTCGGTCTTTTTGACTGACCTGTTTTCTTTCGCCTCTTTTCTTCCGTTTCCCCCCAGGTTCTCATGAAGGGAATACAGGAGCTTAGCTTGGATTTCGGATTGCTTGCTTGTGGGATTTCAACTCATGTACGGTTTCGACATGAAGCTAGCTATGGTTATCACTTATTTGGGGATAGCACTTATGTATTTCAGTTTTTCAGTTGATGTTGTTTTTATCTAGACTTGTTTATTTGGAAAGCCATGTTGTACCAGACTTGAATTTGAAATGGTTTGAAATCTTCCGCTGTCTTATCTATGTTATTTACTCTGTTTACATATATACATATGTTCTTGTTCTGCCTTGATATATCATTATGCATGTTTACCTGATTCAAACGCCCCTCCAAAGTCAGAGTGCTTGCAAGAGTCACCCTGGCGGAGGTGGGGTGTTACAATTTGGTATCGGAGCATATGGTTTACGAGAAGGAACAAAAAGGTTTTTAGAAAACTTTTGGAAAACTATTTTCAAAACCAAGTATAAAGTATTTTCCAAAGAAAAGTCTAGTTTATTTTAAAGGCTATTCCCCAAAAAGCCATTAGCAAAAATTCCCTTGTTTTTCTCCATTCTGAATCTGTCTTTTTCCTTTTCCAGTATGGCTGATAACTTTGTTATCCCGGAGGGAGTGCATGTACCTGTTTGGTATAGGAGACTTTTGGAGGCTAGGGCGACCGAAGCCGGCCCCGCAGATGTCCCTCCTCCTCCTCCTCCAGTAGTTAATATTCCTCCTCCTGTCGCTAATGTTCCTCCTCCTCCTGTCGCTGAGGTTCCTCTTCCTCCTCCCCCTCAGCATCCTCAGGCTGACTTCGCAAAGACTTGCAAAGATTTCAAAGCAATGGGTGGCAAGAACTTTCAAGGCACTGAGACTTTTGTAGAGGCCAGAAATTGGTTGAAAGAGACCGAGGATTTATTTGCTATCTTTGGGTTAGACGATCAGAGGAAGATCTTGTTGGCGGTTTGGCTTATGAAGGATGAAGCCGCTTATTGGTGGGAAGTCACCAATGGTACTAGGCCTGTTGAGACTTGGGCCGATTTCAGGGCAAGGTTCATGCTTAAGTTTCTATCTTCTGCTGAGGAGAATCTGCAAATGGAGAGGTTCATAACTTTGAAACAAGGAGATATGTCCGTCAAAGAATATGTGAACAAGTTCAATCAATTAGCTCGTTTTGGCTTGGATATGGTGAATACTCCTCAGAAGAAGGCTCTTCGTTTTGCTAGAGGATTGAATGAGCCGTTGCAGGGATTGGCCATGTCACATATTCCCCATGGGGCTACGTTTGAGAGCTTGGTTGATATGGCGTTACTTCAGGGAGATGTCAAGAAAAATGATACTCAAGCCAAGAAGACTGATTCCCAGGGAAAAGGAAATCAGGGTAATCCAAGTGGTCAGGGCAGTCAAGGCAATCAGAACAAGAACAAGAGTCAAGGCAACAAGGGGAACAACAACAAGGGCAAGAACATCAAGGGGAAGTGCCATTATTGCGGTTCAGCTGGGCATCTTATCAAGGATTGTAAGAAGAGGAAAAGGAAGAATGGTGAATGCTTTTTCTGCGGTGAGACTGGACATTTCAGTAAGGATTGCCCGAAGAAGCGAGGGCAAGGCCAGGGTCAGGCTCAGCGTGCTGGACCTTCAGGATGGCAAGTTCATGCTCTCAGTACCGCTCCAGTTCCCGATCGAGGTAGTATTTCTGTTGAGAGCCTTGTATATATTTCTGATTTTCCAGTTCGTACCTTGTTTGATTCTGGTGCATCGCATAGCTTTATCTCATCTGATCTTGTTGATAGTTTGCACCTTAGTACTAGCTTGGTAGAGGATCCCGTCTGTGTCTCAAATCCTATTGGGGGTTCCGCCCATTTGTCCATGATATGTGGGGATTTGAGGATCTCTATACTGAGTGTAGAGTTCTTGTGCAGTGCTTATGTTCTTGGTTTCAGGGGATACGGATTGATATTAGGCATGGATTGGCTATCCACATATGGAGCCATTCTTGATTGTGAGCATAGGGTTGTGAGGCTCGTGACTCGCCTCAGAAACACCCTAGAGATTTCTTGTGATCCGAGAGGTCCCGTCATGTTGTGCTATCTTGAATCACTCGACTCGTCAATGGAAACTCTTCAATCTGTAAGAGTGGTTCGAGAGTATCCGGATGTTTTCGATGAAGTTAGGGGGTTGCCCCCTAAGCGAGAGATTGATTTCCGCATTTATCTGGTGGATAATGCAAAGCCGGTTTCTTTGCCCGTTCGGCACATGGCTCCGCGTGAAAGGCGGGAGCTAAGTAAGCAAGTAAAGGAGTTGCTTGAAAAGAACTTCATTAGATGAAGTATATCTGAATGGGGAGCGCCTGTGGTATTTGCTACCAAGGCAGACGGTTCTCTCCAACTTTGTGTTGACTATCGAGAGTTGAATAAGCTGACCAAGAAGAACAGACACCCGTTACCGAGGATTGATGATCTCTTTGACCAGCTTGTCGGTGCTTCTGTTTTCTCTCAGCTTGATCTTGCTACTGGATTCCATCAGCTCAGGGTAGCTGAGGATAGTATAGACAAGACTGCGTTCAGAACTCCAGATGGATTCTTCGAATGGCTTGTCATGCCGTTCGGCTTGACTAATGCACCCGCATATTTCGTAGACTTGATGAGTAGGGTGTTCAGGGAGTTCTTGAACAAGTTTGTCGTGGTCTTCGTAGATGATATTCTGATCTTCTCTAAGGATGAGGAAGAGCACGCAAGGCATCTCGTGGAGGTGATGGATACGCTTAGAGCGCATCAGTTGAAGGCCAAGTTCTCCAAGTGTCACTTTTGGAGAAGGGAAGTTAGATTCCTTGGGCATATAGTATCTAAGCAAGGCTTAGCGGTGGATCCCGCTAAGGTAGTTGCAGTTCAGGATTGGAAGACTCCAAGGAATGCAACCGAAGTGAGAAGTTTTCTGGGTCTTGCAGGCTTTTACCGGAAGTTCATCAAGGACTTCGCGAAGATTTCCGCTCCTCTTACTAAATTGACGAAGAAGAATTTAGTTTTTGCTTGGAGCATAGAATGCGAGCTTGCTTTTCAGAAGCTCAAGAGGGCTCTCACATCAGCACCTGTTCTAGCTTTGCCCGATGGAGGGAAATTATTTACAGTATACACCGATGCATGTGGCACGGGGTTGGGAGCTGTTCTGATGCAAGAAGGAAGAGTGATATTCTTTGGCGGTAGACAACTCAAAGTGCATGAGAAGAATTATCCCACTCATGACTTAGAGTTGGCAGCAATAGTATATGCACTCAAGGCTTGGCGCCATTATCTTTTGGGAGAAAGATTTGAGCTTTATACCGATCACAAGTCATTGAAGTATCTCTTTTCCCAGAAGGATCTGAATCTGAGGCAACAAAGATGGATGGAATTCTTGGCGTCCTATGATTTTGAGATAGCCTATACCCCTGGCAAGGGGAATGTGGTAGCAGATGCATTAAGTAGAAAAAGGTTGACCCTAAGTCCTCTATTCATTGAGATGAAGAATTTAGAGTATGTGGCAACCTTTGATTTCTCTTTGGCGATTGAGTCAATGACCGGTTCTTTAGCATCTCTGGAACTCAGACCTATCCTTCTTGATCAAGTTGGGGCTTCGTAGAGAGAAGACCCTCAGATAGTTGAGATTATGGATAAGCTAATTCGAGGAGAGACGTCTAGTCATCTCGCTCGGTATTCTATTGATGACAAGGGTTGGCTGAGGAGAGACGGAAGGTTATGTGTTCCAATGGTAGAAGATCTAGTAAGAAAAGTTCTTGAGGAAGCACATCGCTCTAAGTTGACTATACATCCAGGCGGGGATAAGATGTATAAAGATATAAAGCGTATTTTCTTTTGGCCTGGGATGAAAAAGGATGTGGCAGAGTTTGTCTCTAGATGTATCATTTGCCAGCAAGTTAAGGCCGAGTCGAAGAAGCCCGGTGGGCTATTGCATCCTCTAGACGTTCCACTTTGGAAGTGGGAGAGTATTTCCATGGATTTTATCGATGGGCTACCAAGGTCAAGGAAAGGGAATACGAGCATTTGGGTTATTGTGGATAGACTTACGAAGAGTGCTCATTTCATTCCGGTGAAGAGCAAGAGAACCGCATCTTGGCTAGCGTCTGTATATCTTCGTGAGATTGTGAGACTTCATGGAGTCCCTTCTAGTATTGTCAGTGACCGTGACCCAATCTTTACAAGTCAATTCTGGAATAGCTTGCAAGAAGCTATGGGCACAAGGTTGAATCTAAGTACTGCTTATCACCCATAGACGGACGGTCAAACCGAAAGGGTGAATAGGGTACTCGAGGATCTGTTGAGGCTTTGTATTCTGGATTTTGGTGGTACTTGGGAAGACCATCTTCCTCTTGTTGAGTTTGCATATAATAACAGTTATCAGACAAGCATAGGGATGGCACCATTCGAAGCTTTATATGGGAGGCCGTGCAAGTCCCCTACATGTTGGTGGGAGACTACAGATAAGCTTATACTTGGGCCTGATATGATCAGAGATACATCCGAGAAGGTCGAGTTGATTCGGAGACGGATGAAAGCGGCCCAAGATCGACAGAAATCCTATGCTGATAAGCGAAGAACTGATTTGGAGTTTGATGTTGGGGATATAGTTTTCGTGAAGGTTTCTCCTTTGCGGAATGTGGTCCGATTTGGAGCCGTTGGGAAGTTAGCACCGAGGTTTGTTGGACCATTCCCTATTATAGAGAGGATTGGGCAGATGGCTTATAGAGTAAAGTTGCCCGAGAAGCTTGCCGGAGTACACGATGTTTTTCATGTCTCGCATCTCCGGAAATGTTTACATGAATCAGCAGAGGTAGTTGAGCCAAGTGTTCTGAAAGATGTGGAAGTGGAGAAAGAAGCTACCTTGAGGAGAGCTCCGATTCGTATCTTGGGGGCGGTGACCAAGAAGCTAAGGAATCGAGAGGTCAGGTTGGTGAAGGTTCAATGGGGTGAAGCCGAAGAAGACGCAACTTGGGAAACCGAGGAGAAGATGCGTGGGCTTTATCCATTCCTTTTTGAGGGTACACTCTCAATCTCTTTTCTTTGTTAGCATATCTTTCTCTTCGCTATCCATGATTATCTAGTTTATCGTGTTAATCTTGTCATGAGAACCTTAGGTAGAAACCCTTTGGATGAAACATGTGTTTGAAACATGTTATGCTTGATGGTTGCAAGTGGTTGCAAGTGTTTGCAAGTGGTTACTCGTGGATGCATCATACACGTTAGGCACTAGATCGGCTCACACACTCCTCATATTGCATATGCATGAGTGTTTATGCTTATTCATGGATGAAATTTTTTGTGTTATCACATGGATGTTGCATATGGATGTATGTTATGTGCACACATATAGATGTTATACATTATGTTAGGAATTGCATACATATGGATTCATTTCACTAACATAATTTGCATTGATGATATTTGCATTAGATAAGTACATATACACACACCTTTGCATATGTTCATACAACATTTAGAATCTTGTAAGGACAATGATTGCTCGTGGATGATGTTTTGAGTAGATGGATGATTGGATGGTAGGATACATTCTTCCTAACTTGAAGATTTCGGGGACGAAATCCTTTAAGGAGGGGAGAATGTAACAACCCGTATTTTCAATAACCTGTAATGATGTAAATCGAGGCAGAATTTAATTCTAAAATCTGAATCAAAGGAAACGGGCTATGCCATTGCGTTCGTCTCGGAAAAATACGCGAAATAGAGTCCGAGTTTTCGAAAATCGGAGTCTGTATGACCCGATTAAGGCCCAACGAAGTTTTCAGAAAATTTCGAAGTAAAAACAGATTTCGAATTCAAATCTGAATTTGGAAATTAGGGTTATTGGGCCAGGCGGGAAAATACCCGCCAGAACACCCCAAGTCGACAGCCCTGTCGACTTGGGAGTCGACTTGGTTAGACCAAGTCGACAGCCCTATCGACTGGGCTGTCGACTTGGCTCAGACGGGCTGTTTAGCCTGGTGCACCATTTTGGGTTTGTGTTGAGCTTGGGGGCCAGATTCGGTTTTAAGGGCTGAGATTGCAACTAGGGTTTAATCCTATGGCCTAAAACACTTGCCTAATCTATAAATAAGACCCTAACCTACCCTAAATCATCATTATTCATTCTAGCAACTAAACTATGGCAAAATCAATCCTCTCATGGCCTCCACTCTCTTCATAAAATTCCTAAACAAATTCTTATGAGATTTTCCATGCATACAAGTGTTTTTAAACTTGTATGAGCCTCTTTAGCTTGCATTCAAGTCAAGTCTCTATATTTGCACCATAAAGAAAGAGTTTTGATCAATTTTGCTTGCATTTTTGGGGTTTAATTGGTTGCATAAGGGTTTTCTTACATTTGCTATACTCATTTGAGTCCGCATAAGCATTGTAAGCCCTATTCTACTTTCATACTTAAACTCTAAAGTTAAATGTATGATATGCAAGTTTACTATGATGTGTTATGCAAGTTTACTATGATGTGATATGCAAGTTCATCAAGTTATGTTATGCAAGTTTGATATGCAAGTTGTCATATGATATGCAAGTTTGATATGCAAGTTGTCATATGATATGCAAGTTATGTTATGCAAGTTTGATATGCAAGTTGTCATATGATATGCAAGTTATGTTATGCAAGTTTGATATGCAAGTTGCCATATGATATGCAAGTTATGTTATGCAAGTTTGGGTTGATCATTTGGCTCATGTTATCATGTTATGCAAGCTTATCTTGGGCTTATGAACATAAAGCTTCAAGCTTTATGCTAAAGGTTGCACTTTGGCAACATGTAAGTTATCATATCTCTTATGATAACTTGCATGTGAGGCTAAATGCGAACTTATGGCCATTTCTACATGTCATTTATCACCATGTATCACCAATATGATAAGTTTGGTTTTATGCATGCTTTTGAGGCCTAATGCAAGTATATGAACATATGTACATTTCATATGCCACCATGTTAAACTTGTGGATTAACACTTTTATGTCATGATTTTGCCAAGTTCCCTCTTTCTATCCTTTATGCGCTATTGCGATATGTAAGCGATGGGATTGCGTTTGGGGTTGGGTAAACTTAAAAGAGATAAAAATATAAGCTTGGGAATTTACCTATTAAGTTAGGTCTACCCATTGGGAATTTACCTATTAAGTTAGGTCTACCCAATTGCTTGTAAACTTGTAACATGTTTTGGAAACATGATGGACATGACACTTAGAAAATATAAGTGTGACCAACTCGAGGTTGGGTTGAGTTTGTAGCGTAAACCTACCCGGAACCGACCGACCTAACTAGTTGCTACAAACAATAGGACCCAATGTGAGAAGTTGGCCATGTTGTACCTTGAACCCGAGGTTAGACCAAGTTGTGGTGTAAAGCTACCCGGACCCGCCCGACTTAACTAGTAACCACAACAAAGTCTAATGTGAGAGGTTAAGGCGCATTAATTAATTAATGCCTCGTGATTAGGGTTAAGTCATGGACCATTTAATACTTAACCAATTTGGGCTTGGTAGATTAATCGGGGTTAAGTCGTGAACTCATCGTTACACTTAACCAAGTTAATCCATGATTAGTAAAGGGGTTAAACCGTACTTAACCCACTAGAAAAATCCTAGCAATGGGGGGTCCACTCCAACAGTAATCCCTAGTTTGTATCATCATGACCCTAGGGACTAGGCTAGGGTGGGGGCACGATTACTGGGCTGGAGGTAAGCGACCAATAAACGACGGCAGGGTGGTACGCCGGTGTAGTTCCGGGCGGACTCTGGTCGTGCACATAGTCCGTAGCCGGAGAAAACATGCACGGGTACCAGTAGATCGAGACTGTGCACTCATGTTCATGGTGTCCAGGGGTTGACACCCTAGGGCTTGATACACCCGAAGGGTGGACCCGGCACAGTTCGACTACAATTATGTTTGGGCCGTATTGACACCAACACGTGACGAGTTAGGCTTATAGGGAGCCGATCGACTAGACCGTTTGGTTGGACCTTGTGTTAGGGTCACTTCATGTTATTGGACCTCGTATAAGGGTCACTTCATGTTATTGGACCAAAGCTTGGGCCAAGGGATCAATACTTGTTTATTCAAGTCATGTTAGTTTGCTAGTACACCTGTGGTGCAAAACCTTAATCCTGATTATGCGATGACACCTTTATCTACCTTGTTAGTTAATCATCATGCTAGTATGTAGTTATCCATATATTCGTCCCTGCTGCTCATGCCAGTTAACTTTATCAGTTTACATTGATTGTAGTAGGGCTTACTCAGTCTTTTTGACTGACCTGTTTTCTTTCGCCTCTTTTCTTCCGTTTCCCCCCCAGGTTCTCAGGGAGGGAATACAGGAGCTTAGCTTGGATTTCGGATTGCTTGCTTGTGGGATTTCAGCTCATGTACGGTTTCGACATGAAGCTAGCTATGGTTATCACTTATTTGGGGATAGCACTTATGTATTTCAGTTTTTCAGTTGATGTTGTTTTTATCTAGACTTGTTTATTTGGAAAGCCATGTTGTACCAGACTTGAATTTGAAATGGTTTGAAATCTTCTGCTGTCTTATCTATGTTATTTACTCTGTTTACGTATATACATATGTTCTTGTTCTGCCTTGATATATCATTATGCATGTTTACCTGATTCAAACGCCCCTCCAAAGTCAGAGTGCTTGCAAGAGTCACCCTGGCGGAGGTGGGGTGGTACAATAGCCAGACTACTACGAGCCTGCGCCAATCTCCTAAGAGATTAACGCACGAACGCTAAAATGTTTGGGACAAATAATGAATGTGGCATAATTGGACATGGCTAATCTGTGACTGATTTAAGAAAAAGGACATAGGTTGTAAACTAGATTTAGATCTATGCATATTCTGTGAATTGGAAGAAGAGGAACCATGGTATGTTAACATGTGACTTGAGACATTGGACATAACGCATATTTTGAATTAAGATCTGTTATAACTAGATTGTTGGGCATATTGTTTATATAACAATTCATGATTTGAAAGAGAATATGACTTAGGTGTGAAGATCTATATTAAGATTTGATAACTATCAAATGTGAATAACACCTAAGTAGGAGATTTTTGAATATATGACATGCATTGAAATCGATGGCTATATTTGGTATAATTTATATGTGAATCTTTTGTACTAGGCAAGTTGAACTAAATTGGGACATGTAAATTATGACCATAATCTGTGACATGTAAATTCAATGCAAACGTGGGGTATATGATCATAGTGTGAATCATGACAACTATTTAGGCATGCAAACTTAGGCCAAATTTATAATTAGGCAAGATATGTTTGTGAAACTTTAAGGAATGATTAAATCTGTTATATTTGCCTAATTTGCTAGTTCTGCTATATTTGCCTAATCTGCTAGTTCTGTTATATTGCCTAATCTGCTAGTTCTGTTATATTGCTTAATTTGCTAGTTCTGCTCTACTGCCTAGTCTGCTAGATCTGTTCATCTGCCAAATCTGTCATTTGCTAAGTCTGCTGAAAATGCCAAATCTGTTATATGCTAAATCTGCTCAATTACTTAATCTGCTAAATCCGTTAAGTCGCCTAATATGCGAAAATCTGTTATCTGCTATATCTGTTAAGTTGATATATTCAGTCTGTTATTGACATGATCTGAATTAGCTATGAATAATTAACATGTATATTAGGCGTGGGCATAAATGGTAAATTATTAATTAATTGGCCGCAAAGATAAACATGGCTGACTCGAGGTTAGAATGAGTTTGCGGCGTAATTCTGCCCGGAACCGCCCGACACATCCAGTGGCTGCAAAAAATAGGTTCTAAAGTGAGAAGTTAGTCATAACGTGCTTAAAACCCGAGGTTAGACTCAGTTGCGGCAGAAATCTGCCCAGACCCAACCGGCCTAACCAGTAGCCGCAAACTGTCAGTCTAATGTGAGAGGTCTGGGCATTAATATTTAATTAATGAAAATCTGAGATAAATATGATGTCTAAAACGTGTTGGGCGGATAAGATTAAACCCACTAGACTGATGAATTTAATTAATCTGTTCCGTGAATCTGTAGGCCCAATTGCAAAGTTAGACAAATCTGTAAATCTGTTAAATCCGTATATCTGATCCGTTAGTCTGAAAACTTATCTGATCTGTGAACTAGGTGATCTGAATTTTGTATGTCTGAAACTTGTAAACAAGTTAATCTGAAATCTGTTAGTCTGGGGAGACAAGGTTAGGAGGGGAATTACTTGTGTCATCTGTTGTTTGGGACCCATATTAGTCAGTAACCCTTTCTGGTATCAAAACTTTGACCCAACAGTAGGTAGGGTCCGGGCACGCTTACTGAACTAATTATAAGTGGTTCATTCTGATAATGGCGAGGGGTGTTGATGGTGCGTTCCAACCGGGTCATGTGCGTGCATGGATCCCGGTCTGCCTCTGAGGATGTAAGACACCGTGACATCTGTAAATAGGTCTGTGTCATTTAAAGGTTGCCACTTTGGGAAGTGATACACCCTTTTGTGGGGCTGGCACAGGGTATTTATGTTTTAGGGAGCCGATCGCTTGGGGTAGGGTTTTAGGGTACACTTAGTTCTGTCTATTTCTGTTGGTACCGTCTGTTTCTGTTGGGTGGTAACACCTGTCTATTTCTGAGTGGTACCGTCTGTTCGGGTGGTAAAGGCCCATTACCAGTGTACACCTAATTCTACATTTTGTTTCTGTAGGGATTAATCTGTTTTTGTCCGTTTCTGCTGGGGTGGAAAGGCCCATTATTAGCATTCTGTTTCTGTCCGTTTCTGTTGGGGTGGTAAAAGGCCCATTACTAGCATTCTCTTCTGTGGAAATTATTCTGTACCCGTTTCTGTTTCAGTTTAGACATTAGGGTGACACCTAATTCTGTTATACTATTATTAGTGCAGAGAAGTGTAAAGCAATAGCTTATATCCTTCTGTTCTTCTGTTATATCTGCTACACCTGTTACAGTTATCTCTCATCCAGTTTTATTTTCATGTCATGTAATTATTATATGTTCATAACTGAAAATCACTGGACTTGCCAGACTTTTTGTCTGACCCTTGTTGTTTCGCCTCCTTTCTTCCGTTTCCCCCCCGGTTTTGTAGAAGGGAATACTCTAGCTTGATCCAGATTTCTTCTGCTTGACATGCTTAAAGTATGGCTTGTCTTCTTCTGTGGGGATTATGATTTTAAACTATGCATTCTGAAGGCTTTTGTACAAGACTGATATTTTGTACTTGAATTCTGATATTGTGATTTGAAAGGATGTAACCAAGCTTATTTCGGTTTCTGTTGTAATAAAGTTATAAATTTTTCAAGTACTATTTTATCTGTCTTGTAAGTTTCTGTTCTGTTTACTAAAATGCTCCATCAAAGTTAAGGCATTCCCTTTGTGAGTGACCTTAACGGAGGTGGGGTGTTACACGATGCCAGAAACTCCAACCATCGTTGCTGCCGAAGATTCAAATCCTTTTGTGAGAAAAGATACTTCAACGACTTGTGGTCCGTAAACATCTCGAACCGACCTCCCAACAGATAATGTCTCCACATCTTCAGAGCAAACACAATCGCCGCCAACTCCAAATCATGAGTTGGGTAATTTCTCTCATGTGGCTTTAGATGTCGACTCACGTAGGCCACAACCTTATCCTTTTGCATTAACACTGCTCTAAGTCCAGTACCACATGCATCGGTGTATACCACCATCTCTTCATTCCCGCCCGGAATGGTCAATATAGGTGCAATCGTCAATTTCTCTTTCAGGATTCCAAACGCTTGTTCACACTTCACATTCCATGTGAACACTTGGTTCTTGTTCATCAATCCTGTGAATGGTTCAGCTACCTTGGATAAATCCTTAATAAACCGTCGGTAATAACTAGCCAACCCAAGGAAACTTTTCACATCCGTCGCATTCTTAGGTCTATCCCAGTCCTGGATTGCTGCCACTTTAGCGGGGTCAATTGTTATCTCATTTCCTGAAACAACATGACCTAAGAACCTCACTTCACTCTTCCAGAAGTGGCACTTCGAAAACTTAGCTCTCAGCTGATGCTTCCGCAAGACCTCTAACACAACCCTCAAGTGCGTTTTTTGTTCTTCCTCATTCCGAGTATAAACCAGAATATCATCCACGAACACAAGCACGAACTTGTTCAACTGATCTCTGAATACCCTATTCATAAGATCCACAAAATAGGCTGGCGCGTTATTCAACCCGAATGGCATCACCAACCATTCAAAGAAACTAGATGGTGTCCAAAAACCAGTTTTTGGCACAATATCCTTTGCCACCCGCAGTTGGTGGAATCCTGTTGCCAAATCCATCTGAGAAAACACTTTGGCTTCGTGAAGTTGAACGAACAAGTCATCAATCTTTGGCAACGGATACTTGTTCTTCGTAGTCACCTTGTTCAGCTCACGATAGTCTACACATAACCTTATTGAGCCATCTTCCTTGGTTGCAAATACGACCGGTGCACCCAATTCGGATAGACTCCTCCGAATGAATCCTTTTCCCAAAAGGTCTTGAACTTGCACCTCCAACTCTCACTATTCCTTACGCGCCATCCGCCTAAGAGGCATAACGATTGGTCTAGCACCCTCGACCAAATCCATCACAAACTCGATCTCACGATTCGGCGGTAACCCCTTGACCTCGTCAAAGACATCTACATACTCATTAGCAATCAGTACTGATGGAAGGTCTTCTTATGGAATCTCAAGCGAATATAGATAATCACGAAGACCCCGTCTTCGCGCTTACATCTAATCAACACCTTTCGCCCTTCCACATCCCTGACCCTCACCTCTAGCTTCTCGCAATTCACCCTTGCCGCATACCTCTTGAGCCAATCCATGCCCAAGATGATCCCAAACCCAGCGAAGTTAAGAACAAAGCAATCACACACAAAAGAGCAGCCATGACTCGACAATACTAGACCATGACATATCATGGACAAACTGGACGAACCCCAACTGGATTAGTCACGATCAATGGTCTATCACAAATAACGGGTTCCAAACCCAAGCTACAAACAAGCTCATTACAAATGAATGAATGCGATGCTCCGGTATTAAACAAAACTAGAACTGAAACACCATGAATAGAAAGAGTACCTTGCACAACAGCACCCATTCCCTTCTCCTCAACAGTAGGAGCTCTTGAAGAAGATGGCACGACTTCCAAAGCATATGCCTTCACAATCTTCTTTCCTTTAGCTGGTTTCGAACAGTCCTTGAGATGTCTAGTCTTGCCACAATTGTGACACTTCCTCTCAACCTTAGGATTATTGCATTCATTAGCAAAATGTCCTTTCTGTTGGCAATTGAAGCAAACAAACTCACTCTTAGACTTCTTCTGGCCATTCCTCCCTTTCTGTTGTT
This sequence comes from Allium sativum, assembly GCA_030737875.1. Taxonomy (NCBI): domain Eukaryota; kingdom Viridiplantae; phylum Streptophyta; class Magnoliopsida; order Asparagales; family Amaryllidaceae; genus Allium; species Allium sativum. The sequence continues at coordinate 795,430,191 of CM060919.1, read as the reverse complement.
GCAGCTTCCTTTTCTTATTATTACTACCTTGTTGTGGCTTCTATTCTTTCTTAAGTGCAACAACATACATCTTCTTGGGAAACAAACTTTCATGCCTCAAAGCTTTCTCGATGATCTTCTCAAAGCTATCATCGAGATGATCCACAAGCTGATTCCCAAGATATTCATCCAACTCTAAGACAAACTTCTCGTTCTTTTGATAAGGAGTTACCACATATGAACAAGTATACTTCGACAAGGTCTCGAAGTCAGAAATATAATCAAGAACAGAGCGACCATTCCGTTTAAGCTCCACGAATCTCTTAAACAGAATAGACTTCTTCATGGTGGAGATAAACATTGCTTCAAATTTAGCTTGGAACTGTTCCCATGAAATCTCTTCTTCAGGGGTCTCAAGTGTGATAGAGTTCCACCAATCCATTGCTCTTCCCTCTAACTGCCCTGATGCAAGCTTCCTCTTTGTTGCATCATTAAAGCCCAAGTCCTTGAAGATTCGAACATAAGCACCCAACCACCTTTGAATCTCTTCAACTGGTTCAGTGCCCTTGAACTGTTTCCCTCCCAATGATGTAAAGTCTTTGCATAACTTTGCAAATTCTACAGCTCTAGGCACTTAGACTCCAACATCAACCATAGCTGCCACTAGAGTGGGGTTCCTTTGAAGGCATGCTACCATCATAGATTAAATCATGGCCGGGTACTCAGATGCCCTGCCATTACCCCCTCCAGGCATAGTTTCTTCCCTAATAGTATGTCTTGTATATCATCAAATCATTCTAAATCTGCAAGTTAGAATGATTAGTCACGTTACAAGATAAGCTAGTAAAGAAGTACAAACGCTACTATCCTATATAGTATCATATAGTATACACCCAATAGAAATCTGTAAGTACGTCTCTAATACGTGATTACGTCTTTGAACTTTGGCTAAAATCGTTAACCAGAGCTCTGATACCAAATGTGATGATCGCCCACAGCGCTCGCACTAATCAAGAGGAATACTGCGCTGAAAGGTGTGCCAGGCAGCTATGGACAATCATTAAGGTATGATAATACAATCAGAACCTGTCGTACTACTCACAACGTAAGGATAAAATATAATAGAAAATATATAACAGGTAAGAATAGTGAAGCATATATGAACAGGAAACTCCAAACTTTCTTAACAACTAGAAAGTATATCAACATAATATATATACATGGATGACTCACTACAGCACTCAGAGTCAAACTTCAAACAACGGAAACAAGTACTATATAGTAGTAAAGATAATACGCCAGCCTCCTGCTCGTCTTCGCTAAGCAATTACCTGTCACCTAGTCTGCCCACCTAAAAATGGATGAACAACCCAAGGTAATAAGAGGGAAACATAAAACATTGAATCAGACAATAGTGTTAGTGAGCGATAAAACAGCTAACAAACTTCATCAATAAAGTATATGAGAATGGGTAGATTTACCAACCACTACCTAACACCAGAGAAGAACTCACACTAATCTTCCCCACATCCAACAGTGATAGCCTTTACAATCCATAACAACCAAGGTAACAACAATTCATCCATGGCAATCAGAACAACCATCGATAACATTCATAATATCCAGATTACATAGGTCTTATGTAGACAATCCTAATCGAGTTTAACATCCCTCAAGCACTATCCTAGAGGCCTAAACCCATATCAGTCAAGCACTCAAGGAACATCTCCCTCAACGTTGGATGATCCACCTGAGATGGTATAAACTAAACATCCAGACAATCAAACATCCATGACAGAAGATGACTATCACTGCCAATCCTGCTTTGAAACCATCGTTAATCGTATGATGGCCCATCATGACTGCTATGTGTCAAGGGCTAATGGTGACCCCAGTTCTAGCACAATTCCATACGCCATCATAATTCGTATTTTTGTCTTCTCATATCTCGACAACTAGGCCCTTCACGACTGCCCAAGGTACCATGCCCTTCACGACTGCCCAAAGTACCTTTGCTTTGAGTCTATTTGAATTTACGATAACAATAATCTCTCGGCCTTCGCATCTCTAGTCATCATCACCGGCGACTATCCTCAAACTCAAGTCCCACTCGAGTAACCATTATCCACAACCCAACACCTTTTGAGCTGTCTGCACAATCGTTGCCTTTCACCGATCAACGAACACATCGCATCACTTTAAACAACCCCTTCTGGACTCTTTTCGAAGCCATCATCATCGAACCAAACAACATCAATATAAGGTTCAATATAGTCCATAGCATTCATCAACATTTGCTAAAGAAACAAACCACAACACTTAGGCTATCCACCACAGCATTGAAGAGCGCTGCTACAAACCCTTTAAACTCGACCGACCCACTACCTTGGACCGACCGACCCCACCTGACCTACCCCACTTTGGATCGACCACCTTTCCTTCAACCCAGGTTGGAGCGACCGACTAGGACGACCAACCAGCTCCTCTGGAATCACCTCAATAGTCTGACCAACCGACTCTGTTGGCATGAGTCCACCACGACCGACCACCAACATCCTTATGCACAACCGACCCAACCCTGTACTTCACCCTGTACTCCGTTGTACTACATCATACTACAGTTGGCCAGAAAGGAGACTAACCAACCACGACAAAGGAAGACCGACCGAGCCATTTTCTGAATTGTTCCCCAAGATAGAGTTTCACGACCAACCAGGGGTGTGCGACCGAACATGAACGACCAGAAACTTGCACTTCTCCATTTCAACTCCGATTTTAACCAAAACTCCTATCGACCAAATCAACGAAATATACTCATCCGATTCATTCAATGCAACCACAAGCATGACATGAAATCAAATATAACACTAATATGACCATTTCATTAATGATTATGAAAATTTTACCAAAATCATCATAAATGTTCATTTGAATAAAACTATAGATCTAAATTGCATATACACATGAATTAGCATTGAAATCATCAATTCAAACTTGCTAAAAATAGATCATAGGGTGATTCTTATGAAAATGGACTTACCAAGTTGTAGATCTAAGGTTAAACACTTGAATTTGATGAAAAACATGATTAAACATTCATATACTTCATTGAATCCATGTGAGAGATGTAAATCACTCACCGATTCTCCAGAACAAGCTAAAATCAATGCAATAAGATTTCGGATAGCAATGACTTAAATCCGAACTCCTTAATGAAAATCAATAGTAGGATCGAATGTGTGTCTTAAACAATAGAAAGTATTAATATGAAGGAAATAGTAAGCAGTAAAGATAAAGTAAAAGATAATCACACCAATCTTTTATACGGGTTCGAACCTCCCGTCCTACATCCAGCCCCAAAGCTTCCCTTCGGCCTTTTCAACTATCAGAAACTGTCCTCTATTTACCCGGAGGAATAGGTTTACAGATGAGTAAAAATCTTGACAATCTTGTGTTCTACAAAAACACTGATATTGGCTGAATCGTACAAGGTGCTCCTATAATCTCTTTGAACAGATATGAGAATTTAAGGGCTTAGAGAAAATAGAAGTATAGTATGCTTAATAGAAATCTAGAGGGCTTGAGAGAATAAAGAGCTTTTCTGAATATAGAGTAGATCTAGAAAAGAGTAAGTGATTTGAGAGCATGGATCTCTTGATCTATTTATAGAAAATCAAAGGTTTTAATAAAGAGTTGTAATTTCTAAAAGAAGCCTCTTATGAAACAAAATTTCTTTTGAGAAAATCGTTTTGAAGAAGAAGAGTGAGAAGTTGTACCCTTTCAAAATAAAGAGGTAGTTTCAAAATAATGGTCATATGTACAGCACAGACGTCTGTTAATTTTCAACAGGCGTCTGTCTGTTAAATCTGATATTACTCAGAAACACAGACATATGTCTGTCTCTAAACAGACAGACATCTGTGTATGCAGAAAAATTATCCCGAGGTATGCGACAGACGTCTGTTATGTATATGACAGACGTCTGTGCTGTGCTAGGAATAAAATTCCTGCTGTTGTGACAAACGTCTGTTATAGTACATGACAGACGTTTGTCACCTGTACATACACAGAAATACTAATGTTTTCTTATATCTATTCAAGAGATTTTACATAACATCTAATCACAGTAAATATAAGATTTTCTTCTGAGCAGTCATGATATCTTGAGCTCTTCGCCTTGAATTGATACCTGTATGAGTGTGTACATAATGTGCACATATATGTGTGTATGTATAGTGTGTCATCGTCAAAATTACTAAACTAACATTCTCCCCCTTTTTGATGATGACAACTATACTATCATAAAGCCCCCCCCGAGTTATTTACCCTTAATCTTTTCTCCCCCTTTGGCATTATCAAAAATAATAAAAAAAAGCGAATATAAAGCACACAACCAAAGAAGCAGGCATACATAGTCTAATAGTACTAATTAGAGTAGCATAGGAAAAAAGTTTTAAGTTACAAACCACAAAAAATTATTTAAAAGATAAGATAGCATAGGAGATAAAATAAAACTAGGAGTCGGTGAAATAACCCCAAAATTGTAACGACCCGGAAAATCTGAACCAATTTAAAATTTTTAAATTGGCTAAAATAGTGGATTTTAAATATTTAAAATAAATATTTTAAATAATAAAGATGAAAACTGAGTTTGAATCGACAATTGGAAACGAATATAATTAATTCTAATTATAAACAAGGCCTGAAATGGCGCAGCAGTTTCAAATTTTCATTTCAAACATTGACTGACTGTACTGGGTGCAAAAAAAAAACGGATTTAAGTGAAACCAAAAATATTTAAATCTGTTAGTGAATACCTTTCTAATGAATCTGAAAAATCGAAGTTTCATAGCAGGAAGCAAAAGTTATGGCCAAATGAATTTTCAGAAAGGTCGCTATGGAATTTATATAGCCCGTGAAAATGGCCATTTTGCAAACGACCTCGGGATTCGACAAAACCACTTTTGTTGGATCCGGGATGTCAAATTAATGATAGGTTTCAAATTTCATAATTTTTGAAGCTAGTATGTGAGCGTGGCAAAGGAAATTGTGTTTTGGTCAATTATAGTTAAATTGGATCGACCAGAAATGGGCCATTTTTCAAACGGTCTCAGAATTCAACGAAACTAGTTTTGTTGGGACCGTATCATCAAAACATAGCTAGATTTATATTTCGGGAATTTTTCGAATCAGTTTGTGGCCCCGGCAAATTGAAATGTACGTTCAAATCGAATATTGAATGTTTTATATTTTAATTTGAATGAAAACTGACCGAAACATTCGAATGAGCCTTCGAAACATATCCCATTGTGTTCGAAATGGGGGTAAAATGCTAGGGGAGACAGTCATTGGGTTTGAATTCGTGTTCGTGTGTGACAAGGGGTATTTTAGAAATTTAAAAATATATAAATTAATAAAAAAATCCTATTGGCTAATCACTTTTCTCTCTCCCCGAAAACCCTCCAGATCGACGCCGATTAGCCCTTCCTCCTTTCCTGTTCATTTTCTGATCAATCCACGCAATAAAACCGCATGCTCCTTTGGAAGTTTTTGTAGAGTTTTCTTCCACCTTCAAATTCATATAAGTTGTGAGATTTTTCGTTGAGTGTTGAGAGAGAATCGAGCTTCGAAAGTTCGGGTTTTGAAACCGCCGCCGCCGCTTCCTCCGATCATCGAGCGCCGCCGCACCACCAGCGCCTGCTGCGCCTCTCCTCCCTCTTCCTCGCGGCGAAGGCCGATCGACGTATCGTTGCGTGGATTTCGAGAAAGGTGAAAACCTAGTTTTGAACCATATTGAAAGGTAACGGCTTTGGTATATTTTCAACTGTTTTAACACCTTTAAACCGTTGCAAACTTTGAAAAATCGTATTTTTCTCATGTGTTGACGAAAATCGATGAAACAGGAAACATCGTGACCATGTGGACGTCTTCTACATTCTAGAAGAGACTGCATATTTTTCTGAGCCTTCTGCTATTTTTGGTGGAGTGGAACCCAATGTGAGATTTCTAAATTATAAACGATATGAAAAACGACGATGTATAAATTATATAGTCGATGTATGGGTTATATAAGCGTTGTACACCTCATGTATAAGCGTTGTATAAGTTGTACGTTCGATGTATAAGTTATATATGCGTTGTAAAAATTATATATGTGTTGAAATAGAAGTGAAATGCTATATATATACATATACATATATACATACATACATACATACATACATATATATATATATATATATATATATATATATATACACGCCCCTCGTCTACAAACCATGGACGATATTTATTGGTTGTGATTGGTGTGAAAATTGATTGATAGTGAATGGTTGATTGAAATTGTTTGTGGTTGAAATTGATTGATTGTGGTTGAAAAATACCCGTTTGTGGTTGAGAAATATTTGGTTGAAACCACATAGGATTAGTTTGTGGAAATGAAAAAATATTCATGCCGCCTGCGTGCGAACTAGATGCATGATTCTCCATTGTCAAAAGCTGCGAGGCTTTAAGGTAGAGCGAGGAGCCGTACTAGGGACGGTCCCGGTTTTAACTACCCTGCCGTTATGCTGCCAAAATTTTGAATAATATTCAAGTGTTAGAGTTATTTTCCTGTGTTGAAACTATATTCGTCTGTTGAATAGAAAACCTTCATGTGTTGAATATAAATTCATTCGTTGAATCATATTCATGTGTTGAGTGGTATTCGTGTTTTGAATAAATTGTTTTAACAATAAAAATCACATTTTACTCTATATATACAAACTATAGAAAACCTTCATGTGTTGAATTGAAATTCATTCGTTGAATAGAAATTCATGTGTTGAATGGTATTCGTGTTTTGAATAAATTGTTTTAACAATAAAAATCACATTTTTACTCTATATATACAAACTATAGAAAACCTTCATGTGTTGAATTGAAATTCATTCGTTGAATAGAAATTCATGTGTTGAATGGTATTCGTGTTTTGAATAAATTGTTTTAACAATAAAAATCACATTTTTACTCTATATATTCAAACTATAGAAAACCTTCATGTGTTGAATTGAAATTCATTCGTTGAATAGAAATTCATGTGTCGAATGGTATTCGTGTTTTAAATATAAAAATCACCTTTTTATCTATATATATAAACTATAGAAAACCTTCATGTGTTGAATCGAAATTCATTCGTTGAATTGAAATTCATGTGTTGAATGGTATTCATATTTTGAAATAAATTGTCTTATAATAAAAACCATATTTTTATTACCTGTATGAACTGTATAAAATAATCTTGTTTTGAAATAAATTGTTTTATAATAAAAATCATATTTTTATTACCTATATGAACTATATAAAATAATCGTGTTTTGAAATGAATTGTTTTACAATGAAAATCACATTTTTATTATATACATGAATTGTTAAAAATAGTGAAGTGTTGAAATAGAAGACAGTTAGATAAAAATATCATTTTTATCAAATGTATGAAAATCATATAGTTTTGAAATCGAAGAATCTAAATATATATATAAATAGAATCGAAATATATCGAATAACGAAGATGCAGTTCGTATTTTGAAACCATGATTTCAAACGATTAGTGCGGGAGATCCGACCATCGGATTTTCCCGAAATCGCAACCGTTGGGTTCGCTTTGGAAATATCTTTCCAACGGCACCAACTTTGTAAAAATCCAACAGTTGGATTGTCTGGAATGTTTAATTCAAATCTGAAGAAAAACAGCGCCAGAATCGATTATATTTATATATATATATATAAATATAATTATATTAAATCGAATAACGACGCTGCAGTTCGTATTTTGAAATGGAAACTTCAAACGATTATACCGGGAGATCCGACCGTCGGATTTTCCCGAAACTGGAACCGTTGGATTCGTTTTGAAAAGATCTTTCCAATGATGTAAATTTTGTGAAGATCCAACAGTTAGATTTTCAGATATATGTAAATCAAATCTGAAGAAAAACAGAGCCACGGCCGCGTTATGGCCCGAAGCATCGTTTTGAATAAATTAGCTATTTTAAAATAAATAAAAATAGCGATAAATCATTATAAAATATTATAAACGATATGGATGCGAAATTTATAAACTAACTGAAGGTTGGCTAAGTCGAATGGTTTCCTGGGTATTGATCTGATGTTGGTTTCGGCCTTCGGGGTTAATATTTGGGAAATCGTTCTCTTACTGATTTACGTTTAGCGACTAATGAATTGAAATGATGCGTATGTGTGTTTGTGTAGCACTTGTCTATTATATACGCGAGTTGCTCAGAAAGACCGGGTTTATCCCATTCTGAATAACTGAATTGACGATAAGAAGTCGAAGATGAAGACGGTGGTTGAAGACCGATCTTCACCTCGTTCGGATGGTAACTGATGTCCTGATTGGGAGGCATCCTGAAATATGGATAATGAGTGGTGATCGTCCAGACGTACGTGGGGATTGATGGTTTGCGGGGTATATAGTGCCTCCAGTTTCGTTCAGACCCAGGACGGACTTGTAAATGGATTGTGTATCTGACATTGGAATTTATTCTGTGTGATTGATAGCCATCAGTTATATAGCGTGAATTACCGGTGTGGCATGCTAAGATGCATTGATCAGGGCTTTTGTTGAAAAGCAAAGTCTTGTGATTGATGATCAAAGCACCGCCTGTGTGGCGTAGCTTTGTGTATAACGTAAATTCGTGAGCCTCACACCCCGGTATGAACCATAAACGAGAGAAGGACCTCAGGGAGGGCATGCGTTTCCTTCTAGCTAGGAGTTGTGTCAGTGTTTTTACACGGCCTGACATTTTACTTATGTGGAAGAAGGATTGCGAGGCGCCTCGGTTATATCGGTCGATCCGGGACCGATGGAGTAATTCGTTGGCTCATTGACGCCCCATAGGGCGGGGAAACGTAGTGTTCAGGAATTTTAATCCACATCGGTGGACTGGCCCTGACGATCCTAAGGCTTGACTGAGTACTTGCCTGAGACACGGGCTAGAGCGTCTCGAATTCGGTAAGGACTATCTTTTGCCTTGGTTCATGATGGAAATCCAATTTCCAAATACGACACCGTGCGGTTTTGATTGTATATATATATATATATATATATGGCGACATGATATAGGGTACCCATGCCATCTACGATTGATAGTTATGATTGAAATTGTTTTTGAAACCTATAAACACTAGTAATAATATCAAATTCTTTTGTTTTATTCGTATCAAGCGTATTTTGGCCATTATAAGGTAAAACTCTATCCTCCGGTTTGTGTTGCATTGTGTGATGGGAACCGAGTCTTATAATGGCTTCATTTTTATAAAAAGCATTGCGTTGTTTAAAAGAATTATTTGTTTTAAAGCACTGGCAATCCATGGAGTAAACCCTTTCCACGAAAGTGGCGTGGTCCTATGATTAGCCATATTTCAAATGTGTTGAGTAGATTTCTCATACCAGTCCTATGCCTCACTCGTAGTTTGTTTCACTTTCAAACTCGGATGCCCCTTTTTCTACACGGGCAGCTTTGTATTCAGGTTTAGCTGGCTTTATCAGGATAGCTGGAGCTGAAGATGGATTCTATCATTTATCTCTTTTTATGCTGTTTAGCTCCTATTGTACATTATGTTTGTTTTCCGCTGTAGACATTTATGTATAGCTGAACTGTATTTGTACTAAGTATGATCATGTACACTGTGTAACTCTGATGATTACGTTTATCCAGTATATTCTATTGTGCATTATCTGGTGTATTTATTTATTTCTGTTCTGCTATTATCTGTTTATGTGTTATATTCCAAGGATTACCCTTGCCACCGTCAGTACGGGGTTTGGGGTCGTCTCATGAATTCTGAAGCTTGATTAGTGGAATCGCCCCACTGTGCATTGTCGTAGTAGTTGACATTCTATGGGAAAAGCATATGATGTAGGTTGAATGTCATCCTTTGGTTTCCATTCTGATTCTTCTGCAGAAGCTACGGGTTCCTTTCCTAGTGCATGTGGAGGTGAGTCATGAGTAGAAGTAGGCACAAGTGGGACATAGCTAACCAAGGACCCGGTAGGAGGTGGAGTCGGTGATGTAGATGAAGAACTAGATGATAATCTTCCACGAACTTTGCGCATGATCTTTCCAAGCAAGCGAATGACCTTTTCTAATGTGTTCTCGACTTTAGTCATTCGAGTGGAGAAGGAGTTTTCTAGTCGAGTAACTTTCTTCCCAAGAATTTTTTGATTTTGCGATAAAATCCTTTGATTAGCTAAGGTCAGGTCGTTGATATTTTGTTCAGGTTCTGGTTGTGCCTTAGTTTCTTGTATCTCGCGATCAGAATAGTATTCTGAATGTTCACTTTGTTCGGCGTGATGTCATTGTCGTCTATGCAGTGTCTGAACGGGTTGGCGAAGATGTCCTTGTTTTGCTTGCCATTGGTCGAAAGGAATAATAGATGGTGGCCGAACCGGTAATTTCATTAAAGCAGCAAACCGTATTCCACTTGATTCAATAAGTATTTCTAGATATAGAGAAAGATAAAGATTTATATGTTGTGACTGAAAAATACGCATTAGATATGCTCCATACGGAATTATTCACGAAGTTGTTCAAAGATGTATTGTGCCCAATTTATGCGTGTGTGGCTAAAGATTGCATATAAGGCCTTATGGTCGTTTTCATATACTTGCTCATGACTTCCTAATCTAGGAAACACAGTGTTAATGAGCATTCGATTAATTAGTCGTGGCCTAGAGCAAAAATGAGAAGAAGTCTTCTTTGTAAGATCATCCTGCCATATCTGGTGAGTGACCCGATTACGAGGTTCTGAACGCATATCAGGGAGATCTTATAGACGAGTACCAGTATAAGATGTATTCAATATTTGACCTAGCATCTCAACATTAAATTTTATAACCTGGCCATAGAATAATGACCACACCCAATTTTCGGGATCCGATGGAGACCAGACGGAGATTGGACACAAATTTGCAAAGAATAAGTAGATAGCGAGTGTGTCAATCATACCTTTGTTATCATCGTACTCAATTAAATGAGTAAGTTTTGCCCGATTTAGGATTGGAGTGACATCACAGTGAGATAGTTGAGGAAGAGGATAGAAGGGTCCTGGATGAATTGACTTTTTCTTCAAGGATTCCAACCGTTCGGAGCCATATTGCTCGGTTATCCATTCGTTGATTTGCTGTTCTGAGGTGTAATTGGGTGTGTCATGAGTTTGTGGAGGAGGTTGAGAAGAAGATTCGTCGCCAGTCTTCTTTCGTTTGGAGGAAGCCTTTTTGGGCGCCATTGAAATTTTGAAATTGGGGATTAGGGTTAGGTACAGAGTATGAGGATGAAGATAGGTAAAAAGTGAATAAGGTAAAAGTTGAAAAGATGTTATATAGGAGGGGTAAAAATCGGTTCAGATCCAAAATCAGACGTCTATTATTGGATCAATAGACGTCTGTCTATACAGGGATTAAAATTCCGAGAGGAGGAATAGACGTCTGTTTTGATTTGAACAGACGTCTATGCTGAAGCATAGATGAATATTATGGTGGAGGAGATGAACAGACGTCTGTGGTGTAAAATTTCAGACGTCTGTCTACACAAGAATTGTAACCCAAGAATTGTTTCAGACATCTATGATTTTTGTTACAGACGTCTGAGCTGAAGGATAAAAAAAATATACTATTCAGACGTCTGGTTGTATACAAGTCAGACGTCTATTATTGCCGGAAAAAGAATACAGAGAGGATCTTCAGACGTCTGAATGGTTTCTTACAGACGTCTGTTAGGTGAAAATGAAGAAATACATCCATTGAGTTAGAAATAAATTTGCATATAAATATAATTTATTATTGTAAGCATTACTCATACAAATGAAATAAGTTGCCATGTGAATGCATCTTCATAATGCATTATATTATTTGGGAAATAAAAGTAAAAAGTAGGTAAACGTTCTCAGCTTTATTTGTTTGGTGAATAAGGTGGTCGTGTTGGAGTAGCCCAAGGATTCACCGGATCTTGTGACGTTCGAAAAGAGGAGGATGGATCCAGTGGATTTACCGGCAGTGGTAAAGGTTCTGAAACGTCTTTATGACGAGAGCTACAAAACTTTAACGCGACTTGTCGTAGATATGCCAATACAGTAGAGGAGGCCTTCTGTTCGAAATACAATTCTTTTTGAAGTCTGAGTTGTTCCTGTTGATAATGATGGATTTCGTCAATCTTCCGTTTTGTATCTGGTGAGGTAAATAAAACCCGTTTTGTTATTTTAGAATCTGGTGTGAAGCCAGACTGATAGTCTTGCCATTTGTACGTCGGTTCATTTCGAGAAATTGGAGTTGGATTATGAGGTGTATCGGCTGAGCTATCGGTGGTGAAGGTGATGTTAAAAGAGGAAGAAGACTGATTGGACATTGTTTCTGTTATGAGAAACTATTTATTATACATGAGGTTATTTATAGGTAAGTTTTTACTATTTTTTAATCCTTAAAAACATGCAAGAGATAAAGTAAACACCAACCGAAAATGGAAAGGTGGAGAGAAAAATAAGGTAAAAATAAACAAGTTATATATCAGCAATAGAGCAAATACCTAACTGTCTTCGCAATGTTATAAAAGTTGTTTCGTTTAAAGGTTTGGTAAAAATATCATCAAGTTGTTGGTTAGTATTTACAAATTCTAAAGAAATATTACCTTTTTCAACATGATCACGTAAGAAGTGATATCGAATGTCTATATGCTTAGTTCGAGAGTGGTTAATAGGATTTTTCGATAGATTTATTGCACTTGTATTATCACACAAAATAGGTGAATTGTTAATAAATTTTCCAAAATCTCGTAATGTTTGTTGCATATAAAGTACTTGAGCACATGCTAGAGCGGCAGATATATGTTCTGCCTCGCATGTTGAAAGTGAAACCGAATTTTGTTTTTTACTAAACCATGATACGAGTGATTGTCCTAGAAAATGACATGTACTACTTGTGCTTTTTCTATCGGACTTGCATCCTCCGAAATCTGCATCATTATATGATACAAGTTCAAAAGAGCTACCAATAGGATAAAATAATCCATAATCTCTTGTATTATTTAAATATCTTAAAATTCTTTTTACTGCTTTATAGTGTGATTCTTTAGGATGAGCTTGAAAATGAGCACAAAGACATACACTCATCATTATGTCAGGTCTACTCGCAGTTAGATATAACAGAGAGCCTATAATACTACGATATAATTTTTGATCGAAAACTTTTCCGTTTTCATCTTTTTCTAAATGAGAAGTTGTGCTCATTGGTGTTGGTTTTCCGGATGTATTGTCCATGTTAAATCTTTTTAAAAGATTGTTACAATACTTTTCTTGATTTAGAAAGATTCCATTTTTAAGTTGTTTCATTTGTAAACCGAGGAAGAAATTCAGTTCTCCCATGTGAGACATTTCGAACTCATTTTTCATTATGTCAGAAAATTCATTACATAAAGATTCATTTGTTGATCCAAAAATAATATAATCAACATAAATTTGAATAACTAAAATATCATTTTGAATTCTTTTTATAAAAAGAGTTGTGTCTACTTTCTCGATTTCAAAACCAGAATTTATTGAGTGTGATTTTAATCTTTCTTATCAAGCACGAGATGCTTGTTTTAAATCATACAAAGCCTTTTTTAATTTGTAAACGTGATTAGGAAATTGTTCGTGTATAAAAAGTGGAGGTTGTTCAACATACACTTGTTCTTTTATGTAACCATTTAAAAAAGCACTTTTTACATCCATTTGAAATAATTTTATATTATGATGAACTGCAAAAGCTAATAAAGTACTTTTTGCTTCTAGTCGAGCTACAGGAGCGAAGGTTTCTTCATAATCAATTCCTTCTTCTTGGTTGTATCCTTGTGCAACAAAACGTGCTTTATTACGAATTATATTTCCATTTTCATCAGATTTATTTTTGTAGATCCATTTTGTTCCAACTACAGATTGTTCTGTTGGTCAAGGGACTAATTCCCAAACTTCATTTCTTTCAAATTGATTAAGTTCTTCTTGCATGGCTAATATCCATGACTCATCATTAGCTGCTTCTTTATAATTTTTTGGTTCGAGTGTTGAGATAAAAGCCACATGGCTCATCTGATGAAGTTGATGTCTAGTAGATACTCTTGAATTTGGTGGAGTAGGTGAACGTACTCGTGAAGGAAATGATCTCTACATGGAAGTGAAAGAATCTGGGGTAATTAATGAAAAAAATATTGCAGAATCAAAAGTAGCTCTAGTCTATGGTCAAATGAATGAACCACCAGGAGCATTCTTCTATTGCCATTTTATCTACCCGTAATATAAAAAATAACGAGAAGTACTACCGAGCGTAAAAGAGCTAACAGGCATGCGGCTAACTAGAATTTTTCTCCAATAATATTATTTGTAGGATGATCTTTCAATACATAAGGAGGTGATCATAGAAGACCATTATTTTCTGGTTCATTAATGGTAGGATTAGTATTATTTTGTAACTCAATTTCATCTTCATCAGAATTTTTAATATTTTGAAAATTTTCATCAAAAGAAACATGTAAACTTTCCTCAATAGAATTGGTTCTTTTATTAAAGATTCTGTAAGCTTTACTTATTTCAGAGTATCCAATAAAAATTCCTTCATCATCTTTTGGATCAAAATTTTCAAGATTATCTTTTGTATTTAATATAAAACATTTTGATCCAAAGGTTTTGAAATATGAAACATTAGGTTTCTTGCCATAAAGTATTTCATAACATGTATTTTTGTTAACGGACGAAGAGTTACTCTATTTAGAACATAACATGCTGTGGCTACTGCTTCAGCCCAAAAAGACTTAGGTAATTTACTACTATTTAAAAGGGTTCTAGCACATTCTTGTAAAGTTCGATTTTTCCTTCCTACAACACCATTTTGTTGAGGTGTTCGTGGAATTGAAAAGTTATGACTAATTCCTTTATTATTCCAAAAATCTTTAACAAATTCATTTTCAAATTCTCCACCATGATCGCTTCGAATCTTTTTAATTTTTAAATCAAACAAATTCATTATTCGTTTGGCAAATATTTTAAATAATCCAAAGGTATCGCTTTTGTGTTTTAAGAAAAGAGTCCTTATAAATCTAGAAAAATCATCTACAATAACAAAAACATATTTATTATGATTTAACGAACGAGTTTGAGTAGGACCAAAAAGATCTAGATGTAGTAATTCTAAAGGTTGATTCGTAGAAATCTTATTTTTTAATTTGAAAGAACTCTTTTTAAGTTTACCAAATTGACAATCATCGCATAAATTTTTTACTTTAAAATTGATTTTTGGTAATCCTCTAACTAATTCCTTTTTAGATGATTTGTTAAGATTTTTAAAATTTATATGACAAAATCTTTTATGCCACAACCATGGATCTTCATGGTTAACTATTAAACATAAATTTGTCTTTTGTTTTGATTTCATGTTTAAGACGTATATGTTTCTATTTCTGATTCCTTCAAAAATTAAATTTTTATGCTCATAAAAAATGTTACATTTATCTTTTTCAAAACTTGTTTGAATTTTTTTATCATAGAGTTGACTTATGCTTAAAAGATTATGTTTCAAATTTTTAACTAATAAAACATTAGAAATAATAGGAGAGTCAGATATACCAGTATTTATGACTTCACCAATGCCAATGACTTAGCCTTTTGAATTGTCTCCGAATGTCACAGTGCTTCCATCCATGTATTTTATATTTGATAACATGTTTTTATTTCCTGTCATATGCTTAGAGCAGCCACTATCCAAGATCCATTTCTCCTTTTATCTTGTTTTAGGTACCTGAAAGATAGAAAAAATTTATTGGTACCCACTTCCTCCGTTAGGGTTCTAAATGTTAGGTGGAGAAGGTTGCCATACCCATGTGGGTTTGGGACCTTTAAAAACATAATTTGAATTATATATTACATTTTGCAGGAAGTTTTTAATATGTTTTTCCCTAATGAGTTTATTGTTTGTTTTAGGAATCCATATTTTTACTTCTTTTGGTATCTTAGTCATTTTAAGACTTATTTTTTCTTCCTCATGTATTTTTACCTTTTTAGGAACATCCTTTTTCTTAAATTTTCTATGTAGAAAACTATGATTTTTAGAATTACCATCCTTTTTGTATCCTAAACCATTTATATTTCCTGATGGTTTAGAAGTTTTTATTAAATTTTCTAAATTTTGTTTTCCCTTGTTGAATTTTGAAACATTAGTAGTGATTTTTTCTAATTCACTTTTGAGTTTTGAATTTTCAGAAAGTGAATTTTCTAAATCATTACTTAGTTTATTAAATTTTTCTAAAAGATATTATTTTTCTAATTCAATATTTCTATGTTTATTAGAAAAAGAAACATTTTCCAAGGATAAATTGTTATTGTTAGATTGTGAATTTTCCAATTCTTCTTCTAGAATGGTTTTCTCATCTTTTAAAAGTCCAATCTTTATTTCCATTCTATTTATCTTAGAAATAAGCTCCTTATTTAACTTCTTTTGTTCTCTAAATTTATCATCTAGTTCCATGCTAATTTCTAAGATTTCATTATAGGTAAGTTCAGGACATACCTCATCAACTTCTGCCATAAAGCATATGTTTTCTTTTTCTGAGTCACTGTCACTATCACTTTCTGATGAAGATGACTCCGAATCATCCCATGTAACTTGAAATGCTCTTCTTTTCTTTTTGAACTTCTCAAACTTCTGTTTCTTTTTATCATTCTTTGGGCAATATTTCTTTATGTGTCCATATTCACCACAATTATAACATTTTACCAAAATTTGATTTGTTGAATTTGGTTTATCGTTCTTCTGAAATTTTGTCATTTTTCTGAATTTCTTGAATTTGTTGTAGTTCTTTGCTATGAACACTATCTCTTCCTCATCCAAATCCGAATCTTCTTTGTTTGCTTGAAAAGCTATATTTTTCTTTTCAACATTTTGTTCTTTCCTAGCCTGCAAGTTAGCTTCATACGACAAAAGATTTCCTATTAACTCTTCAACCTTGAGTTGAGAAAGGTCATTAGCTCTTCTATGGCTAATACTTTTCTTTCCCACTCATTAGTTAATGAGTTTAATGTACGAGTTACTAAATCAAAATTAGTAAACTTAACTCCAAGAGCCATCAAATCATGTTGAATAGTTTGAAATCTAGTATACATATCACTAATTGTTTCACCTGTCTTCATTTTGAATGATGACAATTGATTTTGTAAAATCGATATTTTAGTTTGTTTGACTTTTGTAGTTCCTTCATGAGTGATTTGTAGAGTTCTCCATATGTCATAAGCAGTAGTGCACATCATAACACGTGAAAACTCATTTTTATCTAATGCACAAAATAAAACATTCATGGCTTTTGAATTATTTGATGCTGCTGCTTTTTGAACATCAGTTCAAGTAGTTAATTCAGTTGTTGGTGGTTCATATTTCTTTTGAGTAGCAGCCCATATTTCTAAACCATTAGCTTCCATAAAAATTCTCATACGTGTTGACCAATAAGCATAATTAGACCCATTAAATAGTGGTGGTCTTTGTGTAGATTGTCCTTCTTGAAAAATGCTACTAACAATATTACTTGCCATTTTAAACACAATGAAAACAAACACAAATTACTGTTATTTGTTAAAACCTTGCTCTGATACCAATTTAAAATCTATAGTAGGATCGAATGTGAATCTTAAACAATAGCAAGTATTAATATGAAGCAAACAGTAAGCAGTAAAGATAAAGTAAAAGATAATCACACTAATCTTTTATACTGGTTCGGACCTCCCGTCCTACGTCCAGTCCCGAAGCTTCCCTTCGGCCTTTTCAACTATCAGAAACTATCCTCTCTTTACCCGGAGGAATAGATTTACAGATGAGTAAAAATCTTGACAATCTTGTGTTCTACATAAACATTGATATTGACTGAATCGTACAAGGTGCTCCTATAATCTCTTTAAATATATATGAGAATTTAAGGGCTTAGAGAAAATAGAAGTATAGTATGCTTGATAGGAATCTAGAGGGCTTGAGAGAATAAAGAGCTTTTCAGAATATAGAGTTGATCTAGAAAAGAGTAAGTGATTTGAGAGTATGGATCTCTTGATCTATTTATAGAAAATCAAAGGTTTTAATAAAGAGTTGTAATTTCTGAAAGAAGCCTCTTATGAAACGAAATTTATTTTGAGAAAATCGTTTTGAAGAAGAGTGAGTAGTTGTACCCTTTCAGAATAAAGAGGTAGTTTCAAAATAATGGTCGTATGTACAACACAGATGTTTGTTAATTTTCAACAGACGTCTGTCTGTTAAATCTGATATTATCAGATACACAGACAAACGTCTGTCTCTAAACAAACAGACGTCTGTGTATGCAGAAAAATTATCCCGAGGTATGCGACAAGCGTCTGTTATGTATATGAAAGACGTCTGTGCTGTGCTAGGAATAAAATTCCTGCTATAGTGACAGACATCTGTTATAGTACATGACAGACGTCTGTCACCTATACATACACAGAAATACTAATGTTTTCTTATATCTATTCAAGAGATTTTACATAACATCTAATCATAGTAAATATAAGATTTTCTTCTGAGCAGTCATGATATCTTGAGCTCTTCGCCTTGAATTGATACCTGTATGAGTGTGTACATAATGTGCACATATATGTGTGTATGTATAGTGTGTCATCGTCAAAATTACTGTACTAACACTTGATTTGATGAATCCCCACTTCAGTTGATGTAGATCTAGCCTCCAATGATGTAGATCTATGATTTCCCTCATTAGATTTAGATTTTTACGATGGAAAGGTGTTAGAGGACGGAGGAGCTCAAGGCCACCAAATGAGAGAATGAGGAAATAAACTATTTCCTGTACCTCTCACCCTCTATGTATAGTTTCCACAAGCCCACTAATGGTCCTTTCCCAAATCAGCCCATTAGGCTCCTAAAACCAGGACAGCCAACTGAAAAACCTTAAAACAACGATTTCTCCCAAACCGCTGAGCCAAATCTTTAATATAACCACTCTACAGAAATGAAAACATCAATTCCTTTCCAATGGCATAGGTCTCACCCTCTGATTCGACCTGAATCAAAAGTTATGCCATGTACAATACTGACATGGGCAAAATTGTCATAAACAAAATCGGTAAAAATTTTGGACATGTCTCACATCCCCATAAGCAACATATTAAAAGATGAGAATGATCCAAACCTCAGTGAATAAAATAAAAATATTTTACAATCTTCCGATACGTAAAATGCGGGCTGTTACAAAATGTTTCAAAAGTTTCCACTATGTTTTTACAATTTTGTCTTTGTGTTGTTCCTTTACACCTTAGCGCTTTACAAAACTCAACGCATCCTCATATGTGTGACGTTAAGGAATGTGGGGTGTCACATTTGGTATCAGAGCCTAAGGTTACAAGACCAGAGAAAAGTTTTCGAAAAAATGTTTTCAAAAGTAAAGAATTTTCAAGTAAAACCTATTTTTGAAAAATATATAGCCTTAAGCCAATTACAATTTTCCTTTGATCTCTTTATGAATCCTTGTCTCATCTCTTTTCAGCATGTCCGGGGATCCCAATTACCTAGAGGGAATTCTCACTCCGACATGGTTCCATAGACATGTAGAAGCTACAACGCCTATCGAAGCACAAGAAAATGCCCCACCCCTTGCTACAGCCGTAGTAGTTCTACATAATCCAGTAGTTAACTGCTCTAAGCTCTGTAAGGATTTATGTGATGTGCGACAAGCCATTTCTTAGATCGGAGAGTTACGTGGAGGCTCGCAATTGGCTTAGAGAGACGGATCGTGTGTTTGGTTTGTTAGAACTAGATAACAGGAGGAGGATTCAGTTGGTCGCTTCGCAATTGAAAGGATCCTATTGGTGGGAGGCAGCTCAGGCAGAGCAGATTGTTCAGACATGGGACGAGTTCAAGGATAGATTTGAGATGAAGTTCTTATCACAAGCTGAAGAAGGAACGCAGTTGGAAAAGTTCTTGAATCTGAAGTAAGGAAGTATATCGGTAAAAGAGCATGTGAATGGCTTTAATGAATTAGCAAGGTTTGGCTTGGATCTAGTTAATACTGCACACAAGAAGGCTTTGAGATTTGCAAGAGGGCTGAACTAACCTGTAACGACCCGTATATTTCGGTTATTTGAATTTAAATATTTAAATCCATTTTAATTATATAATTGAAATATTAATGGATTTTTAATATAAAATTAATTAATAAAACAACGATTAAATGTTTAAATTTATATTCAATTCAAAAGGAGTGCGCAGTAGCGCGGTAGTTCATAATATTGATTTTTGAACTTCAGTTGAATATACAGAATCCGTTATAAGACAGGATTCTGTAAAACAAGAAACTGTAATGACCCGAAAATCTGGTCCAATTTGAGCTGACCAAAAACACAAGTCCAACCCCAAATTAAACCGAAAATCAGGAAATTAATAGAAAGAAAACAGAGGGTAAGGAAAGATAAGATAGAAACTTAGAATAGAAGAAGAAGAAGAACACAACATCAGAGTAACACGAACCTCACAGCGGAACGAATAACATATAATATACAACATAACTTTGAAATATAACTTTGTACTTGAATATACATCATTTTCAAAGTACAACACTTACAACACAACATAAATAAACTATAGCTATATGATCCTGAAGCCTCCTTCTCCATCTCTTCCGGTATATCTGTAAATCCTGACTACTTGACTGCCCGTACAAAATTGGGCACCCAAGAGTTTAGGGAAAACAAAACAAAATAAACTCCGGGTCAGTCATGGGACTGGTATGAGTAAAACAGTTTGAACAAGTAAACGACATCTCATAAGACCACGCCGTATAACGGAACGGGTTTTTCCCTTATGAGAATCCAAATTATCTTTCTATCAAAAACCTTTTGATATTATAGTAATGTCTATCAACCACAATATAATAATCATCTAGCAGAAACGCTTTCATCTCACGTTCTACATATATAGTATACAATCAAAACCGTAAGCACGTATTGGGTAATGGATTTCCAACTATGACAAGTTATGGAACCACCTTTCGAGAATGTACCTCTAGAGAGGAATACACTAGGTTCAACAAGAACATCTTGCAACCCAGCCACACATGACCGACCACTCATTTCGCTTGAGTGTATCGAATGTATATCACCAACGGTTGGGATCAGCAACCATTTCTCGAATGGGACAACATCAACAATAGATTTTTAGAAGTAAATGAAACTCTAGATCAGGTGATTATACACCCTACTTCGGAGCGACCGACTTAGCTATGCTGCCTGCCTTATTTCTGTCATTTACCGGATGTGAGGCTAGAAACTACGCTTTATCATCACATCAGATTCACTTCGAATGTCACATCGTCAAATCCATCAAATCACCGATTGACGTCTACAACCATACATTATGTGTTAGCTAAAAGAAGTTTCCTTCTCCGCTTCCACTCTTGGTACGGTTGAAGAAATCAACGTACGTGACCTTTCTCGAAATACTCTGTCAGACATTCATCCATACAAGTCATCCAGGAACAGGATGAACTGAAGGCACTATTCAGTACATCCATCTTAGGCACTGTTATCTAAGACTTATACAATAGCCCTTGCACTTTACTCCATCTTCAATTATCTTTGGCATATATGATTCGCAACGCTTATGCCAATACAGAGTGGTTCTTTGGATAATAATCCAATCGGTCTCTCCATATTAACAACGTTAAAATGGTCAAAATTTCGATAGTCTGTGATTTAACCATCAAAGAAAAAAGGTGTACAAACAACGATATTATTTTCAGATGGAAATTTATATCGATCAAACATCATTTAACCTTTATCTCCTTAATTCATTTTTCATCTCCTGTTTCCCTATATTCAACATTTCTTATTTTCTAAATTTAGAAAATATATGTTATTACCATTGGAAAACATTTCCATTTCTTGTTTTCTATATCAGAAAACATTTCTGGTTCTTATTTGGAAAACATTTTCAAAACTCCTTCATTGTACTTAGACAGATGTTTAAACAAACCATCGCGATGCCAACTCAAACCATTACGCTTATTAACTAAATTTCTTTAACCCACCTTCACTATTGAACCTTAACCATTCCTTAGTTAAAAATGAAGTCAATCAAGTTGGGGTAATACTGCCTCTCAGACCTTAACTGAACAACGTTTCTAACCTTGAAATAGACAAAGTTCACCTTTTAATTCTTTAACAAACTTCCTTACGTAACTCTCTTTCGAATAACTATATTCGATTATCTCCTTTTTTGATTAGCTCTTTTTGATTAACTCTATTTGATTTACTAACTTCGACTAACTCCTTTGGATTAACTACTTTGACTAACTCCTTTGGATTCAACTCACTTCGACTAACTCCTTTGGATTAACTAGTTTAACTAACTCGATCAACTTGGTTTGATCCACTCATTTAACTTGGTTTGACTAACTCATTTGACAATCTGGTTTAACTAACTCATTTGATTAATTTATTCCCTGAATAAATACTCCCTTTTAATAATTCTATTTATTCTAACCAATAATATTTCCTTTATTATAACTTATCCTTCGATTTTATAATTATTCTCTTTTATAAAAATCCTTTTCCTTTTCTATATAAAATCCATCGGTTTTATATAAATAATTCATTTTCAAAATACACTTTGAAAATCCCCTTTTCCCACATCCAGTATTTCTTATGGTATTTAACATACCATATAACAACGATAAATATCGTCCAAACACACATAATCAACAACATATTATATATCACATCATATATGACCATATATGAATCACAGTAAAATAAATGTTGAGTAATCCAGTTGGATGGATTCCTCCAACCTGTTTTCCTGCATCACATATGTTAAACAATATAGATAACATCACTTTCAGTTCCATATGATATATTATGTTAAACAGAATCAATATAGAATTTCAATTAACTGACTAGCAGTTCAATCAAATAGTCAACACACAGTCAATCAGCCAATATTTAACAGTTCTAAAAATACAACATGAAATTTATAAACTGTTCAGAGTTAGTGAGATTTACTCACATTGGACTATCATCGTTAATTAACGATAATTGTCGTTGATTCAGATCAGACAATTTATTTTGCAATAAATTGTAACGACCTCGAATTCACTCCCAATCGGCTCCATTGGGTAGTGTCCGTCCACACGATCCTAACGGATCTGACCGTTCGAAATTCTGATATCGTATGACATAGTAACATCATTTAGAAGTTTATACACTGTTTTAAATTAAAACAAAACTGTTTTATATTTGAATGGGCCTCACCCCTTATCTCTCCAGCCCATCACCATACGCAAGCCCACCCGTCTATCTTCTTCTTCCAACTCCTGTATTTGGTTCGAACCCATTTCCCAAGCCATTGCCAAACTTTAAACCATCCGCTCCCACTCGTTTCTTTGCCGTTCAACAATCTGGTGCCACCATGCTGCTTCTCTCCTCATCCTCCCCATCTCGATCACCATTTCCCAACCCTCGAGCGCATGAGAAGAATCGCGTCGACAGCTGCATTCCAGGATTTTGATCGACATATTTATTTACGGAAACAACCCAAAGTTATCACCCAAATGCCATTTGATGCATTAAACCCAAATATACAATCGGAAACACATATTGTCGCCCCCTTAAATCGCCAATACCGTAACCCTAAGTCGCTGCTCTTATTTGGTGTGTCCAAAACTTGCGTCGAGCTCAACAAAAACAGTACGGGGATGAAGATCCAAACAACAGGAGTCTGAATACATACCAATTTGGATTTATACAATTTTGTATGATTTTTATAATTTTGGAAAGAATTAGTTCTTCACGTTTTAGATTTTCTGAAGTAATAGAGTGGCGTCTCAATTCTTTCTTGCGTTTATAAAGGTAAGGGTGTAGTTGAGAAGTATATATCTGACCTGTTTTGGTTCATACATAGTTAGGATATTTTTGTATTATTATTTTATATTTTATTTTCATGATTTTATACTCGTCCTAAGTCCTTAAAAATCCCTGCGACTACATACGATACTCAAAAATCACCAAACTGGACATGCAGCTACTGTTCGACATTATGGTCCCAACGAAACTGGTTTCGTCGAATTCCGACTTCATATGCTCACACAGCCTATTTTTAACTGTCAAAATACTGACTGTTTCTCACTCTAAAAATCCGTACGACCACACAGTGACTCTAAAAATCACGAAACTGGAAATCTAACAACTATTTGACGTTGCGGATCCAACAAAATTAGTTTTGTCGAATTCCGACTTCGTTTGCAAAAGTGGCTATTTTTAAAGCTCGAAATAGCCTATTTAAATATATAAATATATTTAAATATAATTAAATTTAAATTTAAAAATAAATATTAACGTCTATATTCACAGTGGAATACCATATAGCTTCAGAATATTCCTATATGGATTTATAACTCGATATTACATCGTCAGAGTTACATCGATGTTCGATTTCTATTTAAATCCTTATATAAAATATAATTAAATCGTTATGGTCAGGGCGCTGCATTTCTGATAATTTGATTTGGACGTAACTCAAAATCTACAGGACGAAATCCCGATTTTTCTCTTCCAATAGAAAGATATACTCCACCAGCTCCACACGTTTCTTGTTTCACAGAAATCCGATTTAAAATGAACCTTGTATACTCAATTGAAGTTCGAATCGCCAAATAGCGAACTACCGCGTCATTACGCGCTCTATTTTAATTATATTATAATTCTACATTCAAACTGCCACTTACATAATATATTCGTTATTCAAATTCAATTTCAAGATAAATTAAATATCACAGATGATCCGGTTCACACCATATCGTCATTTCAGCCAATTCAAATTATTTCCGAATTAAATATATTATTTAGTTTATTATTTTAATTGAATATTCATCATTATTTAATTCCACGACCATTTAATTCACTATATCACTATTTATATAATTAAATAAATTAATTATAATACCTCTGCCAATGCGGGTCATTACATTCTTCCCCACTTAAAATAATTTCGTCCTCGAAATTGCTAAGGTAGAGAACGAACCTATCGACTGGTTAGAATATATCTGTTCACTTCTTAACTTCAGTTTCAACTGAACCGATTTAATTCAATTAAGTATTAATTAATTCTTATCAACGAAAATTTCCAAAAATCCTGAAAATTTTCTAACGCCTTAACTCTTCGAAAAATTTCGCCAGCACCTCCTTTGTACTGGTCAATTGGTCAAACTCCAACTCGCCTCTCTGGGCCATCTCCAACCCAAAATAAAATCAAACAACCAAGCGGCTTGCCAATTTGGCTCATAAATCTCATATCCAATAGAAATATAAACTTGTACCTTTTGTCGGCATATCATTTTATCCTTTCCACCTGTTATCAATTCAGCAGATACAAGGGTCATCCCAATCAAATTCCAATATGCTTTTATCCACGACACAACCATTCGCTTATATCCGAGCCAAATATCATTTCAACTCGAGTTTCTTCTCGATTCCCAACTCTTAACTTGATTATCACATTGCACTTCAAATTTGAATCTCACAATCCAATTTGTCTTGATATCATTCTAATTCAACCTCAGTTACCACTTTACTGGCTTTACTTTAATTCAATTTTGCTTTCACAAATTTCTGTTAAATTTGTTTTTAATTCAAACAGTCCTTCCCTGGGAGTTTTTAAACAGTTTACTCTTTTCAAAAATCAAATTTTCGTTTTGAACATGTCACCGAGCCCTTAATTAATATTCCATTAGTTAAATCACTTCTCTATTTCTTTATCAATATTTGTTAACCAAATATTTTCAATAACCATATTGGCCTTTTATGTTATTTGGAAAACATTTCCGAATATCGCCTTCCTTTATTTTCTAAACTTTAGAAAATATATGCTATCTATAATTGGAAAATATTCCAATTACTTATCTCTTTTCCGATCTCGTTTATTTTTATACTTAGGAAATATTCTTTATTATATTTCCAAGCTTACACTTATTTGGGTTAAAACGGATGTTGTGTAAAACATCGTTACGACAACCTAAATACTATATTCAACTAACTCTTATTCAACATTGATCTTCGAGCCTGAAATCTTACTGTTTATTTGTTAATAATGAAATCAATCAAGTTGGGTATAACTACTCCTCATACCTTGACTGAATACATTTATAACGTCAAAACAGATATGACTACTTGCTCGAATAATCAATACCATACAACTACTTATTCACTTTTAAACACGTATATGCTTCCTCTTTCTATTCTTACTAGATTTTATTCTTAGTCTTCCTTTTTGATTTTACTATTCTATTTCTAAGTTCGTTTCCTTATCGACTTCTATATATATATCGATACGTTGATTTCTAAATATCAAATTATCTTAAAAATATTCTAACTCCTTAAATTCCTGGAAAAATTCGCCATAACCTCCTTTGTACCAGGAGCATCGGGATATTTCAAATAGCCTCCCATGGCCCTCACCAATCCAAAAGAAAAAGAAAAAGCCAAGCGGCCAGCCGATATGGCACATAAAATCTCATATATGAATTAAATACATACCTTTTCGTCGAGCATTCTAT
This sequence comes from Allium sativum, assembly GCA_030737875.1. Lineage (NCBI taxonomy): Eukaryota > Viridiplantae > Streptophyta > Magnoliopsida > Asparagales > Amaryllidaceae > Allium > Allium sativum. The sequence continues at coordinate 795,403,576 of CM060919.1, read as the reverse complement.
TTATATACCTTCATACCTTATCCATACCTATCTCATGTATATTTATACCTGCCCAATCTATTTTAACTATACCTGATCGTTTTAACTCAATTCGTTAATTAATTTGTTAATTAACTCTTTAGTTTATTTCACTTTTATATTTGAACATGACATGTTCAAATATATTTTAACTTGCTTATTAACTAATTTGAATCCAAATTTCAAATTTAAGTTCTATATTCGATTTCGAATATACATTTACAAATCCAATTCACCTTTCAAAGTTCAACTTCAAATTCAAAACTCGATTAACTAATTCCTCTTCGACTTAGTTAATTCTATTCAATTTCTATTCAAATTTTATATCACTTCTATTATTCAAATCTATATATCAAATTCTATTATTCAAATTCTATATTATAAATCCCATTTTAAAATTCAACACAACTTGTCTTTCCCAAAACAAATTCAAAACAATATCTCTGGTAGTAATTCGTCACCTACAACTCGAAAATGAATACTGATGATGCAGCTGTCATCATCAAAATCTATTTTCCAGCGATCGAAGTGAGTTCAATACTATAAAACCATTTCTAAACATTTCTACTTTGAAATTCATTTCAAAATATAATTCACAAGGCTTGTAAAACAATTTAAAATCTCCCAAGATCTTAAATTTTCCTTATTTTTAATCCAAATCCATTTACAAACACTTATCCAATTCTCCAGAGTTTTAACTCAATTTTTGGTTTAAAATTTCAGATTCAACTCATCTGATTTCACGTATTTCACTTGTATGAATTCTGGTTGGTTAATTACATAACCATTTAATTTATAATCTCACTCGATTATAATAACAACCAATGTATCCAATATATTATAATCATTCCAATATAAATCCTTTATATCAAAATATAATTTGGGCAAAATTATTTCATTTACCCTCTTTTCAAAACATACCATGACGGTTCATCGTATTCGAGTGTTTACAAAATCCCTACCGATACAGTGGATCAAACTGATCGACCAGAACTCATAAACTACTCAACCAATAAATCTCCACAATATAAAATTATTTTTATATCATCTACAAATACGTTCACTTGTATATATACACTCAACTCAATCTAGGATATTATTAACCCTATCTCTACCGAGTCACGCCATAGAGCCAAGGTAATCCACTTAACCTTAAGCTCAGATACCAATTGTGATGTTCAAGTAGGCTTTGCAACCATCCTCTCCTCCCCAAAGCAGCAAGGTAATACCCTGCTGTGGCTTACATTTGTACCCCAGTCCATACTTTACGACCAGCCTTTCGACTTCACAACCAACCCTCATTTTCGGGACATGTAGGGGTAAGAGTTTCCCGTTCGCCACCTAACGAAAAGCGAGAACCCCCTATCATGCGACACATGCGCCAAGCACGCAACATGGACTGGTATGTGTAAAACAGTTTAAAATAGTTTGAACAAGTAAACGATATCTCATAAGACTACGCCGTATAACGGAACGGTTTTTCCCTTATGAGAATCCAAATTATCTTTATATCAAAAACCTTTTGATATTATAATAATGTCTATCAACCACAATATAATAATCATCTAGCAGAAACGCTTTCATCTCACGTTCTACATATATAGTATACAATCAAAACCGCAAGCACGTATTAGGTAATGGATTTCCAACTATGACAAGGTATGGAACCACCTTTCGCTAATGTACCTCTAGAGAGGAATACACTGGGTTCAACAAGAACATCATGCAACCCGGCCACACATGACCGACCACTCATTTCGCTTGAGTGTATCGAATGTATATCACCAACGGTTGGGATCAGCAACCGTTTCCCAAATGGGACAGCATCAACAATAGATTTTTAGAAGTAAATGAAACTCTAGATCAGGTGATTATACACCCTACTTCGGAGCGACCGACTTAGCCATGTTGCCTGCCCAATTTCTGTCATTTACCGGATGTGAGGCTAGAAGCTACACTTTATCATCACATCAGATTCACTTCGAATGTCACATCGTCAAATCCATCAAATCACCGATTGACATCTACAACCATACATTATGTGTCAGCTAAAAGAAGTTTCCTTCTCCGCTTCCACTCTTGGTACGGTTGAAGAAATCAATGTACGTTACTTTTCTGGAAATACTCTGTCAGACATTCATCCATACAAGTCAACCAGGAACAGGATGAACCGAAGGCACTATTCAGGACATCCATCTTAGGCACTATTATCTAAGACTTATACAATAGCCCTTGTACTTTACTCCGTCTTCAACTACCTTTGGCATATATGATTCGCAACGCTTATGCCAATACAGAGTGGTTCTTTGGAAAATAATCCAACCGGTCTCTCTATATTAACAATGTTAAAATGGTCAAAACTTCGATAGTCTGTGATTTAACCATCAAAGAAAAACAGGTGTGCAAACAACGATATTATTTCCAGATGGAAATTTATATCGATCAAACATCATTTAACCTTTATCTCCTTAATTCATTTTTCATCTCCTGTTTCCCTATATTCAACATTTCTTATTTTCTAAATTTAGAAAACATATGTTATTACCATTGGAAAACATTTCCATTTCTTGTTTTCTATATCAGAAAACATTTCTGGTTCTTATTTGGAAAACATTTCCAAAACTCCTTCATTGGACTTAGACAGATGTTTAAACAAACCATCGCGATGCCAACTCAAACCATTACGCTTATTAACTAAATTCCTTTAACCCACCTTCACTATTCAACCTTAACCATTCCTTAGTTAAAAATGAAGTCAATCAAGTTGGGGTAATACTGCCTCTCAGACCTTAACTGAACAATGTTTCTAACCTTGAAATAGACAAAGTTCACCTTTTAATTCTTTAACAAACTTCCTTACGTAACTCTCTTTCGAATAACTATATTCGATTGTCTCCTTTTTTGATTAGCTCTATTTGATTAACTCTATTTGATTTACTAACTTCGACTAACTCCTTTGGATTAACTACTTCGACTAACTCCTTTGGATTTAACTCACTTCGACTAACTCCTTTGGATTAACTAGTTTAACTAACTCGATCAACTTGGTTTGATCAACTCATTTAACTTGGTTTGACTAACTCATTTGACAATCTGGTTTAACTAACTCATTTGATTAATTTATTCCCTGAATAAGTACTCCCTTTTAATAATTCTATTTATTCTAACCAATAATATTTCCTTTATTATGACTTATCCTTCGATTTTATAATTATTCTCCTTTATAAAAATCCTTTCCTTTTCTATATAAAATCCATCGGTTTTATATAAATAATTCATTTTCAAAATACACTTTGAAAATCCCCTTTTCCCACATCCAGTATTTCTTATGGTATTTAACATACCATATAACAACGATAAATATTATCCAAACACAATAATCAACAACAAATTATATATCACATCATATGTAACACCCCGTAATTTTATAACATTAAAATTCACAAATTAAAGTATACTTAATTTTTAGAAAAGAATTAAGTGAAATGGGTTGCGCAGAGAAATATATATATATATATATTGATATATATATATAAATTAAAAATTAAATAAATAAATATGCGAAAAAGTTCAAAACAGCGAATTGGGAGGGGGAATAACCGAACCGGCCCATTTTTGAGGTCGACCCGAGCCCCGATGGGTCGACTAGGGGTTAATCCATGGTGTTTGGCTGTCAACCCATAGGCCGATTCGCTCAAATGCAGATTTTGCATTTGATTGGTTCTCATGGTTCAGGGTTAATCTAATGGTCCTAAATAAATTCTTACACCTATAAATACATCCTAATGCTAACCCTAAACCTAATTAAAATAGAATAGTTACCGTCATACCATCGCCATGGAAATCAATGGGGCCGCCGCCAACTAAGAAAGAAGAAAAGCAAATTCAATTCTAATTCTCTCAACCCTAAAGCAAAGCAAAACTCTCTCTTTTCTTCTCTAAATAGTGAGTATGATGATCTTAACAAGATTATTATCATTTTAATTAGGTTGAGTTATGAATGGATTATGAGTAGATGATGTGAATTATCATATATGTTGTTGTAAACCCCTTTTGCTATCATGTATATTGTAAATCCAATGTTATGTGATGATGATATCTTATATGTTGTAAATCATGCTATGGTGATGTTATGTATGTTGAAAGTTTCTATGCTAAGTTGTGATGAATCATACATGTTAAAAAGGCCATGATGTTACCATCTATGCTAGTTAGTTCATATTAATTAAATCATCATGTTGGGTTATGTTGATCTATATGACAAGTCACATATGCAAGTTAGATTGATTAGAAAAGTTATGAACATATACCAAGACATCTATTATGACATCTAGAATTATGCTATGACATATGTGATATCCTATGCTAGTTCACACCATCATTATGTTGCCTAAAAACTCCATATGCAAGTTTATGTATAGACTTGGGCTATGATCATATCATATAAATTGAGACATTTAACAAGTTGACACCTTTTGATCCTTAACATGTGTAGTTTATGCAAGTTTCACCCCTATTATGATTAGATTTATTTTAATTGTCTATATGTTGTGATAATTTATCTTTGTGCTAGGTGTTAGACTATACAAGTCAAGCCTATATTATGCGTTGAATAAGCGAACGTATAAACGTGGGGTAGGGGTAATATAAAGGATTTAATATTAAAAAGTTGGGGTGCAATTGATATGATTTTTCATGCCATAAGTGGATGGCCATAATTGAGTCAATTATGGACATCATTAAAAGTTGACTTAATTAATAATTTGAATAGGGAATTATTAAAACTGGGGTAAAAGGTTTTAAGTGTTAATCAATGCTTAGGACACGAGGTTGGACTCGTTTGTGACGTAAACCCGCCCGGACCCGCCCGGCAAATCCAGTGGTCACAAATGTCAGCCCAATGTGAGAGGTCCTAGGCCTAAACTAAAGCATAACGGTTGTAAAGACATGAGGTTAGACTCTTTTATGGTGTAAGACTGCCCAGACCCGCCCGGCAAATCCAGCTGCCATAAATGCCAGTCTAATGTGAGAGGTCTTTATGAGGTTATGGCCTGAATGAATTAAGAAATACTTAACCAGATAAACATGTAAGGTGGGACATGGGGGTTAAGTAGGTGCCTTGGGTGGCATGAGGAATCTAGGGGGTTCCCTTAGTGGCATGTGAAATACGATTAGTAAGACTTAACAAAACAAACATGTAAATGAACATGACTAAGAGGGTTAAGTGGGATATACTAGTGACAAGCTTAGGTGGGTAGCTTGTGGGGGCCCATTTCGACCAGTATCCCAAACGTATCTTTGTGGGCTTGACCCAAGTCGATGACGGGACACGATGCTGGGTTCGACTGTAAGAGGCCAAAACGGGGAGCGGTGGCAACGCAAGTCCAACGGGTTTCGTATGCGTGTGTGGACCCGGGCTGGTAGGTAAGACGTTGTTGCATCGTGTAGGTATAAGCCGTGCATTCTCAAGTTGTATCGGGTTGCCACTTTAGGGGAGTGATACACCCCACTGTGGGGCCAGCACGGGTATCTACGAGTAGGGAGCCGATCGAAAGTGGGTAGTAGGGTACACCTAGTTGAGATAGGGGCAGACGGCACCTATGTAGTCAGCTAGGGGTACGTAAGGCTATTTATAAAGTTTCTGTGTGAAGCAAGTGGGATCAAACAATAGGGTGACTGGTGTGGTGCAGTGTAGTAATGTGCGGTGCAGTGTAGTAATCATTCGTTAGTAATTAGGTGTGCCTTTACCGTTATCTTTAACGTTATCTTAAACGCTATCTTTATCTTCCTAAGAGTTCATAGACATTTACTTGTCTTCCAGCTTATGCCTTAGTCTAGTTATTTTGATAATAGTATTGTTAGAATTATCATACTCGCCAGACTTTATGTCTGACCCCCTCTATTTCTATCCTTTTTCCCCCTCCAGGTCTTCAGGTTGGGCCCAGCTCTAGTGGAGTTTGATTGAATTGCTTCATCTCTCTTTGTAAAGCTTGGAACGTTGAAGTAAAGTCCAGCTTGTTATCTTTTTAATGGCTATTTATGTAATGAGATTATGTATTTTGTTTTTATGAAGATGGATATTGTACTTGGTTATGATCTATGGTTTTATGATGTAACAAACATGTTTAATTTCCGCTGCAATAAAATGAAGTTTTAGATTTCCAAGTACTATTTATTATCTGTCTTGTTGTAATTTTTCTGTTCTATATTCACTTATAACCTCCATGGAAGTTAATGCATTCCCTTTGTGAGTGACATTAATGGACGTGGGGTGTTACACGTGGTATCAGAGCTTAAGGTTACCAGAACAGATAAAAATACTTTAGAAAAATAGTTATTTTTGGAAGAAGTGTTTTCAAAAACATGTTTTAATGAGAAATTTAAAGAGAAAGGTTTTTAAGAAAAAAAACTTAATCCCCAATAGCCCATATCTTTAACTTTCGAATTCTCCATTCTGAATCTTTCCTTTTTCGTTTCAGCATGGCTGAAGATCTTAATCTACCCGATGGTGTAACGATACCAGGATGGTATAGGAGGTTATTAGTGGCTAGGGCCGCTGCAGGTCCAGCCAATGTTCCTCCACCACCAGTTGCACCCGTTCCTCCTCCTCCTCCTCCTCCTCGCGTAGATACTTTTGCAAAGACGTGCAAGGAATTCAAGGCTATGGGTGGAAAACCATTTCAAGGGTCAGAAACGTTTGTGGAAGCTAGAGATTGGCTTAAGGAGGTGGAAGAATTGCTAGAAATCTTTGAAGTAGAAGAAGGAAGGAGAGTTCGTTTAGCAGCTTGGTTGATGAAGGGAGAGGCCTCGTTTTGGTGGGAGGTCACTAATGGGGAGCGTCCTGTTGACTCTTGGGAGGATTTCAGACGTAGGTTCGAGGCGAAGTTTCTCTCAAGGGCGGAAGAAAATCTATATATGGAAAGGTTCTTGACATTGAAGCAAGGAAGCTCATCAGTGAAAGAATATGTCAATAAATTTAATCAGTTAGCAAGGTTTGGCTTGGACTTAGTAAACACGCCGGAGAAGAATGCTCTAAGATTCGTGAATGGCTTGAATGAACCATTGCAAGTGTTGGCTATGACCCACATCCCGATGGGGGCCACCTTTGAGAAGTTAGTAGAAATGGCGCTCATGCATGAGGAGAAAAGAGCAAAAGCTGATAGGCACCCGAGAAGAAGGGGGATCTGAAGAAACCACAACAGCAAAACAAGAAGGGTGGAAAAGACAATAATGGCAAGGGAAAGAAGAAGTGCTTTAACTGTGGAACCCCAGGCCATCTCAGCAAGGATTACCGAAAGAAAAAGAAGACAGGCTGTTTTCATTGTGGCGATGCGGGACATTTAGTGAAGGACTGCCCAAAGAAGGGGCAGAGGGCAGGAGCTACCACGGGAGGACAGGTGCAGGCTCTTATGGCACCAGGGCAGGCTAGGGGACAAGTTCAGGCTCTCGCGGTCCCACCGCTGCAAGAACGAGGTAGAACCATTTCTGTTGAAAGCTTAGTTTTTCTGTTTGATCATCCTGTCCGTACCTATTTCGATTCGGGCGCATCACATTCGTTTATCTCTACATCGTTAGTTGAATCACTGCACTTAAACACCAATTTAGTAGAGGATCCCTTAGTTGTTTCGAATCCAATAGGGGGCTCAGCTTATTTGTCCATGATGTGTTTGGATTTGAAAATTTCCATACTTAGCGTTGAATTTAGATGTGATGCTTATGTGTTGGGCTTCACGGGCTATGGGCTAATTTTAGGAATGGATTGGTTATCCAGAAATGGGGCCGTTCTTGATTGTGAAAGGAGAGTAGTTAGGCTCATGACTCGCCTTGGCAACACTCTCGAAATCTTCTGTAATACCATAAATTCGGTTATGCTAAGTTATCTAGAATTGCTTGACGCGTCTGAGGAAAATCTACGATCTGTTATAGTGGTCCGAGAATATTCGGATGTGTTTGAGGAGGTAAGGGGCTTGCCTCCGAAGCGGGAGATAGATTTTCGAATATATCTTGTGGATAATGCGAAACCAGTATCTTTGCCGGTACGCCACATGGCTCCACGTGAAAGGAGGGAACTCGGTAAGCAAGTGAAGGAGTTGCTTGAGAAGGGGTTCATAAGACGAAGTATATTGGAGTGGGGTGCTCCAGTAGTATTTGCCATGAAGGCGGATGGGTCCCTTAGACTGTGTGTGGACTATAGAGAACTTAATAAACTTACTAAGAAGAACAGACACCCACTGCCGAGGATTGACGATCTCTTCGATCAGTTAGTTGGCGCCTCAGTGTTTTCGCAGTTGGACTTAGCCACTGGGTTCCATCAGTTGAGAGTGGCTGAGGATAGCATAGACAAGACTGCCTTTAGGACTCCGGACGGTTTCTATGAATGGCTAGTGATGCCCTTCGGTTTGACAAACGACCCAGCATATTTTGTTGATTTGATGAGTAAGGTGTTTATGGAGTACCTTAACAAATTCGTGCTAGTCTTTGTAGACGACATCTTGATCTTTTCTAAGGATGAAGAAGAGCATGCCCTACATCTTAGGGAAGTGTTGGAGACCCTACGAGCGCATAGCCTTAAGGCTAAATTTTCTAAGTGTCACTTCTGGAGGAAGGAAGTACGGTTCTTGGGGCACGTGGTTTCCAAAGAAGGGATAGTCGTGGATCCCGCGAAGGTGGTGGCCATCCAAGATTGGAAGGTCCCTAAAAATGCTACCGAAGTGAGAAGTTTCTTGGGGTTGGCTGGCTACTATAGGAAGTTTATCAAAGACTTCGCAAAGATATCAGCTCCATTGACACGCTTGACGAAGAAGAACCTAGTTTTCACATGGGACGTAGATTGTGATGACGCGTTCCAACGTTTGAAGAGAGCTTTGACTTCAGCCCCAGTCTTAGTATTGCCAGACGGGAGTAAGCCGTTTACCGTTTATACTGATGCTTGTGGGACAGGACTTGGCGCAGTATTAATGCAAGAGGGTAGGGTAACAACCTATGGTGGAAGGCAGTTGAGAGCGCATGAGAAAAATTATCCTACACATGACCTAGAATTGGCCGCTATTGTTTTCACGCTTAAGTCTTGGCGTCATTATCTTCTTGGCGAGTAATTCGAATTATTCACTGACCACAAGTCTTTAAAATACCTATTCTCTCAAAAGGACTTGAACTTAAGGCAACAAAGGTGGATGGAGTTCTTAGCGTCCTACGACTTCAAAATAGCCTATACCCCTGGCAAGGGTAACGTGGTGGCAGACACTTTAAGTAGAAAAAGATTATCCTTAAGTCCTTTGTTTGTTGAGCGGCGAAGTTTAGAATTCATTTCGATGTTTGACTTTAGACCTTCCGTTGACTTCGTACCCGGTTTGCTAGCATCCTTGGAGGTCAGACCTACGCTTTTGGGACGGATTGGCGAGGCACAGTGAGACGACCCGCAGTTGGTTGAGTTAGTAGAAAAACTCAAAGGAGGGGAGTCATCAAGCCATCTCTGTAGGTATAACCTAGACGATAAGGGTTGGTTACGTAGGGACGGTAGACTTTGTGTACCAAAAGACGATGACCTAAGGAAGACTATTCTTGACGAAGCACGTCATTCGAAGATGACCATTCATCCCGGTGGGGACAAGATGTACAAAGACATGAAGAGAGTTTACTTTTGGGCCGGCATAAAGAAAGACGTGGCCGAGTATGTCGCTAGAGGCTTGGTGTGCCAACAAGTAAAAGCGGAGCAAAAGAAACCCGGTGGGTTGCTTCACCCATTGGAGGTTCCACTATGGAAATGGGAAAGCATCTCGATGGATTTTGTGGATGGATTACCGCGATCGAGGAAGGGTAATACGGGAATTTGGGTTATAGTAGATAGAATTACTAAGAGCGCCCATTTTATTTCCGTGAAGAGTAAGAGGACTGCTCCATGGTTAGCTTCTGTATACGTTCGAGAGATAGTTCGTTTGCACGGTGTTCCTTCTAGCATAGTGAGCGACCACGATCCTATTTTCACTAGCGAATTTTGGAGAAGCTTACAGGAGGCGGTAGGGACTCAGTTATGTTTGAGCACCGCATATCATCCTCAGACGGATGGCCAGACTGAGAGGGTGAATCGCATTCTAGAGGATCTGTTGAGGCTATGTATCCTAGAATTTGGGGGTACATGGGAAGAGCATCTTCCATTGGTTGAGTTCGCATATAATAACAGCTTTCAGTCCAGCATTGGTATGGCACCGTTCGAAGCTCTATATGGACGACCTTGTCGTTCACCTACATGTTGGTGTGAATCTATGGATAAGACCTTACTTGGGCCCGATATGATTAGGGAGACTTCGGAGAAGATCGACTTGATTCGAAGGAGGATGAATGCAGCACAGGATAGGCAGAAATCTTAAGCGGATAAGAGGAGGACAAATCTCGAGTTTGAAGTTGGGGACATGGTCTTTGTCAAAGTGTCTCCATTACGGAACGTTGTTCGCTTTGGATCCGTTGGGAAATTAGCACCAAGGTTTGTAGGGCCGTTTCCTATTAAGGAGTGGATTGGACGGATGGCGTATAGAGTGGAGTTGCCCGAGAGACTTAGTGGTGTACATGACGTATTCCATGTGTCACATTTGAGGAAGTGCTTGCACGAGACCGCAGAAGTGGTAGAGCCGAGCTTGCTTAGAGAGGTGGAGATAGAGCGTGATGCGACAATTCGACGAGCTCCTACGCGCATTCTTGGGTCGGAGATCAAGAGGTTGAGGAATCGAGAGGTCAGATGAGTCAAAGTGCAATGGGGAGATGATGAGAGCAACGCTACTTGGGAGACAGAAGAGAAGATGCGTTCACGATACCCTTTTCTTTTTGAGGGTATGTCTTTTAATTTCTCCTTTATCGCTTAGCTTGTACTTATCTTATCTTTAGTATATCCTCTCGCTAGTATCTTTGACCTTTAGTTAGGATAATCCTACGGTTGAAACATGTGTTTGAGACATGTTATGTATGGTGGATACAAAGTGGATGCAAGTGTTTGCTAGTGGTTGCTCGTGGATGCATATACACACACTATTAGGCACCAGATCGGCTCAGTCACTTCATATTGCATATTGCATATATATGGATGTATTTAGTAAAATGGATGTATAATGGTTGTATTATCATATAGTTTCTGCATTCGGGTGGATGGTTGTGCACGCATATAGAATTAATATGTATCATTAGGAATCTTTTGCATACATATTAGACGCATGGCACTATCATGAATTGCACTAAGGAGGTCGACCGAATCAGTAGACCGCCTAATTTTGCATTAGATATGGACATACACACACACTGTGCATATCAACATTAAAGCATTAGAAGTCTTTTAAGGACAATGGATGCTGGTGTTTGATGGTTGAGTAGATGGACGATTAGATGGTAGGATATACATTCTTCTTGACTTGGAGATTTCGGGGACGAAATCCTTTAAGGAGGGGAGAATGTAACACCCCGTAATTTTATAACATTAAAATTCACAAATTAAAGTATACTTAATTTTTAGAAAAGAATTAAGTGAAATGGGTTGCGCAGAGAAATATATATATATATATATATATATAAATTAAAAATTAAATAAATAAATATGTGAAAAAGTTCAAAACAGCGAATTGGGAGGGGGAATAACCGAACCGGCCCATTTTTGAGGTCGACCCGAGCCTCGCTGGGTCGACTAGGGGTTAATCCAGGGTGTTTGGCTGTCAACCCGTGGGCCGATTCGCTCAAATGCAGATTTTGCATTTGATTGGTTCTCATGGTTCAGGGTTAATCTAATGGTCCTAAATAACTTCCTACACCTATAAATACATCCTATGCTAACCCTAAACCTAATTAAAATAGAATAGTTACCGTCATACCATCGCCATGGAAATCAATGGGGCCGCCGCCAACTAAAAAAGAAGAAAAAAAAATTCAATTCTAATTCTCTCAACCCTAAAGCAAAGCAAAACTCTCTCTTTTCTTCTCTAAATTGTGAGTATGATGATCTTAACAAGATTATTATCATTTTAATTAGGTTGAGTTATGAATGGATTATGAGTAGATGATGTGAATTATCATATATGTTGTTGTAAACCCCTTTTGCTATCATGTATATTGTAAATCCAATGTTATGTGATGATGATATCTTATATGTTGTAAATCATGCTATGATGATGTTATGTATGTTGAAAGTTTCTATGCTAAGTTATGATGAATCATACATGTTAAAAAGGCCATGATGTTACCATCTATGCTAGTTAGTTCATATTAATTAAATCATCATGTTTGGGTTATGTTGATCTATATGACAAGTCACATATGCAAGTTAGATTGATTAGAAAAGTTATGAACATATACCAAGACATCTATTATGACATCTAGAATTATGCTATGACATATGTGATATCCTATGCTAGTTCACACCATCATTATGTTGCCTAAAAACCTCATATGCAAGTTTATGTATAGATTTGGGCTATGATCATATCATATAAATTGAGACATTTAACAAGTTGACACCTTTTGATCCTTAACATGTGTAGTTTATGCAAGTTTCACCCCTATTATGATTAGATTTATTTTAATTGTCTATATGTTGTGATAATTTATCTTTGTGCTAGGTGATAGACTATACAAGTCTAGCCTATATTATGCGTTGAATAAGCGAACGTATAAACGTGGGGTAGGGGTAATATTAAGGATTTAATATTAAAAAGTTGGGGTGCAATTGATATGATTTTGCATGCCATAAGTGGATGGCCATAATTGAATCAATTATGGACATCATTAAAAGTCGACTTAATTAATAATTTGAATAGGGAATTATTAAAACTTGGGTAAAAGATTTTAAGTGTTAATCAATGCTTAGGACACGAGGTTGGACTCGTTTGTGACGTAAACCTGCCCGGACCCGCCCGACAAATCCAGTGGTCACAAATGTCAGCCCAATGTGAGAGGTCCTAGGCCTAAACTAAAGCATAACGGTTGTAAAGACACGAGGTTAGACTCTTTTATGGTGTAAGACTGCCCGGACCCGCCCGACAAATCCAGCTGCCATAAATGCCAGTCTAATGTGAGAGGTCTTTATGAGGTTATGACCCGAATGAATTAAGAAATACTTAACCAGATAAACATGTAAGGTGGGACATGGGGGTTAAGTAGGTGCCTTGGGTGGCATGAGGAATCTAGGGGGTGCCCTTAGTGGCATGTGAAATACGATTAGTAAGACTTAACCAAACACACATGTAAATGAACATGACTAAGAGGGTTAAGTGGGATATACTAGCGACAAGCTTAGGTGGGTAGCTTGTGGGGGCCCATTTCGACCAGTATCCCAAACGTATCTTTGTGGCCTTGACCCAAGTCGAGGACGGGACACGCATGCTGGGTTTGACTGTAAGAGGCCAAAACGGGGAGCGGTGGCTACGCAAGTCCAACGGGTTTCGTATGCGTGTGTGGACCCGGGCTGGTAGGTAAGACGTTGTTGCATCGTGTAGGTATAAGCCGTGCATTCTCAAGTTGTATCGGGTTGCCACTTTAGGGGAGTGATACACCCCACTATGGGGCCAACACGGGTATCTACGAGTAGGGAGCCGATCGAAAGTGGGTAGTGGGGTACACCTAGTGGAGATAGGGGCAGACGGCACCTAGGTAGTCAGCTAGGGGCACGTAAGGCTATTTATAAAGTTTCTGTGTTAAGCAAGTGGGATCAAACAATAGGGTGACTGGTGTGGTGCAGTGTAGTAATGTGCAGTGCAGTGTAGTAATCATTCGTTAGTAATTAGGTGTGCCTTTAACGTAATCTTTAACGTTATCTTAAATGCTATCTTTATCTTCATAAGAGTTCATAGACATTTACTTGTCTTCCAGCTTATGCCTTAGTATAGTTATTTTGATAATAGTATTGTTAGAATTATCATACTCGCCAGACTTTATGTCTGACCCCCTCTATTTCTATCCTTTTTCCCCCTCCAGGTCCTCAGGTTGGGCCCAGCTCTAGTGGAGTTTGATTGAATTGCTTCATCTCTCTTTGGAAAGCTTGGACCGTTGAAGTAAAGTCCAGCTTGTTATCTTTTTAATGGCTATTTATGTCATGGGATTATGTATTTTGTTTTTATGAAGATGGATATTGTACTTGGTTATGATCTATGGTTTTATGATGTAACAAACATGTTTAATTTCCGCTGCAATAAAATGAAGTTTTAGATTTTCAAGTACTATTTATTATCTGTCTTGTTGTAATTTTTCTGTTCTATATTCACTTATAACCTCCATGGAAGTTAATGCATTCCCTTTGTGAGTGACATTAATGGACGTGGGGTGTTACATCATATATCACCACATACGAATCACAGTAAAACAAATGTTGAGGAATCCAGTTGGTTGGATTCCTCCAACCTGTTTTCCTACATCACAGATGTTAAACAATATAGATAACATCACTTTCAGTTCCATATGATATATTCTGTTAAACAGAATCAATATAGAATTTCAACTAACTGACTAGCAGTTCAATCAAACAATCAACACATAGTCAATCAGCTACTATTTAATAGTTCTAAAAATACAACATGAAATTTATGAACTATTCAGAGTTAGTGAGATTTACTCACATTGGACTATCATCGTTAATTAACAATAATTGTCGTTGATTCAAATCGAACAATTTATTTTGCAATAAATTGTAACGAGCTCGGATTCACTCCTAGTCGGCTCCATTGGGTAGTGTCCGTCCATACGATCCTAACGGATCTGACCGTTCAAAATTCTGATATCGTATGACATAGTAACAACATTTAGAATTTTATACACTGTTTTAAATTAAAAAAAACTATTTTATATTTGAATGGGCCTCACCCCTTATCTCTCCAGCCCATCACCATACGCAAGCCCACCCGGCTATCTTCTTCTTCCAACTCCAGTATTTGGTTCGAACCCATTTCCCAAGCCATTGCCAAACTTTAAACCATCCGCTCCCACTTGTTTCTTTGCCATTCAACAATCTAGTGCCACCGTGCTGCTTCTCTCCTCAACCTCCCCATCTCGATCACCATTTCCCAACCCTCGTGCGCACGAGAAGAATCGCGTCGACAGCTGCGTTCCAGGATTTTGATCGACATGTTTATTTACGGAAACCACCCAAAGTTATCACCCAAATGCCATTTGATGCATTAAACCCAAATATGCAATCGGAAACACATATTGTCGCCCCCTTAAATCGCCAATACCGTAACCCTAAGTCGCTGCTCTTATTTGGTGTGTCCAAAACTTGCGTCAAGCTTTGCAAAAACAGTATGGGGATGAAGATCCAAACAGCAGGAGTCTGAATACATACCAATTTGGATTTATACAATTTTGTATGATTTTTATAATTTTTGAAAGAATTAGTTCTTCACGTTTTAGATTTTCTGAAGTAATAGAGCGGCGTCTCAATTCTTTCTTGCGTTTATAAAGGTAAGGGTGTGGTTGAGAAGGATATACGTGACCTGTTTTGGTTCATACATAGTTAGGATATTTTTGTATTATTATTTTATATTTTATTTTCATGATTTTATACTCGTCCTGAGTCCTTAAAAATCCCTGCGACTACATACGATACCCAAAAATCACCAAACTGGACATGCAACTACTATTCGACATTACGGTCCCAACGAAACTGGGTTCGTCGAATTCCGACTTCATATGCTCACACAGCGTATTTTTAACTGTCAAAATACTTACGGTTTCTCACTCTAAAAATTCGTACGACCACACAGTGACTCTAAAAATCACGAAACTGGAAATCTAACAACTATTTGACATTGCAGATCCAACAAAATTAGTTTCGTCGAATTCCGACTTCGTTTGCAAAAGTGGCTATTTTTAAAGCTCTAAATAGCCTATTTAAATATATAAATATATTTAAATATATAAATATATTTAAATATAATTAAATTTAATATCTAAAAATAAATATTAACATCTATATTCACAGTGGAATACCATACATTTTCATAATATTCCTATATGGATTTACAACTCGATATTACATCGCCAGAGTTATATCGATGTTCGATTTCTATTTAAATCCTTATATTAAATATAATTAAATCGTTATGGTCAGGGCACTGCATTTCTGATAATTTGATTTGGATGTAACTCAAAATCCTGTTTTTTCTCTTCCAATAGAAAGATATACCCCACCAGCTCCACACGTTTCTTGTTTCATAGAAATCCGATTTAAAACGAACCCTGTATACTCAATTGAAGTTCGAATCACCAAATAGCGAACTACCGCGTCGTTACGTGCTCTATTTTAATTATATTATAATTCTACTTTCAAACTGTTGTTTATATAATATATTCATTATTCAAATTCAATTCCAAGCTGAATTAAATATCACAGATGATCCGGTTCACACCATATCGTCATTTTAGCCAATTCAGATTATTTCAGAATTAAATATATTATTTAATTTATTATTTTAATTAAATATTCATCATTATTTAATTCCACGACCATTTAATTCGCTATATCACTATTTATATAATTAAATAAATTAATTATTATACCTCTGCCATTGCGGGTCATTACAGAAACGTTAGAATCTATTAGATTATAATTTTCTAATGAAAAGAAAAAATCGAGATTTTATCTTGTAAATTGTGAGTTATGTCCAAATCAATTTTAAAATAGTCTCTATGGAATCGTTTATAAACTACAACGTTAATTTAATAAATTAAAAAGGACTTTTATCGGATTTGAATATCATTTAACTAGGAAATGTTAACGTTGAGTTATAATTCCATATTGGTTGAATCTGAAGCTATATATTATTTTATTTTGGATATATAAGACAATAATAATTTATTATTATTAAATTTAATTATTTTGGAATTAATTTAATATTTTATCAATATTCTATAAGCCTTATAAATAGCTATTTTTCAAACGAGATCAGTCTTCGACGAAACGAGTTTTATTAGATGTTGACTAGGGCTGTCAATGAATACCTGAAAAATCCGATATCTGTCTAAATCTGTATCCAAAATATCCGTTATTTGGCATTATCCGAAAAGTGGATATGGATATGGTTATAGTGGTATCCGTATCTGAAAAATATCTGTCCGACTAATTGATGTAATATATATAACTCAAAACAGAAAAATAGAGTTAATAATTATTTTGTCAGTGTTGGATGTTACCATAATATAATTTTTTATCCATTTTTAGTGAAAAATGGTAGTTTTAGTGTTTAAATTTGGAATATTTTTGGATATGCCTATGGATATTAGTAAAAAACAATGTTTCATTATCACATTTTTTTATTTTCTGGTTTTTTACAAACATTAGTATAAAAATTATTTTATTTTGATCCAAACTTTTTTATTTATACTCTTAAATTTGTTAATTATAGGCGGAGCAGATAAATATCTGATATCCGTCTGTATATGAAAATTAAGCAGATACGGATATCCGATATCCGAAAATTAAACGGATAAGGATATCCGAAAATAATTTCGGATACGGATATGGCACCATCCATATCTGAAAGCATCCATTGACAACCCTAATGTTGAGAAGCTTTTTGGTCGAAGCGGTCGTATGTCAAGTTTTCGGTTAACAACACGCTCAAGCATCAGAAACATCGTTAGTAAACACAAAGCAAGTTGGTCAAAGTCGCGACAAATTCACAAAAATTGCCCAAAACTCCTTTCAGATGACCTCTTTTGGCTCGAAAACATGGATTATGGTGCTTTACACGGTAGCACTTGTAGCCCTTTGAGTTAGCTTTAAGTACAAATTTTGTTTGGCCCAAACAGCCTTACGGTTTGAAAGTTACATATGTTTTCGTGAATGCGTGTCGATCACTCAAAACTGCTCGCACAACTCATCGCGGCAAGCTCAAGATTTGGCAACCGAATCCTAGGAATTTTGTATCCCCTGGGATTCAAAATTGCGTACTTCGCTTCCCTCACGGGATGCGAAACACGCATTTCGCATCCCCAGGGATACGAAATCGCATCCCTCAGGGGATACGACCAATAACCTCGACTCCCTCAAACTTCGCACCACCAGGATTCCGCATCCACAACATCGAATTTTTCGCCTTTTCCTCCCACAGATCGCACCCCTCCATAGCCTCGCGTCCCTCCGCTATGCCTCGCTTTCGTATCCTTCAATCGCCTCAGTTTGCATCTCTTGGATGCGAGTTTTTGCATCCTTTCGGATGTGAAATTTTGCTTCCCTTGAATGCGAAATTTTTCATCCCTCGCATGCGAATTATCGCATCCCTTAGATGTGAATGCGCAGGCTCGCATCCCTCCGGGATGCGAAATTTCATGCACATTTAAGAGGGACGCGATTTTTCAAATGCTGCTCTAGAGGGATGTGAAATTCTACTGTGTGGTCCCCAAATCTCACCTACTCCTACCTAACCCACTACCTATGAATACCCAAACTTGGGATTCAAATGGATATTTTTTGGCTTGGATTTTTGAACATCTTGAAGCTCTCAAGCACCATTAATGGCTTCCATCTTCTTCTCCATGACTATTGGACATAGCATGGATGCTAAAACATTGCACAAACATTTTCTATCAACTTTTGGACATTTACATGGATAATTACACCGCTCTTGGACATCTATTTGATTTCTTGGGCATTGAAGCTATTTTTGGACATAGTTGACCGAGTCAACACAATTTTTATTCAATGAAGAAGACGAAGGGCACCTTAGTGAAAGTTTAGAATTAACAATCATTTTGTTGTTCAATTGTAATGCTTTGTACTTAGATGTTGTACGACTTCGTAAAACTTTGTAATCAGAAAGTATATGATGAATGATTACTATGAAGTGGACATAGGCGTTAGTGCCGAACCACTTTAAAAATTTGTGTTTTACCGCATTAGTTTATTTTAGATTTGAATTATTGTTTTCATAATACACAAACACTCGAGGGTTGGCATGTGCCGAATAAAGTGAAAATCCCCCCACATCAACATTTTGGCGCAAAAGGAAAGGGAGCGCATAGCTTTAACCTCTCCTTTGGATTAGTTTCTCAAATTTGTCTTCGGATCTTGGATTTGGTTTCGATTTTTGACTGACTTTGTTACCCGCTTTTCACCATGGATAAGCGCAAGAAGCTTGATGCTATCGTTGAAGCTCAAGGTACAGAAGCAGGTGCAAGTCAAGAACTTTCTTCAACTGGAGTTCCATCAAACTACGCACTTGAGAAGAATTCGATGGGATAATTAAGAACTTAGCTAATGATTTAAATGCTCGGCTCGAGCGATAGGAAGATGCTTTCAATACCTTTCTTGCTCGGATAGAAGAGACGATAAGAAGTGCTTCAAGGCCGACCACACAGACATTGTTGGAACTAGTAACAATGTTCCTCCACCTTCGACTCAGGACTTAGGGGTTAACCCCGCAAACTAATCAGTAGGATGAAGCCGCTCCTCGGAACGGTGCCGGTCCCGCTACACATAGGGGCACCCCTAATCCCGACGTCGCTCCAATCTGTGACACTTTGATTGGTCAAGTTGCGGGCTCCACTATTGGAAATTTTATTCAAGCGCAAATGCACGCAACCTCGGATGGAAGTGTTCCAACAGTTCTGGGAGTCAGGATTATGCCCGATGTGGATCCTTAGGTTGGAATTCAACTAGATATTCTCATTGCCAACCAACCGATTCCTAACTTGGACTTAAATACTGGGGCACCAGTGTCTCTTCAGATAATCTTAATTAATTGCTTTCTTTTGGCAATGGTTCTCAAATTGCGTATGTTATCCGCTGATTTACCCGAGGCAGTGCCTTTTTTATGGATCCGGATTGTGTAACTCGCTGTAACACCCCATACTTTTCTGCACCCAAATTTTGAAAAAAGTCAAAACTTGAACACATCCAAGCATGGAGCATGTATATCTGGTACCTTCAATAAATGAGCATGAGCATAATTAAAGTACGATAAAAGATAAATCACAACGGAAACAAAATAGGATAAACTAGTATTAACTCAAGTAACTACCTTTTTCAAAGTAAGTCACTTTGCCAATATCGAGCATGAGAGAGAACGAAAACCGAAAGCCAAACTTAATCATCTGTGAGAACCTGACCTTCTCTAGGAAACCTGGGAGGTTGTAACGAGGAGGGGGGGGGGTTAGAACAACAAGTTATGGTGACTAAGAAATGTACAACACAGACTATAATACAAATATATTCCATTTGGTTCAACCCAAGCTGTATGCCTAACCAGGGTAGTGATTCTAGCCCAACCTAGTAAATGTTTACACACGACTTTACTACCCTTCCCAAAGTAGTATTTCCAAAGTATAATATCGAGATAGGACGCTTACACATATTTTTGTGAAGCCTTTATACCAGAACATAACTAGTTATTTGATCGAGAGTAGGCCCCTAGTTACGAGGTTTATGTATCCATATACTTTCATTCGCTTATCCTTCGTCATTTATTGCCTCACTACCAATGATAGAAAGGGTGGATTCTCCCTGATCGCTTAAGGCCCTAGGCAGACCTATTGGTTACTTATTAACCCTCGATAATATATTCAGCATTATCATAAACTAGAGGGCACGAGCTACGAGCCCTACTAGTTAAGGCTTCTGTCATTCACGCATATACCCTTGCCTCGCATAAGGTGAGAGAAGGTATTTTATCGATCGCTATACCTTCTAGCTGACCTTATTAGATAACCTCCTTAATCGCTTATTACTTCCCGTAGGATAGGTAGCCATATCTGATGTTTTAGTTTCTAGGTTTGGGTAGGCCCATACACACCTGCCATCTAAGAACCATAACTGAAAGACCTATTCCCAGGTGGACTTTTCAACCCTAGGCTCTTAGCCTTTTAGGACCCAGGAAGCAGACTATACCCAAAGGTTATTAGTTTGTACCTCATTAGCCTTTTATACCTTCCCTATTTAGGATAAGGTGGGCTACGTTATTAAGTCATTTCCGCTTAGTCCCTCTATATGGAAATGCCATACGTACGCCATTCATTTTCATCACGGGTTCATATGGTTAATAATATCTTACATTATTAACCTGCTAAGTCCAACTTTATTTTTATTTATAAGTTCTATATTCATTACTATAAATAAGAAAGGTCACGTTCTCTTTACCCTAGAATATTTATTTGATTACCTCCTTAATTGGACTTAGTATTTAAACAATAATCAATATCCATTTATCCCCTTATGACACCATTTACTTCTCATTTCATTGTTTATTGCCCTTTATGACCATAACGGTCATATTTTCTTAAGGCAACCATTTATCTTTAATTACCACTGATTTCAGTTAATGCCATTTAAGATCCTATAATTTTCCTAAGGCATTAATTACAATGGAATATCCTTATTTTATCAGTCCCGAATATATTTAATTATTGTACCCCAACAGGAAATTATATTCTTATTCTTTTGTATATTAGATCATTTGTTTATTGGTTGTTATATATATATATATATATGTGCACTAGGCTTCTCACATTAAGTTGACTACCTTTGGATGCTTGATTTGTCGGTCGGTTCCGGGCAGACTTCTACCACAAGCGAACTTAACCTCATGCCTTAGTACATTTATTTTTATGCATTAGAACCCTCACATTAAGCTGGCTGCCTGTGGTTGTTGGATTTGCCGGTCAGTTCCGGATAGGCTTATACCACAAGTGAGCTTAACCTCGTGTCTAAAAGCGATTATAATTCAAATTTCCTAATTAGGGTGTACCACATTTATCCTAAATAAATTTTAGGAATTGTAACCATTATCCTATCATATTCACTTTCCCCATTCAACATTTGGTTACAATTGTTATTTAGTGATTTGCAGTCCTATTTATAGCATTTAATTATATTGCTACAAATGGTCACCACAAATATATTCATTTAATATGGAATACAATTTATATTATATGATTCCATAAATAAATATTATACAAATATTCAAACCTTCAAACATTTAATACAATGTATATTTTACCATTTTACGCTGATTTGGACGGATAATATGTATATATATATTTATTTTGTTTTCGTGCGGTCAACGTAGTTATTATAATTGTTTATTATTATTATTATTATTATTATTATTTTAAATTAATGATTTGGTCTAATCAATTAACCAAACATTTCCTTTTTATATTCAAACATGCCAAAAGGTTTCTCACAAAGGACCGTTAGCCATAATCATTGTAAATAATGCTTATTTTGTGGAATTGACATATTTCCAAATCACAAGAAATATATATGATATGTATATATTGGAATAGTCGATGCAAATTACATATAAATATACATATTTATATTTATATGTACCTTTGCACCACTTTTCCCTTTTTAATCCTTTTTGTCATACTTGTTGTGATTCCAAAATAATGCCTCTTTATGTTTAAGGAGGAAAAAGGCATATTTTACAATGCTTAGGCCAAAACCCAACAATATTGAATATAAACAGGAAAATTTCTTTTATTCTTACAATCACATAATATACAAATTTCATCTTTTTACCCAAACTCACATATTTCATATTGCAGCACTGAACTAAAGATCTGGAACATAATTACAAAAAATTTATGTTGTATGAGACTAATTTCTAGACTCATAGTGCTATGTTACATGTACAACATATTTCATGACATAACTATAGGAATATGTGGGAAAAATATTTAAGAATCATACAATTCATGTTATACATAATCACAACTTATTATTACCAATTTTAACCTTATTCATAATCAGATCTGATGGTTACCACAATTCACAATTATTTAAATAAACATATCTGATAGGCGTAAAACATAGATTGGATTCAAATGAAATAGATAAGTCATTATAATTGTATTAGTAAATTTCCAACTCACCTTATACCTTCCAATTTCTAAGTTTTGAACTCTTTAGGCTTACAAATCCCCAAATTCTTAGATATCTACAATTTAACTAGAAAGGGGAAAATTCTAGATCTATAGAAATGTAATAGAAAGGGAAGAGAAAAGGAAGAAAAATGACAGAGCTCTGCTGCCTCTATAGATTTAAATGGAAGAGAATAGGGCTTTACCCCTTCATTTATAGGGGTCAAAATGGCCTAGAACCATCGGATTAGTTTTAAGTTATATATGTCCATCCATTATATATAAAAATTAACCTAACCCTTCAAGACCTAGCCGTCACTGGGCAGTTTGATGCCAGTATGTCGACCTGGGCAGTCGACCCCCATGTCTACCGCCAGTCGACCCCCATGTCGACTACTTGGGCATCAAATTTCCCAGGTCGGCTTGGTCAATTAAGGTAAGTTATTAATTAAATATTCTGGTTTATTTATTGTTCGTTTGTTTTTGTATTTCGTCTGTAACTTTTTCATACGGACTCTGTTCGCGAAACTCCAAACATGAAAGTTGACCAGAATTCCCAGACAAATGCAACAGTTAAAGTTTCATAGCGAAGTTCCATCGTTGGCAGAAATTCCTATTTTTGAAATTCTAATAATTAATTTATATTGCCAAAATTTCAGGTTGTTACACTCGTAGTCCCTTTTCTTTGGATACCAGGAATTCTCGCAACCCATCGGATTTCAAGCTACTGGTGTTAGAACCCTATGAGGGTCGGAAGGATCCGACCGCTTACTTGATGAGATATATTCGACATATGGAAGTCCTCTCTGCTTCAGAAAATGTCATGGCGAATTTCTTTTCGCTTTACTTAACAAACATAGCTGCAACGTGGTTTTAAGCAGCTGTAGGAGAACTCCATTACCTCTTGGAACGCTTTGATTGCGAAGTTTGTGGAAAAGTTCAGTGTCAACATCCCTCGACCGAAAAGTGTGCTGACTCTTAACGGTATTAAGCAGAATTCCGGCGAGACTCTGTGTAAATTCTTGAAGCGATTCAACGCTGCGGTGGCTTCGGTCGACAAGCCCGACCCATCTATGCTTTTATTGGCTGTAGTGTCTGGAGTTATGAATACGTATGATTTTAAGACTGCTTTGCACCAGGACACACCGAGGGTTCTCTGGGATTTTTGTTTTGAAGCTGAAAGATTCCTCTGGGATGTGGATGCGAGGACTGTTAAAAAGGTTCTTGAAGCAAATGCTGCTAAGGGCGGGAAACCGTCTGATTCTTAAAAGGCTAAAGATTCTGCCGCTGCTAGGAAACCTCCTTCGGGAAATGATCGTAATAGGGCTTGGAGACAACCTAGGTTCTAGACTTACTCGGAACTTACTTACAACCTCGAGGAGATTTACCAAGAGGTTCATCCTGCTGCTCACTTTACAATGCCTCCTGTTTGGGAGCCCACTCAGAGGGAAAGGGACTCTGGCTGGCACTGCATATTTCATGACCTCGACGACCACAACACAATCTAATATCTGCATCTCATTAATGTGATTGAAGAGCATGTCAGAAGTGGTGAGCTGGCACGATATGTTCGAACTCAGGATGTGGTGCCAGGACAGGCACAAGCCCCTCAAAGAAATCAAGACTGGCCTGGGACCAACAATCATCCCAACGACATTGTTATCAACTGAACCTCTCACTAATTCTGACGTCTTGGATGCAAGTATTTATGGCATCAGTATCTTACGACATATGGATTACGGTCTTCTTGGCTACTGAATAAATGGATCTTGAATAATGAGCTTCCCACTCACGGCCTTCTCATTTGATGCCTTTCCAGCTTTCGAATTTTTTGAGCCTCATGGCATTGGCTCTCTTGGCTATCCCTAATTATAGATGTTTGGGCTCCGACCCCATGATTTTATCTCTTTTGGCTCTATGAACTGTAAATGGTTGAGTCAACCTACCCATGCCCGGGAGCAGTTATAATCCCTAAGCATGCTCTATGCTCGACAACCCACTATTTGGTCATCAATAAAATGAATTTTCTGACATCTCTTGGTCTTTTTACCAAATTAAGGCCGCCTTGAACTCATCTACAGCTCCAGGTCACCTAGCCTCGTCTAGGTCGCCTTGAGAAAACCTGATTTCGGAACTAGGATGGCTAAGCTCGCTTACCCATGTACGGGAGCAAACGTCCCTAAGCATGCTCTTCGCAAGCGATAAACCGTCCAGGACCCTTTACAAATGAATTTGAAATTGAAGACGGCTAAGTCTGCATACCCATGTACGGGACTAAATGCCCTTAAGCATGCTCTTTACGGATGACAAACCGTTAAGTTCTCCTTTTGACTTTACTAAAAACTCCAACTTTTTATGACTTTAATAAGACTACTTCACTAAGCCAATGCTTGCAGAGTATGAAATCTAAAATCGGATTGCAAACTTTAAATTTTATTTATTTACTGCCTTTGGTCTTCTTGCCTCGACAAGATCGCCTCTGGAAAACTACATGCCTTGGTCGTCTTACCAATGTAAGATCGCCCTGGACCAAAAATACATGCCTTGGTCGTTTTACTAATATAAGATCGCCTTGGACCAAAAATACATGCCTTAGTCGTCTAACCAATGTAAGATTGCCTTGGACCAAACTACATCCCTTGGTCATCTT
The DNA here is from genome assembly GCA_030737875.1 of Allium sativum. Classification (NCBI taxonomy): domain Eukaryota; kingdom Viridiplantae; phylum Streptophyta; class Magnoliopsida; order Asparagales; family Amaryllidaceae; genus Allium; species Allium sativum. The sequence continues at coordinate 795,378,081 of CM060919.1, read as the reverse complement.
GCCACGACAAGATCGCCTTGGAAAAATACGATAACCTTGGCGGCCTCGTAGGTGACACAGTAAGATCGCTCGCATCTAGTTATGCATATTTACTTTCATTGAAGGTTATTGGACTCCTCCAGTCCCTTGGATATTCTGGCTATTATGGTTATCCATAAACGATCTAAATTGATCGTCGGCTTTCAAAGGACTTCTAGTTAATACGATCCCAAGTGATTGTGGATTTCTAAAAATAAAACGATCCAAATCGATCATCGACCTTCATCAAGGTTCAAGCTCTCTGGTTTTCTGACTCATAGATAATACGATCTGAAGTGATCGTGGGTTTCAGGATTTCTGGATTCCTGGTCTCCTCGCAAAACACATCTTCCTTCAACAAGCCAGACATGTTTCAGAGAGCAAAATGTTGACATGCTTTTTGGTCGAAGCGGTCACACGTCAAGTTTTCGATTAACAACACGCTCAAGTGTCAGAAACATCAACGGAAAACACAAAGCAAGTTTGACGAAGTTGTGGCGTATCGACAAAAATGGCCCGAAAATCCTTTTAGATGACACATTTAGGCCCGAGAACGTGGATGACGGTGCTTCATGTGGTAGCCCTTTTAGCCCTTTGAGGTAGCTTCAGGTACAATTTTCGTTTGGCCCAAACAGCCTTACAGTTTGAAAGTTATGCCGTTTTCGTGAACGCGCGTCGATCATCAGAACTGCTTGAGCAACTCGACGTGACAAGCTCGAGATTTGGCAACCAAATCTCAGGAATTGTTCATCCCCTGGGATGCAAAATTGCGTACTTTGCATCCCTCACGGGATGCGAAACATGCATTTCGTATCCCCAGGGATACGAAATCGCATCCCTCAGGGGATATGAAATCGTTTCCCTTTGGGGATGCGATTTCGTATACCTTAAGGGGATACGACCCATAACCTTGACTCCCTCAAACTTTTCACCACCAGGATTTGACATCCACATCATCGCATCCCTTGCTCCATAATTTCGACTCACATGATTGCACATCCTTTGCCTTTGCCTCCCATAGATCGCACCCCTCTATGGCCTCATGTCCCTCCCTACGATTTGCTTTCGTATCCTTCAATCGCCTCATTTTGCATCCCTTAGGGATGCGAAAATTCACATCCCTCGAATGCGAGTTTTCACATCCCTTGGATGCAAATGCGTAGGTTCGCATCCCTCCGATATTCGAATTTCACATCCCTTCGAGATGCGAATTTCACAAACCTTAGGAGGTATGCGAAATTGCCTACACATTTAAGAGGGATGCGATTTTCCGAATGCTGGTCTAGAGCGATGCGAAATTTTGTTGTGTGGTCCACAAATCTAACCTACTCCTATCTAACTCAATACCTATAAATACCCCCAACCTTGGCATTCAAATGGATCTTTTTTTGCTTGGATTTTTGGACTTCTTGAAACTCTCAAGCGCCATTAATGGCTTCCATCTTTTTCTCCATGACTATTGGACATAGCATGGACTACTAAACGTTGCACAAACGTTTTCTATCAACTTTTGGATATTTACATGGATAATTACACCGCTTTTGGACATATCTTGGATTTCTTGGACATTGAAGCTATTTTTGGACATAGTTGACCGAGTCAACACATTTTTCATTCAACGAAGAAGACGAAGGGCACGTTAGTGAAAGTTTTGAATTAACAATCATTTTGTTGTTCTATTGTAAGGCTTTGTACTTAGATGTTGAACGAATTCGTACAACTATGTAATCAGAAAGTATATGATGAATAATACTATGAAGTGGACGTAGGCGTTAGTGCCGAACCACTGTAAAAAGCAGTGTTCTCCCGCATTACTTTATTTTGGATTTGGATTATTGTGTTTATAATACACATACACTCGAGGGTTCGCGTGTGCTAAATAAATTGACAATTCTCCATGTCAACACTTTGGCGCACCAAGAAGGGAGGCACACAACTTTGATCTATGCTTGGATTAGATTCTCGGATTTTTCTTCGGATCTCGAATTTGATTTCAATTTTTGACTTTGACTTTGTTACTTGCTTTCACCATTGTTAAGCTCAAGAAGCTCAACGCTATCGCTGAAGCTTAAGGTACATATGGAGGAGCAAGGCAAGAACTTTCTTCAACTGGAGTTCCATCGAACTATGTCACTCGAGAAGACGTCGATGAGATGATTAAGAACTTAGCTAATGATTTAAATGCTCGGCTCGTGCGATAGGAAGATGCTTTCAATACATTTCTTGCTTGGATAGAAGAGAGAATAAGAAGTGCTTCAAGACCGACCGACCATGAAGACATTGTTGGAACTAGTACCAATGTTCCTCCACCCGCGACTTGGCACTTGGGGGTAACCTTGCAAACTAATTAGCAGACCGATGCCACTTCTCGTAATGGAACCGGTCTTGCTCCACACGGGCGCACCCCTAATCCCGACGTCGCTCCAGCCCGTGGTGCTTTGGTTGGTCAAGTCACGGGCTCCACTATTGGAAATGTTGTTCAAGCGCCAGTGAGCGCAACCTTGCATGGAAGTGCTTCCACGGTTCCTGGAGTTAGGATTGTACCTGATGTGGCTCTTCAGGTTGGAATTCAACCGGATATTCTCCTTGCCAACCAACTGATTCCTAACTTTGACTTAAACACTGTGGGAACCAGTGTCGCTTTGGATAATCTTAATCAATTGCTTGATTTTGGCAAATGTTCTTAGATCGCAGATGTTATCCGCCGATTTACTTGGGGCGGTGCCTCTTCTACAGTCCTGGATTGTTTGACTCACTGTCCATTTTTATTGGATATCAGGAATTCTCGCAACCCACAGGATTTCAAGCTACCAGTATTGGAACCGTATGATGGTCGGAAGGATTCGACCACTCACTTGATGAGATATATCTGACATACGGAAGTCCTCTCCACTTCGGGAAACATCATGGTGAAGTCATTTTCTCTTTACTTAACAGACATAGCTGCAATGTGGTTCAGGCAGCTGGAGGCGGACTCCACTACCTCTTGGAACGCATTGGCTGCGAAGTTTGTGGAACATTTCGGGGTCAACATCGCTCGTCCGAAAAGCACGATGACTCTTAACGGCATTAAGAAGAAGTCCAGTGGGACTCTACACAAATTCTTGAAATGAATTAACGCTGCAGTGGCTTCGGCCGACTGGCCAGACCCATCTATGGTTTTAATGGCCGCAGTGTCTGGAGTTCCGGATAAGTCAGATTTTAAGACTTCTTTGCACCGGACCCACCGAGGGATCTTGGGGAGTTTTATTTTGAAGCTGAAAGATTCCTCTGAGAAGAGGATGCGAGGACTAACAAAAAGATTCCCAAAGCAGATGCTGTTAAGGGTGGGAAACATCCGATTCTGAAAAGGCTAAAGATTTAGCATCTAAGCAACCTCCTTCGGGAAATGATCGTAATAGGACTTGGAGACAATCTAGGTTCCAGACCGACTCGGAACTTACTCACACCCTCAAGGAGATTTACTAAGAGGTTCATCCTACTACTCTCTTCACAAAGACTCCCGTTCGGGATCCCACTCAGAGGGGAAGGGACTTTGGCCGGCACTGCATATTTCATGACCTCGACGGTCACAATATAAACAAACGTCGGCATCTCAAGAATGTGATTGAAGAGCGTGTCAGAAGTGGAGAGCTGGCATGATATGTTCGAACTCGGGCTGTGGTGCCAGGACAAGCACAACCCTCTCAAAGAAATTGAGACAGCCTTGGGACCAACAATCGTCCCAACGACATTGTTTTTAGCTGAATCTCTCACTAATTCTGACGTCTTGGATGCAAGTCTCCTGGGTATCAGTATCATACGACTTGTGGATTATGGTCTTCTAGTCTTCTTGGTTGGTGAATTAATGGATCTCGAATAATGAGCTCCCACTCAAGGCTTTCTCATTCTATGGCTTTTTGGCTTTTAGATTTCTTGAGCCCCATGGCATTGGCTCTCTTGACTTTCTCTAATTATGAATGTTCGGGCTCTGGCCCCATGATGTTATCTCTTTTGGCTCTATGAACTGTAAATGGTTGAGTCAACTTACCCACGCCCAGGAGCAGTGTAACGACCCACCATTATAACTGTGTTGAATCGAAAAACAAGTTAACTCGAAACGTTCAAAACGACAGATTGTTATTAGCTTCTGAGGTAAACAGAATAAATCACAAAATCACAGATCATAGACACAGATACAGAGCCATATATCGCAGCGGAAAAATAATTAATACAATAGTAGTTCATGATGCTACTAAATAAATTTTACATCAGAGTTTACATAAATAATATAGCGGAAGTCAAATACAATAAATAATTGATAACAGTTTGGAACATAATGTCATAAGTAACTGAATGACTGGAACAACTGATAAATAGGTAGATATAGGTTAGCCAAAATCCAATATGAGCTCCAAACTCCAAAGATAAATCTCGAAACATGAATACTCGATTTGACCCGAGCAATAATGCAAACAAAACAACTCGGATCAGGACTGACATTCTCATGGAAGTAAATCAACTCAAATCAAATGTTCGATGAAATGCATTCAGTAACTTAAAGGATGTTTGGGATCACCATGCTCTAAGGATCCGTCAAACTAATACTATATAGTATAATACGCTATATACACTGGTGTCTATCAATAAAGTAAAAAATTTCAAAATAGCGTAAGTGGAATTACCATTATTACCCTTACTTCGTTTATATATTCCCATAGTATATACAGTACCGTAATTCCTCCGTAAACTGGGGTTGATCAGAGGGCACTCCATATAAAACAGTACAAAACAAAATCGTAGTGGGCTCGTATAAGGCATGTGACAAGGCACGCAAGGAATGCCAGGGTGGATTCACCGTTTGCAGAGCCGGACTAGTGGTAACGCATAGTAGCTACTACCGCCCACCTCGATACACACTCCCATAATCAAAACGGCCCAAATCAAATCTCAACAGCAACAAAATAATATCGAAGAAGTGTGCCCGATAAGAGGTATGACCTCACTTGGTTCGTGCATAGCTCCTGTTTTAGCCACATCAAGCTGACTCAAGGTAGTCAGGCTCTCGTAATTAATATGAAATAAAATAAAATAAAATAAAATGGAGTTGTTCGCCATATCATCCCCTTCATTCTAGAAATCCACCGCATACACAGTTGTCAAAGTGATTTTCGGTATTGTCAGAGAGTATGACTGAAACACCGCACCTGCATTTAGGTCACTCACAAAGGGAATTCCTTAACTTTGGTGGAGGGTTATAGGTACAAGACACAGAAAATTTTACAAGACAGATAAATACAAGAAGCGAAATTCAATTATTTATTCCATATGTGGTTCAATACAAAAGCATTAGATCAAATTGTCTTAAAATAACTTCCAAAACATTACAACATAATTTCTGTCTTGATTATTTAATAAAGAAGCATAAACCATAAATGAAACTGCATAAATCCCCAAGGATAATGTCCAAGAGCCATAGCCAAGGTGAGAGAGAGTCCAAATCAAACATCTACTTTCTTGAAGCTTGCAAAGAGTCTGACTAAACTGCAGTATTCCCTCCCTATGGACCGGGGGGGGGGGGGGGGACGAAAGAAAAGAGGATGAAAGAAAACAGGTCAGACAATAAGTCTGGTAAGTTCGGTGATTACTAGTATTTAAACAAGGAAAGGGATCATGACAGTAATAACAGAACATAGGATAATACCCTAATATAAGATAATAGGAACATGTGATCACACCCATTACTATAGTCTCTGCACCTACTTAACCATTGGTTCAACCAGCCCTACGTGTTCATTACAAGCGATCCCCTTAATGATTGGCTCCTACTCGTATGCATTCATATCCTATGTCATTTGGCCCCGCTTAACTGTAGACACCTATGCTGGTCTAACCAGAGGGTGTATCATTCCCTCTGGTGGCAACCCGACACGATTCAGGATGCACAGTGTATACTACTGATGCCCAGTGCCTGATTTTTCCACTCCGGAGTACGTGCACGCCCAAACTTAGTCGGAACCTACACTGGCCCACCAACCACCGACGTTTTGACAGCTTATACTTAGCCCAGTAATCGTGCCCCACCCTGCCTAGTTTCAGGGTACCATGATACATCTATGTGGGTTACTGCTGAAATGGGTCCCCGTCAACATGTTTATTTGGCTAAGTGTACAAGTTTACTTAACCCCACCCATTCGTTTAGTTAACATGTTGAATCGGTTAAGTGTTTTCCCTAATTGACTTAACCCTACCAATCCTGACTTTGCTTAAGTTTATTAATGCCCCAACCACTCACATTAGACAGGTATTGTTGTGGTCACTGGATGTGCCGGTCGGTTCCGGGCAGATTTACACCACAACTCAGTCTAACCTCAGATTCTTTTTGGGCTTGATACACTAACCACCCACATTAGACAGGTCTTGTTGTGGTCACTGGATATGTCGGTCGGTTCCGGGCAGATTTATACCACAACTCAGTCTAACCCCGGGTTAGGCATATTCGTCTTTTTCTATATATGTCTAATTTATTAATGTAAATTTAATTTAATTTAATCATGCCATAATTATCCTTTGATTATGCTCACCATAAGTGGTATATCAAATATACCATTTTATGAAAAAATCTATGCCATGAATTTTCATATTTTCCCATCGCTACCCCCGTGGAACGTACGCATGAATCACATAAAATGTTGGGCTAGTAAATTAGCCCAAACCCATAAACAAAAAAAGGTAATAAACAAGGGATATCAAAAAAATAATAAAATAGCATACATTTCAAATTGTCATGTGTAACTTGGCATAGAGGTATCACTAACTTTGATTAAATGGGTAAAGGTGAACTTGTGACTATGTTGGGTCTAATTGTCATGTAAATTTGACAAAGGTCTAGCATGAGGTTTAACGTATAATCACAGTTTTAACCCACAACTTAGCATATTAACTTATGTATGTCAAAACATAAGAATGCTACAATAATTATTTTTAAATTGCAACTTAGCATATTAACTTATGTGTGTTAAACATAAGAGAAATATTGTCAACATATTCGAATCACAACTTAGCATGATGACTTATGTATTAAAACATAAGAGGACTATAGTTCCGAAATTTACCACATTATTAAATTCAACCTAAACGGATATACATGAGTGTTGATCTAACATATAAGCATGTGTTTTAGATCATAAACTTGCAAATAACCACCAATTTATGACATGACATGTTTTACCATTTAATTGGCAAAATAAATCCATTACCCAATCATAATATATTCCAATAACATACAATATGTTCATCACCATAAGCATATAGACATGATTAATATACAATATGTTCATCACCACAAGCATGTAAACATGATTAATATACAACATGTTCATCGCCACAAGCATATAGACATGATTAATTACAATGATACTTTAAGATAAACAAGAATCAAATCTTATACATAAGCATCATTCTATATCCAAATTACAACATGTCATGATTCACTTGAAAGAATGTTTAAATCTGCATAATAACCAACTTACAAACAAAAAAGGAATTCTTACATTCTGAAATCTGAATTCTGAAATTGGTAAGCTCGCCTTTGATGTAGATTGTTGAATTTGATAATCTTTTAATTTGATTTTTTTGATTTAAGTTCTTATCTTGTCTTTGAATTAGTGATGACTACTCCAAGTTTTCCATTGACAGCATGATAGTTCTAGGATTATTTTTGTGTGATTTTTAGGTTTGAGCATTGGGTTGTTTATATAAAATTTCAATTCAATTTGAGCCGTCGGATGATCCTAGGGTTAACCACAACCATCCAGTGAAGATAGGGTGAAACCTCAGCGCTAGAGATTCAGCACTGAGTCACAGAATCATCACCTTTCAGATCTACCCTCCCCCCCCGAAGGGGGGGGGGGGTAGGTCGACCCCTAGGTCGACCTGTAGGGGGGAGGTCGAAACTAGGGTCGACCCCCTAGTCGACCTGGGTCCTGGGCGGGAATTTTCCCACCTAGCCCGCTTCTGACTTCTGATTTGAATTTGAATTTGTTTTCAAGCTGTTTGAATTTATTTGAATTTTCTGGAAACTTCCGACAGCCATAACTTCTTCATACGAAGTCCAATTTACGCAAACTCGGACTCTATCCCAACCATAATTCCAAGACAAACATAATGGCGTAACCCGTTTCCCTTAATTCTCACATTTTAAATTAAGTATTGTTTAATTCGTTACTATACCGTTAATAGAAAATATGGGGTGTTACATTCTCCCCTCCTTTTAGGATTTTGTCCCCGAAATCTTCAAGTCGAGAAGAACTTATATCCTACCATCCAATCACCCATCTACTCAACCATCAAACACAGGCGTCCATTGTCCTTAAAAGATTTCTAATGCTTCATGATCATATGCATTGTGTGTGAACATGTCCTTATCTAATGCAGAATCAGGCGGTCTACTGATTCAGTTGACCTCCTTAATGCAAATTATGTCAGTGCCATGAGTCCATTATGAATGCAATTTTTCCTACTCAAAATTTCCTACATGAGTGCACAATCATTGACACAAATGCAACGTCCATATGATAACACATCAAGTTTCAATCCATATACCAGTACAATATGCATATGCAATATGGGAGTGAGTGAGTCGATCTAATACCTAATGTGTGTGTATATGCATCCACTAGCAACCAATTGCAACCATCAATCATAACATGTTTCAATTACATGTTTACATCCAAATGGGTTCCTACCTAAGGATAAAGGATAGGATCGAGGAGATATACCTAAAAAGATAAATACGAGCATAAACTTAAGGAAAAAGAGATTAAGGATATACCATCAAAAAGAAAAGGGTTGGCTGTGCGTATTCTGTCCTCAGTTTCCCAAGTCGCGTCTTCCTCGGTGTCGCTCCATTGAACTTTGACAAACTTAACTTCACGGTTGCGTAGCTTTTTGACTTCTGTTCTCAAGATACAGGTTGGAACTCTCCTCACAGTTGCTTCTCGTTCAACTTTAACTTCCTCTAGCATACTTGGTTCTACCACTTTCTGCAGACTCGTGTAAGCATTTCCGCAAATGAGATACATGAAAGACATTATGAACCCTGACCAACCTTTCGGGGAGTTGTACCGTATAAGCCATCTTCCCAATCTTCTCGATGATAGGGAACGGCCCTACAAATCTTGGTGCTAACTTTCCTGCGGATCCAAAGCGAACAACGTTCCTCAAAGGAGATACTTTAAGGAACACCTTGTCTCCAACTTCAAACTCAATGTCAGTTCTTCTTTTGTCTGCGTAGGACTTCTGTCTATCTCGGGCAGTCTTCATTCTTCTTCGTATCAAGTCTACTTTCTCTGAAGTTTCCCTAATCATGTCTGGTCCAAGTATGAGCTTGTCTGTGGACTCCCACCAGCAAGTTGGTGACCTGCACGGTCTTCCATATAAAGCTTCGAAAGGCGCCATGCCTATAGTGGCTTGGTAGCTATTGTTGTAAGCAAATTCCACCAAATGTGAATGATCCTCCCATGTACCTCCAAAGTCAAGAATGCATATTCTCAAGAGGTCTTCTAATACTCTGTTGACTCTTTCCGTCTGGCCATCAGTTTGAGGGTGACAGGCCGTAATTAAGCATAACTGTGTGCCTACAGCCTCTTGTAAACTCTTCCAAAACTCGCTCGTGAAGATAGGGTCTCGATCACTCACTATGCTGGAGGGTATCCTATAGAGTCGAACTATCTCTTTAAGATATATGGATGCTAGAGATGAGGCTGTCCTTCTACTCTTGACAGGTATAAAGTGGGCGCTTTTTGTGAGCCTGTCCACTATTACCCAAATGCTAGTATTGCCCCTTCTTGACCTAGGCAACCCATCTATAAAGTCCATCGAGATGCTATCCCATTTCCAATGTGGGACTTCTAGAGGATGGAGCATACCACCAGGCTTCTTCTGCTCTGCCTTGACTTGTTGGCAAATTAAACACTTAGAAACAAATTCAGCTACGTCTTTCTTCATGCCATTCCAAAAGAAAACTCTTTTGATGTCTTTATACATTTTGTCTCCGCCTGGTGTATGGTCAGCTTGGAATGGTGTGCCTCTTCTAGAACTGCCTTTACCAAATCCCTTGCTTGGGTGACGCATAGTCTTCCATCTCGTCTCAACCAGCCCTTGGCATCAATGGAGTATCTATTGAGGTGACTGGAAGTCCCACCCCTAGTTAACTTGTCCATCACATCGGCTAGCTGAGGGTCTTCTCTTTGCGTGGCTCCGATTGAGTCTAATAGAGTTGGTCGCACTTCTAACTTTGCTAGCAAGCCAGGTAAAAAGTTAGAGGAGGGTTTGAAGTTAAAGCTTTCTATGAACTCCAAGCTTTGCCTTTCCACAAAGAGAGGGCTTAAGGCCAGCTTCTTTCTACTTAAGTCGTCTGCTACTGCATTGCCCTTGCTAGGAGTATAGGAAATCTCAAAATCGAACGAGGCAAGAAACTCCATCCATCTTTGCTGCCACAAACTGAGATCTTTCTGTGAGAAAAGGTATGTCAACGATTTATGGTCAGTATACAATTCAAATTTCTCACCTAGGAGATAATGGCGCCAAGACTTAAGCGCAAAAACGATGGCCGCCAACTCTAGGTCGTGGGTTGGGCAGTTTTTCTCGTGTACTTTCAACTGCCTTCCACCATAAGCTAATACCTTCCCTACTTGCATCAGAACAACACCTAGTCTCGTTCCGCAAGTGTTAGACCAAAAATTGGCTCTAACACCCAAATTAGATATGAATTCAACAAAATAGAATCAAAAAGCAGTAAAGAACACGCAATTTATAGTGGTTCGGCGTTAACGAGCCTACGTCCACTTTGTTTTCTTTGATTTGATGATTTGATTATAAATACAGCAAGAATTCTCGCTCAACCTCACGATTACAATTCATAAACTCACTCAAATCTCTCAAAAATGGGCTTTAAGAGATGATTTTGATCTGAATATGATTGTAGAATTCGGCTATGGAGGAAGTATGGACTGAGAATTTGCCAAAAGATCCTTTCGAATGCCTCTAGGTGGTGTATTTATAGGTGAAAAGTCTCCTCGAAGTGGCTCCGGTTCAGAATTGCGTGGCATTCATCCCTGGATAGTCGGGTTCGGAAGCTCTAAGATGGCTACAGCGCATTGATTGAGTAGGAGATCGCTGAAGAAATGGTCAGATCTTGTCCGCTTCTTCAGGGGATATTCGTAGCAGTGGCTACAAATTCGAAGGAAAGAGAGGGGTTCGGATCGGAGCCTCCGATCCGATCCGGTTTAGTCCGCTTGTTGCCCCTTCATGCTGTTGATGTATTCATCTGATCCGAACCGTTGGGCTTGCTTGCTTGCTTCTATTGCCACTGGAGTGTTCCTCCGAACCGAACCACTGAAGCCACTTGCTATCCTTTGGTATTGCTGACGTATGGACGATCCGATGTAATAAGGCTACTGTCATATCTCTCCGATCCGATCTGAGGAAGTGTCTGCGCTCTTGACCTTTATTTACCTCCCGCACTATCTTTCTCCGATCTGATCCGATTGGTGTCCTTCTCATTATTTGCTCTTTGTGTAGCCTAGTTCACAAAATAGGCTAACATTTTGCCCCCTCGAAGTACACTTTTATTTGAGATAAAGTGTGCTTCGAAGCAGTTTATGGGACATCCTTCGAACCAGAGTTCCTCGAATAATTGCCTTCGGTTCGGATTCCGATCCGGACGGGTATCCTTCAGTGGCACATCCGAGCAGATATATGAATTCAACACTCCCATAGCTCAACAGGCCGTAGGGCCTTAATGGGCTTAACTTCCGGTCCGAACGGGCTGAGAAAAATTGGGAATACGAGTAGACACTGCGATTTCATATAAATACCTTCCTCATCTCCTTCTTCCTCTTCCTTCTTTATTATTTTCTTCCAACGAAACTTGCATCGAAACCTCTGGAATTTTAAAAACTCCGAAATTCTCTCGTTTTAATCCCCAAATCAACACATAGGTAGATTTAAAATCTTGAATCATTTTGTTGTAATCGATCTCGATTTGGATTTGTGGTAAAACTGGACGATTTGAACCTGGTGTGTGTTTGATTTTAACGTCGCCGCCCTCTCTCTCTTCGTCGTCGTCGTTGGTGGCTTTTGTCATCACCTCGAGGCGTCGAGAGGAAGAGTTTGGGTTATACAGAACATTTAAGCACGTAAGTGCCTGGACTCGGTTGGGTTTTGCGAAATTGAATCAGGTTCAGTGAGAAGGAGAAGGAAGGAGATGAAGGGGAAGAGAGGAGCTGGGATTGGTTCAGATGAAGAAGCGTTGAAATGAAAGAAAAGGAGTGGTGTCCATATAACCGGATCGGGTCAGGGTAAAAGAAAAAGTAAAAAAGAGAAACGAAACTCACTTAACTGGATCGGATTGTGTTTACGAGACCGGATCAGATTGGAGCAGAGACAAGCTAAATAGAAGGAGGAAACTAAAACTCACCTATTCGGATCGGATGGTAATAAGAGACAAAGAAGAGAATGATTTCTCGAACTGATCCGATCCGCTCCGAAAGTCTACATCCAAGCCGATCCGGTTTACCTCACTGTCCGATCGAAACTTGACTTTTCCCTCCGGTCCGATCCCAATGAAGATGTCCGAACCGAACCGAAATAGCCTAACTTAGTGTGCCAGAATTTTTTCAACTGTCTTAATAAATGCTTGACATAGCCTTCAACTTGACGAATAGTTAGGATAGCGCCTTTCAAACATGACAAACGTCAAGAATCATTCTGAACATTATTGCTTCCTTGGCCCTTTACATTATGCTTTCATGTATTTGCTCTGCATTTCTGTCACACGTAGCACACACTTTAGTTCACATACACACACGGGGGTCACGAGAAACTTTACTCTAATCCTTGCCATTGTTTCTCCAATAGTCTAGCGATCATGGCTGAAAGACGTTCTTCTAGATTAGCAAAGAAGACGGAAATTGCAGAAACTTCCGAGAAATATACTCTCGATGACATATCTTCTTCTTCAGACCCTGAATGGGATGACGAGGGCTCAGATTATGAAATAGGAACACATAGCAACGAAACATCCTCGGACAGCGAAACTTCTCGGGGCTATGAGGAGGAAGGAGGGATTGGAGATTGCCGAGCCCCTGACGAATTTGAGTCTGCCATTATCTTGGAATCTCCCAAGGACTGTGTTGAATCAACAATCGACAATGATAGACTTGCTCGCATATGTCTAAAGCACGGTATATTAAGAAGGGATACTCTGGTACCGTCGAAAACTGACCGTCCTCACAGTCCTCCAGAAGGGTTTATGGCAATCACCCGATTAATGTGCATGGTTGGGGCTATCCCACCATTTTCTCCTTTTGTTGTCGACTTCCTAAGACAGATGCAAATTTCCCCATGCAGCTGCATCCCAACTCTTATGCTTACCTATATACCTTATATGTAGCATACCGTGAGATCTTAGATGCAGATCTCACTTTCGACGACGTTCATTTCTTTTATAACTTCAAGCATCGGACTCGAGAAACTCCTTCTTTCTCTTACTTCGAATCAGTTCCAAAAAGAAAAATAATTTCGGCGCCGTACAGCAGCAAGGCCGGCGACTCCAAGCTGGAATGGTTTTATATAAGGCAACAGCCGGGATGTGCTAGGAGATGGACAAAATCAAGTAAAGCATTGGTTTTCTAAATCTCAACTCTGAGTGTCCATGCCAATACATTAATCCGTTTTCTTTTTGTTTGCAGTTGATAATCCCAAACAAATATCGGATCAAGTGTATTTTGATCGGATGCATCAGCTCCTCAATGGTGACCAAAAGTTTCTAACTATCGATGAGGTCCTCAAGGACGAATATCTTCATCACCACGGGCTACTGTCCATTACCCGTAGCATAGGTCACGGGTCAGGTCCATATGTATATATCCCTCCGGTGGATGTAATTCCAGAAATGGGTGAGAGCTCGAAAGGCCCCATAATATCCCTTCGAACTTCACCTTCTCCAACTTCAACTCAAGACGATGAGCTGGCTAACATACCTGAAAAGCACCGAGAAGGGTACATCACTCCTGGGGATGCTATTCCTCCTGAGAAATCACCATCTCCTAAAGAACAGCCAACAGGCGCTTCCCAAAGAGATGCCCCTACTGTTGTTGATCCTACATTTCAGGGCTTGGGAGATCTCCCCCTTCCTGACACTATTTACACTTCCGAGGATTTTGGCACGAATCCTTCAGTTTTTACTTCTTCAGAGGAGACTACTCCTGTCAAGGCCAAAGAGCCCACTCGGTCTGGCTTAGCTTTAGACTCTGGTTTGTCAGGGGGAACACCACTTAGGATGCACTTAACACAATAGCACCCCACTTTACAGCACTTACTTCTTATGATAATACTGATTCTGAATTCCACTTGTATTGTTACGCAGGTGCAATGTCTCGTGCTCACTATGACATCAGGAAACTACGCCGCATCATGACCAGACCCCCTCATGATGTTGAGCATGATCGCCGCGAAAGCCGCGGTAGGGAGGATAGAAGGCCTTATGATTCTTATCAGTCGCGGACCTCGCGCTCTCGCGCTCCCGTTCGGTCGGATCCAGAGCAATACAAAGGCTACCAAGGTCATCGAGGAGATGACACGTCGCAGTCAAAAGATAAAATCTCTTCTCAAGAAAAACGTAGTACGGAAAGGAGCCCGCCGAGAGATACCGACCTGCGAAGCAAGCGCAAGGTTCCTGCTAAGCGGCCTAGAAAGGGTGAGGAGGCCATTGAGCCCTCCACACATAAGGATATCGAACTGACATTCCCTGCACCTACACCACTGGATGCTGAAACTGCAGTTAAGCGAGCGTATCTAGAGGAGCAGTTCCCCGAACACTATTTTGAAAACTGACTTTCTTACCCGCTCTTGAGCCTATTTCCTCAAGGTGGGCAGATGAGGCAAAAGCAAAAATTGACGCAGTCAAAAAAAAATATTTGGAGCTGTTCAAGTACTCGCGCAACCTCTCCAGAATTATCCGAACTCTAATCACGGATACTGACTCAATGAAAAAGACTGCAGAAGCCGACGCAAAGGCCTTGAAAAATTTGGGGAAAGACCTTGAGGATACACATGCCCAACTTGCTATCGCTCAACGGGATGCTGCTAGCTTTAAGCAACAATTTGAAGATCTACAAAAACGTTATCATGACTTGCTCGAGTCTCATAGCCAAGAGCGCTCGGAGCTGAAGAAGCAAGCAGAAGACGCTAAGTCAGATAACGCCAAAATGCAACTTGCTTACGCTGCCCTTGAGCGAGAAAAGGCCGAGTTAGCGAAGAAGAACGCCGAATTGGAGAAGAAAAACGCTGACTTGGCTTCCAAGTTGACGGAGGTAGAAAACAGGGCTGCCCTAGTGGAAGGTAATGTTGAAAGTGTCATCAAATCGGCCGAAGAGTTCCGCAAGCAGCTGGCAGAGGCCTAGGAGGATGTGCAGTGCTTCAGTGAATTAATGATCGAATTTTTTGCATATATAATCCGTCATCGAAACATCTCCTGGATCGAAGATTATCCGACTACCTTGGTTCATGTGTGGAGCCAAATTGTTGAATGGGGGAAAGAAGAACTCAAGGTAGATTCCATCGACGAGGACAAGCTCATGGAAAAATATCTAAGAGATGACGAGCCGACACGTCTGGCTGAGGGCGTCATCTGATCGCTGCTGCCATGGAGGAGGAAAAGCGAAAGGTTAAACAAAAGGACATCTTGGAGGCTGGTTCTTCTTCCACTGCCGCTGAAACTTCTGAAGTAGAGGGATATGACCCCGAAAACCCGGAGATCCCTCAGGCATCTCTTTTATCCCCCATTCCTGAGACGGTGTCAGAGACGGCAGCCACTCCAACTGAGAAATCATCGGAAGGTATTTCTACCTTTTCACCCCAATTCGTCAAAGCTATCTCCACTTTTCATCACATAATCGGGCAATCGACGAGGGACCCTTTATTTTCTCCTGAGTTGATAAATGTTTCTTCTCACTCTATAGGTGTTGAACCATCTGAGAAGGCAAACGTGCCTCAGGGAACCACTGCCGAAGCAAAGTCAGCGGAGAAGGCTGAAGGAGACAAGGGTAAGGACGATGCTCTTCACGATGGCGAGATGATAGACGCCTAGAAGGACGACAGTGGCAATGAGGGACATGAGGAAGACCCTAAGGTGGTTATAGTTGGGGAGTCAAAAAGCGCCGATGACATCACTTTAGCTGCATTGAAAGCCGAACAAGACAAACATATGCAGCTTAAAGTTGAAGTCCTGGACCCCGAAAGCCTTAAGCCTCTCGCAATGGTAGATGCTAGATCAAGGTTAGTTGTTAAGCTTTCGACTAGGTCTATTACAGAAGAGCTTGCTAAAAAGTCTTCTCTTGATTCCAGCGTTCCGACTCCTCGGAAAAAATCAACCGATTCCAGCACTTCAGTCACAGGAAGGAAAAAACCAAGGCGCATTTTAACTGATGTTGAAAGAGAGGCGAAGGATGCTCAGAAGGCTGCTAAAAAATCCAAGTCCACTCCAACGCCTAAGTGATGAAGTGTTTTGCTTTGTTTTAGCATTTAATTGGCCCATAATTGTTGCAGCGAGTGTGGCCCTCTCATTTCTTTTTTGCTAGTTTTCCTGTACAAGCTCACACGTTTGTAAATAAAAATAATTCATTTCCTACAATGCCTGTTAGTCGTTAGTTCGGTACTTATGTGAAAATACAAATGCCTCTCATACTAAAGTCATGTAATGGAGTCATGGTGGAGGGGAATATGTGTGTACATGTATACCCCCAGTCAGTCTTGAGTAACTGAAGGAGAACTATTCAAGATTAAATTAAAAAGTCCGAATGTCTCTGGTTCTCTAACGGGGATCACATTCCTTTCGTCATTGATGCCTGTTCTTTTCTGGCATCTTTTATACTCTCCTGTCTTATATCTAGGTTAGAGTTCTTGCTGAGGCGGTCTCTCATCTGGGCGCACCTTCATGCCTCAGAGGACGTCGTCTTCCCATCCTTTATACTCTCTCTCGATTCTTGAGATTTAGAGTTAAGAATGTCGTCTTCCCATACTTTTATGTCTTACTGTACAAACAGTCGTTTTGTGTGTCCCCGCATATAGGTCATCTTCAACTTTAGTTTAACATTTCGTGTTTCACAGTCATAATAGAATAATAGTTGAAGATATAAACAATGCAGGAAAGTAAATGACACACGATATTTTATAGTGGTTCGGCTAAGTCGTAGCCTACATCCACTTTATAATCTTTTGTTCACATAAACAGACTTTTTAAGGCAAGTCATGCCTTTTTACATAGCTTATGAAAACAAAAGAAATGACATTTCATATTTAGCTCAGATATCGTCATAAATGCTGAGCGTTCCAGGCTCTGGGAATCTCTTCACCGTCCACGGTCGTTAGCTTGAATGTTCCTTTATCAAGCTTCCGTTGGATGGCGTACGGTCCTTCCCATTTTGGACCCGACCGGGTTGAAGGCGAGAAAACTCGTTTCAGGATTAGGTCTCCTGGTTCAAAGGTTTTGAGGCGAACCTTTTGGTCATAATAACATGCCACTTGATGTCGATGTCTTGAGGCACGCAAGTCGGCTTCATCTCTTTTTTATTCAATCATATCAAGAGACTCTAGGAGGAGCGCTTTATTTGTCATCGGGTCATAGTATGCGACTCGATGAGAAGGGACTTGCAATTCTACCGGGATCGCCGCTTCAGACCCAAATGAAAGTGAATAGGGAGTATGGCCAGTAGCCGTCTTAAAGGTCGTCCTGTATGCCCATAAAGCCAACAACAACTCATCTACCCATCTGGCTTTAGCCTGTTTCAGCCGCTTCTTTAGGATTGATTTAATGACTTTGTTTACGGCTTCGACCTGTCCATTTGACTGCGGATGAGCTACCGCAGTGTATCGCTTATCAATCTTGTATTTTTGGCAAAAGTTTCTGAACTCTATGTTGTCAAACTGCGTCCCATTGTCAGTTATGATGGTCTTCGGTATCCCCAATCGACAAATAATGTTTCTCACCACAAAACTGATCACTTTCCTTGCCATGATGGTTGTTAGAGGTTCGGCTTCCACCCACTTCGTGAAGTAATCCACGACAATAATCGCATACTTGGCTCCTCCCATGGCAATGGGTAGCATTCCAATAATGTCAATTCCCCACATGGCAAACAACCACGGACTTACCATCGACTTGAGCTGAGTAGGAGGCGCTCTGGGAACTTTGGCATATCTTTGACATCTGTCGCAGCGTCGTGAAAAAGCAGCCGCGTCTTTGTTCATGGTAGGCCAGAAATATCCGTACCGTAACACTTTCTTTGCTAGGGTTTGGCCCCCAGTGTGATCTCCACACTCACCTTCATGTACATCTTGTAGTACACGTTTGATGTCGTCGTGTGCGATACACCGTAGCAGGGGCATCCAAAACCCTTGACGATAAAGGACGTCGTCCTGTAAGACATATCTGGTGGCCTTACGTCTTACAGCTCATCTTTCACTCTTTTTCTATGGGAGGGTTCCATTTTTGAGAAATTTCTTAATTGGTGTCATCTAGGATTCTCTCTCTGGTTCAACTTCCAAGGCTAGCTCTACTTCCATCAGGTCGAAACTGGGTGAATCCAACACCTCTATCGGAACCATTTCGGATTCTTTAAGACTATCTGAACTTGCTAGCTTTGCCAATCGATCTGCTTTCTGATTTTCTGCTCTTGGAATGTGTGTTATGCTATAACGCTCCAAACCTTCCACAAGTTCCTTTACCTTCTTGAGGTAAGTGATGAGTCGAGGTCCTTTAGCAGCAAATTCTTCCCGAACTTGACATACCACTATCTTGGAGTCGCAATATATATCTAGTGTCCTTACTCCCAAATCTTTGGCGAGTTTTAGCCCAGCAATCAGGGCTTCATACATGGAATCGTTGTTAGTGGCAGCAAACTCTAATCGCAGCGCATAGTAGATAGATCGTCCTTCAGGAGTTATTAAAACAACTCTGGCGCCGGACTTTCTATCGTTCTTGGCTCCGTCTGTATATAATTTCCATGGACTAAGCTCTAATTCTTAATCCAAAGTAACTGTCTTGTCACCCACCATTTCTTCTTCAGGAATTGTAAATTCAGCTATGAAGTCAGCCACGGCCTGCCCCCGTATTGATCTTCGCGGCTGAAAATTCAAATCAAACTGGCTCAGCTCGATATTCCATTTGAGTAGCCGCCCTGATGCTTTAGGTTTCTGCAATACTTGTCTCAAAGGTTGGTCGATGTACAAAACTATTGGGTGTGCCTGAAAATAATGGCGGAGTTTGCGGGAAGCAATCAAGAGGCTATAAGCAAGCTTCTTTATCTTTGGGTAGTTGCGTTCTGCAGCAGCTAATTTTTTTCTTACGTAATACACAGGCTTCTGGACTTTTTCCTCTCCACGTACTAGTGTTGCACTGACGGCGTGAGATGATACTGCCAAGTAGACGAACAAATCTTCATGTTGCACGGGCTTTGATAATATTGGAGGCTTTTCTAAGAAGTCTAACAGATTCTGGAACGCCTCCACACAGTCGGGGGTCCACTTAGAATTTTGCTTTCCCCGTTTTATGAGATCGAAGAAAGGCACACACTTGTCTGTTGCTTTGGAGATGAACCTGCCCAGTGCTGCAACTTTCCCAGCTAAGCTCTAAACATCCCTAACCTTTCGCGGCTCCTCTATATTCCGGATTGCTGCTATTTGGTCTGGGTTGATTTCAATTCCTCTGGAGCTGACGATAAAGCCAAGGAACTTTCCTGATGCCACGCCAAAAGAGCACTTCAAAGGGTTCAACTTCATCCCATACCTTCGTAGTGTGCCAAACATTTCTGCCAAGTCTTTCGTATGATCGGAAGATTGCTTGGATTTCACTAGCATATCATCTACATAAACTTCCATAGCCTTCCCAATTTGATTGTAAAACATGCGGTTGACCAGGCGCTGATATGTGGCTCCCGCATTTTTTAATCCAAACGGCATTACGACGTAACAATACAACCCCAAGTCCGTAATAAAGCTTGTATGCTCTTGATCTGGTACGTGCATGGGAATTTGATTGTACCCGGAATAAGCATCCATAAAGGATAAAAGTTCGTGCCCGGTAGTTGAATCTACTAGTTGATCAATCCTAGGGAGAGGAAAACTGTCTTTCGGGCAAGCCTTGTTCAAATAAGAGAAGTCGATGCATGTTCTCCACTTCCCATTTGACTTTTTAACCAGGACATGATTCAATATCCATTCGGGATACTTCGAATCCTTAATGAATCCGTTACCTTTTAATTTTTCTACTTCTTCTTTCAAAGCTGCTGACTGCTCTGGGCCCAACGTCCGTCTCTGCTGCTTGACTGGTGGGTGCTTTGGATTAATGCACAAGGAGTGACTCATGATGGCAGGCGAAATCCCACACACATGTCAGCGTGGGTCCAAGCAAACACATCCAGATTTGGCTTCAAAAAATCATCCAATTATTTTTCTCTAACTGGATCTAGTTGCGATCCAATCTTTAGTACTCTTGTTGGGTCAGTTTCGTCAATAGATATGTCGATCGTTATTTCATTGGGAGTCGCTTTCATATCCCCAGGTTCTCTATCCTCTCTGGGATCTATATCCTCGAGCACGTCTGAGGGCGACTCTCTCGGGGCAAGGCCCCTTAGTTGCTATGTTGAGGTCCCCTTTGGAGAGGCGGAATCGTCTTTAGCATCTAAATCCAGCCCATTCATCAGCATCTTTAACTCTGCCACGTAACAAGCCCATCCCGTGGCTTGGTCGCCTCTCATCGTTTCAACTCCCAAATCAGTCGGGAATTTTAGCAACAAACACCAAGGCGCAATACATGCCCTAAATTCGGCAAGGGCTGGTCGGCCTAGGAAGGCATTATAAGGCGACTCCAAATCCAGAACTACAAATGGCAGGATCCTTACTCTCTGGCGATCCCCCTGTCCTAGTGTGACTGGTAATTCCACAAAACCCATTGGAGCTGTGGATACTCCGTTAAAACTGCGTATCCATCCTTGACATGGCTTCAAGTTTTTTGCTTCGAGCCTCATTTGTTCGAAGGCTTTCTTAAAGAGGATATTGACCGAGCTTCCATTGTCCACTAACACCTTATGAACCAGAGCGGGGCTAATTGTTGTGGTTATCACCAGCGGATCGTCTGTTGGGGATAGAACTCCAAATTCGTCTCTATTGCGGAATACGACATCATCGGACATCGTTTTTTGCTGCTTTATTGGAGTGACGTCTTCAAGGCTGCTGCATTCTCCCACTTCATAATGCTTGGCGGCGTTGACGTACTGGTCCATAGCTTTAAAACTTCGACCGACCAAATGAGGCCCGCCTATAATGGAGTTAATGACAATCCTCTTACCCTTTTGCTGAGCCGTGGGTTTTGAAGCATGCTGTTCTTGGTTTGGGGCTTGTCCCCCTTGCCCCTGTCCCTTGGGGAAGCTTTGTACTCATCCAACTTCCCTTCTCGCAGCAATTTTTCGATGATGTCCCTCAAATGATGACACTTATTGGTGGAATGACCGTGTGTTCCATGAAACAGGCAAAACTTTCCTGTCTCAATCTCCTTCTCTGTAGAATCCCTGGGTGGTGGCTTCTTGTACTGCAATACGCTGTATGTGTCTAGATAGATGTTCTCCAACGTATCATTTAACGGCGTGTAATTTTCAAAACTTTGGAATCTGGGCCTTTTATTGGAGTTGTTCCCACGGTTTCTATTCCTTCTATTGCCATTCCCATTTCTGTTGCTATTACCATCACTCTGGTTGCCAACATTTACTTCTACTTTTCCCAAACTGTCACCAGACTATTTCACAGCGACATTACTCTGAACACCTTCCTTTGAGGTCCCTTCGGACTTTCTCTTCCGATTTGCCTTAGCTTCTTCTCGCCTCAGGCGAACATTAGTCTTTTCATAAAATAACTCTCTTGTGGGATGTGGTTTTCAAGCCAAGTAATCCCCGAACTCTGTTTCGTGATCTACTCCTTCTATCAAAGCCATCAGGATAGTGGGCTCATGGGGATCGGTGACGGCCAGGTTGAAGCGATCCAAATATGACTTCAAAGATTCTCCTGGGCCCTGTTTGATACGTGACAACTCTATGACGGTCTTGGACTTTTGGGCATGAAGTCAGAACTGATTCATGAAACGCTCACTCAATTCTGTGAAATTGGACACCGACCGAGGAGGAAGTCGAGTGAACCACATCAACGCTACATCTTCAAGATAAATGGGAAAAGCTTTGCACTTTACGACATCGGGAGACGCTGCCGCGTTCATAAACCATGCATATCTCATTAGGTGCTGCCCTGGGTCTATCCTTCCTGAATATCGATCCATCTGAGGCAAATTGAATCGTCGGGGGAACTGATAATTCAGGATGTCATTTGTGAAAGGGGTATGACTTTGCTCGATGCCCCAATCTTCATTAGTATACCGCCGGCC
Source organism: Allium sativum (assembly GCA_030737875.1). Classification (NCBI taxonomy): domain Eukaryota; kingdom Viridiplantae; phylum Streptophyta; class Magnoliopsida; order Asparagales; family Amaryllidaceae; genus Allium; species Allium sativum. The sequence goes on along the minus strand of CM060919.1, from coordinate 795,355,592 downwards.
TTCCGACATAATCTGTCGTACCATTGCCTGTACATCGGCGTTGGTTAGTGTCTGCACAGGCTCTCTAGATCTGGTGTTCGGGTTACCCCTGGGTTCCTGTCAGAGGATAACCTTCTGTTTCTGGCGGTAGCTGCTCTATGTTGCTCTCTGTGCTCCCGGTCAATCTCTGGAGGTAAAGGTTGGAGGAGTTGTTGCTATGTGGGGTTAGTAATATTTGGATCCCTGGGTAAGACGTGGGATCCACGCATAGGTAGCAACATAGGCTGTTGTAGACTCGGGTCATTAGGACCCAATACACGGGCAGCATCTTTTCGGGATCCCAAAGATCCAAAAGTCAATTGATCTAGGTTCCGAGGTCGTTCTAGCGGCCTCCTCTCGCGAGGACGTTCCTCCTCCGAAGAAGACGAATCATCTATAGGAATGTGGCATGGTGGGGAAGGAGTCCTCTGCCTCCGGAGCTCCTGTAATTTTCTACCCATGGTGATCATGTTTTCCTACATACGAAGGTTGTCACGCCTTTGGGCTTCCAATGCTTCTTTAGTGCTTTGAAGCATGTCGAGAAAACGTGAAAAATCTCCCTGAGTAATGGGTGCAGATGGATCAGGCTGGACATTGGTCATCGTGGCTAGAATTGGAGCGTCAGATGGAGCTCGAGTAGAATTTCCAGCTTCTTTCTGATTCGGATCGGATCGGCCCATAGCAGCCTGGTCGGGGCGGTTCGGATGGAGAGAGTGAGAGCCCCCAGCACCACCGGTTCGGATCGGGTCTTCAGGTCGGATCGGTGCCAACACGATCTGGTTTGCTTTCTCTCAGTTTGGATCAGCCCCTCCGATCCGATCCGGATTATCCTGATTGGAGTGATCTTCTCCAGAGCTTTGAGCGCGTGACCTTGTTAACACAAGAGCTTGCTGATTTTCTCTAGTATCATTTCCCCTAGCACCTTGCACTTCCTTTCCTTTGGTCTTAGCCATAATGCTTGATTCTTCAACAATTAGTCAATAAGTACTGAAGGATGTCAGAGAGAAGGGATTAACTACCTTGAACTTGAGGGTTCAAATAGTAGAATGGTAATCCCGAAAAAGCTAATAATTCGAAGTTCTCAGTGAAAGCACCAAAATGTTAGACCAAAAATTGGATCTAACACCCAAATTGGATATGAATTCAACAAAATAGAATCAAAAAGCAGTAAAGAACACGCAATTTATAGTGGTTCGGCGTTAACGAGCCTACGTCCACTTTGTTTTCTTTGATTTGATGATTTGATTATAAATACAGCAAGAATTCTCACTCAACCTCACGATTACAATTCATAAAATCACTCAAATCTCTCAAAAATGGGCTTTAAGAGATGATTTTGATCTGAATATGATTGTAGAATTCGGCTATGGAGGAAGTATGGACTGAGAATTTGCCAAAAGATCCTTTCAAATGCCTCTAGGTGGTGTATTTATAGGTGAAAAGTCTCCTCGAAGTAGCTCCGGTTCGGAATTGCGTGGCATTCATCCCTGAATAGTCGGGTTCGGAAGCTCTAAGATGGCTACAGCGCATTGATTGAGTAGGAGATCGCTGAAGAAATAGTCAGATTTTGTCCGCGTCTTCAGGGGATATTCGTAGCAGCAACTACAAATTCAAAGGAAAGAGAGGGGTTCAGATCGGAGCCTCCGATCCGATCCGGTTTAGTCCGCTTGTTGCCCCTTCATGCTGCTGATGTATTCATCCGATCTGAACCGTTGGGCTTGCTTACTTGCTTCTGTTGCCACTGGAGTGTTCCTCCAAACCGAACCACTGAAGCCACTTGTTATGCTTTGGTATTGCTGACATATGGCCGATCCGATGTAATAAGGCTACTGTCGTATCTCTCCGATCCGATCTGAGGAAGTGTCTGCGCTCTTGACCTTTATTTACCTCCCGCACTATCTTTCTCCGATCCGATCCGATTGGTGTCCTTCTCACTATTTGCTCTTTGTGTAGCCTAGTTCACAAAGTAGGCTAACAGCAAGGATCTGTGTAAACTGTAAACATCTTTCTTCCATCAGGCAATGTCAGAACTGGGGCTGTTGTTAGAGCCCTTTTCAAACATTGGAAAGCAATATCGCAATCCAAATCCCAATTGAAAGATAGGTTCTTCTTTGTCAACCTTGTCAGTGGAGCTGAGACTTTTGCAAAATCTTTGATAAATTTTCGATAAAAGCCTGCTAGCCCGAGAAAGCTTCGGACTTCGGCTGCGTTTCGAGGAACCTTCCAATCTTGCACAACAACCACTTTTGCGGGGTCCATAGCTATCCCCTCTTTTGACACCACGTGTCCAAGGAACCTAACTTCTTCTCTCCAGAAATGGCATTTGGAGAATTTCGCCTTCAATTGATGTGCACGGAGAGTATCCATGACTTCTTTTAGATGCTGAGCATGCTCTTCCTCATTCTTTGAGAAGATCAAAATATCGTCTATGAAGACCACCACAAACTTATTGAGGAACTCTCAGAACACCCTGCTCAATAAATCAACGAAGTAAGCGAGTGCATTTGTCAAGCCGAAGGGCCTGACAAGCCACTCGAAGAAACCATCTGGAGTTATAAACGCGGTCTTATCAATGCTGTCTTCAGCCACCCTTAGCTGATGAAACCCGGTAGCCAAGTCTTATTGGGAGAAAACCGATGCACCTACGAGCTGATCGAACAAATCATCTATTCTCGGGAGTGGGTGCCTATTCCTTTTGGTCAGCTTGTTCAGCTCCCTATAATCAACGCACAGGCGAAGCGAACCGTCTGCTTTAGTTGCGAACACTACTAGAGCACCCCATTCAAAAATACTCCGCCTTATAAACCCCTTCTCAAGCAATTCTTTAACTTGCTCGTTGAGTTCTTTCCTCTCCCTCGGAGCCATGTGTCTAACGGGTAAAGCAACGGGTTTTGCGTTGTCCAAGAGGTATATGCAGAAGTCTATCTCCCGCTTCAGAAGTAAGCCCTTTACCTCTTTAAACACATCCGAGTATTCACAGACTACCCTTACAGACTGCAAGTTCTCAACGGACGCATCAAGAGATTCTAGGTAACTAAGCATAACAAAGTTCATGGGATTACAAGAAATTTCGAGAGTGTTACCGAGGCGATTCATGAGTCTAACCACTCTTTTTTCACAATCGAGGACGACACCATTACAAGATAGCCAGTCCATGCCTAGAATCAACCCATAGCCCGTGAAGCCCAAAACAAAGGCATTACATCTAAACCCAACGCTTAGTATAGATATTTTCAAATCCAAACAAACCATTGACAAATAAGCTGAGCCCCCAATTGGATTTGAAACAACCAAGGGATCCTCTACTATACTGGTGTCTAGATGCAGAGATTCCACTAAAGCAGTAGATATAAAAGAGTGCGATGCGCTAGAATCAAATAGTGTACGAAATGATGATAAAAAAGATAGACTAAATTTTCAACAGAAATGTTTCTACCTCATTCTTGCAGAGTTGCCGTGAGAGCGTGAACTTGTCCTCCAGAAGAAGGTCCAGCTCTCTGCCCTTGCTACCTTGGGCAAGCCCTAGCCTTGTGTCCTGTCTCACCACAGTGGAAACAGCCACCCATCTTCCGTTTCTGCTTCTTGTAGTCTTTGATCAGAAGTCCAGGAATGCCACAGAAATTACACTTTCTCTTTTCATGGGGTTTGTTGTTCTTCCCGCCTTTCTTTGAATCAGCCTTCTTGTTCTGCGACCCCTCCCCCTTCTTTTCTTGGGACACTTCCGCTTTTGCCTCTTTCTTGCCCTTGTCTTCCACATGTAAGAGTGCCATATCCACTAACCTCTCGTAAGTAGCCCCCATAGGTATATGGGTCGTAGCCAAGCTGTGAAGTGGCTCATTCAATCCCTTGACAAAACGGAGAGCCTTCTTATGAGGAGTATTCACTAAGTCCAGTCCAAATCGGGCCAGCTGATTGAATTAATTGACGTACTCCTTGACCGTTATGCTTCCTTGCTTAAGAGATAAGAACTTTTCCAGCTGTAGACTTCGCTCAGCTTGTGAGAGGAATTTCATCTCAAACCTTATTCTGAAATCCATCCATGTGTCGACAGTCTTTCTGCATTAGTGACTTCCCACCAATAGGAAGCTTCGTCTTTGAGCAACCATACAGCCAGCTGTATCTTTTGCCTATTGTCCACCTCAAATATAACAAACAGATCCTTAGTTTCTTTGAGCATGTTCCTAGCTTCCACGAATGATTCAGTTCCCTTGAAATCCTTTCCACCCATGGCCCTAAAGTCTCTAAAAATCTTTGAGAAAGCATTTGCATGAGGAGGAGGAGGAGGAACCGCTGCAGCTGGAGGAGGAGGAATATCTGCTGGTCTTGCGTCATTGGCCCCAGCCTCTAAGTATCTCCTGAACCAGCCAGGTATCGGTACACCTTGTGGAAGGTTAAGATTCCCAGACACGCTGAAACGAAAAAGAAAAGATTCAAAATGAAGGATAGAAAGGTAGTGCATATGGCTTTGGGGATTATGCCTTTTTAAATTTAAAACAACACTTTTTCTTGAAAAATGCTTCTTTATATTTCTTTTCGAGAATAATTTTCAAAAACTCTTATCTGATCCGGTAAACCTTTGCTCTGATACCAAGTGAAACACCCTACCTCCGTTAAGGTCACTCACAAAGGGAATGCCTTAACTTTGGTGGAGGGTTATAGGTACAAGACACAGAAAATTTTATAAGACAGATAAATATAAGCAGCGAAATTCAATTATTTATTCCATGCATGGTTCAATACAAAAGCATTACATCAAATTGCCTTAAAATAACTTCCAAAACATTACAACATAATTTCTGTCTTGATTATTTAATAAAGAAGCAAAAACCATAAAAAAAACTGCATAAATCCCCAAGGATAATGTCCAAGAGCCATAACCAAGGTGAGACGGAGTCCAAATCATATATCTACTTTCTTGAAGCCTGAAAAGAGTCTAACTAAGCTACAGTATTCCCTTCCTGTGGACCTTGGGGGTGGGGGTTGGGGGGGGGGGGGAACAGAAGAAAAGAGGACGAAAGAAAATGGGTAAGACAATAAGTCTGGTAAGTTCGGTGATTACTAGTATTTAAACAAGGAAAGGGATCATGACAGTAATAACAGAACATAGGATAATACCCTAATATAAGATAAGAGGAACATGTGATCGCACCCATTACTATATTCTCTACACCTACTTAACCATTGGTTCAACCAACCTTACGTGTTCATTACAAACGATCCCCTTAATGATCCGCTCCTATTCGTATGCATTTATATCCTGTGTCATTCGGCCCCGCTTGACTGTAGATACCTGTGCTGGTCCCACCATGGGGTGTATCAGTCCCTCTGGTGGCAACCCGACACGATTCAGGATGCATAGTGTATACTACTAATGCCCAATGCCTGATTTTTCCACTCTGGAGTATGTGCACGCCCAAACTCCGTCGGAACCTACACTGGCCCACCAACTGCCGATGTTTTGACCGCTTATACTTAGCCCAGTAATCGTGCCCCGCCCTGCCTAGTTTCAGGGTACCATGATACATCTATGTGGGTTACTGCTGAAATAGGCCCCCGTCACTAGGGTTTTCTAATCAACATGTTTATTTGGCTAAGTGTCCAAGTTTACTTAACCCGACCCATTCGTTTAGTTAACATGTTGAATCGGTTAAGTCTTTTCCCTAATTGACTTAACCCTACCAATCCTAACTTAGCTTAAGTTTATTAAAGCACCAACCACTCACATTAGACAGGTATTGTTGGGGTCAGTGGATGTGCCGGTCGGTTCCGAGAAGATTTACACCACAACTCAGTCTAACCTCGGGTTCTTTTTGGGCTTGATGCACTAGCCACCCACATTAGACAGGTCTTGTTGTGGTCACTGGATATGCCGGTCGGTTCCGGGCTGATTTACACCACAACTCATTCTAACCTCGGGTTAGGCATATTCATCTTTTTCTAAATTCACATTTTTCTATATATGTCTAATTTCTTTATGTAAATTTAATTTAATCATGCCATAATTATTCTTTGATTGTGCTCACCATAAGTGGTATATCAAATATACCATTTTATGAACAAATCTATGCCATGAATTTTCATATTTTCCCATCGCTACCCCCGTGGAATGTACACATGAATCACATAAAATGTTGGCCTAGTAAATTAGCCTAAACCCTTAAACAAAAAAGGTAATAAACAAGGGACATGAAATAAACATAAAATAGCATACATTTCAACTTGTCATGTGTAACTTGGCGTAGAGGTATCATTAACTTTAATTAAATGGGTAAAGGTGAAATTGTGACTAATTTGGGTCTAATTGTCATGTAAATTTGCCAAAGGTCTAGCATGGAGGTTTAACGTATAATCACAGTTTCAACCCACAACTTAGCATATTAACTTATGTATGTCAAAACATAAGAAAGCTACTATAATCATTTTTAAATCGCAACTTAGCATATTAACTTATGTGGGTTAAACATAAGAGAACTATTATCAACATATTCGAATCACAACTTAGCATGATGACTTATGTGTTAAAACATAAGAGGACTATAATTCCAAAATTTACCACATAATTAGATTCAACCTAACATGGATATACATGAGTGTTGATCTAACATATAAGCATGTGTTTTAGATCATAAACTTGCAAATAACCCAATTTATGACATGACATGTTTTACCATTTAATTGGCAAAATAAATCCATTACCCAATCATAATAGATTCCAATAACATACAATATGTTCATCACCATAAGCATATAGACAATAATAATATACAATATGTTCATAACCACAAGCATGTAGACATGATTAATATACAACATGTTCATCGCCACAAGCATATAGACATGATTAATTACAACGATACTTTAAGATAAGAGAATCAAATCTTATACATAAGCATCATTCTATATCCAAATTACAACATGTCATGATTCACTTGAAAGAATGTTTAAATCTGCGTAATAACCAACTTACAAACTAAAAAGGAATTCTTGCGTTCTGAAATCTGAATTCTGAAATTGGTAAGCTCGCCTTTGATGTAGATCGTTGAATTTGATAATCTTTTAATTTGATTTTTTTGATTCAAGTTCTTATCTTGTCTTTGAATTGGTGACGGCTACTCCAAGTTTTCCATTGACAGCATGATAGTTCTAGGATTATTTTTGTGTGATTTTTAGGTTTGAGCATTGGGTTATTTATATAGAATTTCAACTCAATTTGAGCCGTCGGATGATCCTAGGGTTAATCACATCCATCCAGTAAAGATAGGGTGACACCTCAGCCCTAGTGACTCAACACTGAGTCACAGAATCGTCACCTTTCAGATCTGCCCGTGGAGGGGGGGGGGGCAAGTCGACCCCTAGGTCGACCTGTAGGGGGGAGGTCGACACTAGGTCGACCCCCTAGTCGCCTGGGTCATGGGCGGGAATTTTCCTGCCCAGCCCGCTTCTGACTTTTGATTTGAATTTGTTTTCGAGCTGTTTGAATTTATTTGAATTTTCTGGAAAATTACGACAGCCATAACTTCTTCATACGAAGTCCAATTTACGCAAACTCGGACTCTATCCCAACCAGAATTCCGAGACGAACACAATGGCATAACCCATTTCCCTTAATTCTCACATTTTAAATTAAGTATTGTTTAATTCGTTACTATACCATTAACAGAAAATACGGGGTGTTACATTCTCCCCTCCTTTTAGGATTTTGTCCCCGAAATCTTCAAGTCGAGAAGAACTTATATCGTACCATCCAATCAACCATTTACTCAACCATCAAACACAGGCGTCCATTGTCCTTAAAAGATTTCTAATGCTTAATGATCATATGCATTGTGTGTGTACATGTCCATATCTAATGCAGAATCAGGCGGTCTGCTGATTTAGTTGTTTTCCTTAATGCAAATTATGTCAGTGCCATGAGTCCATTATGAATGCAATTTTTCCTACTCAAAATTTCCTACATGAGTGCACAATCATTCATACAAATGCAACGTCCATATGATATAACACATCAAGTTTCAATCCATATACCAATACATATATGCATATGCAATATGGGAGTGACTGAGCCGATCTAATACCTAATGTGTGTGTATATGTATCCACTAGCAACCACAAGCAACCACTTGCAACCACTTGCAACCATCAATCATAACATGTTTCAATTACATGTTTACATCCGAATGGGTTCCTACCTAAGGATAAAGGATAGGATCGAGGAGATATACCTAAAAAGATAGATACGAGCATAAACTTAAGGAAAAAGAGATTAATGATGTACCATCAAAAAGAAAAGGGTAGGTTGTGCGTATTCTGTCCTTAGTTTCCCAAGTCGCATCTTCCTCGGTGTCGCTCCATTGAACTTTGACGAGCTTAACTTCACGGTTGCGTTGCTTTTTGACTTATGTTCCCAAGATACGGGTTGGAACTCTCCTCACAGTTGCTTCTTGTTCAACTTTAACTTCCTCTAGCATACTTGGTTCTACCACTTCCGCAGACTCGTGTAAGCATTTGCGTAGGTGAGAGACGTGAAAGACATTATGAACCCCGACCAACCTTTCGGGGAGCTGTACCCTATAAGCCATCTTCCCAATCTTCTCGATGATAGGGAACGGCCCTACAAATCTTGGTGCTAACTTTCCTGCGGATCCAAAGCGAACAACATTCCTCAAAGGAGATACTTTAAGGAACACCTTGTCTCCAACTTCAAACTCAATGTCAGTTCTTCTTTTGTCTGCGTAGGACTTCTGTCTATCTCGGGCAGTCTTCATTCTTCTTCGTATCAAGTCTACTTTCTCTGAAGTTTCCCTAATCATGTCTGGTCCAAGTATGAGCTTGTCTGTGGACTCCCACCAGCAAGTTGGTGACCTGCACGGTCTTCCATATAAAGCTTCGAAAGGCGCCATGCATATAGTGGTTTGGTAGCAACTGTTGTAAGAAAATTCCACCAAAGGTAAATGATCCTCCCATGTACCTCCAAAGTCAAGAATGCATAGTCTCAAGAGGTCTTCTAATACTCCGTTGACTCTTTCCGTCTGGCCATCAGTTTGAGGGTGATAAGCCGTGCTTAAGCATAACTGTGTGCCTACAGCCTCTTGTAAACTCTTCCAAAACTCACTCGTGAAGATAGGATCTTTATCAGTCACTATGCTGGAAGGTATCCCATGGAGTCGAACTATCTCTTTAAGATATATGGATGCTAGAGATGAGGCAGTCCTTCTATTCTTGACGGGTATAAAGTGGGCTCTTTTTGTGAGCCTGTCCACTATTACCCAAATGCTGGTATTGCCCCTTCTTGACCTAAGCAACCCATCTATAAAGTCCATCGAGATGCTATCCCATTTCCACTGTGGGACTTCTAGAGGATGGAGCAGACCACCAGGCTTCTTTTGCTCCACCTTGAATTGTTGGCATATTAAACACTTAGAAACAAATTCAGCTACGTATTTCTTCATGCCATTCCAAAAGAAAACTCTTTTGATGTCTTTATACATTTTGTCTCCGCCTGGTGTATGGTTAGCTTGGAATGGTGTGCCCCTTCCACAACCGCCTTTACCAAATCCCTTGCTTGGGGATGCATAGTTTTCCATCTCGTCTCAACCAGCCCTTGGCATAAATGGATTATCTATTGAGGTGACTGGAAGTCTCACCCCTAATTAACTTGTCTGTCACATCGGCTAGCTATGGGTCTTCTCTTTGCGCGGCTCCGATTGAGTCTAATAGAGTTGGTCGCACTTCTAACTTTGCTAGCAAGCCAGGTACAAAGTCAGAGGAGGGTTTGAAGTAAAAGCTTGCTATGAACTCCAAGCTTTGCCTTCCCACAAAGAGAGGGCTTAAGGCCAGCTTCTTTCTACTTAAGGCGTCTGCTACTACATTGCCCTTGCCAGGAGTGTAGGAAATCTCAAAATCGAATGAGGCAAGAAACTCCATCCATCTTTGCTACCTCAAATTGAGATCTTTCTGCGATAAAAGGTATTTCAATGATTTATGGTCAATATACAATTCAAATTTCTCACCTAGGAGATAATGGCGCCAAGACTTAAGCGCAAAAACGATGGCCGCCAACTCTAGGTCGTGGGTTGGGTAGTTTTTCTCGTGTACTTTTAACTGTCTTCCACCATAAGCTACTACCTTCCCTTCTTGCATCAGAACAACACCTAGTCCCGTTCCGCAAGCATCTGTGTAAAATGTAAACATCTTGCTTCCATCGGGCAATGTCAGAACCGGGGCTGTTGTTAGAGCCCTTTTCAAACTTTGGAAAGCAATATCGCAATCCAAATCCCAATTGAAAGCTAGGTTCTTCTTTGTCAACCTTGTCAGTGGAGCTGAGATTTTTGCAAAATCTTTGATAAATTTTCGATAAAAGCCTGCTAGCCCGAGAAAGCTTCAGACTTCGGCTGCGTTTCGAGGAACCTTCCGATCTTGCACAACAACACTTTTGCGGGGTCCACAGCTATCCCCTCTTTTGACACCACGTGTCCAAGGAACCTAACTTCTTCTCTCCAGAAATGGCATTTGGAGAATTTCGCCTTCAATTGATGTGCACGGAGAGTATCCATGACTTCTTTTAGATGCTAAGCATGCTCTTCCTCATTCTTTGAGAAGATCAAAATATCGTCTATGAAGACCACCAAAAACTTATTGAGGAACTCTCGGAACACCCTGCTCATTAAATCAATGAAGTAACTAGTGCATTTGTCAAGCCGAAGGGCATTATAAGCCACTCGATGAAACCATCTGGAGTTATGAATGCGGTCTTATCAATGCTGTCTTCAGCCACCCTTAGCTGATGAAACCCGGTAGCCAAATCTAATTGGGAGAAAACCGATGCACCTACGAGCTGATCAAACAAATCATCTATTCTCGGGAGTGGGTGCCTATTCCTTTTGGTCAGCTTTTTAGCTCCCTATAATCAACGCACAGGCGAAGCGAACCGTTTGCTTTAGTTGCGAACACTACTGGAGCACCCCATTTAGAAATACTCTGCCTTATAAACCCCTTCTCAAGCAATACTTTAACTTGCTCGCTGAGTTCTTTCCTCTCCCTCAGAGCCATGTGTCTAACGGGTAAAGCAATGGGTTTTGCATTGTCCACGAGGTATATGCGGAATTTTATCTCCCGCTTCGGAGGTAAGCCCTTTACCTCTTCAAACACATCCGAGTATTCACGGACTACCCTTACAGACTGCAAGTTCTCAACGGACGCATCAAGAGATTCTAGATAACTAAGCATAACGGAGTTCATGGGATTACAAGAAATTTCGAGAGTGTTACCGAGGCGAGTCATGAGTCTAACCACTCTCTTTTCACAATCGAGGACGGCACCATTACAAGATTGCCAGTCCATGCCTAGAATCAACCCATAGCCCGTGAAGCCCAAAACAAAGGCATTACATCTAAACCCAACGCTTAGTATAGATATTTTCAAATCCAAACAAACCATTGACAAATAAGCTGAGCCCCCAATTGGATTTGAAACAACCAAGGGATCCTCTACTATACTGGTGTCTAGGTGCAGAGATTCCACTAAAGCAGTAGATATAAAAGAGTGCGATGCACCAGAATCAAATAGTGTACAAACATGATGATAAAAAAGATAGAAAAAACTTTCGACAGAAATGTTTCTACCTCGTTCTTGCGGAGGTGCCTTGAGAGCGTGAACTTGTCCTCCAGAAGAAGGTCCAGTTCCCTGCCCTTGCTTCCTTGGGCTAGCCCTAGCCATGTGTCCTGTCTCACCACAGTGGAAACAACCACCCATCTTCCGTTTCTTCTTCTTGCAGTCTTTGATCATATGTCCAGGAATGCCACAGAAATTACACTTTCTCTTTTCATAGGGTTTGTTGTTCTTCCCGCCTTTCTTTGAATCAGCCTTCTTGTTCTACGACCCCTCCCCCTTCTTTTCTTGAGGCACTTCCATTTTTGCCTCTTTCTTGCCCTTGTCTTCCTCATGCAAGAGTCCCATGTCCACTAATCTCTCGTAAGTAGCCCCCATAGGTATATGGGTCATAGCCAAGCTGTGAAGTGGCTCATTCAATCCCTTGACAAAACGGAGAGCTTTCTTATAAGGAGTATTCACTAAGTCCAGTCCAAATCGGGCCAGCTGATTGAATTAATTGACGTACTCCTTGACCGTCATACTTCCTTGCTTAAGAGATAAGAACTTTTCCAGCTGTAGACTTCGCTCAGCTTGTGAAAGGAATTTCATCTCAAACCTTATTCTGAAATCCATCCATGAGTCAACTGGTCTTTCAGCGTTAGTGATTCCGCCCAATAGGAAGCTTTGTCTTTGAGCAACCATACAGCCAGCTGTATCTTCTGCCTATCGTCCACCTCGAAGATAACGAATAGATCCTCAGTTTCTTTGAGCCAGTTCCTAGCTTCTACGAATGATTCATTTCCCTTGAAATTCTTTCCACCCATGGCCCTAAAGTCTCTACAAATCTTTGAGAAAGCATTTGCACGAGGAGGAGGAGGAACCGCTGCAGCTGGAGGAGGAGGAATATCTGCTGGGCCCGCGTCATTGGCCCCAGCCTCTAAGTACCTCCTGAACCAGCCAGGTATCTGTACACCCTCTGGAAGGTTAAGATTCCCAGACATGCTGAAACGAAAAAGAAAAGATTCAAAACGAAGGATAGAAAGGTAGTGCATATGGCTTTGGGGAATATGCCTTTTTAAATTTAAAACAACACCTTTTCTTGAAAAATGCTTCTTCATATTTCTTTTTGAGAATAATTTTCAAAAAAACTTATCTGATAAACCTTTGCTCTGATACCAAGTGAAACACCCTACCTCTGTTAAGGTCACTCACAAAGGGAATGCCTTAACTTTGGTGGAGGGTTATAGGTACAAGACACATAAAATTTTATAAGACAGATAAATATAAGCAGCGAAATTCAATTATTTATTCCATACATGGTTCAATACAAAAGCATTACATCAAATTATCTTAAAATAACTTCCAAAACATTACAACATAATTTCTGTCTTGATTATTTCATAAAGAAGCATAAACCATAAATGAAACTGCATAAATCCCCAAGGATAATGTCAAGATTCATAGCCAAGGTGAGACAGAGTCCAAATCATATATCTACTTTCTTGAAGCTTGAAAAGAGTCTGACTAAGCTGCAGTATTCCCTCCCTGTGGACCTGGGGGGAGGGGAACGGAAGAAAAGAGGACGAAAGAAAACGGGTCAGACAATAAGTCTGGTAAGTTCGGTGATTACTAGTATTTAAACAAGGAAAGGGATCATGACAGTAATAATAGAACATAGGATAATACCCTAATATAAGATAAGAGGAACATGTGATCACACCCATTACTATAGTCTCTGCACCTACTTAACCATTGGTTCAACCAGCCCTACTTGTTCATTAGAAACGATCCCCTTAATCATCGGTTCCTACTCATATGCATTCATATCCTGTGTTATTCGGCCCCGCTTGACTGTAGATACCTGTGCTGGTCCCACCATGGGGTGTATCAGTCCCTCTGGTGGCAACCCGACACGATTCAGGATGCACAGTGTATACTATTGATGCCCAATGCCTCATTTTTTCACTCCGGCGTACGTGCACGCCCAAACTCCATCGGAACCTAAACTGACAAACCAACCGCCGACGTTTTGACCGCTTATGCTTAGCCCAGTAATCGTGCCCCACCCTGCCTAGTTTCAGGGTACCATGATACATCTATGTGGGTTACTGCTGAAATGGGCCCCCATTACTAGGGTTTTCTAATCAACATGTTTATTTGGCTAAGTGTCCAAGTTTACTTAACCCAACCATTCGTTTAGTTAACATGTTGAATCGGTTAAGTGTTTTCCCTAATTGACTTAACCCTACCAATTTTGAGTTAGCTTAAGTTTATTAAAGCACCAACAACTCACATTAGACAGGTATTGTTGTGCTCAGTGGATGTGCCGGTCGGTTCCGGGCAGATTTACACCACAACTCAGTCTAACCTCAGGTTCTTCTTGGGCTTGATGCACTAGCCACCCACATTAGACAGGTCATGTTGTGGTCACTGGATATGCCGGTCGGTTCCGGGCTGATTTACACCACAACTCAGTCTAACCTCGGGTTAGGCATATTCGTCTTTTTCTAAATTCACATTTTTCTATATATGTCTAATTTCTTTATGTAAATATAATTTAATTTAATCATGCCATAATTTTCCTTTGATTGTGCTCACCATAAGTGGTATATCAAATATACCATTTTATGAACAAATCTATGCTATGAATTTTCATATTTTCCCATCGCTACCCCCGTGGAATGTACACATGAATTACATAAAATGTTGGGCTAGTAAATTAGCCCAAACCCATAAACAAATAAAGGTAATAAACAAGGGACATGAAATAAACATAAAATAGCATACATTTCAACTTGTCATGTGTAACTTGGCATAGAGGTATCATTAACTTTGATTAAATGGGTAAAGGTGAACTTGTGACTAAGTTGGGTCTAATTGTCATGTAAATTTGACAAGGTCTAGCATGGAGGTTTAACGCATAATCACAGTTTCAACCCACAACTTAGCAAGTTAACTTATGTATGTTAAAACATAAGAAAGCTACTATAATCATTTTTAAATCGCAACTTAGCATATTAAATTATGTGGGTTAAACATAAGAGAACTATTATCAACATTCGAATCACAACTTAGCATGATGACTTATGTGTTAAAACATAAAAGGACTATAATTCCAAATTTTACCACATAATTAGATTCAACCTAACATGGATATAAATGAGTGTTGATCTAACATATAAGCATGTGTTTTAGATCATAAACTTGAAAATAACCACCAATTTATGACATGACATGTTTTACCATTTAATTGGCAAAATAAATCCATTACCCAATCATAATAGATTCCAATAAAATACAATATGTTCATCACCATAAGCATATAGACATGATTAATATACAATATGTTCATAACCACAAGCATGTAGACATGATTAATATACAACATGTTCATCGCCACAAGCATATAGACATGATTAATTACAACGATACTTAAGATAAATGAGAATCAAATCTTATACATAAGCATCATTCTATATCCAAATTACAACATGTCATGATTCACTTGAAAGAATGTTTAAATCTGCATAATAACCAACTTACAAACTAAAAAGGAATTCTTGCATTCTGAAATTTGAATTCTGAAATTGGTAAGCTCGCTTTTGATGTAGACCATTGAATTTCATAACCTTTTAATTTGATTTTTTTGATTCAAGTTCTTATTTTGTCTTTGAATTGGTGACGACTACTCCAAGTTTTCCATTGACAACATGATAGTTCTAGGATGATTTTTGTGTTATTTTTAGGTTTGAGCATTGGGTTGTTTATATGGAATTTCAACTCACTTTGAGCCGTCAGATGATCCTAGGGTTAATCACAGCCATCCAGTGAAGATAGGGTGACACCTCATCCCTAGTGACTCAGCACCGAGTCACAGAATCGTCATCTTTCAGAACTGCCCGGGAGGGGGGGCAGGTCGCCCCCCAGGTCGACCTGTAGGGGGGAGGTCGACACTAGGGTCGACCCCCTAGTCGACCTGGGTCCTAGGCAGGAATTTTCCTGCCCAGACCGCTTCTGACTTCTGATTTGAATTTGAATTTGTTTTCGAGCTGTTTGAATTTATTTGAATTTTCTAGAAACTTCCGACAGCCATAACTTCTTCATACGAAGTCTAATTTACGCAAACTCGGACTCTATCCCAACCAGAATTCCGAGACTAACACAAATTTGAAAAATACTTATTCATATCGCTTTAAATCAAATCGATTTAGAGACATATCGTAAAGGTCTCGAAACTAATACTATATTTAACTTTGGTATTATATTAAATTCCAAAAATGTTTACATAACAATTTCGATTCAAAAAAACAATTTTTCAAATTTATGTTCCAAAGTTCATTTAAATCAATACAAAAAATACTTTAATTTTGAGAATATTTTCATAGATTTATGTTCGTCAAAACTTAAGTTCGAACGATTCAAATGATTCAATTTTACATTTAAAAGAACCCATTAAGTCGATTCGCGAAATCCAACACTTAAGTTCAAAATTTCATTTTTAATAATTTAAATCAAACCCTTTTCTTTGCTTTTTCTAACTCATACAAATCATATATTTCAAATTCAACAGTCATATTCTACCATACAAGTCGATCCAATAAAATTCATTGCTTATAAATTTATATCAAATCTCATATTCGATTCATACAATTTATACAATTCGAACTATTCTTACAAATCGATTTAACAAATACCTTAATACAAATCGAATGATTCATAAAAATCAATTCCGTATATATATATATATATATATATATATATATATTCAGGTTCAAATTCAGTTACTTAAAATCAAATTCATTCCATATCCAGTTAAAATTTCAAATACACTTTTTCTTAAATTCGAAAGATTCAAATTTAGAATCAATAATTCAAATTTATCTCATATAAGTTCAACCCAATTCGAATTCAAATTCATTTCATATTTTTCCAATTCGTCTCTACTAAAATTTCGTATTAATTTGAATCCATAACTTAATATGAGTTTATTCGTTATTCTGTTATCGTTATATATATTTACATCTTTAAACTTGAATTTAAATCGTGAAATCTAATTTATCCATCTTGAATTTATTATTAAAGTTATAAAAAATATATATAAGGAAACTAATTTTTAAAATAGATATATTTATAGATATATATATATAAGTTTATAAAATTCTAAAATTAATTAGAATATAGATTATAAACATATATAAGCGTAAATAATATAAAAATAGATTTAAAAGGGATACTTATCATAATATAAAAGTTAAAAATACATATATGATTAAATTATATAGTTTTAAAATAAATAGTTATAAGTAAAATCTTAATTAAGTATTTAAATCTATATTTACTTATAAAATCAATTTAAAACATATAAATTAAAATTTACAAATAAGTTAAAATCTTTAAATATAAATATAAAATTATAAGTTATTATAAAAAAAATCCAAATTGCTTTACTTTAAAAACATGACTGACGGTGTCCATATACAGTTTTCTACCTTATGGTCAAGTGATACGGATATTTATCATTTCAATCCGCAAATTTAAATTTCTACGGGTCTATCATTTCAACCTGCGATCCCAAATTCATTTAAAATCGTTCAGGCCTATCATTTCAACCCATAACGATTTTTCCCTATTCTAATGTCCGTTTGGGTATGTGTCATTTCAACCCTTAGTGATTTTTCCAAATCTAATGCAATGACAATCACAAACAACAATCACATAACAACAATCACAGCATATATATCATCAGTGCAACTACGTGTTATATGAATATATCGTGTCACATATGAAATGTGCATGTATATCAAATTAAACAATTTCTATCAACAATCCTATACATTTCATATAACAGTTCATTATTGATCGAACATCCATGAAATAAATGTGAGTCAGGTGTGAGATAAACTCACATTTCGTGGCACGGAATGGAGATGGCAAACGGATTGACGCAGAAAGAAACGACAACTCTCAAGCATGATTCAGAATGGATTCAACTCGGTATCACTCAATATTTTATTTTAATTAGATGAGGCTACGGTGCGGCTATCAGTTTATTTTTTATTTTTTAACAGTACGGTATTTGTGTTTTAGAAGAGTTTGAATTCAAAACCAAACTCAACACAAAATAAACCCAAAAAATTTTACAAAACAAATTTTATTAAATTTTTTATAAAACATATAAATAGTTATATATGCGTATACACACTAAAAATCATAATATATATTTTAAAAATCACACAGCTGAATTATAAAATGTAAATTATATGTATAAAATCACGCAATTACACACAATTATATATATATATATATATATATGAAATTTTAAAACAAATAAATTTCCAACACTCATACCAAAATATATATGTACACATAACCACACATGATCTTATATATAATATATATACATACATATAAATTTTCAAAACAAATAAATTCAAAATAGTCACACAAACAAGTATATGTTAATATATACACCCTCACACCTAAAATCGTATAAACATATATATATATATATATATATATAATTACACACATACACATGCATTTCCAAGCTCACACTACTTATAAAGCAGCACCACAAATGAAAATATGTATAATATAAATTACACAACATATGTATACAGTAAACTCAACAAACCCACACACAATCACTACACCTAAAACACACCGTAAATATACCTAACACAAGCAGTTTATATATATTCACAACCACTCCAGTAAGGGAAGAAATGGGTAAAACTTACGGGTTCCTAGTGAGGCTCAGACTAGAGTTGGCAGCATGGCTTCAGGCGGGATGGAGTACAAGGCGGAGGACTTGAGGTGCTAAAGTGGGGCGGTTCAGTTGGACAGTAGGCGAAGCTCGACATTGGGTCAGGTTTGGATGGATGTGAGGTGTTAACGGATCGATGGTGAAGGATGGGGCGATGACATTGCGGAGGAGGAGGTCGGGTTTGGTCGGAGTTGAGTGAGATGGGTTTGGTGAGGCAAAGGAGAGGAGAAGGTCATCACGAGGAGGGAGAGGGCGCCTGCGTGGTTCACGGCTGAAGGGGTTGGGTGGATTCAGAGGAGCGATCACTCAATGGTTTAGGCCAGCTAATGGGCGGAGCAAGGCGGAGTCAGGTGCGGCTTGGGGAGGAGAAGTCTTGAGTTGAAGGAGGGAAGGACAGAGCAGCTCACGGGTTCGAGAAGGTGGAGCTAAGAGTCACGGAGATGGGCTCAGGCTTTGGACGGCAGTCAGGGATCACGTTGGGAAAAGAAAAGCGATGGGAAGGACATTCCATTGCTTTGAGGAAAGGAAATAATGGTACAACTTTTCGTTTTGTGAAAGGAAAGAGAAATGGTCAATAGCAACCGTATATATATATATATATATTATTTTGAATTAACAGATTTTATCTTCACTTTACGAAGTCTTTAAAATGGAAGAAGTGGGATATTAAGGAACATGCGAAGCAATTATCGAGGAAACCGAAATGGTATTTGAAAATAAATGGGAACATGGCATTAGAATAAGCAAGTTTGGTTAATTTGAAATTTAACGGTTAGGAAATGAACAAAGGCAACGAATGGTTCTACTTTCAAAGAGACTGAAGATTGTATTTCTAAATAAAAGGAAACAAACGTTTTTAAAATATAGAAAGCGTGCGGGCATTTGTAATTAAAAATGAACGGTTTTAACAAATCGAAATATTAACGACATTAAATGTTATTTAAGTTTTGATATGAAAACAATGAACAAATAAACTAGATTAGCAAATAGAATAAGAATCATGTTTGAAATATCAAAAGAAAATGGAATCGAAAATAGAAATTAAACGATACTTATGGCGAAAATTGACAAATACAAAACAGCTTATCAGCAGGAGAAATTATTTGAAAAAAATCAAAGATAAAATTTATAATAATATCAGTAAACAAATTTATATAATATTACGAGTTTACTACTTAAAATAACATCCTAAGAAGTGAATTTTTAATTAACTCAATAAAATATGTTCCGAAATATCAATATTGATTTACATTATTAAGATATAACCATAACAAAACAAATTGTATTTGTTATGAAATCCAAAATAAATATAGTTTAAATATCAAAATAATTATCTTAATAAAATACAAACAAAATCGAGTTTTAAATGAACAAAATAAAATCAATAATCAAAATTTAATTTAAATAATTAAATAAAAATACACTAATAATTCGGGTTGTTTCAATCTCCCCTACTCAAACCTTTTCGTCCCCGAAAAGGAATAAGGTGGAGAATATATTAATTTAATATAATATATTTTTAAACCAAATGGTTCATATTTACCCTCATACATATAAAATTCGAAATACAGATTAATCAAATGTAAAAATATTTTCAAACATTTTAAAACAGTTTTAAGTGTTCAATCGACATCTCGATTAGCTATATATATCTATACCACTTTCGAAACCCGAAAATAGATTTCGATGATGCCGCAGTCATCACTAGAATCATTTTCAAGCGACAAGAGTGTGACTCTATATCTATCTAATACACATAGGATTTAATATATACGTTGATCAAACGTATACACAAATCACTTGGTATTCGATAGTCCAACTTTAACGTCAAATAAATACTCAAACCATCTTTCTATATTTAAACAAAATATATACCAAAATTTCAAATCATATATTGTAAATAATATAATTCAAATCATTAAAATATTTGAGTAGGGAAAAATTATATCTCTCCCTCACTTGCTTATTTATTAAAATTCAACTTCAATAAATATATGAACAATATTATTATTAAATCAAATAACAAAATTATTTTATACTATACATAAATATTATCAAATCAATGTTATTCATATTTAGCATATATGTATATCACAAATAAAATCTTTATAAACCAATTTAAAATTATAAATTCCTATACATACATAAATATCATTATAGATTCCAACCGAGATAAAATAATTTTCTTTCTATATCTTTAAATCTTATTCGAAACATAGAGAAATTATAATATCTTAAAGTATAAATATTAAATCACTCAAAAATATTGGTATTTACCAAAACATAATATTATATATAAATAAAAAATCTTATATTATAATAGCTTTCAATTTCAAACCAATATTTAATAAGAACGAACTCATTAGAAAACCTACACTCTCCTTCTACTTCTCACCTTGTTATGGACAAGGATAAGTTATAGAATTCGAGTTAAAAGCTAAACGAACGAAGGAACCTAATCAAATAGGATCTACGAAGGAGGATGGATTCAAATGGAAAAAATAAATAAGAAAAGGATTCAAATATAAAACAAAATTTTATATTCGAAAATATTTGTTTGAAACATTTAAAACCAATTTAAAATCATTTATACTTTAAAATACGCTCTCTCTTAGGAAGGATTCTACGACCGATTCCACTCATTCTATGGTATCTCTACCCTATCTCTAATGAGTTTTTGCCCCATCGGCTAAAGCTTTGATAAAACCAAAGCTCTGATACCATTGTAACGACCCGCCATTTTGACCGTGTTGAATCGACAAACAAGTCAACTTGAAACGTCCAAAACGACATATTGTTATTAGCTTCTGGGGTAAACAGAATAAATCACAAAATCACAGATCACAGACATAGATACAGAGCTATATATTATATCGCAGCGGAAAAATAAATAATATAATAGTAGTTCATGAAGCTACTAAATAAATTTTACATCAGAGTTTACATAAATAATACAACGAAAGTCTAATACAATAAATAATTGATAACAGTTTGAAACATAATGTCAGAAGTAACTAAATGACTGGAACAACTGATCAACATGTAGATATAGGTTAGCCAAAATCCAATATGAGCTCCAAAACTCCAAAGATGAATCTCGAAACATGAATACTCGATCTGACCTGAGCAATAATGCAAACAAAACAACTCGGATCAGGACTGACATTCTCATGGAAGTAAATCAACTCAAATGAAATGTTCGATGAAATGCATTCAGTAACTTAAAGGATGTTTGGGATCACCATCCTCTAAGGATCCGTCAAACTAATACTATATAGTATAATACGCTATATACACTAGTGTCTACTAGTAAGGTAAAAAATACCGAAATAGCATAAGCGGGATTACCATTATTACCCTTTCACTGTTTATATATTCCCACAGTATATACAGTACCGTAATTCCTCCGTAAACTGGGGTTGATCAGAGGGCACTCCATATAAAATAGTACAAAACAAAATCGTAGTGGGCTCGTATAAGGCATGTGACAAGGCACGCAAGGAATGCCAGGGTGGATTCACCGTTTGTAGAGCCGGACTGGTGGTAACGCATAGTAGCTACTACCGCCCACCTCGATACACACTCCCATAATAAAAAGGGCCCAAATCGAATCTCAACAGCAACAAAATAATATCGAAGAAGTGTGCTCGATAAGAGGTATGACCTCACTTGGTCCGTGCATAGCTCCTGTTTTAGCCACATCAAGCTGACTCAAGGTAGTCACGGTCTCGTAATTAATATGAAATAAAAAAAATGGAGTCGTTCGCCATATCATCCCCTTCATTCTGGAACTCCAACGGGTACACAGTTGTCAAAGTGGTTTTCGGTATTGTCAGAGAGTATGACAATAGTCGATCCCGGTCTCTTTACCAACCAAACGTTTACATTTTTCACACCGTAGTCAATATTTTATAAATAACTTTATAAAACAGTTTATAAGAATTCTCATATTTGAATTCGAAATCAACATTAAATATCCAACTTCGATTATATTTAAATTTGAAAAATACTTATTCATATCGCTTTAAATCAAATCGATTTAGAGACATATCGTAAAGGTCTCGAAACTAGTACTATATTTAACTTTGGTATTATTTTAAATTCCAAAAATGTTCACATAACAATTTTGATTCAAAAAAACAATTTTTCAAAATTATGTTCCAAAGGTCATTTAAAACAATACAAAAAAATACTTTACCTTCGAGAATATTTAGTTAGATTTATGTACGTCAAAACTTAAGTTCAAACAATTCAAATGATTCAATTTTACATTTAAAAGAACTCATTAAGTCGATTCACAAAATTCAACACTTAAGTTCATAATTTCATTTTTAATAATTTAAATCAAACCCTTTTCTTTGCTTTATCTAACTGATACAAATCATATATTTCAAATTCAACAGTCATATTTTACCATACAAGTCGACCCAATAAAATTCATTGCTTATAAATTTATATCAAATCTTATATTCAATTCACACCATTTATACAATTCGAACTATTCTTACAAATCGATTTAACAAATACCTTAATACAAATCTAACAATTCATAAAAATCAATTCCATATATATATATATTTTTTCAGGTTCAAATTCGTTTATTTAAAATTGAATTCATTCCATATTCAATTAAAATTTCAAATAGAATTTTTCTTAAATTCGAAAGATTCAAATTTAGAATCAATAATTCAAATTTATCTCATATAAGTTCAACCCAATTCGAATTCAAATTCATTT
The DNA here is from genome assembly GCA_030737875.1 of Allium sativum. NCBI lineage: Eukaryota > Viridiplantae > Streptophyta > Magnoliopsida > Asparagales > Amaryllidaceae > Allium > Allium sativum. The sequence goes on along the minus strand of CM060919.1, from coordinate 795,332,482 downwards.
CATATTTTTCCAATTCATCTCTACTAAAAGTTCGTATTAATTTGAATCCATAACTTAATATGAGTTTATTCATTATTCTGTTATCGTTATATAAATTTACACCTTTAAACTCTAATTTTAATCGCGAAATATGATTTATCCATCTTGAATTTATTATTAAAGTTATAAATTATATATATAAGGAAATTAATTTTTAAAATAGATATATCTATATACATAAGTTTATAAAATTCTAAAATTAATTAGAATATAGATTATAAACATATATAAGCGTAAATAATATAAAAATTGATTTAAAAGGGATACTTATCATAATATAAAAGTTTAAAATACATATATGATTAAATTATATAATTTTAAAATAAATAATTATAAGTAAAATCTTAAATTAATATTTAAATCTATATTAACTCATTAAATCAATTTAAAACATATAAATTAAAATTTACAATATATAAGCTAAAATCTTTAAATTTAAATATAAAATTATAAAATTATAAGTTATTATATAAAAATTCCAAATTGCTTTACTTTGAAAACATGACCGATGGTGTCCGTATACAGTTTTCTACTCTATGGTCAAGTGATATGGATATTTTTCATTTCAATCCACAAATTTAAATTTCTACTGGTCTATCATTTCAACCCGCGATCCCAAATTCATTTAAAATTGTTCAGGTCTATCATTTCAACCCATAACGATTTTTCCCTATTCTAATGTCCGTTCGGGTATGTATCATTTCAACCTTTAGTGATTTTTCCAAAACTGGGGCATTGGCAATCACAAACAACAATCACATGGCAACAATCACAGCATATATATCATTAGTGCAACTACGTGATATATGAATATATCGTGTCACATATGAGATGTGCATGTATATCAAATTAAACAATTTTTATCAACAATACTATACATTTCATATAACAATTCATTATTGATCTAACATCCATGAAATAAATGTGAGTCAGGTGTGAGATAAACTCACCTTTCGTGGCACAGAATGGAGATGGCAAACAGATTAACGTAGAAAGAAACGACAACTCTCAAGCACGATTCAGAATGGATTCAACTCAATATCACTCAATATTTATTTTATTAAGAGGAGGCTACGGAGCGCCTATCAGGTTTTTTTTTTATTTAACAGTACGGTATTTGGGTTTTAGAATAGTTTGAGTTCAAAACCAAACTCAACTCAAAATAAACCCAACAAATTTTACAAAACAAATTTTATAAACAAATTTATAAAACATATAAATAGTTATATATGCGTATACACACTAAAAATCATAATATATATTTTAAAAATCACACAAGAGAATTATAAAATGTAAATTATACGTATAAAATCACGCAAACACACACAATAATATATATATATATATATACAAAATTTTAAAACAAATAAATTTCCAACACTCATACCAAAATATATATGTACACATAACCACACATGAACTTATATATAATATATATACATACATATAAATTTTCAAAACAAATAAATTCAAAATAGTCACACAAACAAGTATATGCCAATATATACACCCTTACACCTAAAACCGTATAAACACACACACACACACACACACACACACACACACACATATATATATATATGTATATATACATATATATATATATATATATATATACATATATATATATATAATTACGCACATACATCTGTATTTCCAAGCTCACACTACTTATAAAGCAACACCACAAATAAAAATATGTATAATATAAATTACACAACATATGTAAACAGTAAACTCAACAAACCCACACACAATCACTACACCACAACAATGTAAAACACACCGTAAATATACCTAACACAAGCAGTTTATATATATTCACAACCACTCCAACAAGGGACGAAATGGGTAAAACTTACGGGTTCCCAATGGGGCTCAGACTAGAGTTGGCGGCAGGGCTTCAGGCGGGATGGAGGACAAGGTGTGACGAAAAGGAATTTCGCTCGGTCCGAACCAGTCGCTAAACCGATCTAGACCGTTCGAAACACCTGATTGTGTGAGAACATGACAAAACAGAACGCAGGCGGAAGAACATTTCATTGTATATTACAACAATGCATCAGAATACAAGAATATACAGAGTATGAATGAATAAATATTACACAGAAATATCAGAGATTTAAATTACATTTAAATACATCGCAGCGGAAAATAATACAATACACAACTAGAAGGAGATATACGGATACAAAGCTTTCCGGATATCATTCCAGCTGTAAACCAGGATCCTGTGAATATAAATCTGCAAAACCAAAACTACTAGCTGCCCGTGTCAAAATAAGGGCACCCAGAGTTTAGGTTAAAACAATAAACTCCAGGTCAGTCATGGGACTGGTGTGAGAACTAAAACAGTAATCTTTATTTTTAAAGTTAGGTAAATCAAGGGACCACGCCGTATAACACGGAACGGGTTTCCTCCCAAGAATACCAGTGCATAAAACCAACAGCGCAATGCTAAATAAAGAAAAATGAAGCTGTTATAAGACCCAGGTCCTATCACACAATGCAACGCAAACCGGGGGATAGGGTTTTCCCTTATAACAGCCAAAGAATGCTTGATACGTTTAAAACAAATCATTTGATACTATTATAAGTGCATAGTGTATAAAACAACTTCAAATCATAAGTATCAATCATAGGCGGCATGGGTACCATATATCATGTCGCAATACTAGGCTCTACAATCAAAACCGCAAATGTCACCTATTTGGAAGTTGGGTTTTCGTCTGTGAACCGAGGCCAGGGATCGTCCTCTACCGATTCGAGGCTCTCTAGCCCGAGCCTCAGGAACAGCCGCAACTGCCCCATGGATCGTCAGGGCCGGTCCACCGATGTGGATTATAGTGCCTGAACAATACGTTTCCCCGCCCTTTGGGGGCGTAAATGAGCCAACGAATGACTCCATCGGACCCGGATCGTCCGATCTAACCGAGGCGCCTCTCAACAGCAACAACCACACAGGTGAAAAGTATATAAATGTCAGGGCTGGTAGGTCACTGACACCACCCTAGCTAGAAAGAAACGCATGCCCTCCCTGATGTCCTCTCCCGTTTCTGGTTCACAACCGGGGTGCGAAGCTCGCGAATTCACGTTACACAAAGCTGTGCCACACAGGCTGTGCTTTGATCAACACCACAAGACTTTGCTTTTCAACAGAAGCCTTGATCATTTGCATCTTAGCATACCACACAGGCAATTCACTCTATGCGTTTGATATCCATCAGTATATAACCCCTGAGCTCGTACGTCTTAGAGAAGGGCGTTAAGCAAGAGAATAAATTCTCCGCCGCCAAACAGATATATATATATATTTAATAGAAATCAATCACACAGACTAAAATCTAATGTCAGACACACAATCCATTTACAAGTCCGTTCTGGGTCTGAACGAAACCGGAGGTACCTAGTACCCCGCATATCCATCGATCTCCAAGTACGTCTGGACGATCACCAACTGTTTCCATCTTCTTGGGTGTACAGCCCAATCAAGATCATCAGCAATCACCCAAACGACGTGAAGACTTCCGGTCTTCAACCACCGTCTTCATCTTCGACTTATCGTCGTATCAGTTATTCAGAATGGGATAAACCCGATCTTCCCGAATAACTTGCGTATATTTTAAATAAGTGTTACACAAACACAACATACGCCTCATTCTAATTCATCAGTCACTAACTGTAAATTAATCAAGAGAATAGTTTCCCAAATATTAACCCCGAAGGCCGAAACCAACATCAGATCAATATCCAGAAAACCATTCTGCTTGGCTAACCGACAGTTAGTTTCTAAATTTCACATTCATAGGGAAAGGTTCCCATTAATTTTATCCAAGATAAAATCCTTGAATTTATTCTTTAATCTTATTTTGATTCAACTAGTCGGGATTAACGAACCTTACCGAAGTAATCATTTGTTTTAATTTCCCAATCCCAACCTATTCATCCCATGAAGTAAAACTGGTAATACTTCATATCTAACACCACGGTGTTATCGGTAAATTCAATTACTATTTCACGTTCAAATCTAATTAAAGATTTAACTATCGCCTGGAGTAAAACTGGTGATACTCCATTCTCGATTATTTCAATCTAATTAAAGATTCATTAAAACTCCACTTAGCTTTAATCTTTAACTGGGTTAAAGAATCAGTGTCATTTAAACACAGTTCACGATAAACCCAAAATCACATCCCATTAATTATCGGGTTAAAGAACGAGTGTTATTTAAAACACTGTCCACGATAAACCCAAAAATCAATATCAATTCAATTCCAATTAAATATTATTTAATTTGTACACTTCATTAAATCTAAGTAAAAAGATTTAATCTTTTCTCAACTGGGTTCAAGAACAGTGTTGATGAAGACACCATTCACGACAAACCCAAATCACATTTGATATTAAATACAAGGCTCTGAATTGAAAATATACCGGCTTATATTCAATATCAAATTCTACGACTAACAAATATCGTATTGGAAATAACGATATAAATATATATATCTTTCAAATTTCCATAACAACATTTGTATAATCACGAAATCCAACATCGAAATATTCCGAAGACAATTTCGATTCAAATCCGTTCCAATGCAATCATTGGAAAATCTGGTTATTTTCAAAACCATTTCAAATTCAATTTATTTATTTAAAAATAAATAGAGTTATAATTCTAGTTCAAAACTAGTTCATTTCGATAAAAATCTATTTTTGTTTTTTCACATATTGGATTTTTCATCCCAGTTCTTCACAAATCATTTCTTATGATTTTACACAAAATAATTTTAATAAGGCCTGTACAGTCGATTTCCATCAACGCCATCGAACTGCACTTACAGCGACCTTTTCCAAATTTGATTTGGACATAATTCCAAATCCAACCGTTAGATTTCAAATTTCTAATATTCGTTAGAAAGCTCTTTTCGATATGAACCCAACGGTTCCTGTTTTAGGAGAATCCGACGGTCGGATCTCCCGTAATATCCGTTCGAAGTCAATGGTCGAAATTCGCGAACTGCCGTGGCGCGGCGCGTTCTATTCAGGCCATTATATTATATATATAATATATACTTCGTCGATTTCAATTTAAAACGATTTTTAATTCAAATTCCATTCGTTTTCAATTCAATTTGAATTTCAAATTAATTCAATTTCAATTCAAATTCATTTCTATTTAATTTCTATTCGAATTCATTTCAAAACGATTTCAATTCTATTTCAATTCTATTCGAATTCATTTCAAAACGATTTCAATTCTATTTCAATTCTATTCGAATTCATTTCAATTCAATTCGAATTCATTTCTATTCCATTTCAATTCATTTCAGTGTATTTCGAATTTCAAATCTATTCAATATAGTTCGAATTTCAAATCTTTTCAATATTCATTTTAAAAATGAATAAAATCGATATAAATATCGTTCACGTCAAAATGGCGTCAATCTATCAACGCGGCTTCATATATTTCTATTTCGAAACTGGAATGAGGCCCAATCAATTACCATATAATGTTAATTATATGGATTTTCTACAACACATGCATATATCAACGATGACAAATAATCAACCATCATCCAAAGTGCATTCTACACTGTATAAGCATCAAATATAAATATCTAACGCTTATAACAGTCTGTCAATCAATCGATCGACATACAGCTAATTATTGGGACTAGTGTATGTCATATATCATCCCAATACCCGTGTGGGGTTTCAAACAATCAAACACAAATTTTTATTTGTGCAGTTGGGCGATGTGTAAAATTTTATCGTCCCAATCAATGTCCTTCAAATAGGTGTACATAAACAAACCGTCCGGTTTGTAAATGAATATTTATTTACTCATATTCACGTTAAAAATTATATTTTTAACGATAAAACATTTTATTCAACCTATGAAAATATTCTATTCAGTTCATTTATTAAATAAAATGATTTCTTTATTTTTCTAACTTATTTTAGAAAATTTCGGCGGCATAACGACACGATACTAGAAACGGGACAAGGCCTAGCCTTATCCCCGGTCTAGTGAAGGCCCACGCCATTCACACATCAATCAAATCAATTCCATTTCACCAAACAATTCAATTCAAACCAAATAATCTAACCAACTAAACAACCAAACAATTAAACAAACAAGCCATCCATGGTCTGTGGATGACGGGTGTCGGGTGCTACTAAACACCGTCTGCATCCTAGTATATATTTATAACTAGAATAATTAAATTGAAAGGTGAGAAGTTCTCACCGAAAGCTATCCAAACATCTTGACTCTTCTTTTGATAGAAATCTTCATCGTTATCGCATTTTTGTCATCTTCGTTGCTGTAGCCACTTTTATCAATAAAAACCGGATCTTCGCTGCCGGAGCGGATCTACCTCGACTGGAGGACGAGCGGCGCCATCAGCAGGTGGAAGGGGAGGCTGCAACAGGTCGGAGGAGGGTTCAGAGGCGGCAGGTGTTTGCGGTGGTCTCGATTTCGGGCTATAGGGTTTGGGGGTTTTGGTAGGGGTGCGGGTTCGTCTGAGATGGGGCGAACGTGATCGAGGAAGAAGGCGGAGAGGCCGACGTCGAAGGGGGGCGAGGGGAGCGGAGCGCCGACGTCACGGCGGTGGGTGGCTGAGCGCGATGAAGCCCCCTTTTTTTATTTATTTTAAAATTCTCGATCTGGAAAATAAAAAAGGGGGGGGGAGATAAAGGCCGTTGACTTATATTATAATAATATATATTTTTAATTTAATTTTTAATCCCAAAAAGTAACTTTCAAATCCGAACTCGAAATGAAACCCACCGACTGTCGTCCCTAGTGTTTTACCCCCATTCCGAACACAATGGGATATGTATCACAGGCCAATTCGACCGTTTCGACTAGTTTCCGTTAAAATCAACATATAACTCTATATATTGAATTTGAACGCGCATTTCGTTTTACCGGGGTCACATATGAACTCTAAAAATTCCAGAAAAATATTTTCTAGCTTCATACTGACGATACGGTCCTAATAAAACTAGTTTCGTCGAATTCTGAGCCTATATGAAAAATGGCCATTTTCCAGTCGATTAAAATCAACTAAAACTGGTCAAACGCGTTTTCCTTTGCCACGCTCACATATTGATTCGAAAAATTATGAAATTTGAAACCTAGCAATAACTTGACATCCCGGATCCAACAAAAGTGGTTTCGTCGAAATCTGAGGTCGTTTGCAAAATTTCCATTTTTAAGGGCCTGAATTCCATAGCGACTATTCATAATTTTCAACTGGACATATCTTTTGATTCCCGCTATGAAATTTTGATTTCTCGGATTCGTTGGAAAGATATCACTAATTAGATCCTAATGTTTTTGGTTTCACTAAAATCCGGATTGTTTTGCACCCGGTACATTCAATTGAAGTTTGAAATCGAATTATCGAACTACCGCGCCATTTTCAATCCTTTTATAAATATAAATAAATATTTATATTCTATCGACGACGCGTATAAATATATACGTTCGAATTATATTCAAAATAAATTTCTCGTCGATTTTATTTAAAATAATTCATTTTAAATAGTCAAAATTCGCTAAAATTGCCAAAATAAAATTTTTAAACTGGCCCAGATTTTCGGGTTGTTACAATCTCCCCCACTTAAAACTTTTCGTCCCCGAAAAGGAACAAAGTCGAAAGTGGTTTGATTAATCAACTCTACGTTCGATTCGGCTTTCATTCTCCAACTTTTCAGTTTCTGAGAATTTTCAAATTCTTCAAAAATTTGGCTAACACCCTAAATTTTCGAAAAATTTCGCCATAACCTCCCCTGCACCGGGAGCCACGGGAAAATCCCGAAATTGCCATATAGGCCTTCTGATCCCAAAAAGAAAAAGAAAAAACCAAGCGGCTAGCCAATAGGCTCATAAAATCATCATCACCCAAACAAAACAGTAAATTATAGTAAACATGTACCTATTTGTCGGGCAAACAAATTTTATTCTCTGCTCTAGCCTCCTTGCTATGACCTGTTCAATGTAAGTACATGTATATGCAAGCAAATGCGACTAATTTCAATAATATTCACTATTTGATACAATTAGGCGTAATGGTTCAAAATTATCAAATAATTAAACAAACAACACAACCATCAATCAATTAGTTGATTAGCTTTTGAAATTCATAACTTTGATACATAGTCAAAAAATCAGATTTTTGATGCCAATTCACAACAATAAGCCCTATCTAGTTTTGGTTCTCACACCAGTCAATTGGAAATTTATAGAAATCTCACTTTCGTTACTCGAAAATAAATACTGGCGACAGTGCCCATCACCAGAATTATCCCCGGGCAACTAGAGTACGATTCTATAACTATCCAGTATATTAAAACTTCGAATACACGTTTGCAAGACATATATGCAAAATCTTTATATATCGGATTGTCCCGAATTCATATAGATTAATAATCAAATACGAGTAATTGATTTAAATTTCAAAACAAAATGGGTTCTCATTTTTATTTTAAAAATTTATTCTTCACACTCGTTCTAGGATACTACTGATCCCATCTCTAACGAGTCATTCTCATTGGATATTACTAATCCAATATCTGATGAATTCTTTCGTATGGTTCTAATGTGCCTTGTTCTCCGAGCTTTGTAAACCAAAGCTCTGATACCAAATGTGACGAAAACGCGAAATCCGGTAGGCTTTGCAACCATCCCTTCATCCTCCATTCCAGCAGGTAAAACCCACCGCGGCTCACAGTGGTCCCCCAGTAAGTTGTTTTACGGCGACCCTCTCGAGTCTCCCGGCCACTGCCTAACCAACCCCCACCACAAGGGACATGTGGGGGTAAGAGTCTCCCGTTCGCCACCAAACCGCGAAGCGAGAACCCCCCATCACGACTGCAACAAGAACTGGTGATACTCCATTCTTGATTATTTCAATCTAATTAAAGATTCATTAAAACTCCACTTAGCTTTAATCTTTAACTGGGTTAAAGAATCAGTGTCATTTAAACACAGTTCACGATAAACCCAAAATCACATCCCATTAATTATCGGGTTAAAGAACGAGTGTTATTTAAAACACTATCCACGATAAACCCAAAAATCAATACAATTCAATTCCAATTAAATATTATTTAATTGGTACACTTCATTAAATCTAAGTAAAAAGATTTAATCTTTTCTCAACTGGGTTCAAGAACAGTGTTGATGAAGACACCATTCACGACAAACCCAAATCACATTTGATATTAAATACAAGGCTCTGAATAGAAAATATACCGGCTTATATTCAATATCAAATTCTACGACTAACAAATATCATATTGGAAATAACGATATAAATATATATATCTTTCAAATTTCCATAACAACATTTGTATAATCACGAAATCCAACATCGAAATATGCCGAAGACAATTTCGATTCAAATCCGTTCCAGTGCAATCATTGGAAAATCTGGTTATTTTCAAAACCATTTCAAATTCAATTTATTTATTTAAAAATAAATAGAGTTATAATTCTAGTTCAAAACTAGTTCATTTCGATAAAAATCTATTTTTGTCTTTTCACATATGGGATTTTTCATCCCAGTTCTTCACAAATCATTTCTTATGATTTTACACAAATTATTACTATTTTTAATAATTTTATCAAGGCCTGTACAGTCGATTTCCATCAACGGCCATCAAACTGCACTTACAACGACCTTTTCCAAATTTGATTTGGACATAATTCCAAATCCAACCGTTAGATTTCAAATTTCTAATATTCGTTAGAAAGCTCTTTTCGATATGAACCCAACGGTTCCGGTTTTAGGAGAATCCGACGGTCGGATCTCCCGTAATATCCGTTCGAAGTCAATGGTCGAAATTCGCGAACTGCCGTGGCGCGGCGCGTTCTATTCAGGCCATTATATTATATATATAATATATATAATATATACTTCGTCGATTTCAATTTAAAACGATTTTTAATTCAATTTCCATTCGTTTTCAATTCAATTTGAATTTCAAATTAATTCAATTTCAATTCAAATTCATTTCTATTTAATTTCTATTCGAATTCATTTCAAAACGATTTCAATTCTATTTCAATTCTATTCGAATTCATTTCAAAACGATTTCAATTCTATTTCAATTCTATTCGAATTCATTTCAATTCAATTCGAATTCATTTCTATTCCATTTCAATTCATTTCAGTGTATTTCAAATTTCAAATCTATTCAATATAGTTCGAATTTCAAATCTTTTCAATATTCATTTTAAAAATGAATAAAATCGATATAAATATCGTTCACGTCAAAATGGCGTCAATCTATCAACGCGGCTTCATATATTTCTATTTCGAAACTGGAATGAGGCCCAATCAATTACCATATAATGTTAGTTATATGGATTTTCTACAACACATGCATATATCAACGATGACAAATAATCAACCATTATCCAAAGTGCATTCTACACTGTATAAGCATCAAATATAAATATCTAACGCTTATAACAGTCTGTCAATCAATCGATCGACATACAGCTAATTATTGGGACTAGTGTATGTCATATATCATCCCAATACCCATGTGGGGTTTCAAACAATCAAACACAGATTTTTATTTGTGCAGTTGGGCGATGTGTAAAATTTTATCGTCCCAATCAATGTCCTTCAAATAGGTGTACATAAACAAACCGTCCGGTTTGTAAATGAATATTTATTTATTCATATTCACGTTAAAAATTATATTTTTAACGATAAAACATTTTATTCAACCTATGAAAATATTCTATTCAGTTCATTTATTAAATAAAATGATTTCTTTATTTTTCTAACTTATTTTAGAAAATTTCGGCGGCATAACGGCACGATACTAGAAACGGGACAAGGCCTAGCCTTATCCCCGGTCTAGTGAAGGCCCACGCCATTCACACATTAATCAAATCAATTCCATTTCACCAAACAATTCAATTCAAACCAAATAATCTAACCAACTACACAACCAAACAATTAAACAAACAAGCCATCCATGGTCTGTGGATGACGGGTGTCGGGTGCTACTAAACACCGTCTGCATCCTAGTATATATTTATAACTAGAATAATTAAATTGAAAGGTGAGAAGTTCTCACCGAAAGCTATCCAAACATCTTGACTCTTCTTTTAATAGAAATCTTCATCGTTATCGCATTTTTGTCATCTTCGTTGCTGTAGCCACTTTTATCAATAAAAACCGGATCTTCGCTGCCGGAGCGGATCTACCTCGACTGGAGGACGAGCGGCGCCATCAGCAGGTGGAAGGGGAGGCTGCAACAGGTCGGAGGAGGGTTCAGAGGCGGTAGGGGTTTGCGGTGGTCTCGATTTCGGGCTATAGGGTTTGGGGGTTTTGGTAGGGGTGCGGGTTCGTCTGAGATGGGGCGAACGTGATCGAGGAAGAAGGCGGAGAGGCCGACGTCGAAGGGGGGCGAGGGGAGCGGAGCGCCGACGTCACGGCAGTGGGTGGCTGAGCGCGATGAAGCCCCCTTTTTTTATTTATTTTAAAATTCTCGATCTGGAAAATAAAAACGAGGGGGGGGGGAGATAAAGGCCGTTGACTTATATTATAATAATATATATTTTTAATTTAATTTTTAATCCCAAAACGTAACTTTCAAATCCGAACTCGAAACGAAACCCACCGACTGTCGTCCCTAGCGTTCTACCCCCATTCCGAACACAATGGGATATGTATCACAGGCCAATTCGACCGTTTCGATCAGTTTCCGTTAAAATCAACATATAACTCTATATATTGAATTTGAACGCGCATTTCGTTTTACCGGGGTCACACATGAACTCTAAAAATTCCAGAAAAATATTTTCTAGCTTCATACTGACGATACGGTCCTAATAAAACTAGTTTCGTCGAATTCTGAGCCTATATGAAAAATGGCCATTTTCCAGTCGATTAAAATCAACTGAAACTGGTCAAACGCGTTTTCCTTTGCCACGCTCACATATTGATTCGAAAAATTATGAAATTTGAAACCTAGTAATAACTTGACATCCCGGATCCAACAAAAGTGGTTTCGTCGAAATCCGAGGTAGTTTGCAAAATTTCCATTTTTAAGGGCCTGAATTCCATAGCGACTATTCAAAATTTTCAACTGGACATATCTTTTGATTCCCGCTATGAAATTTTGATTTCTCGGATTCGTTGGAAAGATATCACTAATTAGATCCTAATGTTTTTGGTTTCACTAAAATCCGGATTGTTTTGCACCCGGTACATTCAATTGAAGTTTGAAATCGAATTATCGAACTACCGCGCCATTTTCAATCCTTTTATAAATATAAATAAATATTTATATTCTATCGACGACGCGTATAAATATATACGTTCGAATTATATTCAAAATAAATTTCTCGTCGATTTTATTTAAAATAATTCATTTTAAATAGTCAAAATTCGCTAAAATTGCCAAAATAAAATTTTTAAACTGGCCCAGATTTTCGGGTTGTTACAATCTCCCCCACTTAAAACTTTTCGTCCCCGAAAAGGAACAAAGTTGAAAGTGGTTTGATTAATCAACTCTACGTTCGATTCGGCTTTCATTCTCCAACTTTTCAGTTTCTGAGAATTTTCAAATTCTTCAAAAATTTGGCTAACACCCTAAATTTTCGAAAAATTTCGCCATAACCTCCCCTGCACCGGGAGCCACGGGAAAATCCCGAAATTGCCATATAGGCCTTCTGATCCCAAAAAGAAAAAGAAAAAGCCAAGCGGCTAGCCAATAGGCTCATAAAATCATCATCACCCAAACAAAACAGTAAATTATAGTAAACATGTACCTATTTGTCGGGCAAACAAATTTTATTCTCTGCTCTAGCCTCCTTGCTATGACGTGTTCAATGTAAGTACATGTATATGCAAGCAAATGCGACTAATTTCAATAATATTCACTATTTGATACAATTAGGCGTAATGGTTCAAAATTATCAAACAATTAAACAAACAACACAACCATCAATCAATTAGTTGATTAGCTTTTGAAATTCATAACTTTGATACATAGTCAAAAAATCAGATTTTTGATGCCAATTCACAACAATAAGCCCTATCTAGGCATGAGGTTAAGTTCACATGTGGCAGAAGTCTTCCCGAAACCGACCAACAAATCCAACATTTACAAGTGGTCAACTTAATGTGAGTGGTCTGGTGCATATATATATATATATAATAGACAACAAATAAATAAATGGCTTCCATCTTCTTCTTCTTCTTCTTCTTCTCCATGACTATTGGACATAGCATGGACCACTAAAACGTTGCACAAATGTTTTCTATTAGCTTTTGGACATTTACAAGGATAAATACACAGCTTTTGGACATATCTTGGATTTCTTGGACGTTGAAGCTATTTTTAGACATAGTTGACCGAGTCAACACAGTTTTCATTCAACTTAGAAGATGAGTAGCACCTTAGTCAAAGTTTAGAATTAACAATCATTTTGTTGTTCTATTATAACGCTTTGTACTTAGATATTGTCCGAATTCATACAACCCTGTAATAAGAAAGTATGTGATGAATGATTACTATGAAGTAGACGTAGGCTTAGTGCCGATCCACTTTAAAAAGCTATGTACTCCTGCATTACTTTATTTTGGATTTGGGTTATTGTGTTCATAATACATGTACACTCGAGTGCTAAGCTAAAACGAGACAATGTACATGCTACACTATCCTATGTTGTACCAAAAACATTGCTTAGGTCATAAGGATGTGATAAAGCCTACTATATTTCTAATTTTAAAACACAAACGTGCATCCTATTCTTTTACTTGTGCTAACAATACAAATTGCATATGCCACCCATCTTCTTCTATATACTCACAAACATCCTTCCCTAAGACACAAACACACACAGTCCTTCGCATATGCAATTTGCACACCCTGTTTTTCATCTTTCCCCAGCTGACCTACCCTAAAAACCCATACAGACATGCGAAATCAAATCAACACATACAACTAATGGAAGTGAAGGAAAGCAACAACTATCCTACATTGGCCTACCAACCTATTTGCATGAGTACCAAACTGGAACCACGTTTGCCAAGGGTTCTTACGCCTATAAATACAAAGCAGTATCGTCCATCTCTTCCAGAAAATCGAAATACAGTAAACTAAAAATGGTGAGTGATCTTTGAAATATAATTTCACCATGATATGCCACCTAAAATCGTGGAATACGTTGCATTGAAACCCTTAAATCCACCTCTACACATTCATCATCTCCAATCTTCGAATTTGGAAGGTTCTCCATGGAAGTCGTGATTTACAGATCGAATTTTATTGGAATTTAAGGATCAATATGCGTATTCGCTAATGGACGAGTTATCAGCGATGCAAGGTGCGTGCGTGGCATTTTATTAGGGAATTTGGGAACAAAAACCATCGCACTTGGATGGGGGTGTTTGACGTCGATCGGAGCTGTAAGGCGTCAGAGGGGAATAATAGGGTCGACAAGTTGACATTGGGTGGAGAAGTTGATTGGTGTTGTCTATATGGTGGTTCGATAAGTATTTGGTGGTATCAAGAAGTAACGTTTTTGTATATAGTGATTGTTTTGATATATGCTGAACATTTTTGTATAAATGATTTAAATTAAATGTTCGTTTAATTTAGTCGAAGCCAACCGTTATTTTAATTGATTATTTCCAACTTAAGTAACTTACCTTATTGGTTACGTTTATACTATAATAGATGTATTAAATTAAATTGTATGCTTAAATTGTTATTATTATTTGATCGTTATTAGCTGAATTAATTGTTCATGTTTATTATAGTAGATAATATATTGTCATATTAAATGAATTTTATTATTTGAGATAACCTATTTGGATGCAAGGAATAACAGGTTGGAGGGATCCAACTGGATTCCTCAAATTCATTGTTTATTTTCATGTTATACTATATGAATTGTTAAACCAATCTGATTGGATGACTGATTTGGTTATTGATTGTTGAATCCAAATTCAACGTTTGTTTTGTTATTAACCAATGGGCGGTATGGGTTGAGAAATAGGTAGTAGATGGCCTAAAAATATATCGTTTATAAAGGTTGATTTACTTTCAGGTGAATCAATAGAAATGAAGTTATAAAATTTATTGTATAACTAAAGATAAAATTTGAAATATATTATTTTGAATGAAAGTAAAAAGGAAATAAATATTTATTGTTTAATTTTATAAGTAATTATAAAATGATTTCATAAAGCAAATTCTTATGTTTTATAAACAAGTGAGCAGAAATTAACCAAAGGGTTAAGAGGTGGATTAATTGTTACCAAGAGACAATTAAAATGGGATTATTTAAATTAATCATTCTTATTAATTAATTTGAAGGACTAATTGAAATTGATTATTATTTATGCAATAATAATCAACATAAAATGGAATTATTCAAATTAATTAAAAGGATGGACTAATTAGAGTTAATTAAAGGGTTTATCATGTTTTAAGTTGACTAAATCGACTGCTTAAATGAGAACTGATTATTAAATTAGTTTGTTGTCAATTAAATTAAATGGAAAGAGTTAATGATGAAGTAAACCGTTTTCATTTTTAAATAATGTTGAAATTGATTATCATTTATTTAATAATAATCGTAGTAATGATCTTGAAATTAAAATTCATTTATGGAGGTCTATGAACCATAAGAGCCTATTTACTGTTAAATGAATTGTTAAGCGAATGTGTATTAATAACAATATAAGTTAAGTTGGAGTTTGAATTGAATTCTTATTCGAATTCTATTTAATTAGATGTTATAAAATCCAAGATTTGACGAAGTTATTATAAATCAAGTTTATTTAAAATGTTGTAAATTATTTCAATTATTGAAACGAATTATTAAAGTTATAAACTTAAAAATGGATTATGAATGGAGTAAAATCTCAAGGTATAAAATTAAAGAATTGGAACCTAACTAGAGATCGGTTGAGTTAAATGATTTTCTGCGTATTGATCTAATTTTAATTTCGGTCTTCAGGGTTGATACTTGGAGAACTATTCTTTTACCAATTTACGGTTAGGGACTTAGTTAATGTATAAAGATGCGATCTAAATTCGCTATATTAAGTAAGAGATGAGGTTTTATCGACATATAACTTAAATGGGTTTGAAATAAACTTATCAGATGTTTTATAAAGGGTTATATTTATAATAGGATTAAGGCTTGAATTTAATGTATTTGAGATCGTTAAAGTTAATAGAAAATATTTTAAATAATAGTTTACTTAATACTTAAATTAAGTAAATGTGATTAAGATTGAAATAAGGTTTCCAAAGAGAGCGTCTGATGTTAAAACCATGTTTTAAATCGAATAGTAAACGGAAATTTCGGTGACAGTAACTGGGATGGGGTCTCGTTAATAAACATCTATTCTGAATATAAGAATGTTGTTGACTCAAGGCTTGAGAGGTAAATAAAATACCCCAACTTGAACGACTTCATGATTATCCAAGGATGATATTAGTTTAGAAAAGAGAGTAGTCGAGAGAAATAGAATTAATATCTCCATGAATGATATTATAAAATATAGTTCGAAATGTTTATAAATTGGATAAGATGATTTTGAGAATATTCTCATTTTTGAAATAAGAAGTAAAAAGTTGTGTTCCAAATATTAGAAGATTTAAAGGTTTTGATTAATGAATGAAAAATGAAAAAGGCCAAGTGAATCCATTTTAATTTTATGATTGTTTATTTGATAGTTAAATAACCGACTATCAAATCTGGCCTATACAATTGTTGGTATGGAAAGACCGGGATCGAATTTATATTCAAAAACCATTTCGAACCAAGGAATATGTAACGAAGATATCTGATGCTGATCGAGATGGTGCAATTGAAGACCGTAAATCTTTATAAGCAGAAGAACTATTGTTGAATTTCTCTAGCTGATCCCTAGAGATATTTTGGCACTGATTATGTATTGATTGAAATCTACGGATTGCAAGGACTACTTGTTACTGATCCATATAGTGATTCCTAGGATGTGGTAGGATAGTGCCTTCGGTTTGTCCAGTCCCAAGGACAACTTGTATGGATAGATGTCTGACAGAGTATTTTCAATAAGGTCATGTACGTTGATTTCTTCAAACGTACCGAGTTTGGTGGCAAAGAAGGAACTTCTTTAGATTAACAACCAGTGTATTTTTATGGAAATCAATTGGTGATTTTCTGGCGGATCCGATGATGTGGCATTCGAAGCAAATGGTGGACAGATTTTCTAAAAAGTTAATTATAATCTCAAGCCTCATAAACTGGGAAAAAGTATAAATCGTGTAGGTCACATAACTATGTGGGTCGCTCCCATTAGGGTGTATTGTCATCATCCAGGGAAAATTAATTTGGTATACTTTCATTTCTTTATCTCTCGGGAATATAGTGGTTCGCGAACTGCAGGGTGAAAATATATTCGAAACACTCAAGCAAAATAAGTGACCGATCATGTTTACCCAGGGTTGCAAGATGTTCTTGTTGAACCCTAGTATATTTTCTCTAATGATACATTGTCGGAAGGTAGTCTCATACCTTGCCATAGTTGGAAAGCCATTATCCAATAAGAGCCCGTGGTTTTTTATTATTGACTATGTAAGTTAAGCGTGAGATGCAAGCGTTCTGCTAGGTGATTATTTATTTGTTTTAGACATTATTATAATATAAGAGTAAGATATGATTTCAAATGTTCTGGGTTATCGTAAGGTAAAAACCGTCTGTATTTATGTGTGGACTGGTCTTACGATTATTCTTTTCTTTCAAAGAGATTTTTACTTTAAAATCAAGTTGGATGATACGTATAAACTTAGTGAGTTTTCTCACGTAGGTTCACTAGACTGATCTGTGCCGTTTGCAATGCTTTGGTCTGATCGAGTTTTACAGGTTCAGGCTATCGGATGCGGTGAAGTCCAAAAAAGAGCTGGAGAAGATCAGACGTATGATTTATATTTAGTATGTATTCCGATGTGTGTTGTATGTGAGGACAGTTTTTTATAACTATCTAGATATATTGGTACTTTGATGAGTGCAAGTATTATTTCAAAGCTCTCAATAAAGATTTATTTCTATATTATATTTTATTCCGCTGCGTTGTGAGACTCTATGTTGCGTTGGTTCTTCTTCTTATTATCCTTTCTAATATTTTTTTCTTTCTTGTCTCATCCTCTCTTTTCTTTCGTTTAGCTTTCTGGGTTTTTGGTACTTGAGTTTCGACACGGGATGTATTAGTGTCGAGATTTGAGCATCGAATTTCCTGGGTTGCTACAGTTGGTATCGGAGTAATGGTTTAGTAATAACCTTGGCTCTGTGGTATAACTCGATAGAGATGAGGTTAGTAATACCCTAAATTGAGTTTGAGTGTGTATATATGAGAGAGCGTATTTTTTAGATTTTATATACAAATGTTTAGTATTGTGTTGTTTGATCGGTTCAAGTTGGATTGGGAATTGAAACAATATTGTTTTGTAAAGCGGGTAAATGAAATATTTTTTTCCTAAATTATATTTTTGTATAGAAAGGAAATAATTTTATCAAATTATCAAGATATTGGTTTGCTGATTGATTTGAATGGAATTCAAATGGGATTGTGAATTTAAATGGTTTAATATAACCGAAAGAGGATTTCACATAAAATTTATGAATAATTTTTTTTAGTATGGAATTAAATAAAATAGAAGTTAACTTAAAGATAAGTTATGTAACAAACTGGGATTTTCGACTTCGAAAATCAACACAAAACTACCATGTTGACTATTCAGACTTCGGAAATACCTGGTCATTAATAGAAAGAAGTTAGAGGGTGAGAATAGATAAGATAGAAAATTAGAATAGAAGAAGAAGATCACCACAGAACAGAATCAGAGTAATACGAATCTCACAGCGGAACGAATAAAATATAATATATAACATAACTTTGCAATAAGATAGTATATATATATACATACATATATATATATATATATATAGAATAATATTATCAGAGTACAACACTTACACACAACGGAAATAACAATAGCCATATAAACCTGAAGACTCTTGCTTCAAGCTCCTTCAAGTATATCTGTAAAGACCTGAACTACTTGACTGCCCATACGAATTTGGGCTCCCAAGAGGTTATAGAAAACAAAACAAAACAAAATAAACTCTGGGTCAGTCATGGGATTGGTGTGAGTAAACTCAAACCATTTGGTTTAAGTTTCCAAAATCCTTTTCAAAGAAAAGGTAATCGTAAGACCCATCCACACATAAACATGGACGGTTTTTACCTTACGATAACCAAAACACTTTTGGAAATCAATACTTCTCTGATATTGTAATAATGTCTAATCGCAAGTAGTTAACAATCTAGCGGAACGCTTGCATCTCACGTTCCACATATATAGTATACAAACAAAAACGCAGGCGCTTATAGGAGATTGGATTCCGACTATGACATGGTATGGGACCACCTGCCAATAGTGTATCTCTGGAGGCAAATACACTGGGTTCAACAAGAATGTCTTGCTACCCGGCCCATACATGACCGACCACTCATTTCGCTTGAGTGTATCGAATGTATACCACCAACGGTTGGGAGCTACCCACCGTTTCCCAAAAAGGGACAACATCGAAAATAGATAAAAGAGTGAAATGGATTTTCTCTAGATAGGTGATATACACCCTAATGGGAGTGACCCACCTAGCCATGCTGCCTGCTCGATTTCTGTCATTTCCCGGTTGATAAGGCTTGAGGTCATAACGTATCTTTTGGAACACTTGACCACCCCTCACTTTGAATGCCACATCGTCATACCCGCCAAATCACAAATTGATTTCCCCAAAAATACCATGGTTATAAAGCTAAGAGAAACAAATTCCCCCACCACCAAACGTAAGTACGTTTGAAGAGATCAACTTACGCGATCCGTTAGATATACTTTGTCATACATTCGTCCATTCACGTTGTCCTGGGACTGAACAAACTGAAGGCACTATTCTACAAATAGGATAGCCCTTGCATAACTCCGTTCTCAATTATTTTCACCATATTGATCGCAATGCTAACGTCCGAGTGGTTTCCAGATAATGAATCTGATCCCGGTCTCTCCATATTGACGACGGAAAAATGGTCAAAAACTTCGATAGTCGGTGATTTAACTATGAAAGAGAAATAGGTGTACAACCAACGATCTTATTTCCAGATAGAAATTCGATCGATCAATCATCAATCAACACTGATCCCCTTTAATTTAATTTACCATTAATTTATTCATTTCCTATTTCTATATACTTGTAAATTCTTATTTTCTAAATTTAGAAAATATACTTTATTGATCATTGGAAAATTTTCCATATTTGTTCCCATTCCTTATTTTCTTTATTAGAAAACATTTTTGATTCTTATTTGGAAAACATTTCCAAAACTCCTTCATTTGATTTAAACAGATGTTTAAATAAAACATCATTAAGCCAATTCAAACCTTCATACTCATTAACTAAATTCACTTAACCAACCTTCACTATCGAACCTTACCCATCCCTTAGTTAAAAACGAAGTCAATCAAGTTGGGGTATAATTACCTCTCAGATCTTAACTGAACAACTATTCTAACCTCGAAATAGACAAAGTTCACCCTTTTAAATCTTTTAAGCAACTTCCTTACGTAACTCGGATTCTATTTATGAATTCACTTCTTTATTTTAAAACATTGATTATAACTATAGTGTTATAATCCCGAAAAACAACTAATTGAAATAGAATAATGGCGGAAACTTTATCTTCTTCATCGTTGAATAGGTCTTGCCCAAATCCTCAATCTTTCTCGGGTAATTCAAAATCGTATGTGAGAGGAAATAAGGCGAGATTTAATTCTCGTCCAGATTTGGTTTCTTTTCGATTTCAGAAGCGTTGTTTTCGTTGTGGAGATTGCAATCATCTAGCGAGGAACAACAAATTTCAAATTAGGTGTTTTAATTGTGGTCGATTGGGTCATCGTAGTGGGAGTTGTAATGGTTCTTTAAGAGGTGAATGTTCTAATGCGATGAATGAAAGACCGTCGGTTGTTGCAGTGAGGAATAAAGCCCTTAATATAAATAAGCGTTCTGGGAGTTCGCTAAATTTTAGTTGTGAGAGGAATATGGAAAAAGACCGTAAGCAAGCACATATTCTGAGATCGGGCATGGTCGTATTAAAGAACTTTATAAGTATTCATGATCAGGTAAAAATTGTGAAAAAATGCCAAGAATTAGGGGTCAGGGAAGGAGGTTTGTATAGTCCGGGATATGAGAGTGGGGCCAAACTTAATCTATACATGATGTGTATGGGAAAAAACTAGAATCCGCAGTCAAAGCAGTACGAGGACAAGCGAACATGTGATGGAGCTTTGCCTCCTGAAATTCCAGTCGAGTTTAAAAGGATGGTCAGTGATATCATTTCTGAGGCGCATAAAGAAATTGGGATGAATGGTGGAAGATCTGAAGAACTTCCACATATATCACCTAATATTTGTATTGTCAACTATTACAATCATGATGGTAATCTGGGCTTGCATCAAGATAAGGATGAAAATAAAGAAAGTCTTATGGCTGGGATCCCTGTTGTATCTGTTTCAATTGGTGATTCAGCAGAGTTTGTTTACAAAGATGAGAGGGACGTTGGTATGGTTAGGAAAATACTGCTCGAATCAGGGGATATTCTAATTTTTGGTGGAAAATCAAGAGATATTTTTCATGGCATTTCTGGCATTTACAAAGATACGGCTCCAGAATTACTCATTAAGGAGACCACTATGAGATCTGATAGACTGAATCTGACATTCAGACAGAGTGAGATGCTAAGAGTATGCGATGAGATGAACCAGAATTTTTTAGCTAATGATGTACATGATAATAATCTGTCCTTTTCCACTCATTTCTAGAATTCTTATGTGAATGTAACTCGAAGGTATATATCGTGGAGGGTTCCTATTTCTAGCGGTTTGAAGAGGACTGCTTCAGGTTCTCATCCTAGAAATAGTTTGTGTTTCAAATGTGGGGACTCTCGACATTTTGCGAAGGACTGCAGGAAAGTTATACGTTGTTTCCAATGTGGTGGTATTGGTCATGGGAAAGATCATTGTTCAGAAATGTTTAGGGGAGGATCGGTGTTGGATTTAATGCGCTTTATTTGTTTGATTTTTTTTAGAAACTAATCTCGCTATCGAATTTATTTGAAGCAGAATACTCGAAACAAAAGAATGAAGTGGCTTATTTGTTGCTTTTGTTGGGATGGCATATGGGAGGCTTAGTTGATGGACTGCTATGGCATAATCGATCTCATGTTGATTCAAATAGAGCTGTTTTCCCTCCATTACCAAAAGCATTGGGAAGAAAAGAACATGCCTTGTTATTTTGCATTAACCTTTTGAAACTACAGAGGTTCTATGCAGATTCTGAGTCGACCAAAAAGGGTAAGGCTTTACGGTTACTGAATGAGTTATTACTACATTTTGATACCATTAATACTATAGTGAATGTTGAGCACTGCGAAGGTATTACACAAATGTTTTATAGTAAGGATAATGGTGTTTGTATGAAGGGCACAGAAGTTACCGAAAGCATGGAAATTTCAAAGAATGTGAAGGACATTAGTGCAGATGTTAATGTAGTACAGGAATTGTTTTGGGTGGAGGATGTGATGGTGGATTTTGTTGGGCGGTTTTGTGATATCAATCAGTTCGATCTCTTGACTCTTGATCCTTCAGTTCAGACCTGTATGGGTTCATTAGATGATGATGTTACAGTGGGTAAAGGTATAGGCAAAGGAAAAGAGAGGATGACTCGATTAGATTAGGTGGACATGCAGGGGGCTGTTGCTACTCGTTATGAGTTATCACCCCATAGAGATTATTTTGATCACTTGTATTATGGATGGAGTAAAATGGTTCATGCCTGTTGACATAGGGTTGTTTAACAGTTTTGAGATGTTGAAGGTGGAAGATGGAGAGTTGCATTTAGAAAAGGGTGGTAGTTGCAGTGATCCAGACTTCAAAAATGTGAATATTCCTTTGGAGTACATAGATTTTATCACTAATGATGATGTGATTAATACCAAACATGGTCATAGCTACTCTGTTAGCGAGGGTAAGAGGAATTGGGTGGGTAGTGCTAAGCCTATTCGTACAGTATCTTTGGAAAGTGGCGATGGTATACTGGGTAGGAGTAGTTTAGAGGATAGCATGAAGTTTCAGTTGGATGAAATTGATAAGGTTTTGGTGGGATACAGTTATGTGACTGTTAATGATGATTCACTGGGAAATCTAATCATGAATAATAGGTTTTCTGGCGAGTCTGTGTGTGGTTTTAATTTGAAGTTTGATCATATGAGATGCATGGTGACTGTGAGACTTGCAGACGTGAGTCTGTTTTATTGCTGTTTGAAACCCTGCTTTGGTGTACCACTGGCGGTGAATGGATTAGCATGGCTGTTGACTGGTTCTTTGGCTCGGATCAATATGGTAGGTGATGATGGCTCGTATCAGGCTGATGGAATATGTTCTTCGAACTGTGTGGGATCAAATGTATTGGCTAAGAGGAGGAGACGGAGGAGAGTTATTCCTAGTTCTGGTTTGGTTTGGCGAAGTGCGAGGATTAGATCCCATTCATCACCCACATACGGTAGGTCCCAAAGCTCGAATGCTAGTAGTATCAATTCGGGATTGGGCTCAGGTTTGGTTCCAGTTTATGGTAGTGATTATTCTCCTTTTGCTTTTGGAAATCTTTCAACTGGTCAGTTATTCAAACTTGCTAATGAAACTGCTTTTATATTTACTAATATTGAGTTAGATTCGGATTTCATTAGGAGTAGGGAACTAGAGAGAGTCAGTTCTTTGGGATGTTGAGGATTGCTAGTTGGAATATTAGGGTTTAAATGATCCTAAAAAGTGCGCTAAGATTAGGACTTTTTAAAAGATTTTCATATTGATATTATACTATTTCAGGAGACTAAAATTGAGAACCCAGATTTTAGTTTTTATGCGAGGCTAGGTGGGTCCCTTTTTTGTAATTGGGCTTGTCTTCCGGCAATTGGTACTGCCGGAGGACTTATGATTGGTTGGAAAGACAATCAATATAGACTTGTTAAGGAGTTTCCTAAGTTACATTCTTTACACATTATTTTAGCAACCCTTATTGATAATTCTACCTGGGGCATCACTAATGTGTATGGCCCCCACACTAAGGTTGAGAGCAGACTTTTGTGGGATGAATGTTCAGATTTTAGGAATCTCTCTCCCAATTTTTGGATTGTGGGGGGGGGAGGGGATTTCAATGTCACTAGGTTCTTAGGGGAGAGATCGCCTCAGGAAGGGGATTTCTCTGATATGGAGGAATTCAACGATTTCATTTTAGATAATAATTTGATTGAGATTCCGCTTAACAATAGATCATTTACTTGGTCTAATGTTAGGGATAGTCCGTCTTTTGCTTTATTAGATAGGTTTTTTTATTAGTAATGAGGTTGATGATAGATTTTCTATCTGTAAAGTAAAAGTTTTACCTTTTTTATACTCGGATCGTTGTCCTTTAATCCTTTCATGTGAATCGAATATATTGATTAGTAACAGTTTTAAATTTGAAAAGATGTGGCTTTTGGACACTAGTTTCATTAAACTTGTCTCTGTTAAGTGGAATTCTTTATTCTATCTTAATAATTTGTACAATGGCAATTCTGCGAAGATTTTTGTTTCAAAACTTGGTAAATTAAGATTTTTTCTTAAGAGGTGGAATAAATTTATTTTTGGAAGTGTTAGAATTAAGAATGACAAGATTTTATGTGAATTGCTAGATTTAGACAAGTTGAGCGAGTCAAGGACTCTTAATCTCGTTGAGAGAGATAGACTTTTTAATCTTAGAAAAGATTTTAAATTGATATTGGAAAAGGAAGAAACTATGTGGAGGCAAAGATCTCGAGTTCAATGGATTAAGGTGGGGGATAATAACACGAAATTTTTTCATAGTGTGGCAAACAAAAGAAGGAGAGATAATTTGATTCACTCTATAGTTATTAATGATGAGGAATTGACAATTCAGCGAGATTTAAATGAAGCTTTCACCAATTATTATAAAAAAAATTGGGACTAGGATAAAAAGAAGAATTAACGTTGATTGGAAGGCCATTTACCCTAATGATGTTAAGGGTGAGTTATTAGATTTAGATAAGCCTTTTTCTGAAAAAGAGATTTGGAAGGCTATTTGTGATATGCCTAGTGACAAAGCTCCGGGGCTTGATGGTTTTTCTGTTCTATTTTATAAACAGTTTTGGGAGGTTTTGAAATTTGATGTTATTAAATTATTTAATAATTTTTATAGCGGAGATCTGTGTCTAGGTAATTTTAATTTTGCTAATGTTATCCTTATTAAGAAGAGAGAGGGTGCAAATTTTTTAAAGGATTTTAGACCTATCTCTTTAATAAATGTATCTGTTAAGATTATTTCTAAAGTTCTAGCGAATAGGCTTAGTAGGAAGATGAATGATCTTATAGATCATTCGCAAACTGCTTTTATTAAGCGTAGACAAATAGTGGATGGAGTGGCAGCTGTACAGAAGTACATTAATGTATGTGTTAAAAATAATTTTTCATGTGCTATTTTGAAATTAGATTTTGAGAAGGAGTTTGATTCTATTGATTAGGATTACATATGTGAAGTATGTCTTGCTAGAGGTTTTAGTGTCAGATGGATTAACTGGTTAATGCTTTTACTTAGGTCTGGTAGTTCTAATATTGTTGTAAATGGGGTTGTGGGAAAGAAGATCCAATTTAAGAGGGGTCTTAGACAGGAGATCCCTTGTCACCTCTACTATTTAATTTAGCGGTTGACGTTTTTTCTAGAATTATTAAGAGAGCTGGGAGATTAGGTGTTTTGGGCAATGTTGGTAACGATGAATTTAACAATGACTTATCTATACTTCAATTTGCGGATGATACTTTATTATTTTCTTCTCACCTACCAACGCACATTATTGCTCTTAAGTTTATTCTTTATTGTTTTGAGATGTTATCAGGTCTTAAAATTAATTTTGACAAGAGTTCTGTTATGGTCATTAATGATTTTGGCAATGTAGAGGCAATGGTTGCTAGTACCTTAAATTGTTCTGTCATGAAATTTCCATTTGATTATTTGGGTTTTAAGATTAGGCCTTCAAAACTAAAGAAGGAGGATTGGTTAGTCATAATCGATAAGATTAATAGTAGACTATCAAATTGGAACAATAGATTTTTGTCTAGAGCAAGTAGATTAGTTCTGGTTAATTCGATACTATCTGCTATCCCTGCTTATTGGATGTCTGTACATAGATTTCCTCAATGGGTTATTGAAAAGATTGATAGAATAAGACGTAATTATCTATGGAGTAGAGGTGGTGATCCTATTTGTAGGGGTTTCAAATGTTTAGTAAACTGGGAGGTATGTTGTAAGCCTAAGAAAGATGGGGGATTGGGAATCATTAATTTAGTTAATTTTAACTCTTCCTTATTAGCCAAATGGTTGTGGAAATTTAGTCGTCCTGTAGTATCGACAACGTGGAAGGATATTGTATCAAAATTTTACTATTCAGATAGAGAATTTATTGTTGGATCTGGTAGTAGTTGGTATAATAGATTATCCTACTTTTGGAAATCAGTATTAAAGTGCTTTGATTTTTTCAACTTAGGTTATAAGGTGATTGTTCATTTGGGTAATATGAATTACTTTTGGCATGGTAGGTGGATTTCTCGTTTACCACTTAAAATTGAATTTTGGGAGCTCTTTAATAATTGTAGTTTTAAAAATGCGTTGATTACATATGTTTTTAGAAGAGATTTGGATCCCCCATGGGTGTTTTCTTTTGATAATATCTTAGAAGGGGAAATGTTAAGACAATTAGCTTTACTATATGCTAAGTTATCATTATATCACATTGATGAGTGTAGGGACTTTATTAGTTGGGATATGGATAAAAGTCAAGTTTATTCGGTTAATTCTATGTATAATAATATTAATTTTTCGGGAATCTCATTTCGGCCTTTTAAGTTTATTTGGAAATCTAATTCTCCTCCTAAAGCTAAATTTCTAATGTGGTTAATCATTCATAAGAAAATTAATACGGTGGAGCTTCTAAAGAGAAAGAATATCATTTTTGATGTTAAGTGTTATTTTTGTAATCTTTTGAATGAGGATGTTGATCATTTATTTTTCTCATGCAATATCACAAAGATTATATTTAATATGGTTTTAAGGATATTTGTTTTTGATTGTCCTAATTCTTGCAATAGTTGTGTTGAATATTGGGATTCTTATAGATTTGTTTATAATGTTAGTAAAAGATACATTTTAGATTCCTTAGTCACTATCATAAGTTGGTTCATTTGGTTGGAGAGAAATCAGAGATTTTTTTATTCTAATTCTATTTCTACGGATAATTTAATTATTAAAATAGTTTATTTTTGTTTGGATTGGATGTCTAATCCACATTACAAGCTATTCAGGAAATTGGGATTTGATAGTTTATTGATTAAGGTTAGATTTAATTTGTATCCATTTATTAGAATAACCAGTTTTTTTCGTAATAGATATCGCATTGGTTGTTAATTTTTTTTCCACACATATGTATGGTAGATACATATGTATGATTATATATATGCTTATATAATATATATATTTACACATATATTTCCATATATATATGTGTGATAAATTACTAATAGTTTGTTGAGCTTTTTGCAGATTCAGGTTGTTGATTAACAAGAAGCATTTAGCGGATAGCTGAATGGATTGGTAGCAGTTGTCGTGGGGATTGTTATTCATAGTTAGTCTTGGAGTGCTGTATTCGGTTGTTTTGTTTCTCTTTGGCTATTTTGACGTGTTTTGTTTGTATTGGAGTAGATATACTTTAATATCGGGTGGTGGCCTTGCCGGAATTCGATATTGAAGTATGACGGGCGGTGGTTTATCCGGAGCTCATCTATCTACTTCCTTTACATATATATAGCTGAGTCTGTTATTATGTAGTTGGACCTTGTAGTTTTTGGCTTTATATATATATATATATATATATATATATATATCTGTGTGTGTGCTCTCTTCTTTTCAGAAGATCACACATTTTTGTTTCAAAAAAAAAACTATAGTGTTATAATCCCTTCTTCTTAAATATCAAACTTCAAAATATAACTTTTATTCCTCAATTTAACTAAATAACTAAATAAACAATTTACGAAGAAATCATTAAATCTTGATTAAAAATGGAATGTGTGCTTACCCAAATTCGATATAATCAAATTTCAACATATAACTCTCTTTCGAATAATCTCTATTCGATAACTCCTTTTCGAATGAACTATATTCGATAACTCTTTCTTCGAATAACCATATTCGATAATCTCTCTTCGAATAACAATATTCGATTAACTCCCTTTTAACTCTATTCGAATATCTAATATTCGATAACTCCTTTTAACTCTATTCGAATAACTAATATTCGATAACCTCTTTTCGAAAAATCTCTATTCGATTTATTCTCTGCTCCGAATAACCTTATTCGATAACTCTTGTTCGATTAACTCTAATTCAATTAACTCTAACTGATTAACTCTAATTGGTTAACTCTAACTGGTTAACTCTAACTGGTTAACTCTATCTGATTAACTCTAACTGATTAACTCTAACTGATTAACTCTAACTGATTAACTGTAACTGATTAACCCTATCCAATTTACTCTTCGTCCATATTCGGTTTCAAATATCGATGTTGAAATCGATTCTTCCATATATAAGTCCTGACTTATATATTCTGTTTATCCAATTATAAATATTTTTCTTAATTTATAAAACCTTATTTGTAAATTATTCTTCTTACTTCATCTGTTAAAACAAATTTCTCTTAAATCTCACTTTGACTTCATACTCTATTATACCCGTGTACGAAGCACGTGTCTAAACGTTCCTAGTGTAAAATTCTCTTTTTATACAATCTATTCATTTTTCAAGTATTTCTTTTTTTATAATCTATTATTTTCGAAATAAATATTTTCTTTATAATTCTATTTATTTTCCTATATAAATATTTGTAACACCCCACGTCCATTAATGTCACTCACAAAGGGAATGCATTAACTTCCATGGAGGTTTTAAGTGAATATAGAACAGAAAAATTACAACAAGATAGATAATAATTAGTACTTGGAAATCTAAAACTTCATTTTATTGCAGCAGAAATTAAACATGTTTGTTACATCATAAAACCATAAATCAGAGTCAAGTACAATATCCATCTTGATAAACAAAATACATAATCCCATTACACAAATAGCCATTAAAGAAGATAACAAGCTGGACTTTACTTCAACGGTCCAAGCTTTCCAAGAGAGATAAAGCAATCCAATCAAACTCCACTAGAGCTGGGTCCAACCTAATGACCTGGAGGGGGAAAAGGATAGAAATGGAGGGGGTCAGACATAAAGTTTGGCGAGTATGATAATTCTAACAATACTATTATCAAAATAACTAGACAAAGGCATAAGTTGGAAGACAAGTAAATGTCTATGAATTATTAGGTATGGAAGAGTAGATAAAGATAACTTTTAAGATAACGTTAAAGGTAATGAAGCGACCCGAACTTCCCCGGTCTCCGAAGAGATGAGAAAGAACGAATTACTATGAGGACAAGACAAAACAGAACGCAGACGGAAGAACATTTCATTGCTATTACAACAATTCCATCAGATACAAGAATATTTAGAGTATAAATGAATAAATTACATTCGATAAATATCAGAGATTACAATAAATTACATAGCAGCGGAAAAATAATACAAAACACAACTGAAGGTGATATACGGATACTGAGCTTTCCGGATATCATTCCAGCTGTAAACCAGGATCCTATGAATATAAATCTGCAAAACCAAAACTACTAGCTGCCCGTGCGGAAAATAGGAGCACCCAGAATTTAGGTTAAAACAATAAACTCCAGGTCAGTCATGTGACTGGTGTGAGAACTAAAACAGTTATTTAAAGATTTACTTTAAAAGAGAGTAATTCAAGGGACCACGCCGTACAACACGGAACGAGTTTCCTCCCAAGAATACCAGTGCATATAGAATAAACAGCGCAATGCTTTTTCGAAAAATGAAGCTATTATAAGACCCAGGTCCCATCACACAATGCAACGCAAGACGGAGGATAAGGTTTTCCCTTATAATAGTCAAACATGCTTGGTACGTTTAAAACAAATCATTTGATACTATAATAAGTGTATAGTGTCAAAACAATTTCAATCATAAATATAAATCATAGACGACATGGGTACCATATATCATGTCGCCATACTAGTTCTACAATGAAAACCGCAATACACGTATTGGAAATTGGATTTCCGTCATGAGTCGAGGCAAGGGGCAAGCTCCTCTCCGCGTTCGAGACACTCTAGCAAATGTCTCAGGACTACACACTCTGGGCAATCCTGGAATCGGCTGGGCCAGTCCTCACTTACGTTAGAGGATTGGTTATGCCTGAACACACGTTTCCCGGTCCTTACAGACCTATAATCGAGGCGCCTCATTCCAACAACCACAAAGGTGAAAAGTATATAAATGTCAGGGCTGGTAAGTCACTGACACCACCAAAGCTAGAAAGAAACGTCGTGCTCTCCCAGCGTTCCGTATCCCGTTTTTGACTCATACCGAGGTGTGAGGCTCACGAATTCACGTTATACACAAATCTGCCACGTAGGCCGTGCTTTGATCATCAACCACAAGACTTTGCTTTTCAACAGAAGCCTTGATCCATGCAACTCAGCGTGCCACACAGGCAATTCATGCCATGCGATTGATATCTATCGATATATAACCTCTAAGCTCGTACGTCTCAGAGAAGGGCGTTAAGCAAGAGAATAAATTCTCCGCTTCCAAACAGATATATATTTAACAGAAATCAATCAACACAGAATAAAATCCAATGTCAGACACACAATTCATTTACAAGTTCGTTCTGGGTCTGAACGAAACCGGAGGCACTTTCCTCGCATATCCATCGATCTCCAGGTACGTCTGGACGACCACCAACTATTTCCATCCTCTTGGGTGTACAGCCCAATCAGGATCGTCAGTAATTACCCAAACGATGTGAAGACTTCCGGTCTTCAACCACCATCTTCATCTTCGACTTATCGTCAAATCGGTTATTCAGAATGGGTGTAAACCCGGCCTTTCCGAACAACCCGCGTATATTAAAAACAAATGTTACACAAACACAACATACGCCTCATTCCAATTCCACATTCTTAGGGAAAGGTTCCCATTAATTTTATCCAAGATAATTTTTTTAAAATTTATCCTTTAATCTTCCTTTGGATGTCATTTCAAACCAAATTATGGTTTTCCAAACTAGTCGGGATTAGCGAACCACACCGAAGTAATTATTTATTTTATTTCCCAATCCCAACCTATTCATCCCATGAAGCAAAACTGGTAATACTCCATATCTAACACCACGGTGTTATCGGTAAAATTAATTACCATTTCACGTTCAAATCTAATTAAAGATTTAACTATCGCTTTGGAGCAAAACTGGTAATACTCCATTCTCGCTCATTTCCTAAATTTGATAATTTAGATAATCAATTCACATTTCAATCTAATTGCAGATTCATTAAAAACTCCTTTTACTGGGTTAAAGAACAAATGTCATTTAAAACACAGTTCACGACAAACCCAAATCACATTCTATTTATTTATCGGGTTAAAGAACTAGTGTTATTTAAAACACCGTTCACGATAAACCCACAAATCAATTCTATTTAAAACCCATTTCAAATCCAATCTATTTATTTAAAAATAAATGGGTTTTAATTTTAGTTCAAAACTAGTTCATTTCGATAAAAATCTATTTTTATCTTTTCAAATATGGAGTTTTTTTATCCTAATTTTTTCCAAATCATTTCTTATGATTTTACACAAATTATTACTATTTTTAATAATTTTATTAAGGCCCGTACAGTCGATTTCCATCAACGGCCATCGAACTGCACTTACAACGACCTTTTCCTAATTTGATTTGGACGTATCTCCAAATCCAACCGTTAGATTTCAAATTTCCAATATTCGTTAGAAAGCTCTTTTCGATACGAACCCAACGGTTCCGGTTTTAGGAGAATCCGACAGTCGGATCTCCCGTAATGTCCGTTTGAAGTCAATGGTCGAAATTCGCGAACTGCCGCGGCGCGGCGCGTTCTATTTGGGCCATTATATTATATATATAATATATATAATAAATATTTCGTCGATTTCTATTTAAAACGAATTATATAGATAGTTTTGAATTCGTTTCAAAAACATTTTCAACTTCCATTTCAATTCAAATCAAAATTAAATTTTGCTTTATAAATTCGTTTTAAAATTCATTTCTATTCAATTCAAATTTCAATTCAATTTGAATTCATTTCAGATTGATTTTACTTCTATTTCAATTCGTTTTCAATTCAATTTAATTCGAATTCGTTTTCTATTCAATTCAATTCAAATTGTTTTCTATTCGATTCAGTTCGAATTCGTTTTCTTTTCAATCCAATTCAAATTCGTTTTCTTTTCAATTCAATTCGAATTCGTTTTCTATTTGATTCAATTCAAATTCGTTTTCTATTCGATTCAATTCAAATTGGTTTTCGATTCAAATTTCATTTCAAAATATTCGATTTCGAAATCACTTTTCAATATTCATTTTAAAATGAATAAAATCGATATAAATACCGTTCACGTCAAAATGGCGTCAATCTAATCAACACGGCTTCATATATTTCTATTTTCAAATATTCTATTTCAAATATTTCTATTTCAAAATATTTCTATTTCAAATATTTCTATTTCAAATATTTCTATTTCAAAATGTTTCGTTCAACACATGACTAATCTCAACGGATGAGTACTGTCAACACGTGAACCTTTATTTTATATTGATAAAGATGTAAATTTTATTATTAAAATATTTCGTTCAACACATGACTAATCTCAACGGATGAGTACGGTCAACACATGAACCTTTATTTTATAATATTCTTTATTTTTCCGATTGGAATGAGGCCCAATCAATTACCATATAAAGTTAATTATGTGGATTCCATACAACAAATGTATATAATAGCAACGATAAATAATCAACCATCATCCAAAGTGCACTACACTGTATAAGCATCAAATATAGATATCTAACGCTTATAACAGCCTGTCAATCAATCGATCGACATACAACTAATTATTGGGATTAGTGTATACCGTATTTTATCCCAATACCCGTGTGGGGTTTCAAACAATCAAACACAGATTTTTATTTGTGCAGTTGGGCGATGTGTAAAATTTATCGTCCCAATCAATGTCAGTCAAATCAGTGTACATAAACAAACCGTCCGGTTTGTAAATGAATATTTATTTATTCACATTCACTATATTCATATTCACGTTAAAAATTATATTTTTAACGATCAAATATTTTATTTTAACATATGAATTTCTATTCAGTTCATTCTTTAAATAAAATGATATTTTTATTTTTCTAACTTATTTTAGAAAATTTCGGCGGCATAACGGCACGATACTAGAAACGGGACAAGGCCTAGCCTTATCCCCGGTCTAGTGAAGGCCCACACCATTCACACATCAATCAAATCCATTCCATTTCACCAAACAATTCAGTTCAAACCAAATAATCTAACCAACTACACAACCAAACAATTAAACAAACAAGCCATCCATGGTCTGTGGATGACGGGTGTCGGGTGCTACTAAACACCGTCTGCATCCTAGTATATATATATAACTAGAAAAGAAATCGAAGAGTGAGAAATTCTCACCGATAGCTATTCCAACTTCACGCCACTTCAAATGTAGAAGTCTTCGTCATTCTCGCCTTTTAGTCATCTTCGTTGCCCGTATCCTCTACATATGTAAAAATCGAATTTTTACTTCGCTATTCAATATATAAAAATCGAATTTTTACTTTGCTATTCAATATATAAAAATCGAATTTTTACTTCGTTATTCAATATATAAAAATCGAATTTTTACTTCGCTATTCAATATATAAAAATCGAATTTTTATTTCGCTATTCAATATATAAAAATCGAATTTTTATTTTGTTATTCCATATATAAAAATCGAATTTTTACTTTGTTATTCAATATATAAAAATCGAAATTTTACTTTGTTATTCCATATATAAAAATCGAATTTTTACTTCGCTATTCAATATATAAAAATCGAATTTTTATTTTGTTATTCAATATATAAAAATCGAATTTTTACTTCGCTATTCAATATATAAAAATCGAATTTTTTACTTTGCTATTCAATATATAAAAATCGAATTTTTACTATGATATTCAATATATAAAAATCGAATTTTTATAATCACGCTATATGGATAAAAATTCTATTTTTACATTGCTACTATATAGATAAAAATTATATTTTTATCTCGCTATTCTCTATATAAAGATTTCGCCTTTTCAAGTATAAAGATTTCGCCTTTTCAAATACATCATTATAAAAATCACATTTTTATTTTTCTACACATATAAAGATGATATTTCTAGTATTCCTATCATGTAAAAATTATATTTTTAATTCTCTACATAAACAAAAATCATATTTTTACATCTTCTATATAGTAAAGATTATATTTTAATACTTTAAAAATATAAAAATCATATTTTTATTACTTTAAAAATATAAAAATCATATTTTTCAACTAAAAATATTTCATTCACAGAATAAAATCACACCTTTTACATCATAAAAATTTAATCTTTAACTAATTAAATTTCTAATTTTTTCTAGATTAAAATCTGAGCTTTATAATCAATGTGAATAAATAAATAGGAATAGAGAAAAAAAAACGAAACTCACAGTTCACATCGGAAGGGGCTGTTGCTCCTTCGTCAGAGGGCGTCAGGGGAGGGGGCTTCACGTCGCAGGCCAGCAAACGAAGGGGGGGGGGGTCTGCTTCAAATCGACGGAGGGGGGTCTGGGTGTCGGTCGCGGTGCTCAAAAAGGGGGGGGGGGTTGCGCCGGGTTTGATCAGGAGAGGGGGGGTCTGGACGGAAGGGGGGGTTGCGCCTGGCAGCGCGGTGGCGTGCTGCTCGGAGGAGCGGCGGCGCTCCTCCCCGCTTCTTCTTATTATTTTATTTTTTTTGATTTGAAGATCGATTCTGAAAGGGGGCCAACGGGTTTAAAGGGGAGAGAGAGAAGATATTTTTTTATTTAATTAATTAATTTGCAAAAAGTTGACTTTTACATACGACTTCTAAACAAGGCCCACCGCCTGTCGTCCATAGCTAATTACCCCCATTCCGAACACAATGGGATATGTATCGTAGGCTGATTCGACCGTTTCGATCAGTTTTCGTCAAAATCAACATATAACTCTATATATTGAATTTGAACGCGCATTTCAATTTACTGGGGTCACATACTAACTCGAAAAATTCCAGAAAAATATTTTCTAGCTTCGTATTGACGATACGGTCCTAACAAAACTAGTTTCATTGAATTCCGAGACCGTTGGAAAAATGGCCATTTTCCAGTCGATTAAAATCAACTGAAACTGGTCAAACGCGTTTTCCTTTGCCACGCTCACATATTGATTCGAAAAATTATGAAATTTGAAACCTAGCAATAATTTGACATCATGGACCCAACAAAAGTGGTTTCGTCAAAATCCGAGGTCGTTTGCAAAATGTCTATTTTTAAGGGCCTGAATTCCATAGCGACTATTCAGAATTTTCAACTGGACATATCTTTTGATTCCTGCTATGAAAATTTGATTTTTCGGATTCGTTGGAAAGATATTCCCAATTAGATCCTAATGTTTTTGGTTTCACTAAAATCCGGATTGTTTTGCACCCGGTACATTCAATTGAAGTTTGAAATCGAATTATCGAACTACCGCGCCATTTTCAATTCCATTTATAATTATATATAATTATTTATATTCTAACGACGACGTATATAATATATACGTTCGAATTATATTCAAAATAAATTTCTCGTCGATATTATTTAAAATAATCTATTTTAAATATTCAAAATTCACTAAAATTACCAAAATAAAAATTTTAAACTGGCCCAGATTTTCGTGTTGTCACAATCTCCCCCACTTAAAACTTTTCGTCCCCGAAAAGGAACAAAGTCGGAAGTGGTTTGATTAATTAACTCTATGTTCGATCCGGCTTCCATTCTCCAACTTTTCAGCTTCTGAGAATTTTCAAATTTTCAAAAATTTGGCTAACACCCTAAATTTTCGAAAAATTTCGCCATAACCTCCCCTGCACCGGGAGCCACGGGAAAATCCCGAAATTGCCATATAGACCTTCTGATCTCAAAAAGAAAAAGAAAAGGCCAAGCGGCTAGCCAATAGGCTCATAAAATCATCATCACCCAAACAAAACAGTAAATTATAGTAAACATGTACCTATTTGTCGGGCAAACAAATTTTATTCTCTGCTCTAGCCTCCTTGCTATGACCTGTTCAATGTAAGTACATGTACATGCAAGCAAATGCGACCAATTTTCAATATAATCTAATATGTGACTCAATTAGGCATAATGGTTCAAAATTATCAAACAAATAAACAAACAACACAAACATCAATCAATTAGTGAATTAGAGTTTCAAATTCATAATTTTGATATATATACAGAAAATCTTGTTTTTGATGCCAATTCACAACAATGTGTTCTAGCTATATAAGTTTTGGTTCTCACACCAGTCTAAATGGAAATATATGGATATCACACCTTCGAAACAGAACATAAGTTCGGATGATGATCGATCAATCATCAGGACCATCTCCGGGTGTCTAGAATGTGATTCTATATCTATCCAGTATATTAAAACTTCGAATATACGTTCATGACGCGCATATGCAAAATCTTTATATAATGGATTGTCCAAATTCAAAATAAATAATCAAATACGTTTAAAACGATTTAAATTTTCAAAACAAAATTGTTTTCTTTGGAAAAACATACTCTTCACACTCGTTCTAGGATAATACTGATCCTATCTCTATCGAGTCATTCTAATTGGATATTACTAATCCAATATCTGATGAATTCTTTCGTATGGTTCTAATGTGTCTTGTTCTCGAGCTCTGTAAACCAAAGCTCTGATACCAAATGAAGCGACCCGAACTTCCCCGGTCTCCGAAGAGATGAGAAAGAACGAATTACTGTGAGGACAAGACAAAACAGAACGCAGACGGAAGAATATTTCATTGCTATTACAACAATTCCATCAGATACAAGAATATACAGAGTATAAATGAATAAATTACATTCGATAAATATCAGAGATTACAATAAATTACATAGCAGCGGAAAAATAATACAAAGCACAACTGAAGGTGATATACAGATACAGAGCTTTCCAGATATCATTCCAGTTGTAAACCAGGATCCTGTGAATATAAATCTGCAAAACCAAAACTACTAGCTGCCCGTGCGGAAAATAGGGGCACCCAGAGTTTAGGTTAAAACAATAAACTCCAGATCAGTCATGTGACTGGTGTGAGAACTAAAACAGTTATTTAAAGCTTTACTTTAAAAGAGAGTAATTCAAGGGACCACGCCGTATAACACGGAACGGGTTTCCTCCCAAGAATACCAGTGCATATAGAATAAACAGCGCAATGCTTTTTCGAAAAATGAAGCTATTATAAGACCCAGGTCCCATCACACAATGCAACGCAAGCCGGAGGATAGGGTTTTCCCTTATAATAGCCAAACATGCTTAGTACGTTTAAAACAAATCATTTGATACTATAATAAGTGTATAGTGTCAAAACAATTTCAATCATAAATATAAATCATAGACGACATGGGTACCATATATCATGTCGCCATACTAGTTCTACAATTAAAACCGCAATACACGTATTGGAAATTGGATTTCCGTCATGAGTCGAGGCAAGGGGCAAGCTCCTCTCCGCGTTCGAGACACTCTAGCAAATGTCTCAGGACTACACACTCTGGGCAATCCTGGAATCGGCTGGGCCGGTCCTCACTTACGTTAGAGGATTGGTTATGCCTGAACACACGTTTCCAGGTCCTTACAGACCTATAATCGAGGCGCCTCATTCCAAAAACCACAAAGGTGAAAAGTATATAAATGTCCGGGCTGGTAAGTCACTAACACCACCAAAGCTTGAAAGAAACGTCGTGCTCTCCCAGCGGTCCGTATCCCGTTTTTGACTCATACCGAGGTGTGAGGCTCGCGAATTCACGTTATACACAAAGCTTCCACGTAGGCCGTGCTTTGATCATCAACCACAAGACTTTGCTTTTCAACAGAAGCCTTGATCCATGCAACTCAGCATGCCACACAGGCAATTCATGCCATGCGATTGATATCTATCGATATATAACCTCTAAGCTCGTACGTCTCAGAGAAGGGCGTTAAGCAAGAGAATAAATTCTCCGCCGCCAAACAGATATATATTTAACAGAAATCAATCAACACAGAATAAAATCCAATGTCAGACACACAATCCATTTACAAGTTCGTTCTGGGTCTGAACGAAACCGGAGGCACTTTCCTCGCATATCCATCGATCTCTAGGTACGTCTGGACGACCACCAACTATTTCCATCCTCTTGGGTGTACAGCCCAATCAGGATCGTCAGTAATTACCCAAACGATGTGAAGACTTCCGGTCTTCAACCACCGTCTTCATCTTCGACTTATCGTCGAATCGGTTATTCAGAATGGGTGTAAACCCGGCCTTTCCGAACAACCCGCGTATATTAAAAACAAATGTTACACAAACACAACATACGCCTCATTCCAATTCCACATTCTTAGGGAAAGGTTCCCATTAATTTTATCCAAGATAAATTCTTTAAAATTTATCCTTTAATCTTCCTTTGGATGTCATTTCAAACCAAATTATGGTTTTCCAAACTAGTCGGGATTAGCAAACCACACCGAAGTAATTATTTATTTTATTTCCCAATCCCAACCTATTCATCCCATGAAGCAAAACTGGTAATACTCCATATCTAACACCACGGTGTTATCGGTAAAATTAATTACCATTTCACGTTCAAATCTAATTAAAGATTTAACTATCACTTTGGAGCAAAACTGGTAATACTCCATTCTCGCTCATTTCCTAAATTTGATAATTTAGATTATCAATTCACATTTCAATCTAAATGCAGATTCATTAAAAACTCCTTTTACTGGGTTAAAGAACAAATGTCATTTAAAACACAGTTCACGACAAACCCAAATCACATTCTATTTATTTATCGGGTTAAAGAACTAGTGTTATTTAAAACACCGTTCACGATAAACCAACAATTCAATTCTATTTAAAACCCATTTCAAATCCAATCTATTTATTTAAAAATAAATGGGTTTTAATTTTAGTTCAAAACTAGTTCATTTCGATAAAAATCTATTTTTATCTTTTCAAATATGGAGTTTTTTTATCCCAATTTTTCCCAAATCATTTCTTATGATTTTACACAAATTATTACTATTTTTAATAATTTTATTAAGGCCCGTACAGTCGATTTCCATCAACGGCCATCGAACTGCACTTACAGCGACCTTTTCCTAATTTGATTTGGACGTATCTCCAAATCCAACCGTTAGATTTCAAATTTCCAATATTCGTTAGAAAGCTCTTTTCGATACGAACCCAACGGTTCCTGTTTTAGGAGAATCCGACGGTCGGATCTCCCGTAATGTCCGTTTGAAGTCAATGGTCGAAATTCGCGAACTGCCGCGGCGCGTTCTATTCGGGCCATTATATTATATATATAATATATATAATAAATATTTCGTCGATTTCTATTTAAAACGAATTATATAGATAGTTTTGAATTCGTTTCAAAAACATTTTCAACTTCCATTTCAATTCAAATCAAAATTAAATTTTGCTTTATAAATTCGTTTTAAAATTCATTTCTATTCAATTCAAATTTCAATTCAATTTGAATTCATTTCAAATTGATTTTACTTCTATTTCAATTCGTTTTCAATTCAATTTAATTCGAATTCGTTTTCTATTCAATTCAATTCAAATTGTTTTCTATTCGATTCAGTTCGAATTCGTTTTCTTTTCAATCCAATTCAAATTCGTTTTCTTTTCAATTCAATTCGAATTCGTTTTCTATTCGATTCAATTCAAATTCATTTTCTATTCGATTCAATTCAAATTCGTTTTCGATTCAATTCGATTCAAATTTCATTTCAAAATATTCGATTTCGAAATCACTTTTCAATATTCATTTTAAAATGAATAAAATCAATATAAATATCGTTCACGTCAAAATGGCGTCAATCTAATCAACACGGCTTCATATATTTCTATTTTCAAATATTCTATTTCAAATATTTCTATTTCAAAATATTTCTATTTCAAATATTTCTATTTCAAATATTTCTATTTCAAAATGTTTCGTTCAACACATGACTAATCTCAACGGATGAGTACTGTCAACACATGAACCTTTATTTTATATTGATAAAGATGTAAATTTTATTATTAAAATATTTCGTTCAACACATGACTAATCTCAACGGATGAGTACGGTCAACACATGAACCTTTATTTTATAATATTCTTTATTTTTCCGATTGGAATGAGGCCCAATCAATTACCATATAAAGTTAATTATATGGATTCCATACAACAAATGTATATAATAGCAACGACAAATAATCAACCATCATCCAAAGTGCACTACACTGTATAAGCATCAAATATAGATATCTAACGCTTATAACAGCCTGTCAATCAATCGATCGACATACAACTAATTATTGGGATTAGTGTATACCGTATTTTATCCCAATACCTGTGTGGGGTTTCAAACAATCAAACACAGATTTTTATTTGTGCAGTTGGGCGATGTGTAAAATTTATCGTCCCAATCAATGTCAGTCAAATCAGTGTACATAAACAAACCGTCCGGTTTGTAAATGAATATTTATTTATTCACATTCACTATATTCATATTCACGTTAAAAATTATATTTTTAACGATCAAATATTTTATTTTAACATATGAATTTCTATTCAGTTCATTCTTTAAATAAAATGATATTTTTATTTTTCTAACTTATTTTAGAAAATTTCGGCGGCATAACGGCACGATACTAGAAACGGGACAAGGCCTAGCCTTATCTCCGGTCTAGTGAAGGCCCACGCCATTCACACATCAATCAAATCCATTCCATTTCACCAAACAATTCAATTCAAACCAAATAATCTAACCAACTACACAACCAAAAAATTAAACAAACAAGCCATCCATGGTCTGTGGATGACGGGTGTCGGGTGCTACTAAACACCGTCTGCATCCTAGTATATATATATAACTAGAAAAGAAATCGAAGAGTGAGAAATTCTCACCGATAGCTATTCCAACTTCACGCCGCTTCAAATGTAGAAGTCTTCGTCATTCTCGCCTTTTAGTCATCTTCGTTGCCCGTATCCTTTACATATGTAAAAATCGAATTTTTACTTCGCTATTCAATATATAAAAATCGAATTTTTACTTTGCTATTCAATATATAAAAATCGAATTTTTACTTCGTTATTCAATATATAAAAATCGAATTTTTACTTCGCTATTCAATATATAAAAATCGAATTTTTATTTCGCTATTCAATATATAAAAATCGAATTTTTATTTTGTTATTCCATATATAAAAATCGAATTTTTACTTTGTTATTCAATATATAAAAATCAAATTTTTACTTTGTTATTCCATATATAAAAATCGAATTTTTACTTCGCTATTCAATATATAAAAATCGAATTTTTATTTTGTTATTCAATATATAAAAATCGAATTTTTACTTCGCTATTCAATATATAAAAATCAAATTTTTACTTTGCTATTCAATATATAAAAATCGAATTTTTACTATGATATTCAATATATAAAAATCGAATTTTTATAATCACGCTATATGGATAAAAATTCTATTTTTACATTGCTACTATATAGATAAAAATTATATTTTTACCTCGCTATTCTCTATATAAAGATTTCGCCTTTTCAAATATAAAGATTTCGCCTTTTCAAATACATCATTATAAAAATCACATTTTTATTTTTCTACACATATAAAGATGATATTTCTAATATTCCAATCATGTAAAAATTATATTTTTAATTCTCTACATAAACAAAAATCATATTTTTACATCTTCTATATAGAAAAGATTATATTTTTAATACTTTAAAAATATAAAAATTATATTTTTATTACTTTAAAAATATAAAAATCATATTTTTCAACTAAAAATATTTCATTCACAGAATAAAATCACACCTTTTACATCATAAAAATTTAATCTTTAACTAATTAAATTTCTAATTTTTTCTAGATTAAAATCTGAGCTTTATAATCAATGTGAATAAATAAATAGGAATAGAGAAAAAAACGAAACTCACAGTTCACATCGGAAGGGGCTGTTGCTCCTTCGTCAGAGGGCGTCAGGGGAGGGGGCTTCACGTCGCAGGCCAGCAAACGAAGGGGGAGGGGGGCTGCTTCAAATCGGCGGAGGGGGGGGGGGGGGTCTGAATGTCGTTCGCGGTGCTCGAAAAAGGGGGGGGGTTGCGCCGGGTTCGATCAGGAGAGGGGGGGGGGTCTGGACGGAAGGGGGGGTTGCGCCTGGCAGCGCGGTGGCGCGCTGCTCGGAGGAGCGGCGGCGCTCCTCCCCGCTTCTTCTTTGTTTGTTTTTTGATTTGAAGATCGATTCTGAAAGGGGGCCAACGGGTTTAAAGGGGAGAGAGAGAAGATTTTTTATTTATTTATTTATTTAATTTGCAAAAAGTTGACTTTTACATACGACCTCTAAACGAGGCCCACCGCCTGTCGTCCATAGCTAATTACCCCCATTCCGAACACAATGGGATATGTATCGTAGGCCGATTCGACCGTTTCGATCAGTTTTCGTCAAAATCAACATATATCTCTATATATTGAATTTGAACGCGCATTTCAATTTACTGGGGTCACATACTAACTCGAAAAATTCCAGAAAAATATTTTCTAGCTTCGTATTGACGATACGGTCCTAACAAAACTAGTTTCGTCGAATTCCGAGACTGTTGGAAAAATGACCATTTTCCAGTCGATTAAAAGCAACTAAAACTGGTCAAACGCGTTTTCCTTTGCCACACTCAAAAATTGATTCGAAAAATTATGAAATTTGAAACCTAGCAATAATTTGACATCACGGACCCAACAAAAGTGGTTTCGTCGAAATCCGAGGTTGTTTGCAAAATATCTATTTTTAAGGGCCTGAATTCCATAGCGACTATTCAGAATTTTCAACTGGACATATCTTTTGATTCCTGCTATGAAAATTTGATTTTTCAGATTCGTTGGAAAGATATTCCCAATTAGATCCTAATGCTTTTGGTTTCACTAAAATCCGGATTGTTTTGCACCCGGTACATTCAATTGAAGTTTGAAATCGAATTATCGAACTACCGCGCCATTTTCAATTCCATTTATAATTATATATAATTATTTATATTCTAACGACGACGTATATAATATATACGTTCGAATTATATTCAAAATAAATTTCTCGTCGATATTATTTAAAATAATCTATTTTAAATATTCAAAATTCACTAAAATTACCAAAATAAAAAATTTTAAACTGGCCCAGATTTTCGGGTTGTCACAGGTAACGTTAAAGGCACACCTAATTACTAACGAATGATTACTACACTGCACCGCACCAGTCACCCTAAAGGTTGATCCCACTTGCTTCACACAGAAACTATATAAATAGCCTTACGTACCCCTAGCTGACTACATAGGTGTCATCTGCCCCTATCTCCACTAGGTGTACCCCACTACCCACTTGCGATCGGCTCCCTACTCGTAGATACCCGTGCTGGCCCCACAATGGGGTGTATCACTTCCCTAAAGTGGCAACCCGATACAACTTGAGAATGCACGGCTTATACCTACACGATGCAACAACGTCTTACCTACCGGCCCGGGTCCACACACACATATGAAACCCGTTGGACTTGCGTTGCCACCGCTCCCCGTTTTGGCCTCTTATAGTCAAGCCCAGTATGCGTGTCCCGTCCTCGACTTGGGTCGAGCCCACAAAGATACGTTTGGATACTGGTTGAAATGGGCCCCCACAAGCTAACCACCTAAGC
This sequence comes from Allium sativum, assembly GCA_030737875.1. Taxonomy (NCBI): domain Eukaryota; kingdom Viridiplantae; phylum Streptophyta; class Magnoliopsida; order Asparagales; family Amaryllidaceae; genus Allium; species Allium sativum. The sequence continues at coordinate 795,288,223 of CM060919.1, read as the reverse complement.
TTGTCCACTAGTACATCCCACTTAACCCTCTTAGTCATGTTTATTTACATGTGTATTTGGTTAAGTCTTACTAATCGTATTTCACATGCCACTAAGGGCACCCACTAGATTCCTCATGCCACCTAAGGCACCTACTTAACCCCCATGTCCCACCGTACATGTTTATCTGGTTAAGTATTTCTTAATTCATTTAGGCCATAACCTCATAAAGACCTCTCACATTAGACTGGCATTTATGGCAGCTGGATTTGCCGGGCGGGTCCGGGCAGTCTTACACCATAAAAGAGTCTAACCTCGTGTCTTTACAACTGTTATGCTTTAGTTTGGCCTAGGACCTCTCACATTGGGCTGACATTTGTGACCATTGGATTTGCCGGGCGGGTCCGGGTAGGTTTACGTCACAAACGAGTCCAACCTCGTGTCCTAAGCATTGATTATCACTTATAATCTTTTACTCCACTTTTAATAATTCCCTATCCAAATTATTAATTAAGTCCACTTTTATTGATGTCCATAATTGACTCAATTATGGTCATCCACTCATGGCATGCAAAATCATATCAATTGCACCCCAACTTCTTATTATTAAATCCTTAATATTACCCCTACCCCACGTTTATACGTTCGCTTTATTCAACGCATAATATACATTAGACTCGAATAGTCTAACTCATAGGACAAAAATAAATTATCACAACATATAGACAATTAAAATGAATCTAATCTTAATAGGGGTGAAACTTGCATAAACTACACATGTTAAGGATCTAAAGGTGTCAACTTGTTAAATGTCACAATTTACATTATATGATCATAACCCAAATTTGTGTATATACTTGCATATGGGGTTTTAGACAACATAATGATGGTGTGAACTAACATAGAATTTCACATATGTCATAGCATAATTATAGATGTCATAATAGATGTCATGGCATATGTTCATAACTTTTACTAATCAACCTAAGCTTGCATACATGGTTTGTCACATAGATCAACATAACCCAAACATGATGATTTGATTAACATGAACTAACTAGCATAGACAATAACATCATGACTTTATAACATGTATGATTCATTTCAATTTAGCATAGAAAACTACAACCTATACAACATCATCATAGCATGATTTACAACATATAGAATATCATCATCACATAGCATAGGATTTATAACATACATGATAGCATAAGGTTTTCAACAACATATATGATAATCCACATCATTCACTTATAATCCATTCATGACTTAATCTAATTAGTCTAACAATAATCTTGTTAAGATCATCATACTCACAAATTAGAGGAAAAAAGAGTCTTGATTTGCTTTAGAGTTGAGTAGAATTAGGTTTTGATTAGCTTTTCTTCCTTCTTAGTTGGCGGCGGCTCCACTGAGTTCCATGGTGGCGGTATGACGGTAGCTATTCTATTTTTCATATGAATTAGGGTGAGAAACTACCTAGGTATTTATAGAGTTTAGGGTTTATTTAGACCGTCAGATCAACTTAGAACTAAACTGAACCGTTTAATTTGCCAACTCAGCCCTAAAGACACATCAGCAGCTCAAGATTGGGCTTAGTCAAAACCCTAGCCGACTAACCGGGTCAACACCCAGGTCGACACTATAGTCGACCTGGGGGGGCAGGTCGACACTAGTGTCGACTCCCCAGTCGACCTGCCTGGGCGGGAATTTTCCCGCCCAGCCCGCTTCTGCACTTTCAGTTTGAATTTTAAATTTCGTGAGAGCTGTTTTGAATTTTCTGAAACTTCCGATGGTCATAACTTTTTCATACGAAGTCCAATTCACGCAAACTCGGACTCTATTTCGACCAGAATTCCGAGACGAACACAATGGCGCAACCCGTTTACCACAATTCTCACGTCTGAGATTAGTTATTCTTTAATTTGTGAATATTAATATTAACCGAATTACGGGGTGTTGCATTCTCCCCTCCTTAAAGGATTTCGACCCCGAAATCTTCAAGTTAAGAAGAATGTATATCCTAATCAACCAATCATCCATCTACTCAACCATCAAACACAGGCATTCATTGTCCTTATAGACTTCTAATGCTTTCATGTTTAAATGCATAGTGTGTGTATATGTCCATATCTAATGCAAAATCAGGCGGTCCACTGATTCAGTTGACCTCCTTAATGCAAACCATGATAGTGCCATGCATCCATTATGTATGCAAAAGTTCCCTATCGATACATATTATTTCTACATGCGTGCACAACCATCATCTGAATGCAGCATCCATATGATAAACAATCATCATGCATCCATTTTACTAAATACAACCATATATATGCAATATGCAATATGAAGTGACTGAGCCGATCTAGTGCCTAATAGTGTGTGTATATGCGTCCACGAGCAACCACTAGCAAACACTTGCATCCACTTTGCATCCATCATACATAACATGTCTCAAACAAATGTTTCAACCATAGGATTATCCTAACTAAGGTCAAGGATACTAGCGAGAGGATACTCTAAAGGTAAGATAAGTACAAGATAGGCGATAAAGGAGAAATTAAAGGACATACCCTCGAAAAGGAAAGGGTATCGTGAACGCATCTTCTCTTCTGTCTCCCAGGTAGCGTTGCTCTCATCATCTCCCCATTGTACTTTGACTAGTTTGACCTCTCGATTTCTCAGCTTCTTAATCTCTGACCCAAGAATGCGCATTGGAGCTCGTCGAATCGTCGCATCACACTCTATCTCCACCTCTCTAAGCAAGTTCGGCTCTACCACTTCCGCGGTCTCGTGTAAGCACTTCCTCAAATGTGACGCATGGAATACGTCGTGTACACCACTAAGTCTCTCAGGCAACTCCACTCTATACGTCATCCGTCCAATCTTCTCCTTAATAGGAAACGGTCCTACGAACCTTGGTGCTTACTTCCCAACGGACCCAAAGCGAACAACGTTCCGTAATGGAGACACTTTGATAAAGACCATGTCCCCAACTTCAAACTCAAGATCTGTTCTCCTCTTGTCCGCATAAGATTTCTGCCTATCTTGTGCTGCTTTCATCCTCCTTCGAATCAAGTCGATCTTCTCCGAAGTCTCCCTAATCATATCGGGCCCAAGTAAGATCTTATCCGTAGATTCCCACCAACATGTAGGTGAACGACAAGGTCGTCCATAAAGAGCTTCGAAAGGTGCCATTCCAATGCTGGACTGAAAGCTATTATTGTACGCGAACTCTACCAACGGAAGATGCTCTTCCCATGTACCCCCAAAGTCTAGGATACATAGCCTCAAAAGATCCCCTAGAATGCGATTCACCCTCTCGGTTTGGCCATCCGTCTGAGGATGATATGCGGTGCTCAAACATAACTAAGTCCCTACCACCTCTTGTAAGCTTCTCCAAAATTCGCTAGTGAAAATAGGATCGCAGTGGCTCACTATGCTAGAAGGAACACCATGCAAACGAACTATCTCTTGGACATATACAGAAGCTAACCATGGAGTAGTCCTCTTACTCTTCACGGGAATGAAATGGGCGCTCTTAGTAAGTCTATCTACTATAACCCAAATCCCAGTATTACCCTTCCTTGATCTTGGTAATCCATCCACAAAGTCCATCGAGACACTTTCCCACTTCCATAGTGGAACCTCCAATGGGTGAAGCAACTGTAACAACTCGTATTTCGATAACATGTTAAAACGAGAATCAAGGCAGAATTTAATTTTAAATTCTGAATCAATTAAAACGGGCTATGCCATTGCGTTCGTCTCGGAAAAATACGCGAAATAGAGTCCGAAATTTTGTAAATCGGAGTCCGTATGACCCGGTTAAGGCCCAAAGAAGATTTCTGGAAATTTGAATTTCGGAAACAGTTTTGGAAATCAGATCTGGGGCTAGGCGGGAAGTTTCCCCGCGTAGGCCATGTCGACAGGGCTGTCGACAGGCCTGTCGACTTGGGCCCAGACCAAGTCGACAGCCCTGTCGACTTGCCTGTCGACAGGGGGTGGCCGGGGCAATTTGCCTGGCGCACCTGTTTGTCTCACCTGGTCTTGTTCTTGGGCTGGTTCTGGAAGCTTCCGAGATCTGATGGTCCTGATCTATCCTAGGGTTAATCTAAGGGCCTAAAACTATCCTAATCTCTATAAAAAGACCCTAAACCTAACCTAAATCCCTAAAAATCAAACCTAGCAACTAAGTGCTGCCAAAATCAATCTTGATCATGGCCTCCATCTCAAATCCCTAGAGCCTATGCATTCAAATCGGGTTCAAATCAAAGGATGCAAGCTTGCTACACCAAATCAAGGCCAAATCAACATTGCTATGCGAGTTTCGTGATGGTTCTTCATCAAAGGAGGCACCTTTCGTAGCCAAGATGATTCATGCTCCTTTCCCTAGGCCTAACTATGTAAGTTCTAGCCACTTTTAGATGGAAACGGTAGTTTTGATAATGACATGGGATAAAATGAGGCTAAACATGATTATGCGAACCTATATGAACCTTACCTTGCCTCTTGTGTTCATGATTATGATTTTAGGCCATGTGAGTGACTTAATCATGCCTCTCATGCTATGCATAACCTAGTTTAACTTGCAAGTTTGGATCTTTATGCATAAAATGCTAGCATGAACCTTTAGGAACCACTTTATGTGTGAAACATTGGCTAAGACAAGATTTTGGGGCTTATGCATGTTTATGAACCCAAACCCCTTATGGTAACATGCAGGTTTGTGGCCAAATCCTTTATGAGATTATGCATGCTCGTGGCCAATCCCCTCTTTTTAGTTGTGCACGTTTATGGCTAAACCCTTTTTGATAATATGCATGTTTGTGGCCAAATTACCTTATGACACTATGCATGTTTATGGCCAATCCCTTTATGATGTTATGCATGTGGAAGCCAAGCCCTTTTTAGCATCATGCATGTTTTGAGACCAATATGTGACATAGTATCCTTACTATGTTGACTCGCCTTGCTTGCGTTGGGAAAACACGATTTTGGGTAGTTAGATAAACATGAACATGTCGCGAAATCTTAACTTGATTATGACATGTGTTTATACTTGAAAATATGACTTGGAAGATAACATGGAAGTTGACATGTAAGTATGCATAAAAACATAAGCTTGGGAATTTACCTATTAAGTTAGGTCTACCCATTGGGAATTTACCTATTAAGTTAGGTCTACCCAATTGCTTGAAAACTTGAATATGAACATGACACTAGACTAAACATGGAAGTGGCCAACTCGAGGTTGGGTTGAGTTTGCAACGTAAAACTACCCGGAACCGACCGGCCTAACTAGTAGTTGCAAACAATAGGACTCAATGTGAGAAGTTGGTCATGTTGTGCTTGAACCCGAGGTTAGACCAAGTTGTGGTGTAAATCTACCCGGACCCGCCCGGCTTAACTAGTAACCACAACAAAGTCTAATGTGAGAGGTTGGGGTGCATTAAATAATTAATGCCACATAATAGGGTTAAGTTAATTTGATTAATGAGGCTTAACCAAATATGATATGGACAAATGGGTTAAGTAATTTGATTAGGCTAATGATACTTAACAAAACATGATAAGCTTGGGTAGGTTAAGTAACTTGATTTGCCTAATGACACTTGACCATTTTTATACGACTAGTGGACGGGATTAAGTTAACCAACACTTCATCAATCCAACACGATAACGTGATAAGGTTAAGTAAATTTTCTTAATGACACTTAACCGAATAATACAGTTAATGGATGGGGTTAAGATTAGGCTTAACTAATCTAAACATGGTAATCGGATGGGGTTAAGTTAAACACTTAACTAATTTAACACGATGATTTGAGGAGGTTAAGCGACCTATACTTAACCAATCTAACTCGTTAATTTGATGAGGTTAAGTTAACCTATACTTAGCCAATCTAAGGTGAAAACATGATAAGGCTAAGACACGAATCGTTTCGAATACGCTTGACCGATTTGACTCGGTAATTTGATAGGGTCAAATTAATATATACTTAACCAATCTAAAATGATAATTAGACGAGGTTAAGTCATGGATTGCTTGATATACTTAACCAACTGGACACATGGTCTGTAGGGTTAAGTCTTGGACTTGGATACTTAGCCAGTTTCGACATGTTTTGTAGACGGGTTAAGTTGTGAACTTAGGTGACACTTAACCCATTAGATAAACCCTAATTCGGAGGATTAGGTAAATAACCATAGTTAACCAGGAAAATGGAAATAAGGCTAAGTGGTAAACCTTAGTTAAGGGAAACTAAGTAATAATTCTTAGTCAAGGAAATTTGGACCACCTCTTAGATAGATGAGTAACCCGATACGGTAGGTCATCGTTTAAGTATACGGGTAGGAGCAGGCTATCTGATTTAGATAAAGGCTCCAGCGAACTGGGTAACGAAGCAGCGGCCTCGGGGAACGTAAGGATATTCTTGGTATCCCTCTGTGAGGTCGCAGATGATCATCCTGGGCTCACAAGAGGTTAAGGTCTGCGTTAGAAGAACCAAGAGTATGCCTTGGTTGCTATACGAGCGACCTAAAGACTGGGATGGATAGCAGTGAGTCAACGAATACATGATAGTGCCCTAGATAGCAAGTTCGTCGATCATCTACCATCTTGAGTCAAGCGTGTACGTACGGAAAGGCAGGGAACACCCAACAGACCATAATTGCTATCTAATTATGGGTGAGGTAGGCCGTAGGATGTGGGCTGGCCGGAGTGTAGTTCTCATGCAAGATTTTCTCTTGTGTTGCCTTTCACTAGTTGAGGGAGGGGTCTCGTGGGACCATAGCCACGTGTAGAAAAGCAGACCTTAGTATCTGCATCGGCAGATAAATCTAAAGCTCCCGACCGAGTCCTGTATTTCTTGCTTCGCCCTGTGACAGGACTCGGATGGCACGATGTGATACATGTGCATACAGTTATAGAAAAACGATTCACGATGAATGCGTGGGAAAAAGGGCGCGGTTGAGGGTTGGCGTAATCCCTAGTGGTGCTAGGTGGCTTAACCCAAACCGAAATACGAAAGCATGCGATAGGTAAGCGTAATCCCTAGTGGTGCTAGGTGGCGTAAGTCCTAGTAGTTCAAATGATGATTCATATGGAAGAGCCTAGCTAGAACAAGGGTGACAGTCCAAACGATTTCAAGGATAATACGACATGAGGAAGTCCGTACGAGGTACGGCAAAGGGCTGGACTTATATACATGGAAAGAAACATATGATTTGAGTAACCTATATATGCGATATATTAGGTTGACATGGACCATTACATGACTTTGAGTAAGGGACATTCATGGTTAACACATAACAAGGCTGAGATACTAGTACGGAGGGTGCAGAGCAAATATACATGTTAGAACTAGGAAGAATATACATAATAGATACCGTGGGATGTTAGACGGGGCAGATACCTTGGGATAATGTACTCGATAGAAATCTGACGATGTGATACCTTGACTTATCATAACACCGTAGTTTATCATGATACCTTAGTTTACCTTGCCACAGTAGTTCAACCGGCTGCCCTGGTTTAGTTTATCTATCTTGTAGTTATCCTTATGTTTACTTTCAGTTTATGCATGTCATGTTACCTTTACCTGTTTTTATACTGGAAGTAGATAGGACTTACTCAGTCTTTTTGACTGACCCGTTTTGTTTCGCCTCTTTTCTTCCGTTTCCCCCCCAGGTTACAGGGAGGAAACAATGCTGTTTAGTTCGGACTTCTTCTGCTTGAAGGTCATCATGGATGGCTTGGACTTTTCCTGGCTATGGCTACTTTACTGTTTTTACTTGGGGAATAATTTATGAAAAAAAGTCTTTATGCTTCTTTACTATTGCAAGGCAGGTTTTGATGTACTCTGATGTAAAAGGCTTTAGACCTTATGTATTCATGTTATGAAAGATTGATTTTACTTCCGCTATTTTATATGTTCTGTCTTGTGATATTTCTGTGCATGTTTACCAATAATGCCCCTCTAAAGCTAGTGCATTCCTCTGCGAGTGACCCTAGCGGAGGCGGGGTGTTACATTTGGTATCAGAGCAGAAGGTTACTAGACTGGGCAAAAGTTTTTAAAGACCTTCTGAAAATTATTTGAAAAACCGTTTACAAAGAAGCATTTTTCGAGAAAATTTTCTTTTAAAAAGAAAAAGGCTATTCCCCAAAGGCCATTAGCATTATCCTTGTTTCCTTGATTGAATCTCTTTTCCTTTCTTTCCTCCATCTGTAGTCACAGTGGTTTTGACTGCGACTAGTCTTTCTAGCTGCATAAGTGTTTCCCGTACGATGGAGGTGGTTCTCGAGAGACCGTTGCAGAGTTATGCATAAAAAAGATACAAGCTTAGGGGTAAGCAACATGTTGGTATGGCTGAGTCCTAAAAGGAGGGAGAAAGATGAACAATGAAACCCATGACGAGAGAGTACCTTTGGCATGGTGAAACGGGACGGATAGTTAAGTATCATGGAACAAGGGCAAGATCATTCGGAGGGCAATAGTATGCTCTCATTTCTAGGGTACCTCAGAAGGAGGGTAACGATCTTGTTAAAGGTTTAGCTTTTCTTCTCTATCATCCTGTCGGGACTTTGTTTTGATCACTGCATCTTTTAAGTCCGCTTCGATAGTTGAGTCTCTGCACCTTAGTACTAGCGTAGTAGAGGATCCCGTTTTTGTCTCAAGTCCTATTGGAAGATCGGTCCATTTACTCATGGCTTGTTTGGATTTGAGAATGTCTATGTCAAGTATTGAGCTTGGAAATAATGCTTATGATTATAAGTTGTGGATGGATTCTAGGGATGAAGTGGTTATCCAGTAAGGGGTGCCACTCTCGGTTTTAGAAGGAGGGTAGTTAGACTCTTGGCTTGCTTTGGTAATACCCTCGAAGTATCGCGTAACCTTTTGAGTTCTGTCATGATTAGTTACTTAGAATCCCTAGATGCCTTTGTTGGAAATTAGAAACCCGATCGAATGGTGCTCGCTAATAAGACGGATGGTTTACTTCGATTATGTATGGGTTATGGGAATTACCCTAGTAAGTGCGCACGGTAACTTGTTTACTTTCAAGAGAAAGTTTTTCTACGTGGAATACCTTGTGGTACGAGGTCCAGGATTCACTAATGAAATTTTGGAAAGCTTGCGTGGAATCATGAGTACGCAGTCCTGTTTGCGCCATGTTAGATCGAAATTTGGACCTAACACCCAAATTGTTATGAACTGTAGAGAATTCTAAATGAGGAACAAGGAAAAAGAAAATAACACTCAGAATTTATAGTGGTTCGGCGTTAACGAGCCTACGTCCACTTTATATCTTATTGATTATGCTTTAAAAGCTAGTACAACAGTGATTTCTCTTATATTTCAATGGTTTGACAACAATGGCGGACTCAGTACTCACTATTGCCAAAAAGATCCCGAAAAATGCCAAGCTCTGGGCTATTTATAGCTGATTTTGTCAGACGGATCGCGGACACGTGGCACGAATCCCGAGATTTCCGGATCGCATCGCCACCATTGAAGAAACAGTCAAACTAGCCGTTGTGAACAGGTGTCGTCAGATCCGTGCGATTCGGATCGCTGAAGACCAGCTCGTGGTTGAACGGGTCAGGGGGTTCGGTTCGTTACAAGGGATCGGATCGCCTGGAGGTGACGTTCGTCGACGAGATGGGAGCGATCCGTTCCTGGGCGAGTCGACAGAGCGCGATCCATTCCTGGGCGAGACGATGGCGTGCGATCCGTTCCTGGGCGAGACGATGGCGTGCGATCCATTCTTCCACTTTCTTGGGGGACTTGGTTTCCTGATTTCCTTTCATGAATGATCCTGGATGGCTTGGTCAAAAAGCGAGCCAACATTTTGCCCCCTCGAAGTATGTTTTAATGATGGTGAAACATGCTTCGAAGATGCTTATTGACTCTCCTGAAGGGATGTAAGTTAACAGTCGCATTGGTTCAAATTGACACATGCATGAATCGGATCGCCATAGGACGACACGGTCCGATTTGGTCATCTGCTCGTCTCGTGCTGAGTTCCTAGGGTCTTGTGCGATACGGGGCGCATCTTCCTTCGAGTCGTATTGGACCCTGAGCTTCGTGGGCCATCATTTCAAAGCGGTCCGTGGGCTTCTTTGCGATTCCGTTTCTGGATCGTGGCCTGTGGGGCGCTTCGTGGATCGAATAAGACAAAGGAGAGGAGGCAAACGGTCACCTTCTTTGCCTATATAAGCCGACGTTCCCCTCTTCATTCTCCTTCTTTTTCTTCTCTGCTGAATCGTCTCGCGCGAGCTATCGAAAAACGAATCCAACCTTTTAAAACTTTCGAAAATCCAAGAATTCTCTCAGTTTTTAGAAAGGTAACTTTATAGAAAGCACTCTCATACTACTTTCATGAATTTCTACGGCTGATTCCAGAGAGAAACAATATAAATCCGCTACTTTCCGAATAAATCACCAAGTCGCCATGGCCATTGAACGCGGAGCTCAGAACTTGAGGATGGGAAGGAGATGAGGAAGAAGAAGGATGCAGAAGGAGAAGGAAGGCCGACTCGGATCGTGGTCAATGATTGAGGACGGAAGCAAGTGGCGGGACGAAAGATTGGGATGGCAACCAAGGGTCGTATCACGGTAATCGCAACGGTTCGTGAGGGAGCCTTCCCTTCGTCCGACGATTCGATGAGGGGCGAACTCTCTGCTATGCGAGTCGAAGGGGGCGATCCCTCTGCTATGCGAGTCGAAGGGGGCGATCCCTCTGCTACGCGATCCGTCTCACGGCTGGTGATACGAAGAAATTTCAGTCTTTAATCAGCGCCTGGTCGCTACAAAACTCTGGACAGTTAGGATAGAGCCTTGACGTTGATCTCTCTGGACTAAATGACTTCATGATTTGACTGCATATGACGACTAACGACCTTTAATAACCTCGACTGCTTTCATGTTTTATTATCGTTTTTAATAATGCTCACACACAAACACACACAGCAGCACTTGCACACACGGGGGACGGGTAGTGTTGATCTTATCGTTCATATTTTCTCGTCCTAGCAGCAATGTCGAACGACCACTCTTCCTCAAGATCTGTAGCCGAAACGGAATCCGAGACTCTTGAACAGCATAATCCTCAAATTCCCCCAATCAATCCAGAAGGTGAAGATTCCGGGTCTGAATATGAAGCCACAGAATCAGATCCGACAGAAAGCACGTCATCCAGCAACAACTCCGAGTCTGACGAACGAGCTCCGGACGAAATTCCAGGCGCAGTCAGGATAGATAAATTCTCTGACTCTTTAGCGTCCAAGCTCGACGAGATAAAACTCAAGAGAATCTGCTTAAGACACGGCATTCCTTGGGACGATGTCTTAACACCTGGAAGCGAAGACAGACCCCATCTAGCACCGGAAGGGTATATGTCGATCAGTCGGACAATGTGCCTAGTAGGAGCTATTCCTCCGTTCCCTCCAATTGTCATTGAAACTCTGAGACGATTAGGCATTGCCCCGATGCAGCTTCATCCAAACGCCTACGCGTCTCTATACTCTTTATATGTTGCTTATGCGGAAATCTTGCACGCCGAACTCAAATTCAGGGACCTGGTGTTCTTCTTTCTTTTCAAGCACCGTTCTTCTGCAACTCCCAACTTTTCCTTTTTTGAATCAGTGGCGAACAGGAAAGTTCTGTATGACGGATACAGCAACATCGGGGATCCTAAGTCTGACTGGTTTTACATAAGAAGACAGGCTGGATGCTCACGGAGATGGCTTAAATCAAGTAAATTTTGATCGCCTAGTTGAATATCTTGCTTGGGGAGTTTAAATAATAACATTCGTCCGCTTTTTCCTTTGTCTTAAACAGATCATGTCTTCCCGAAAACAGAGGGTGCATTATACAACAACCGGTTATCCATTCTTTTGCAAAGCAGATCCGACTTTTTAAGGATTAAAAAATGCATTACGGATGACAACCTTCACAAGCATCGCCTCTTGGATAGGAAATTTGGACTTGGAACCGGCGGCAAACCTTATAAATATGTGCCCCCGACGGAAGAAGAGGGAACTTCACAAGCGGCGGAGACAACCAAATTTCACAAAAGTCCTTCTCCGATAGTCATCCAAGACGACGAAGACTTGAATTTATACAGGGGGGATGAGTCCCGTGTTGATGCGTCGAAGGAAATCCTTACCTCTGCCCCAATGGAAACTGTCGGTGATGACGAATTGACAGAAGAACAGTTATTCGACGAGCTGAATAAAATCCCTTTACCCGACATTGAATACACGGAAAAAGACTTCGGCGAGGAGCCTTTCTTTTCTGCTCCCGAAGAAGCGGTTGATTCAACAAGGGGACGTGAAATGGGCCAGATGAGCCAGTCTCCAGGCCCGGGTCTGTTAGGGGGAATTATATGGGACGCATACCTCACACACACTGCATGACCATGCACTATTATGCCGTGGATATTCAATGTGATAATATGCTCATCTTTTCTTTTTTGCAGGAGCGATGTCGTGCAGGAAATCTTATTCGTATCGTTCTCTTCGCGAAGGCACCCCCAGCCTTCGTTCGGGTACTGAGCGCCCTCGCGGTCCTTCTCACAAGCCGAGCTCTTCGCAACCTCGATCTCCATCCAAATCAACTTCTACCAGGCCTTCGAGTCATCCGACGATTTCGACCGGGGGGAAGACACTTCCAAAAGAGTTGACTCCTCCAAAGAGTGCGCCTTCCCACAGTCGGTCGTCCAAAAGGCGTCACGAATCCAAGGATGGGGACAGAGATTCTTCCAAAGAAACTGAGCAAGAGAGAAGTAACATTATCCCCACCAGCCAACCAGAATTAGCTGCCCCCGGTTCGCGGGACTACGTTCACGGTCCTGAAATCCAAGGTAGGCTGGAAAAGCTACGGGAACAATTTCCAGGAATGTTCTTCGATAGGATGGTCTTTGTTCCTGCCTTGGAGCCAGTTCCTAAAAACTGGGATAAAGAAGTCATCGGGCATATCCGTCACGTGGCCAAGCAGTACGAGACGATGAAAAAGCACGCACTTAATCTTTCGGAGGTCATCCGAACACTCGAAATAGAAGCTCACAGGTCTAAAGCAAAACTCGAAAATAATGAAAGGGCTAGGACAAAATTAGGGAAGGATCTGGAAGACGCTCAAGCCCAGCTCGCTTTGGCACAGAGAGACGCCGCAAACTATAAAACTGAATTAGAAAATGCCAAGCAGCGATTTCATTCAGAACTGGATTCCAATAGCCAGGAAAGAATGGCCTTAAAAAAGGAAGTTGAAGACCTCAGAATGGCCAACATCGAATTGGTAACGGCACAAGGCCATTTTTTGATGGAGAAGGCTGCTTGGGAGGCGGAAAAAGCGAGTCTAAAGGAAAGGTTGGCTCTGGCAGAGGCGGAAAAAGTGATTTTGAATGATCAGGTGGCAGATGCGGAGAGACGGGCAGCTCTTGCCGAAAAGAACGTTGATAGCGCCATTGAAATAGCCACTGCCTCCAACAACAAACTCCTTGAAAGAGAGAAAGAAATCGAGGGGTTTGAGGAGATGATTTTTGATTTCCTTGGCCAGGTTCTCAAAACTCGCAATATCTCATGGATCCCGGATTATCATGTTACTTTGGCCAACTTATGGGATGCCATCGTGGAGGGCGAAAAGCATAGACTGGGGGTCGAAGAGATCAATGAAGACGAATTGATGAAGAACATCCTAAGGGACAACGAGCCTGAGGATCTGGCAGAGGGCCGTCGCTTAATCCTGGCGGAAATGGAGAAGGAGAAAACCATGGCTAAAGGCAAAAGCAAAATTAACGAAGGTTCCAGCTCCGTCGCGAAGTCTAAAACCTCCGAAGTTGAGGAGTATCATCCTGACGATCCGCTGATCCCCTTAGGCTTAACTCCCGTGGCTGTTGGAGCATCCGGATCTACTCAAGAGGGAGTGTCTGCTGAAGGTACCTTACTCTTTTCCCAACAATTTGCCAAAGCGATTGCGAACTGTCGTCGTCTAACAGGATAACCCATTGAATTAGTAATGTGTGTCTCTCATAATGCAGGTGGCGAGCCCGCCGACAAGGGTGTTGGAAAAGAGAGAGAAGTGGAGGAGGGGACCGTCCTGCCGGGTGCTGAAATCGATGTTTCAGAGCGAGTCGAGGCCGCAACAGCTGAAGGAAGCATCTCGGTGCATAGCACCGACGTACCCAAAGATGCTGAGACTATCGAGGCTTTAAAAGATTTGGATGGTCGGCATGTGGATGACGAAGAGGATACCACCGGCACCAAGAAGGCCGACGATGATGATGATGATGAGGAACCCCTGGCCAGCCGAAAAGCCAGACAAGAGAAAGAGTTGGCTTTGAAGAAGGTGGGGGATGAGGCTTTGGATGTGGTCCCTCTTGCAGGGTTCGATCCCAAATCTGGGATGATTATGAAAATCCAGTCCAAGTCCATCAGCCGGCAACTTCACTTTGCAAACCCTGATGACTTCCCGGCTTCCCTCTCCGGCAGAAGCAAGGGAAAAGATGGGGGAGAGGAAACCTCAGAGGAGTCAGATGCTCCCCTCGTGGACAAGCGGAAAAGGAAGAAGGGGGATCCATCTGAAGCCGACAAGGAGAGGCTGGAGAGACAGAAGCGAGAGAAGATATCAAAGCATAAATAGGATGTTTATTGATATTTTGTCTTTTAAGCTTCCCACTGGCCAGGAAGTGTAATTGTGAGACTGGCCCTCACTTTTGTTTCTAGCTTGTTTTCACTTTGCTGATTTGCAGTACATAAACAAGGATTTGTTTCTTCTTACATCATTGTGTACCTGTATTCATAGTAACTTTCCACGTTTAGTCGTTGGCCAATTATTAATGGTTATAAGTCAGTCAATCAACAGGAAGAAGAATGTTCATGCTATGTTACACTTGTTATATCAAAGTTTAGCGTTCACATAGGAGTGCGTGATGCCCCCTAATCAATTGTTAGAGTTTTATGCTTGGCGATTCGTTCGTTCCCCGATCCTTCAGCGGGGAAGGAGCTATTTCTCATCGCTCAATCAGAGACGCCTTTATACTCTCTCTCTCTCTCTGGAGAGTTAGAGTTCGAGCTCAGCGATTCATTCGCTCCCCGATCCTTCAGCAGGAAAGGAGCTCTTTCTCAGCGCTCAATCGGAGACGCTTTTACACTCTCTCTCTCTCTCTGGAGAGTTAGAATTCGAGCTCAGCGATTCATTCGCTCCCCGATCCTTCAGCGGGAAAGGAGCTCTTTCTCAGCGCTCAATCGGAGACGCTTTTATACTCTCTCTCTGGAGAGTTAGAGTTCGAGCTCAGCGATTCATTCGCTCCCCGATCCTTCAGCGGGAAAGGAGCTCTTTCTCAGCGCTCAATCGGAGACGCTTTTATACTCTCTCTCTCTCTCTGGAGAGTTAGAGTTCGAACTCAGCCGTCTGCGGTCATGCATGCTCCTCAAACCCGTCTCAGGTTTACATTTTAATCCAAGCTCCGAGGATTAAAACCAGTCGGACAAGCAGCTAGAGCATTTACCAAGGCTTTGGGTTCCTCTGATTAGTTTACGATAGGAAATGTCGGCACTGGACTTCGGGTACCTGCAATATTCACACTGATTTTCATAGGCAAATAAATAAAGACGCAGTAAAGGTAAATGACACACAGTATTTTTATAGTGGTTCGGTCGAATCATGACCTACGTCCACTTTATAATCCCTTGCTTTAAGAAATCAGACTGTTCTAGGCAAGTCATGCCCTGTACATAGTTTTTTTTTTACAAAGCAAAAGAATAGATTTGAAACTTCTCATGTTAGATATGGCCGTAGATGTTGGGCATTCCACACTCTGGGGATCTCCTTTCCATCTACGGTTGCCAGCTTGAAGGTTCCGTTATCAAGCCTGCTGAGAATAGAATACGGTCCTTCCCACTTCGCTCCCATATGAGTTGGGGGTGGAAAGACACGTTTCAGAACCAAGTCTCCGGGTTCCAAGGTTCGGGCTCGGACCTTTTTGTTGTAGTATCGGGCGACCTGTTGTTTGCATCTCAGAGCACGCAGGTCGGCTTCATCCCTCTTTTCTTCGATCATATCCAGGGACTCAAGGAGTAATTCGTTATTGGACATTGGATCATAATAGGTCACCCGATGAGAAGGTACCTTTATCTCAATCGGGATGACTGCTTCCGTTCCAAAAGCAAGGGAGAACGGGGTATGTCCTGTTGCTGATTTATATGTCGTCCTGTAGGCCCATAGTGCCAAGGGCAATTCGTCAGCCCACATGGCTCTAGCCCGCTTCATTCTTCTTTTCAGAATGGACTTAATTACTTTATTTACAGCTTCAACTTGCCCGTTCGATTGTGGGTGTGCCACAGATGTGTATCGATTCTCGATGTGGTATTTTTGGCAGAAGTTTCTGAATTCAGCACTATCAAATTGAGTTCCGTTGTCTGTTATCACAATTTTTGGAATCCCGAATCGACAGATGATGTTTCTCACGATGAAGTTGATTACCCGTTTAGTTGTGATTGTAGTTAGTGGTTCTGCCTCGACCCACTTAGTGAAATAATCTACAGCCACAATGGCGAACTTGGCTCCACCCCTTGCTATGGGGAGACTTCCAATGATATCAATTCCCCACATAGCAAATGGCCACGGGCTCATCATTGTTTTTAACTGGCTTGGAGGCGCTCTGGGTATCTTTGAAAATCTCTGGCATGCATCACATCGTCGTGCATATCTTACTGCATCCTTGTTTATGGTAGGCCAGAAGTAACCATGCCGTAATATCTTTTTTGCCAAAGTTTGCCCCCCGGTGTGGCCGCCACATTCGCCTTCGTGGACTTCTTGCAGCACACGTTTGACGTCATCGTGGGCTATACACCGAAGGAGGGGCATTGAATACCCTTGTCTATAAAGGACTCCGCCTTGCAGTACGTATCGGGCGGCTTTACGAATCACTTTACGCCTCTCGCTTTTCCTGGTCGGAAGCGTTCCATCCATTAGGAAATTCTTTATAGGGGTCATCCACGACTCCTTTTCTGGTTCCGTCTCTAGTACTAGGTCGATTTCCATCTGATCAATGCTGGGAGACCGAAGTACTTCAACGGGGGCTAGCCCTATCACTTCAGGATCGTTAGAACTAGCTATCTTTGCCAACTTGTCTACCTGCTGATTTTCTGACCGCGGAATATGAGATATGCTGTAGTGATCAAACTCATTCAGCAGTTCTTTCACTTTCTTTAAGTATAGAATCAATCTTGCACTTTTAGCTTGGAATCTCCCAGTAACTTGGTTCACAACTAACTTGGAATCGCAGAAGATGTTCAGTTTTGTGACTTCTAGCACCTTTGCAATCTTTAATCCGGCTATCAGAGCTTCGTATTCAGAATCGTTGTTAGTGGCCTGAAACTCCATTCGGATGGCATAAGTTATCAATCGTTTCTCGGGGGTTTCAAGCACTATTCCAGCGCCGGATCTTTCGTTATTTTTAGCACCATCAGTATATAATCTCCAGACATTAGGGTCGAAAAGTAATTTTGAGGGTTCCACTTCTTCGTTTGCTAGGTCTTCTTCAGGAACAGTGAATTCTGCTATGAAGTCAGCTATCACTTGCCCCCGAATTGATCGTCTGGGCTGAAAGTTCAAGTCAAATTGACTTAACTCAATATTCCATTTGAGTAACCTTCCAGACGCCTCTGGTCTCTGTAGAACTTGCTTGAGTGGGTGATCAGTGTATATAATAATAGGATGTGCTTGAAAGTAGTGCCGAAGTTTTCTGGAGGCAATCAGTAAACTATACGCCAGTTTTTCTATCCGTGGATAATTACGCTCTGCCGCTGTTAATTTTTTACTCACGTAATACACAGGTCTTTGGACCTTCTCCTCTTCCCTTACCAATGCTGAGCTGACTGCATGAGATGATACTGCCAAATACACGAATAAATCCTCGTGGTCTATTGGTTTTGATAGAATTGGAGGTTTCTCCAAGTGTCTGAGCAAGTTCTGAAACGCTTCCACGCAGTCAGGTGTCCATTTAAAGTGGCGTTTTCCCCGCTTTATTAATTCGAAGAAGGGGATGCACTTATCCGTAGCCCTGGAGATAAATCTGCTTAGTGCGGCCACTTTTCCAGCAAGGCTTTGCACGTCCTTAATTTGCCTAGGTTCCTGAATGTTCCTGATTGCCGTGATCTGGTCCGGATTAATCTCGATACCGCGCGAACTAACAATGAATCCTAGGAATTTTCCAGAAGCAACACCGAATGAACATTTGGTGGGATTGAGTTTCATCCCATACTTTCGAAGAATGCCGAACATCTCTGCCAAGTCAGTAGTGTGTTGAAAGGATTGCTTGGATTTAACCAACATATCGTCGACGTATACTTCCATCGTTTTCCCGATTTGGTTATAAAACATCCTGTTGACCAAATGTTGGTACGTAGCGCCTGCATTCTTCAGGCCAAAGGGCATCACTACGTAACAATATAATCCCAGATCAGTGATAAAGCTAGTATGCTCTTGGTCCGGAACATGCATCGGAATCTGATTGTATCCTGAATAAGCATCCATGAATGAAAGAAGCTCGTGACCTGCCGTCGAATCTACCAACTGGTCAATTCGAGGTAATGGAAAACTATCTTTGGGACAAGCTTTATTTAAATCCGAGAAGTCGATACACGTTCGCCACTTCCCATTGGCCTTCTTTACCGGGACTGGGTTCGAAATCCAATCTGGGTAAGTTGAATCTCTGATAAATCCATTACTCTTTAGCTTCCCAACCTCTTCTTTCAAGGCAGCGGACCTCTCTGGGCCCAGCACTCGCCTTTTTTGCTTCACTGGAGGATGTTTGGGGTTAATGCTCAAAGAATGGCTCATGATTGATGGGGATATCCCGCACATGTCCGTATGGGTCCAAGCGAATACATCCAAGTTGTTCTTTAAGAAAGTCGTCAATTCTTCGGCAAGAGTCGGACTTAACTGGGATCCAATCTTAAGGACCTTCTCCGGATCACTGTCATCGATTGGCACATCCACAGTTGCTTCGTTGGGAGTTGCCGTTCTGCCCCCGGGGTCTTGATCCTCTCTGGGATCTATATCCTCGGGCCTCACTCTAGGCAACTCTCCAACAATTATCCTCTTTGATTGCTATAAGGTTTCCGCCCCCAAAGGGGGAGGAGTGCCTTTAGTCTCGATATCCCCGCCGTTGCGAAGCAACTTTAATTCGGCAACATAACATGCTCGCGCAGCAACTTGATCCCCTCTGACGATACCAACGCCGGCTTCTGTGGGGAACTTCAATAGCAAGCACCAGTGGGCTATACAGGCTCTAAATTTTGCGAGGGCCGGCCGGCCCAAGAAGGCATTGTATGGCGATTCGACATCCAAAACCACAAAGGGAAGGATTCTCACTCTCTGGCGTTCTCCTTCCCCAAGTGTAACTGGCAATTCTACGTAACCCATAGGTGCGGTGGATGCTCCGTTGAATCCACGGATCCATCCTTGGCAGGGCTTCAAGTCTTTTATCTCAAGATTCATCTGGTCAAAGGCTTTTTTGAAAAGGATATTAACAGAACTCCCGTTGTCCACCAGTACCTTATGAACAGTGGCTGGCCCAATGGGTATTGTGATTACAAGTGGATCTTCAGTTGGAGCATGGACCCCAATGCTTTCTCGCTCTCGGAAAACAACATCATCAGTCATCATCTTTTGCTGCTTCACCGGAACACTGTCCACGGGGTTGCTAGATTCCCCCACTTCGAGGTGTTGTTTGGCTGCGTTGACATATTGATCTAAAGCTTTGGAACTGTGCCCAGCAAGGTAAAGTCCACCGATCACGGTGTTGATTACAATATTCTTTCCCTTTTGCTGAGCAGTTGGCCTAGCAGCAAGTTGATTTTGATTCTGATTCGGGGCCTGCACTGCTTGCCCCCTGTCCCTAGGCGCTACTCTGTATTCGTCTAGCTTCCCTTCTCGAAGCAACCTTTCGACTACGTCCCTCAGGTGACGGCATTCATTCGTCGAATGGCCGTGAATTTGATGAAAGAGGCAAAACTTCCCTGTCTCACGCTCTTTTTCTGTCGACTCTCTAGGAGGTGGCCTCTTATTCTGGAGGACTTCATATGCATCCATGAAGATATTCTCCAGGGTATCATTTATGGGTGTATAACTTTCAAAGGCCCTGGGACGAGTCCTTCTCTGGGAGTCGTTCCCTCGGCCCCTCTTCCGGCTGTTGCCATTAGCATTGTTGTTGTTGTTACCCGGTCGGCGACCACCCTGGTTCTGATTTCCGACGTTAGCCTCAACTTTCCCCGAGTTGTCTCCAGTCTGTTTGATGGCGACATTGCTCTGAACTTCTCCCTTATCAGTTGTTTTAAGCTTTCGGTTCGCGTACACCTCTTCCCGGCGTAGATGTACATTGGCTTTCTCGTAGAATAATTCTCTGGTGTGGGGTGGTTTGCCTGCCAAGTACCTCCCGAATTCAGTGTCCTTATCCACTCCATCAATTAGTGCTGCGACAATGGTCGGCTCATGAGGATCTTTGACCTCAGTGGCGGCCAAATTGAAACGATCCAGGTACGTCTTTAGACTTTCGCCTGGTCGCTGTTTGACAAGAAATAGATCGATCACGCTTTTCGTCTTCTGTGCGTAGATACGGAATTGCTCTACGAACTTCTCGCTTAGTTCCCTGAAGCTGGAGATCGATCTTGCTGGCAGGCGAGTAAACCATAGCAAAGCCACGTCTTCCAGGAATATGGGAAACGCTTTACACTTGACCGCGTCAGAAGCGGCGGCGGCAGTCATCGACCAAGAGTATCTCATTAGGTGCTGAACAGGATCAGACCTCCCTGCATATCGGTTCATTTGTGGCATGTTGAAACGCCTTGGAAAAGTTGCATCCAAAATATCGTCAGTAAAAGGAGTATGACTGCGGTCGATCCCCCAATCCTCGTTCCGCTGTCCACGGCTGTCGGCCAAAATCTGGTGAACCATGGCTGCAACGTTTGCACTAGTCAAAGGAGGTTCAGGATCAGTGCCTCTGGCCCGACGAGGCTCTCTGATCTCTCTTCGGGGAGTAGCCACAAAATCCGGGGCTTGGACGGGGCCTTGCTGCCCCCTGTTGTCATGAGTATGTGTACCGCGACGGGGCTGAGGTGGCCTGTCATGCACAGGACTGTTCACGCCTCGAGTCCTGAGGGTCGTTGCTTGACCATCCATATTACGGTTTGCGGGTCTAGCCCCTAGTTCTTCTTCTTCTTGTGAGGGCAGGGTCCCGAACCAAAGCTGTTCTATGTTTTCGGCTCTTTCATACGGTCGCCGCGGAGGTCTCGGCGATTCTTCAGATGAAGAGGAATATGCTGGGGTGAGTGGACGTACTGGCGATGTTCTTTGCCTTGTTAGCTCATCAAGTCTTCTATCCATAGCCGTCAGGTTTTGCCGTAGGATAGAACTTTCCTGCCTTTGGGCGGCTAACTCATCAAATAACCTATCCCACATTTCGACAAAACGGGAAAGATCCCCCTCAGTAACAGGAGCAGCAGGATCATAATGGCCATCATCACCCTCTCTTATGGGCATAGTGCTCGGACCGGGTCGAGCAGAGGTTCCAGGACGATAGGAGTGGGTCATGGGTTCTTTTCCAGGTCGAGTTGTGTTCTGACCATCAGTTCGGGTAGCTGCGGTTCATGGAGGGCGGTTCGCTGCGCCCCCCTGGGATCGACTCGTGGTCATGGTGCGCGGAGGCTGCGAGGTGTTGCCCCGGGATCGAGTAACAACTCCTTCAGTAGCGCGGATCGTCTCGTTCTCATTGACTCGGAACGAGGTGTTTTCATCGGATCGGATCGCCCCCTGCGCTCCGCGATCCAGAGTCTCTTCGTTGACCAGTTCGTGCACATTCTCCTCGATCGTTTCGTTGGTCTGCGAAACTTTAGATCTTTTTCCAGCCATGATATCCGAATCGCTGGAATCTTCAAGAAAATGAATGACGAAACTTTAAGGCTGAGTTTCTCAGTGAAAGCACCAAAAATGTTAGATCGAAATTTGGACCTAACACCCAAATTGTTATGAACTGTAGAGAATTCTAAATGAGGAACAAGGAAAAAGAAAATAACACTCAGAATTTATAGTGGTTCGGCGTTAACGAGCCTACGTCCACTTTATATCTTATTGATTATGCTTTAAAAGCTAGTACAACAGTGATTTCTCTTATATTTCAATGGTTTGACAACAATGGCGGACTCAGTACTCACTATTGCCAAAAAGATCCCGAAAAATGCCAAGCTCTGGGCTATTTATAGCTGATTTTGTCAGACGGATCACGGACACGTGGCACGAATCCCGAGATTTCCGGATCGCATCGCCACCATTGAAGAAACAGTCAAACTAGCCGTTGTGAACAGGTGTCGTCAGATCCGTGCGATTCGGATCGCTGAAGACCAGCTCGTGGTTGAACGGGTCAGGGGGTTCGGTTCGTTACAAGGGATCGGATCGCCTGGAGGTGACGTTCGTCGACGAGATGGGAGCGATCCGTTCCTGGGCGAGTCGACAGAGCGTGATCCATTCCTGGGCGAGACGATGGCGTGCGATCCGTTCCTGGGCGAGACGATGGTGTGCGATCCATTCTTCCACTTTCTTGGGGGACTTGGTTTCCTGATTTCCTTTCATGAATGATCCTGGATGGCTTGGTCAAAAAGCAAGCCAACACGCCAAGTATTCGAGAAGGAGAATAAGTGCAAGTGGAACGAGGGGCGACGAGGAAATGAGTTCCAACTCATGTTATGAAAACAGGAAATAAGAAGCTGCGAAATCGTGAAGTAAAAGGGGCGGTCAAGGCACGAAAGAACTAAGCTCAAGGTAATGCGACTCAGGAGACTGAAGACTAAATACGTGCATGATATCTCTTTTTGGGAATATATCCTCGATCCCTGTTTTCTGTAGAGCTTACTTGTAGGCTATCTTTTGTGGACATCCTCTCGGTCCTATTCTCCGTTACAAACCCTGTACGGAGTTTGTTTGTTTATCTTCTCGACCCTGTTTCAGGGAATCTTAGGTAGAACCCTATGGATGTAAACATGTATTTGAAACATGTTATGATTGATATGGTTGCAAGTGGTTGCAAGTGGTTGCTCGTGGATGCGCGAATACACATTAGATACTAGCTCGACTCGGTCACATTTCATATTGCATATGCACGAGTATTTATACTTGTTTATGGATGAAATCGAATGTGTTATCATGCGGTTGTTGCATATGAATGAATGATTGTGCACGCATATAGTATCTATATGACTAGGACTATTTGCATACATGTTGGATTCATGGCACTATACATATTTTGCATTAGGAAGATTTTTCAGGCCTGATCATTAGAATTAGCTAAGGAACATGTATACACACGTTTTGCATATATTCATACAGCATTAGAAATCATCTAAGGACAATGATTGCTTGTGGATGATGTTTTGAGTAGATGGATGATGGATGGTTGGATATGTTCTTCCTAACTTGGAGATTTCGGGGACGAAATCCTAAAAGGTGGGGAGAATGTAACAACTCGTATTTCGATAACATGTTAAAACGAGAATCAAGGCAGAATTTAATTTTAAATTCTGAATCAAGTAAAACGGGCTATGCCATTGCGTTCATCTCGGAAAAATACGCGAAATAGAGTCCGAAATTTTGTAAATCGGAGTCCGTATGACCCGGTTAAGGCCCAAAGAAGATTTCTGGAAATTTGAATTTCGGAAACAGTTTTGGAAATCAGATCTGGGGCTAGGCGGGAAGTTTCCCCGCCTAGGCCATGTCGACAGGGCTGTCGACAGGCCTGTCGACTTGGGCCCAGACCAAGTCGACAGCCCTGTCGACTTGCCTGTCGACAGGGGGTGGCCGGGGCAATTCGCCTGGCGCACCTGTTTGTCTCACCTGGTCTTGTTCTTGGCTGGTTCTGGAAGCTTCCGAGATCTGATGGTCCTGATCTATCCTAGGGTTAATCTAAGGGCCTAAAACTATCCTAATCTCTATAAAAAGACCCTAAACCTAACCTAAATCCCTAAAAATCAAACCTAGCAACTAAGTGCTGCCAAAATCAATCTTGATCATGGCCTCCATCTCAAATCCCTAGAGCCTATGCATTCAAATCGGGTTCAAATCAAAGGATGCAAGCTTGCTACACCAAATCAAGGCCAAATCAACATTGCTATGCGAGTTTCGTGATGGTTCTTCATCAAAGGAGGCACCTTTCGTAGCCAAGATGATTCATGCTCCTTTCCCTAGGCCTAACTATGTAAGTTCTAGCCACTTTTAGATGGAAACGGTAGTTTTGATAATGACATGGGATAAAATGAGGCTAAACATGATTATGCGAACCTATATGAACCTTACCTTGCCTCTTGTGTTCATGATTATGATTTTAGGCCATGTGAGTGACTTAATCATGCCTCTCATGCTATGCATAACCTAGTTTAACTTGCAAGTTTGGATCTTTATGCATAAAATGCTAGCATGAACCTTTAGGAACCACTTTATGTGTGAAACATTGGCTAAGACAAGATTTTGGGGTTTATGCATGTTTATGAACCCAAACCCCTTATGGTAACATGCAGGTTTGTGGCCAAATCCTTTATGAGATTATGCATGCTCGTGGCCAATCCCCTCTTTTTAGTTGTGCACGTTTATGGCTAAACCCTTTTTGATAATATGCATGTTTGTGGCCAAATTACCTTATGACACTATGCATGTTTATGGCCAATCCCTTTATGATGTTATGCATGTGGAAGCCAAGCCCTTTTTAGCATCATGCATGTTTTGAGACCAATATGTGACATAGTATCCTTACTATGTTGACTCGCCTTGCTTGCGTTGGGAAAACACGATTTTGGGTAGTTAGATAAACATGAACATGTCGCGAAATCTTAACTTGATTATGACATGTGTTTATACTTGAAAATATGACTTGGAAGATAACATGGAAGTTGACATGTAAGTATGCATAAAAACATAAGCTTGGGAATTTACCTATTAAGTTAGGTCTACCCATTGGGAATTTACCTATTAAGTTAGGTCTACCCAATTGCTTGAAAACTTGAATATGAACATGACACTAGACTAAACATGGAAGTGGCCAACTCGAGGTTGGGTTGAGTTTGCAACGTAAAACTACCCGGAACCGACCGGCCTAACTAGTAGTTGCAAACAATAGGACTCAATGTGAGAAGTTGGTCATGTTGTGCTTGAACCCGAGGTTAGACCAAGTTGTGGTGTAAATCTACCCGGACCCGCCCGGCTTAACTAGTAACCACAACAAAGTCTAATGTGAGAGGTTGGGGTGCATTAAATAATTAATGCCACATAATAGGGTTAAGTTAATTTGATTAATGAGGCTTAACCAAATATGATATGGACAAATGGGTTAAGTAATTTGATTAGGCTAATGATACTTAACAAAACATGATAAGCTTGGGTAGGTTAAGTAACTTGATTTGCCTAATGACACTTGACCATTTTTATACGACTAGTGGACGGGATTAAGTTAACCAACACTTCATCAATCCAACACGATAACGTGATAAGGTTAAGTAAATTTTCTTAATGACACTTAACCGAATAATACAGTTAATGGATGGGGTTAAGATTAGGCTTAACTAATCTAAACATGGTAATCGGATGGGGTTAAGTTAAACACTTAACTAATTTAACACGATGATTTGAGGAGGTTAAGCGACCTATACTTAACCAATCTAACTCGTTAATTTGATGAGGTTAAGTTAACCTATACTTAGCCAATCTAACGTGAAAACATGATAAGGCTAAGACACGAATCGTTTCGAATACGCTTGACCGATTTGACTCGGTAATTTGATAGGGTCAAATTAATATATACTTAACCAATCTAAAATGATAATTAGACGAGGTTAAGTCATGGATTGCTTGATATACTTAACCAACTGGACACATGGTCTGTAGGGTTAAGTCTTGGACTTGGATGCTTAGCCAGTTTCGACATGTTTTGTAGACGGGTTAAGTTGTGAACTTAGGTGACACTTAACCCATTAGATAAACCCTAATTCGGAGGATTAGGTAAATAACCATAGTTAACCAGGAAAATGGAAATAAGGCTAAGTGGTAAACCTTAGTTAAGGGAAACTAAGTAATAATTCTTAGTCAAGGAAATTTGGACCACCTCTTAGATAGATGAGTAACCCGATACGGTAGGTCATCGTTTAAGTATACGGGTAGGAGCAGGCTATCTGATTTAGATAAAGGCTCCAGCGAACTGGGTAACGAAGCAGCGGCCTCGGGGAACGTAAGGATATTCTTGGTATCCCTCTGTGAGGTCGCAGATGATCATCCTGGGCTCACAAGAGGTTAAGGTCTGCGTTAGAAGAACCAAGAGTATGCCTTGGTTGCTATACGAGCGACCTAAAGACTGGGATGGATAGCAGTGAGTCAACGAATACATGATAGTGCCCTAGATAGCAAGTTCGTCGATCATCTACCATCTTGAGTCAAGCGTGTACGTACGGAAAGGCAGGGAACACCCAACAGACCATAATTGCTATCTAATTATGGGTGAGGTAGGCCGTAGGATGTGGGCTGGCCGGAGTGTAGTTCTCATGCAAGATTTTCTCTTGTGTTGCCTTTCACTAGTTGAGGGAGGGGTTTCGTGGGACCATAGCCACGTGTAGAAAAGCAGACCTTAGTATCTGCATCGGCAGATAAATCTAAAGCTCCCGACCGAGTCCTGTATTTCTTGCTTCGCCCTGTGACAGGACTCGGATGGCACGATGTGATACATGTGCATACAGTTATAGAAAAACGATTCACGATGAATGCGTGGGAAAAAGGGCGCGGTTGAGGGTTGGCGTAATCCCTAGTGGTGCTAGGTGGCTTAACCCAAACCGAAATACGAAAGCATGCGATAGGTAAGCGTAATCCCTAGTGGTGCTAGGTGGCGTAAGTCCTAGTAGTTCAAATGATGATTCATATGGAAGAGCCTAGCTAGAACAAGGGTGACAGTCCAAACGATTTCAAGGATAATACGACATGAGGAAGTCCGTACGAGGTACGGCAAAGGGCTGGACTTATATACATGGAAAGAAACATATGATTTGAGTAACCTATATATGCGATATATTAGGTTGACATGGACCATTACATGACTTTGAGTAAGGGACATTCATGGTTAACACATAACAAGGCTGAGATACTAGTACGGAGGGTGCAGAGCAAATATACATGTTAGAACTAGGAAGAATATACATAATAGATACCGTGGGATGTTAGACGGGGCAGATACCTTGGGATAATGTACTCGATAGAAATCTGACGATGTGATACCTTGACTTATCATAACACCGTAGTTTATCATGATACCTTAGTTTACCTTGCCGCAGTAGTTCAACCGGCTGCCCTGGTTTAGTTTATCTATCTTGTAGTTATCCTTATGTTTACTTTCAGTTTATGCATGTCATGTTACCTTTACCTGTTTTTATACTGGAAGTAGATAGGACTTACTCAGTCTTTTTGACTGACCCGTTTTGTTTCGCCTCTTTTCTTCCGTTTCCCCCCCAGGTTACAGGGAGGAAACAATGTTGTTTAGTTCGGACTTCTTCTGCTTGAAGGTCATCATGGATGGCTTGGACTTTTCCTGGCTATGGCTACTTTACTGTTTTTACTTGGGGAATAATTTATGAAAAAAAAAGTCTTTATGCTTCTTTACTATTGCAAGGCAGGTTTTGATGTACTCTGATGTAAAAGGCTTTAGACCTTATGTATTCATGTTATGAAAGATTGATTTTACTTCCGCTATTTTATATGTTCTGTCTTGTGATATTTCTGTGCATGTTTACCAATAATGCCCCTCTAAAGCTAGTGCATTCCTCTGCGAGTGACCCTAGCGGAGGCGGGGTGTTACAGCAACCCACCGGGTTTCTTTTGCTCCACTTTTACTTGTTGGCACACCAAGCATCTAGCGACATACTCGGCCACGTCTTTCTTCATACCGGCCCAAAAGAAAACTCGCTTCATGTCTTTGTACATCTTGTCCCCGCCGGGATGAATGGTCATCTTCGAACAATGTGCATCATCAAGAATGGTCTTCCTTAGGTCATCGTCTTTTGGTACACAAAGTCTACCATCCCTACGTAACCAACCCTTATCGTCTAGGGTATACCTACGGAGATGGCTTGATGACTCCCCTCTTTTGAGCTTTTCTACTAACTCAACCAACTGCGGGTCGTCTCGCTGTGCCTCGCCAATCCATCCCAAAAGCGTAGGACTGACCTCCAAGGATGCTAGCAAACCGGGTACAAAGTCAACGGAAGGTCTAAAATCAAACCTAGAGATGAACTCTAAACTCCGCCGCTCAACAAACAAAGGACTTAAGGATAATCTTTTTCTACTTAAGGCATCTGCCACTACGTTACCCTTGCCGGGGTATATGCTATTTCGAAGTCGTAGGACGCTAAGAACTCCATCCACCTTTGCTGCCTTAAGTTCAAGTCCTTTTGAGAAAATAGGTATTTTAGCGATTTGTGGTCAGTGAATAATTCGAATCTCTCGCCAAGAAGATAATGGCGCCAAGACTTAAGAGCGAAAACAATAGCGGCCAACTCTAGGTCATGTGTAGGGTAATTCTTCTCATGCGCTCTCAACTGCCTTCCACCATAGGCTATTACCCTGCCCTCTTGCATTAAGACTGCGCCTAGTCCTATCCCACAAGCGTCAGTATAAACAGTAAATGGCTTACTCCCATCTGGCAGCACTAAGACTGGGGCTGAGGTCAAAGCTCTCTTCAACCGTTGGAATGCATCATCACAATCTACGTCCCATGCGAAAACTAGGTTCTTCTTCGTCAAGCGTGTCAATGGAGCTGATATCTTTGCGAAGTCTTTGATAAACTTCCTATAGTAGCCAGCCAACCCCAAGAAACTTCTCACTTCGGTAGCATTTTTAGGGACCTTCCAATCTTGGATGGCCACCACCTTCGCGGGATCCACAGCTATCCCTTCTTTGGAAACCACGTGCCCTAAGAATCGTACTTCCTTCCTCAAGAAGTGACACTTGGAAAATTTAGCTTTGAGGCTATGCGCTCGTAGGGTCTCCAACACTTCCCTAAGATGTAGGGCATGCTCTTCTTCATCCTTAGAAAAGACCAAGATGTCGTCTACAAAGACTACCACGAATTTGTTGAGGTACTCCCTAAACACCCTACTCATCAAATCAACACAGCATGCGGGGGCGTTTGTCAAACCGAAGGGAATCACTAGCCTTTCATAGAAACCGTCCGGAGTCCTAAAGGCAGTCTTGTCTATGCTATCCTCAACCACTCTCAATTGATGGAAACCAGTGGCTAAGTCCAACTGCGAAAACACTGAGGCGCCAACAAACTGATCGAAGAGATCGTCAATCCTCGGCAGTGGGTGTCTGTTTTTCTTAGTAAGTTTATTAAGTTCTCTATAGTCCACACAAAGTCTAAGGGACCCATCTGCCTTCGTGGCAAATACTACTGAAGCACCCCACTCCGATATACTTCGTCTTATGAACCCCTTCTCAAGCAACTCCTTCACTTGCTTATCGAGTTCCCTCCTTTCACGTGGAGCCATGTGGCGTACTGGCAAAGATACTGGTTTCGCATTATCCACAAGATATATTCGAAAATCTATCTCCCGCTTCGGAGGCAAGCCCTTCACCTCCTCAAAAACATCCAAGTATTCTCGGACCACTCTAACAGATTGTAGATTTTCCTCAGACGCGTCAAGCGATTCTAAATAACTTAGCATAACGGAATTTATGGGACTACAAAAGATTTCGAGAGCGTTACCAAGGCGAGTCACGAGCCTGACTACTCTCCTTTCACAATCAAGAACAGCCCCATTTCTGGATAACCAATCCATCCCAAAAATTAGCCCATAGCCCGTGAAGCCCAACACATAAGCATCACATCTAAACTCAACGCTAAGTATAGAAATGTAACACCCCACCCAAGCTACGGTCACTCACTAAGGGAATGCCATAGCATCGGTGGAGTATTTTAGTGAATATAGAACAGAAAAATTACACCAAGACAGATATAAATAGTACTTGAAATTTTAAAACATCATCTCATAACAGCGGAAATAAACATGTCTGGTTACATCATAAAACCATGATAAAAGTCAAGTACAATATCCGTCAAAATAAAGAAGTACATAATCCCACTCTCTCATACAATAGCCATGACAAAAGAAAAGATAACTGGATAACTGGAGCTTTACATCTACCCAAGCTCCTCAAGACTGGAAACAGAAATCCGATCAAGCTCTACTACCGCTAGGATCCACCGTAGGACCTGAGGGTTGGAAAAAAAAAGATAAAACAACGGGGTCAGACATAAGTCTGAGTGAGTCCTATAACTTTAACAATACAATCATTAAAGTAACCAGAGAAGACATAAACTTGACCACGGTAATATCTGGGGATGAATGGCTACACTAAGCAGCTTGGTAGACTTAGGATAAACTAAGATAACCGTCAGGACGCATCTACCCACCCAAGGATAATTACTAACTGCACCACACCAGTCGTTTCCTACTTAAAGGTTGATCCCTTCCAAGGACTTAGAAAGTTTCCCCAGTAGTTCCATGTACTCCTAGCCCACTACATAGGTGCCGTCTGCCCCTCTCTCCACTAGGTGTACCCAGTAATTCTTACTCAGTAGTTTCGTGTACCCCTACATAGGTGCCGTCTGCCCCTATTTCCACTAGGTGTACCCACTACTCCCCAAGCGATCGGCTCCCTAACGTAGATACCCGTGCTGGTCCCACAGTGGGGTGTATCACTCCCCTAAAGTGGCTACCCAATACTAACGGTGCACGGCTTTATATCTACACGATGCAACAACGGCTTATCTACCAGCCCGGGCCCACACACGCATATGAAGCCTGTTGGACTTGCGTTGCCACCGCTAACCCGTTTTGGCCTCTTATAGTCAAGCCCAATATGCGTGTCCCGTCACTCGACATGGGTCGAGCCCACAAAGATACGTTTGGGATATTGGTTGAAATGGGCCCCCACAAGCTACCCACTTAAGCTTGTCTAATATCTAGTGTATCCCACTTAACCCTTTAATCATGTTTAATTACATGTTTCCACTTGGTTAAGTATTCTAATCGTATTTTTCTATTGCCACCCCAGGCAACCCACTAGATTCCACATGCCACCCAAGGCACCCACTTAACCCCTCATGTCCCACTACATGCTATTATGGTTAAGTGTTTCTTAATTAATTAAGACCGTGATCTCCCATAAAGACCTCCCACATTAGACTGGCTGTTATGACTGCCTGGTTAAGCCGGTAGAATCCGGGCAGTCTTACGTCATAACAGAGTCTAACCTCGTGTCTTTACCTTAATCACGTATTTAATTTATGGCTAAGACCTCTCACATTGGGCTAACATTTATAGCAACTGGTTAAGCCGGTCGGGTCCGGGCAGTTTTACACTACAAATGAGTCCAACCTCGTGTCTTAGTCGATTAATTACACCTAATTAATCACCCCCATATTAATTATCCCTAATTAATATCAAGTTTTTCATAACATGGGTAGACCTAACTCAATAGGTAAATTCCCATGGGGTAGACCTAACTCAATAGGTAAATTCCCACTTATGGTAATTTATTTTTATGGTATGCTTAATCATACCCAACCATTCATTTATTAACAAATTTACCACCCCATCGTTCCCCACGTAAATCGTTCTCATTTCATGACATAACAAAGGGGAAGATCATTACAAATATCATGGGTTTAACATACAACTTTGTCATGGGTTAAGAGGATGTCAACTTGCATGTATGAGCATATATTAACCCAACTACATATAAACCCAAACTTGCATATTATCATACACATGATTCGCATAACATGTTGCATATGAGCTTGCATATTATCATACACATATCTTGCATAACATGTTGAACTTGCATATAGGCATTCTCATAACTTGCATAACATGTTAAACATGCATTTAAGCATACACATAACTTGCATAAGTATTCACATACTTGCATAAACATGAATAACTTGCATATCATGTCATTTAAGCATATACATATCTTGCATAAACATTCATACACTCGCATAAGCATGCATAACTTGCATATCACATAAATCTTGCATTTAAACATATACATGACTTGCATAAGTATCCATATACTTGCATAAGCATGCATAACTTGCATATCACATTAAACTTGCATTTAAACATATACTTAACTTGCATATCTCACTTTGCTAAACATGCATAATTCCACTTATTAAACATGCATATATCAACTTGTTAAACATGCATAAATCAACTTATTAAGCATGCATAAACCAACTTATCACATATATGCATAAACATAGAACAACATAGAGTAACATATCATTATACATGATTCAAACTCACTATCCGCATTTAAGACCATAAGTCTTATTACACCCAATCTACTTACTTTAACAATCAATGTTAAAGTGATAGAAACTCACCAAACTAAAGATTAACCAACTTATGAAGAGGAATTTGTTGCTAATTATGAAGATAATGATGATTAGAGAATGATTTGAGAGAGATTAGCTTGCAACTTCCTTCATGAACTAGTGGAGGCCATGCTCAAATTTCATTTTGCCATAGTTTAGTTACAAGACTTAATTATGAATGAATTAGGGTAGTGTTATGGTCTTATTTATAGGATTAGGTGAGTGTTTTAGGCCCTTAGATTAACCCTAGATTAGATTAGGACCCTTAGATTTAGGAAATCTCTAGAACCAACCCTCCTAGCCAGCCTGAAACCCAACCTGGTGCAACCTGGTGCACCCTGGTTCACAGAACGGTGCCACCCTGTCGACAGGCAAGTCGACAGGCATGTCGACACCCCTGTCGACAGGCCTGTCGACAGCCCTGTCGACATGGGCTGGGCGGGAAGCTTCCCGCCTGACCCCGCCTGGCCCATTCCAAATCTGAACATTTTAAATATTTAAATCTGTTTTAGTTTTAAATTTTCTGCAAACTTCATCGGGCCATAACCGGGCCATACGGGCTCCGATTTTCGAAAACTCGGACTCTATTTCGCGTATTTTTCCGAGACGAACGCAATAACGCAGCCCGTTACCCCCAATTCCTACATCTGAGATTATTTATCCTGTAATTAGTGAATTTTAGTATTAATCCAAAATTCGGGGTGTTACATTCTCCCCTCCTTAAAGGATTTCGTCCCCGAAATCTCTAAGCTAAGGAGAATGCATATCCTACCATCCAAACAACCATCTACTCAAACCATCAACCACTGGCATCCATTGTCCTTAAAACAATTTCTAATGATGTATGAGCATATGCAAAAAGTGTGTGTATATGTTCCCTATCTAATGTATGAACATATGCAAACCATGATAGTGCCATGCATCCATTATGTATGCAAGGGAACCCTATCGACACATACAATATCTACATGAGTGCACAATCATTCACCAAAATGCATCATCCATGTGATAACACAACCATTATACATCCATAAATATTTTCCTACACACAATTTTATGCAATATGCAATATGAAGTGACTGAGCCGATCTAGTGCCTAGAGTGTGTGTATATGTATCCACGAGCAACCACTAGCAAACACTTGCATCCACTTGCATCCATCAACCATAACATGTCTCAAACACATGTTTCAACCATAGTTTTACCCTATCTAAAGGTCAAAGGTACTAACAAGAGGACATACCAAAGATAAGCTAAATACTAGACAAGCGATAAAGGAGAAAGTAAAGACATACCCTCAAAAAGAAATGGGTATAATGAACGCATCTTCGCTTCTGTCTCCCAAGTTGCGTTGCTCTCATCTTCTCCCCATTGCACCTTGACTAGTTGAACCTCTCGATTCCTCAATTTCCTAGTCTCCGACCCAAGGATGCGAGTAGGAGCTCGTCGAATAGTCGCATCACGCTCTACCTCTACATCTCTAAGGAAGCTCGGCTCTACCACCTCTGCCGTCTCATGTAAGCACTTCCTCAGATGTGATACATGGAATACATCATGGACACCACTAAGTCTGTCGGGCAACTCCACCCTATATGCCATCCGTCCAATCCTTTCCTTGATAGGAAACGGCCCAACAAACCTCGGTGCTAACTTCCCAACGGATCCGAAGCGAACAACATTTCTCAACGGAGATACCTTGACAAAAACCATATCCCCAACCTCAAACTCAAGATCCGTCCTTCTCTTGTCCGCATAAGATTTTTGCCTATCCTGCGCTGCTTTCATCCTTCTTCGAATCAAGTCAATCTTCTCAGAAGTCTCCCTTATCATATCAGGCCCAAGCAAGATCTTATCCGTAGATTCCCACCAACATGTAGGTGATCGACAAGGCCTTCCATAGAGAGCTTCGAAAGGAGCCATACCAATACTGGACTGAAAGCTGTTATTATATGCGAACTCCACCAATGGAAGATGTTCTTCCCATGAACCTCCAAAATCTAAGATACAAAGCCTCAAAAGGTCTTCTAGAACACGATTCACCCTCTCAGTCTGGCCGTCTGTCTGAGGATGATATGCAGTGCTCAGACACAATTGAGTCCCCACTGCTTCTTGCAAACTTCTCCAGAACTCGCTAGTGAAGATAGGATCTCGATCACTAACTATGCTAGAGGGTACCCCATGTAATCGAACTATCTCTCGAAGATATACTGAAGCTAGCCATGGAGCAGTCCTCTTGCTCTTCACAGGTATGAAATGGGCGCTCTTAGTAAGTCTATCTACCACTACCCAAATTCCTGTATTACCCTTCCTCGACCTGGGTAACCCGTCAATAAAATCCATCGAGACGCTATCCCACTTCCATTGCGGAACCTCCAATGGGTGAAGCAACCCACCTGGCTTCCTTTGCTCCGCCTTCACTTGCTGACATACCAAGCATCGAGCTACATATTCGGCCACATCTTTCTTCATACCGGCCCAGAAGAAAACCCTCTTCATATCTTGGTACATCTTGTCCCCACCGGGATGAATGGTCATCCTAGAACGGTGTGCATCATCAAGAATAACCTTCCTCAACCCTTCATCTT
This sequence comes from Allium sativum, assembly GCA_030737875.1. Classification (NCBI taxonomy): domain Eukaryota; kingdom Viridiplantae; phylum Streptophyta; class Magnoliopsida; order Asparagales; family Amaryllidaceae; genus Allium; species Allium sativum. Next base: position 795,253,189 of record CM060919.1, on the reverse strand, counting down.
GCGGTACACAAAGTCTACCGTCTCTACGCAAGCACCCCCTATCGTCTAGGGTGTACCTACTCAAATGGCTGGACGATTCCCCCCTTATGAGCTTCTCTATCAACTCAACCAACTGTGGGTCGTCCCTCTGGGCTTCTCCAATCCGCCCCAAAAGAGTAGGTCTAACTTCCAAAGAAGCTAGCAAACCGGGTACATAGTCAATGGAAGGTCTGAAATCAAACATCGAGATAAACTCCAAGCTTCGTCGCTCTACGAACAATGGACTCAAGGACAACCTCTTCCTACTCAAGGCGTCCGCCACCACGTTACCCTTGCCAGGGGTATACAATATCTCGAAGTCATAGGATGCTAAGAACTCCATCCACCTTTGCTGTCTTAAGTTTAAATCCTTCTGAGAGAATAAGTACTTCAATGATTTATGGTCAGTGAACAACTCGAATCTCTCACCAAGAAGATAATGGCGCCAAATCTTAAGCGCAAAAACAATAGCGGCCAACTCTAAATCATGGGTAGGGTAATTTTTCTCATGTGCCCTCAACTGCCTTCCACCGTAGGCTATTACCCTTCCCTCTTGCATTAAGACTGCGCCAAGGCCTGTCCCACAGGCATCGGTATAGACAACAAATGGCTTGCTCCCATCTGGCAACACTAAAACTGGAGCAGTGGTTAAAGCTCTCTTTAACCGTCGGAACGCATCATCACAATCTACGTCCCATGTGAAAACAAGATTCTTCTTTGTTAAGCGGGTTAATGGGGCTGATATCTTCGCGAAGTCTTTGATAAACTTCCTATAATAACCCGCCAACCCCAAGAAACTTCTTACTTCGGTAGCATTCTTCGGAACCTTCCAATCCTGAATTGATACTACCTTCGCGGGATCCACAGCTATCCCTTCCTTGGAGACCACGTGCCCCAAGAACCGCACTTCCTTCCTCCAGAAGTGACATTTAGAGAATTTAGCCTTAAGGCTATGTGCTCGAAGAGTCTTCAATACTTCCCCAAGATGTAGGGCATGCTCTTCTTCACTCTTAGAAAATACTAAGATATCATCCACAAAGACCACCACAAATTTATTAAGGAACTCCCTGAACACCCTACTCATCAAATCAACAAAGTATGCAGGGGCGTTCGTCAATCCAAATGGCATCACCAGCCACTCATAGAAACCATCCGGAGTCCTAAAGGCCGTCTTGTCTATGCTATCCTCAGCCACCCTCAACTGATGAAACCCCGTGGCCAAGTCCAACTGAGAAAATACTGAAGCGCCAACCAACTGATCGAAAAGATCATCAATCCTCGGCAATGGGTGTCTATTCTTCTTTGTGAGCTTGTTGAGTTCTCTATAGTCTACACAAAGTCTGAGGGACCCATCCGCCTTCGTAGCGAATACTACTGGAGCACCCCACTCCGATATGCTTCGTCTTATGAACCCCTTCTCAAGCAACTCCCCTACTTGCTTATGGAGTTCCCTCCTCTCACGAGGAGCCATGTGGCGCACTGGTAAAAATACCGGTTTAGCATTATCCACCAAATATATTCGGAAGTCAATCTCCCGCTTCGGAGGTAAGCCCTTCACCTCCTCAAACACATCCGGATATTCCCGGACCACTCTCATAGATTGCAAACTCTCGACCGAAGCGTCAAGCGATTCAAGATAACTTAGCATAACAGAGTCCATGGGATTACAAGAAATCTCGAGAGTGTTACCCAAGCGGGTCATGAGCCTAACTACTCTCCTTTCGCAATCAAGAACGGCACCATTACTGGATAACCAGTCCATGCCCAAAATCAACCCATAGCCCGTGAAGCCCAACACAAAAGCATCACATCTAAACTCAATGCTAAGTATAGAAATCTTCAAACCTAAACATATCATGGACAAATAAGTGGAGCCCCCAATTGGGTTTGAAACAACCAAGGGATCATCTACCAGACTGGTGTCTAGGTGCAGTGACTCAACTAATGATGATGAGATAAACGAATGCGATGCGCCTGAATCAAACAATGTACGGATAGGATGATCAAATAGGAAAACCAGACTTTCAACGGAAATAGTTCTACCTCTTTCCTGAATCGGTGGAACCGCGAGAGCCTGTACTTGCCCCCTAGCCTGACCCGGTGCCATAAGAGCTTGCACCTGTCCTCCTGAGGTAGATCCCGTCCTTTGCCCCTTCTTAGGGCAATCCTTCACTAGATGCCCTGCTTCGCCACAGTGAAAGCAACCAGTCTTCTTCTTCTTTCTACAATCTTTGCTTATGTGGCCTGGTATCCCACAATTGAAGCACTTCTTCTTCCCCTTGCCACCGTTGCCTTTCCCCCCTTTGTTTTGCTGTTGTTGCTGAGGTCTCTTTTGATCTCCCTTCTTCTCGGGTGCCTTATTAGCATTGGGACCCTTCTCTTCTTCATGCATGAGTGCCATGTCAACTAGCTTCTCAAAGGTGGCCCCCATAGGGATATGAGTCATAGCCAACCCATGCATCGGTTCATTCAAGCCTTTCACGAACCTCAAAGCCTTCTTCTCCGGTGTATTCACCATGTCTAGGCCAAACCTTGCCAATTGATTAAACTTGTTGACATATTCCTTCACCGAAAGATTTCCTTGCTTTAGAGTCAAGAATCTTTCCATATACAAGTTTTCCTCCGCCCTTGAGAGAAACTTTGCCACAAATCTTTGCTTAAAATCCGCCCAAGAGTCAACGGGGCGTTCTCCATTAGTAACCTCCCACCAGAATGAGGCCTCTCCCTTCATTAACCAAGCAGCCAACTTGACTTTCTTCCCTTCTTCCATCTCAAAGATATCTATCAACTCTTCCACCTCCTTAAGCCAATCTCTAGCCTCCACAAAGGTTTCAGATCCTTGAAAAGGTTTCCCTCCCATAGCTTTAAATTCCTTGCAAGTCTTAGCAAAAGTATCCGTGCGAGGAGGAGGGGGAGGAGGAAGATCGGGTGCTACAGTTGGTGGAGGAACATTTGCTGGACCCGCAGTGGTGGCCCTAGCCTCCATCAATCTCCTATACCATACTGGTACCGTCACACCCTCCAGAAAGTTAAGATCCTCAGCCATGCTGAAACGAAAAAGGAAAGATTCAAAACGGAGAATTCGAAGGATATAGATATGGCTATTCGGGATTATGCTTTTCTTTCAAAAACTTTTCTCTTAAAAGACATGTTTTTGAAAATATCTTTTCCAAAAATGTTTTAGAAAAATAGTTTTCTAAAAATTTTATCTGTTCCGGTAACCTTTGCTCTGATACCACGTGTAACACCCCACCCAAGCTACGGTCACTCACTAAGGGAATGCCATAGCATCGGTGGAGTATTTTAGTGAATATAGAACAGAAAAATTACACCAAGACAGATATAAATAGTACTTGAAATTTTAAAACATCATCTCATAACAGCGGAAATAAACATGTCTGGTTACATCATAAAACCATGATAAAAGTCAAGTACAATATCCGTCAAAATAAAGAAGTACATAATCCCACTCTCTCATACAATAGCCATGACAAAAGAAAAGATAACTGGATAACTGGAGCTTTACATCTACCCAAGCTCCTCAAGACTGGAAACAGAAATCCGATCAAGCTCTACTACCGCTAGGATCCACCGTAGGACCTGAGGGTTGGAAAAAAAAAGATAAAACAACGGGGTCAGACATAAGTCTGAGTGAGTCCTATAACTTTAACAATACAATCATTAAAGTAACCAGAGAAGACATAAACTTGACCACGGTAATATCTGGGGATGAATGGCTACACTAAGCAGCTTGGTAGACTTAGGATAAACTAAGATAACCGTCAGGACGCATCTACCCACCCAAGGATAATTACTAACTGCACCACACCAGTCGTTTCCTACTTAAAGGTTGATCCCTTCCAAGGACTTAGAAAGTTTCCCCAGTAGTTCCATGTACTCCTAGCCCACTACATAGGTGCCGTCTGCCCCTCTCTCCACTAGGTGTACCCAGTAATTCTTACTCAGTAGTTTCGTGTACCCCTACATAGGTGCCGTCTGCCCCTATTTCCACTAGGTGTACCCACTACTCCCCAAGCGATCGGCTCCCTACCGTAGATACCCGTGCTTGTCCCACAGTGGGGTGTATCACTCCCCTAAAGTGGCTACCCAATACTAACGGTGCACGGCTTTATATCTACACGATGCAACAACGGCTTATCTACCAGCCCGGGCCCACACACGCATATGAAGCCTGTTGGACTTGCGTTGCCACCGCTAACCCGTTTTGGCCTCTTATAGTCAAGCCCAATATGCGTGTCCCGTCACTCGACATGGGTCGAGCCCACAAAGATACGTTTGGGATATTGGTTGAAATGGGCCCCCACAAGCTACCCACTTAAGCTTGTCTAATATCTAGTGTATCCCACTTAACCCTTTAATCATGTTTAATTACATGTTTCCACTTGGTTAAGTATTCTAATCGTATTTTTCTATTGCCACCCCAGGCAACCCACTAGATTCCACATGCCACCCAAGGCACCCACTTAACCCCTCATGTCCCACTACATGCTATTATGGTTAAGTGTTTCTTAATTAATTAAGACCGTGATCTCCCATAAAGACCTCCCACATTAGACTGGCTGTTATGACTGCCTGGTTAAGCCGGTAGAATCCGGGCAGTCTTACGTCATAACAGAGTCTAACCTCGTGTCTTTACCTTAATCACGTATTTAATTTATGGCTAAGACCTCTCACATTGGGCTAACATTTATAGCAACTGGTTAAGCCGGTCGGGTCCGGGCAGTTTTACACTACAAATGAGTCCAACCTCGTGTCTTAGTCGATTAATTACACCTAATTAATCACCCCCATATTAATTATCCCTAATTAATATCAAGTTTTTCATAACATGGGTAGACCTAACTCAATAGGTAAATTCCCATGGGGTAGACCTAACTCAATAGGTAAATTCCCACTTATGGTAATTTATTTTTATGGTATGCTTAATCATACCCAACCATTCATTTATTAACAAATTTACCACCCCATCGTTCCCCACGTAAATCGTTCTCATTTCATGACATAACAAAGGGGAAGATCATTACAAATATCATGGGTTTAACATACAACTTTGTCATGGGTTAAGAGGATGTCAACTTGCATGTATGAGCATATATTAACCCAACTACATATAAACCCAAACTTGCATATTATCATACACATGATTCGCATAACATGTTGCATATGAGCTTGCATATTATCATACACATATCTTGCATAACATGTTGAACTTGCATATAGGCATTCTCATAACTTGCATAACATGTTAAACATGCATTTAAGCATACACATAACTTGCATAAGTATTCACATACTTGCATAAACATGAATAACTTGCATATCATGTCATTTAAGCATATACATATCTTGCATAAACATTCATACACTCGCATAAGCATGCATAACTTGCATATCACATAAATCTTGCATTTAAACATATACATGACTTGCATAAGTATCCATATACTTGCATAAGCATGCATAACTTGCATATCACATTAAACTTGCATTTAAACATATACTTAACTTGCATATCTCACTTTGCTAAACATGCATAATTCCACTTATTAAACATGCATATATCAACTTGTTAAACATGCATAAATCAACTTATTAAGCATGCATAAACCAACTTATCACATATATGCATAAACATAGAACAACATAGAGTAACATATCATTATACATGATTCAAACTCACTAATCCGCATTTAAGACCATAAGTCTTATTACACCCAATCTACTTACTTTAACAATCAATGTTAAAGTGATAGAAACTCACCAAACTAAAGATTAACCAACTTATGAAGAGGAATTTGTTGCTAATTATGAAGATAATGATGATTAGAGAATGATTTGAGAGAGATTAGCTTGCAACTTCCTTCATGAACTAGTGGAGGCCATGCTCAAATTTCATTTTGCCATAGTTTAGTTACAAGACTTAATTATGAATGAATTAGGGTAGTGTTATGGTCTTATTTATAGGATTAGGTGAGTGTTTTAGGCCCTTAGATTAACCCTAGATTAGATTAGGACCCTTAGATTTAGGAAATCTCTAGAACCAGCCCTCCTAGCCAGCCTGAAACCCAACCTGGTGCAACCTGGTGCACCCAGGTTCACAGAACGGTGCCACCCTGTCGACAGGCAAGTCGACAGGCATGTCGACACCCCTGTCGACAGGCCTGTCGACAGCCCTGTCGACATGGGCTGGGCGGGAAGCTTCCCGCCTGACCCCGCCTGGCCCATTCCAAATCTGAACATTTTAAATATTTAAATCTGTTTTAGTTTTAAATTTTCTGCAAACTTCATCGGGCCATAACCGGGCCATACGGGCTCCGATTTTCGAAAACTCGGACTCTATTTCGCGTATTTTTCCGAGACGAACGCAATAACGCAGCCCGTTACCCCCAATTCCTACATCTGAGATTATTTATCCTGTAATTAGTGAATTTTAGTATTAATCCAAAATTCGGGGTGTTACAAGAAATTTTCAAATCCAAACACATCATGGACAAATAAGCTGAGCCCCCAATTGGATTCGAAACAACTAAGGGATCCTCTACTAAACTGGTGTTTAAGTGCAGTGATCCAACTAATGATGTAGAGATAAACGAATGCGATGCGCCCGAATAGAATTTGGTACGGACAGGATGATCAAACAGAAAAACTAAGCTTTCAACAGAAATGGTTCTACCTCATTCTTGCAGCGGTGGGACCGCGAGAGCCTGAACTTGTCCCCTTGCCTGCCCTGGTGCCATAAGAGCCTGTACTTGTCCTCCCGAGGTAGTCCCTGCCCTCTGCCCCTTCTTTGGGCAGTCCTTCACTAGATGTCCCGCTTCACCACAGTGAAAACAACCAGTCTTCTTTTTCTTTCGGCAATCCTTGCTGAGATGGCCTGGTGTCCCATAGTTAAAGCATTTCTTCTTTCCCTTGCCATTATTGTCCTTACCACCCTTCTTGTTTTGCTGTTGTGGTTTCTTCGGATCCCCTTTCTTCTTGGGTGCCTTATCATCTTTAGTGCCTTTCTCCTCGTGCATGAGTGCCATGTCTACTAGCTTCTCAAAGGTGGCCCCCATAGGGATGTGGGTCATAGCCAACCCTTGCAATGGTTCATTCAAGCCATTAACGAACCTCAGAGCCTTCTTCTCCGGCGTGTTCACTAAGTCCAAGCCAAACCTTGCTAATTGATTAAATTTGTTGACATATTCTTTCATTGATGAGCTTCCTTGCTTCAATGTCAAGAACCTTTTCATATATAAATTCTCTTCTGCCCTTGAGAGAAACTTCGCCTCAAACCTATGTCTAAAATCCGCCCAAGAATCAACAGGACGCTCCCCATTAGTGACCTCCCACCAGAACGAGGCCTCTCCCTTCATTAACCAAGCTGCTAATTTGACTTTCCTCCCTTCTTCTACTTCAAAGATCTCTAGCAATTCTTCCACCTCCCTAAGCCAATCTCTAGCTTCCACAAACGTTTCTGACCCTTGAAAAAGTTTTCCACCCATAGCCTTAAATTCCTTGCACGTCTTTGCAAAAGTATCTACGCGAGGAGGAGGAGGAGGAACGGGTGCAACTGGTGGTGGAGGAACATTGGCTGGACCTGCAGCGGCCCTAGCCTCTAATAGCCTCCTATACCATCCTGGTATCGTTACACCGTCAGGTAGGTTAAGATCTTCAGCCATGCTGAAACGAAAAAGGAAAGATTCAAAATGCAGAATTCGAAAGATAAAGATATATGGCTATTTGGGGATTATGTTTTTCTTAAAAACTTTCCTCTTAAATTACTCATTAAGACATGTTTCTTCCAAAAATACTTTAGAAAAATAGTTTTTCTAAAAATTTTATCTTTTCTGGTAACCTTAAGCTCTGATACCACGTGTAACACCCCACGTCCATTAATGTCACTCACAAAGGGAATGCATTAACTTCCATGGAGGTTTTAAGTGAATATAGAATAGAAAAATTACAACAAGACAGATAATAAGTAGTACTTGGAAATCTAAAACTTCATTTAATTGTAGCGGAAATTAAACATGTTTGTTACATCATAAAACCATAAATCAGAGTCAAGTACAATATCCATCTTGATAAACAAAATACATAATCCCATTACACAAATAGCCATTAAAGAAGATAACAAGCTGGACTTTACTTCAACGGTCCAAGCTTTCCAAGAGAGATAAAGCAATCCAATCAAACTCCACTAGAGCTGGGTCCAACCTGAGGACCTGGAGGGGGAAAAAGGATAGAAATGGAGGGGGTCAGACATAAAGTCTGGCGAGTATGATTATTCTAACAATACTATTATCAAAATAACTAGACTAAGGCATAAGCTGGAAGACAAGTAAATGTCTATGAACTATTAGGTATGTAAGAGCAGATAAAGATAACGTTTAAGATAATGTTAAAGGTAACGTTAAAGGCACACCTAATTATTAACGAATGATTACTACACTGCACCGCACCAGTCACCCTAAAGGTTGATCCCACTTGCTTCACACAGAAACTATATAAATAGCCTTACGTACCCCTAGCTGACTACATAGGTGCCGTCTGCCCCTATCTCCACTAGGTGTACCCCACTACCCACTTGCGATCGGCTCCCTACTCGTAGATACCCGTGCTGGCCCCATAGTGGGGTGTATCACTCCCCTAAAGTGGCAACCCGATACAACTTGAGAATGCATGGCATATACCTACACGATGCAACAACGTCTTACATACCAGCCCGGGTCCACACACGCATATGAAACCCGTTGGACTTGCGTTGCCACCGCTCCCCGTTCTGGCCTCTTATAGTCAAGCCCAGTATGCGTGTCCCGTCCTCGACTTGGGTCGAGCCCACAAAGATACGTTTGGGATACTGGTTGAAATGGGCCCCCACAAGCTACCCACCTAAGCTTGTCCACTAGTACATCCCACTTAACCCTCTTAGTCATGTTCATTTACATGTGTGTTTGGTTAAGTCTTACTAATCGTATTTCACATGCCACTAAGGGCACCCACTAGATTCCTCATGCCACCCAAGGCACCTACTTAACCCCCATGTCCCACCTTACATGTTTATCTGGTTAAGTATTTCTTAATTCGTTCAGGCCATAACCTCATAAAGACCTCTCACATTAGACTGGCATTTATGGCAGCTGGATTTGCCGGGCGGGTCCGGGCAGTCTTACACCATAAAAGTGTCTAACCTCGTGTCTTTACAACTGTTATGCTTTAGTTTGGCCTAGGACCTCTCACATTGGGCTGACATTTGTGACCACTGGATTTGCCGGGCGGGTCCGGGCAGGTTTACGTCACAAACGAGTCCAACCTCGTGTCCTAAGCATTGATTATCACTTATAATCATTTACCCCAGTTTTAATAATTCCCTATCCAAATTATTAATTAAGTCTACTTGTATTGATGTCCATAATTGACTCAATTATGGTCATCCACTCATGGCATGCAAAATCATATCAATTGCACCCCAACTTCTTATTATTAAATGCTTAATATTACCCCCTACCCCACGTTTATACGTTCGCTTTATTCAACGCAGAATATACGTTAGACTCGAATAGTCTAACTCATAGCACAAAAATAAATTATCACAACATATAGACAATTAAAATGAATCTAATATTAATAGGAGTGAAACTTGCATAAACTACACATGTTAAGGATCTAAAAGTGTCAACTTGTTAAATGTCACAATTTACATGATATAATCATAACCCAAATTTGTGTATATACTTGCATATTGGGTTTTAGACAACATAATGATGGTGTGAACTAACATAGAATTTCACATACGTCATAGCATAATTCTAGATGTCATAATAGATGTCGTGGCATATGTTCATAACTTTTACTAATCAACCTAAGCTTGCATACATGGTTTGTCACATAGATCAACATAACCCAAACATGATGATTTGATTAACATGAACTAACTAGCATAGACAATAACATCATGACTTTATAACATGTATGATTCATTTCAATTTAGCATAGAAAACTACAACCTATACAACATCATCATAGTATGATTTACAACATATAGGATATCATCATCACATAGCATAGGATTTATAACATACATGATATCATAAGGTTTTCAACAACATATATGATAATCCACATCATTCACTTATAATCCATTCATGACTTAATCTAATTAGTCTAACAATAATCTTGTTAAGATCATCATACTCACAAATTAGAGGAAAAGAGAGTCTTGATTTGCTTTAGAGTTGAGTAGAACTAGGTTTTGATTAGCTTTTCTTCCTTCTTAGTTGGCGGCGGCTCCACTGAGTTCCATGGTGGCGGTATGACGGTAGCTATTCTATTTTTCATATGAATTAGGGTGAGAGACTACCTGGGTATTTATAGAGTTTAGGGTTTATTTAGACCGTCAGATCAACTTAGAACTAAACTGAACCGTTTAATTTGCCAACTCAGCCCTAAAGACACATCAGCAGCTCAAGATTGGGCTTAGTCAAAACCCTAGCCGACTGACCAGGTCGACACTATAGTCGACCTGGGGGGGGGGCCAGGTCGACACTAGTGTCGACTCCCCAGTCGACCTGCCTGGGCGGGAATTTTCCCGCCCAGCCCGCTTCTGCACTTTCAGTTTGAATTTTAAATTTCCTGCGAGCTGTTTTGAATTTTCTAAAACTTTCGATGGCCATAACTTCTTCATACGAAGTTCAATTCACATAAACTCGGACTCTATTTCGACCAGAATTCCGAGACGAACACAATGGCGCAACCCTTTTCCCACAATTCTCACGTCTGAGATTAGTTATTCTTTAATTTGTGAATATTAATATTAACCGAATTACGGGATGTTACAATATTTCTTTATGATTCTATTTATTGTCGAAATAAATATTTCTATTTATATTTGTAAATGTTTTACAAATATTCCCTTTTTCAATTATATTTGTAAATGTTTTTCAAATACTTCCTTTTTATAATTCTATTTGTAAATGGTTTTACAAATACTACCTTTTTTATTTGTTTTCACAAATATTTCCTCATTGTATTTTATCATATTTATTTCCCAAAAATATTTCCTTTTATAATATCAAATTTAAAAATGTTTCTTTTATAACATCTTTTGATTTTATAAATATTTCTTTTTCAATATAACATTGAAAATTTCCTTTTTAACATTCCAGTATTCCTTATGGTATTTAACGTACCATATAACAATGATCGGTATCATTCAAACATACAAAATCAACAACAGATTTCATATCACATCATATAACACAATATATGAAAAACAGTAAAATAAATGTTGAGGAACCCAGTTGGGTCCCTCCGACCTATTTCCCTGCACAGCAGATGTTAATCACATGAGTAACACGAATATGAAATATTCTGATAATAGAATCAATATTCAATTAATGATTTATCTATATCGTTATCTATATTTTCAACCAATTAACTAGCATTTCAACCAAACAGCCAACACACAGCAAACAACCATCATTTATAAATTCTAAAAAATATTTTATAAGAATATAAATTGGGTAGAGTTAGTGAGATTTACTCACCTTGGTCGGTTATCATTACTTAGCGATAACCGTTCAATAAATTCGGTCAGGTGTTTTATTTCGCTATAAATTGGGACGGGCTCCAAATCACTCCTAGTCAGTTTCATTGCGAAGTCCTCGTCCCAACGGATCTGACCGTTTGAAATTCTGATACAGTATGCTCAAGTTATAACGATTTCAAGTTATACACTATTTAACTTATATTAAACTTAATTTAAATAATTAATTTTGACCTTAACTCACGTTTTTCCTTAAATCCCGTGTTTAGGCTAATCCCCTTCTTCCCGAATGAAACTGGACAAAACCCGCTCTTGCTTCACTCGCCATTTTTCCCGTTTCAAACCCAGCGTTCTCCTCCCATAATCCACTAAAAATCATGAGACCTTCACCATTACCTTTCCTTTCAAGTTCCGCATCTCCCCATACCTGAAACAACGAACTCGAGCTCACGCCCAAAAATCCCGATCTCCAGTACTTCGCACCACCGTCAGCACCAAGTGAGACATGCACAAATTCCAGAAAATCCCAAAAATTCAAACAAGCTGTTAAATCACTCTCTGCTCCCAAATACGATACCCATTTCTTGATTCGATGCTCGACCATCTCCGAAACTCAAGCCCTAGCATCGCGTTCGAATAGACAGCGTATGCAACTCGATGTCGAGTTCAACAAAAATGCTACTGCATCGAAGAGCTTTGAGAAATGAACACGAATATCCATGTTACAGGATTTATAGATTTTATTTTGATTTTCCTTTGATTTCTCAAAGTCATGATTGTGGAGGAAGAATTTCTTGCGGCTCGTATTTTGCGCTTTGACCAGAAGAATGGAGAATTTAGGGTTAGGAGGAAGTTAGTGTATTTATAGAATAGAAATATTATTTTCTATTCGAATTTTATATTATTATTGATGCTATCATTGCTTATATTTGTGTTTAAAAATCCCTATGATCACATACAATACCCAAAAATCACGAAAATGTACACGCATCTACATTTTGACATTACAGACCCAACGAAACTGGTTTCTTTGAATTCCGACTCCGTTTGCTCACACAACATATTTTTAAAGTCAAATTATCATATTTTTTTCACTTTAGAATCCCGTACGGGCACATACTAACTCCAAAAATCATGCAAATTGAAATCTAACAATAATTTAGTATTACGTATCCAACAAAATTAGTTTCGTCGAAAACGGAGGTCGTTTGCAAAACTGGCTATTTTTAAAGCTCTAAATAACCCATTTAAATATATAAATATATTTAAAAACAATTAAAGTAAATATAAATAAATATGTATTATCGTATATATATTCACACAAAATATCATATAGCTCCAATTGGAATTATAGCTCGTTATTCAAATCCCTGTTGAATCGATATTCAATTTATATTGAAAAATCCTTTTATAATATAAATAAGTCACTATAATTTATAAAGGAATTCCAAAGTGACCTTTCAAAAATTTGATTTGGACAAAATCAAAATCAACACAACGAAATCCCGATTTTTCTCTTCCATTAGAAAAATAAACTTCACCAGCTCCGAACATTTCTTATTTCACAGAAATCCGATTTAAAACGGATTTTGTATATTCAATTGAAGTTCAAATCGCCAAATGGCGAACTGCCATGCCATTTCGAGCTCGATAATAATTATATTATAATTATACGTTCAAACTTCGTTTAAATAATATACTCGTTATTATAATTCAACTCTAAACTGGATTATATCTTATAAATGATCTAGTTCGCACAATATTGGGAATTCAGCTATTTTCAACCATTTTGAAAATAAATATTATTCTACTATTTATATTAATTAAATATAAATATTATTTAATTCAAGTTATCGATATCGCCAAATCAATATTTAATAATTAAATAATTAAATTATTTAGCCGTTAAAAATACGGGACGTTACATTCTTCCGCCTTAAAATAATTTCGTCCTCGAAATTGCTAAGGTAGAAGACAAATCCTATTAAGGGTTAAAAATTATTTGTTTACTTTTAACTTTAGTTTCAACTAAACCCATTTAATTCTAATTAAAATATTAATTTCAACTAAATTATTTATTTATTTCGATTAACGAAAATTTTCAAAAATTCTGAAAATTTTCTAACACCCGAAATTTTCGAAAAATTTCGCCAGTACCTCCTCTGTATCGGTCAATAGTTCAAACCCCAACTCGCCTCTCTAGGCCCTTTCCATTCAAAAAGGAAATCAAAAATCCAAGCGGCTTGCCGATTTGGCACATAAAACTCATATGGAAATTTAAACTTGTACCTCTGTGTCGGGCATATCATTATATTCTTGCACTTGCTTCTACTCAATACCTGCTGATCATATATCCATCTATACTAATCGATTTCCATTCAATTTCAATCAATAAAATCTCAACACAATTACTCGCTTATATCCAAACCTCATCTCATTTCAACTCAAGATCCATTTTTCTTAACTCGTCAATCCTATATACTTAACCAAGTTAAGTTTCATTCACACATTCCATTAACTAATTACTATAATCAGTTACCTTCATCTCAAAATCACAATTCTGATTTTTATCTCAAAAATCAATCCATTTACTCAACCGAGTCCAATTATATACAAAATTCCAATTTTTCTCGATGTCTCTATTTCAATTCAATTTCCACTTAGCTGGCTTTAATTCCAATTTTCATTTTCTTTCCCAAATTACTTTAAATTTTGTTTTTATTCAAACAATCTTTTCTTGGAAGTTTTAAATAACTTTGCTTTTCACAAAAATCAAATATTCCTTTTCAGGATTCAAAACAACTTGCTTTTCTCAAACAATACAAAGCAGTATTTTTGGTAGTAATCCGTCACTTAGAACTCGAAAATGAACACTGATGATGTGGCCAGCATCATTAGAGTTATTTTCCTAGCGATCGAAGTGAGTTCAATACTATACCACTTTTCAAAACACATATTTAAACATTTCCATTTTCAAATTATTTCAAAATATCTTTACAATGTTTAGAAAACAATTTAAAATCTCCTAGAATTTTAAAATTCTCATCTGCTTAATCCAAATCCACTTACAAACACTTTTTCAACTTTTAGGAATTTTAATTCCAATTCTGATTTTAATTCAGATTTAATTTATCTGATTTCATATATTACACTTATCTGAATTCTGATTGGTTATATTTAACCATTTCATTTTTTATAATCTCATTTGATTATAATAACAACGAACACATCCAATATACTATAATATATCAAATATCTATACTTTGTTTATATCAAAATGTAATTTGGGTAAAATTATTTCATATACCCTTTATCAAAACATACTGTGTCGGTTTATCGCATTCAAGCATTTAGAAACTCCTATCGATACAGTGGAACAAACTGATCGACTAGAACTTATAAACAACTCAACCAATAAATCTCCACAGTATAAAACAATTTTGTTTTATAAAATCTACAAATACGTTCACTAGTATATATACACTCAACTCAATCTAGGGCATTACTAACCTCATCTCTACTGAGTCATGCCACAGAGCCAAGGTAATCACTTAACCTTAAGCTCTGATACCACTGTAACGAACTGGGATTTTTGACTCCAAAAATAAACACAAAACTATCTTGTTGACTATTCAGACATCGGAAATACCTGATCACTAATAGAAAGAAGTTAGAGGGTGAGAATAGATAAGATAGAAAATTAGAATAGAAGAAGAAGATCACCACAGTACATAATCAGAGTAATACGAATCTCCCAACGGAATGAGTAAAATATAATATATAACATAACTTTGCAATAAGACAGTATATATGTATATATATATAATAACATTATCAGAGTACAACACTTACATACAGCAAAAATAATGATAGCTATATATCCTGAAGCCTCCTGCTTCAAGCTCCTCCAAGTATATCTGTAAAGACCTGAACTACTTGACTGCCCATACAAATTTAGGCACCCAAGTGTTTAGGGAAAACAAAACAAAATAAACTCTGGGTCAGTCATGGGACTGGTGTGAGTAAACTCAAATCATTTGGTCTAACTTTCCAAAATCCTTTTCAAAGAAAACGTAATCGTAAGACCCACCCACACATAAACACGGACGGTTTTTACCTTACGATACCAAAACACTTTTGGAAATCAATACTTCTCTGATATTATTATAATGTCTAATCACAAGTAATTAACAATCTAGGAGAACGCTTGCATCTCACGTTCCACATATATAGTATACAAACAAAACCGCGGGCCCTTATTGGAGATTGGATTATGACCATGACAAGGTATGGGACCACCTGCCGATAGTGTATATCTAGAGGCGAATACACTAGGTTCAACAAGAATGTCTTGCAACCCGGCCCACACATGACCGACCACTCATTTCGCTTGAGTTATCGAATGTATACCACCAACAGTTGGGAGCTACCCGCCGTTTCCTGAAAAGGGACAGCATCGAAAATAGATAAAAGTATGAATTGGATTTTCTCTAGATAGGTGATATACACCCTAATGGGAGCGACCTACCTAGCCATGTTGCCTGCCTAATTTCTGTCATTTCCCGATTGATGAGGCTTGAGGTCATAACGTATCTTTTGGAATACTTGACCGCCCTTCACATTGAATGCCACATCGTCATACCCGCCAAATCACAAATTGATTTCCCTAAAAATACCACGGTTATAAAGCTAAGAGAAATGAATTCCTCTGCCATCAAACGTAAGTACATTTGAAGAGATCGACTTACGCGATCCATTATAATACTATGTCAGACATTCGTCCATTCACGTTGTCCTGGGACTGAACAAACTGAAGGCACTATTCGGTAAATAGGATAGCCCTTGCATAACTCCGTCCTCAATTATTTTCATCATATTGATCGCAAAGCTAATGTCCATACAAAGTGGTTTTCAGATAATGAATCTAAAAATGGTCAAAAACTTTGATAGTCGGTGATTTAACTATCAAAGAGAAATAGGTGTACAACCAACGATCTTATTTCCAGATAGAAATTCAATCGATCAATCATCAATGAACACTGATCCCCTTTAATTTAATTTACCATTAATTTATTCATTTCCCATTTCTATATACTTATAAATTCTTATTTTCAAAATTTAGAAAACATACTTTATTGATCGTTGGAAACATTTCCATATTTGTTCCCATTCCTTATTTTCTATATTAGAAAACATTTCTGATTCTTATTTGGAAAACATTTCCAAAATCCTTCATTTGATTTAAACAGTTGCTTAAATAAAACATCATTAAGCTAATTCAAACCATTATACTCATTATCTAAATTCTCTTAACCTACCTTCACTATCGAACCTTACCCATCCCTTAGTTAAAAACGAAGTCAATCAAGTTTGGGTATAATTACCTCTCAGACCTTAACTGAACAATAATTCTAACCTCGAAATAGACAAAGTTCACCCTTTTAAATCTTTTAATCAACTTCCTTACGTAACTTGGATTCTATTTATGAATCCACTTCTTTATTTTAAAACATTGGTTATAACTATAGCGTTATAATCCCTTCTTCTTAAATATCTAACTTCGAAATATAACTTTTATTCCTTAATATAACTAAATAACTAAATAGACAATTTATGAAGAAATCATTAAATCTTGATTAAAAATGGAAAGTGTACTTTCCTGATTTCGATATAATCGAATTTCAACGTATAACTCTCTTTCGAATAATCTCTATTCGATAACTCCTTTTCGAATAAACTATATTCGATAACTCTTTCTTCGAATAACTATATTCGATAATCACTCTTCGAATAACTATATTCGATTAACTCCCTTTTAACTCTATTCGAATAACTAATATTCGATAACTCCTTTTAACTCTATTTGAATAACTAATATTCGATAAACTCTTTTCGAGAAATCTCTATTTGATTTATTCTCATTTTCGAATAACCTTATTCGATAACTCTTGTTCGGTTAACTCTAATTCAATTAACTCTAACCGATTAACTCTAACTGGTTAACGCTAACGGGTTAACTCTAACTGATTAACTCTAACCGGTTAACTCTATCTGATTAACTATAACTGATTAACACTAACTGATTAACCTTATCCAATTTACTCTTCGTCCATATTCAGTTTCAAATATCGATGTTGAAATCGATTCTTACTTCTCTATATAAGTCCTGACCTATATATTCTGTTTATTCAATGATAAATATTTTTCTTAATTTATAAAACCTTATTTGTAAATTAGTCTTCTTACTTTATCTGTTAAAACAGATTTCTCTTAAATGCTCACTTTGAATTCATATTCTGTTATAACCGTGTGCGAAGTACGGGTCTAAACCTTCCTAGTGTATTCTCATTTTATACAATCTATTCATTTTTCAAGTATTTCTTTTTTTATAATCTATTTATTTTTGAAATTAATATTTTCTTTATAATTCTATCTATTTTCCTAAATAAACATTTCTTTATGATTCTATTTATTTTCTAAATAAATATTTCTATTTATAATCTATTTGTAAATGTTTTACAAATAATCCCTTTTTCAATTCTATTTGTAAATGTTTTACAAATACTTCCTTTTTTAATTTTATTTGTAAATGGCTTTACAAATACTTCCTTTTTTATTTGTTTTCACAAATATTTCCTCTTTGTATTTTATCATATTCATTTCCGAAAAATATTTCCTTTTATAATATCATATTTAAAAATGTTTCTTTTTATAACATCTTTCGATTTTACATATATTTCTTTTTCAATATAACATTGAAATTTTCCTTTTTAACATTCTAATATTCCTTATGGTATTTAACGTACATATAACAATGATCAGTACCATTCAAACATACAAGATCAACAACAGGTTTCATATCACATCATATAACATAATATATGAAAAATAGTAAAATAAATGTTAAGGAACCCAGTTGGGTCCCTTCGACCTGTTTCCTTGCATCCACAGATGTTAATCACATGAATAACACGAATATGAAATATTCTGATAACAGAATCAATATTCAATTAAAGATTTATATCTATATCGTTATCTATATTTTCAACCAATTAACTAGCAGTTCAACCAAACAGCGAACACACAGCAAACAACCATCATTTATAAATTCTAAAAAATATTTTGTAAGAATATAAATTGAGTAGAGTTAGTGATATTTACTCACCTTGGTCGGTTATCATTAGATAGCGATAACCGTTCAATAAATTTAGTTAGGAGTTTTATTTCGCAATAAATTGGGACGAGCTCCAAATCACTCCTAGTCAGTTTCATTGCGAAGTCCTCGTCCCTACGGTCCCAACGGATCTGATCGTTTGAAATTCTGATATAATATGCTCAAGTTATAACGATTTCAAGTTATACACTATTAAACTTATATTAAACTTAATTAAATAATTAATTTTAACCTTAACTCAGGTTTTTCCTTAAATCTCGTGTTTAGGCTAATCCCCTTCTTCCCGAATGAAACTGGACAAACCCGCTCTTGCTTCACTCGCCATTTTTCCCGTTACAAACCCAGCGTTCTCCTCCCATAATCCACTACACATCATGAGACCTTCACCATTACATTTCCTTTCAAGTTCCGCATCTCCCCATACCTGAAACAACGAACTCGAGCTCACGCCTAAAAATCCCAATCTCCAGTACTTCGCACCACCGTCAGCACCAAGTGCGACACACACAAATTCCAGAAAATCCCAAAAATTCAAACAAGCTGTTAAATCACTCTCTGATCCCAAATACGATACCCATTTCTTGATTTGATGCTCGACCAACTCCGAAACTCAAGCCCTAGCCTAGCGTTCGAATAGACAGCGTATGCAAATCGACGTCGAGTTCAACAAAACATGCTACTACATCGAAGAGCTTTGACAAAATGAACATGAATATGCATGTTACAGGATTTATAGATTTTATTTTGTTTTCTGTAACACCCGTAATTTTATAACATTAAAATTCACAAATTAAAGTATACTTAATTTTTATAAGAAGAATTAAGTGAAATGGGTTGTGCTATTATGTTCATCTCAAAATTTTGTTTCAAGATAGACATTTGGTTTGCATAAAACGGATAACTTATGAAGAAGTTATTAAGCCTTGAAGTTTGTATGCATATGAGAGAGAAATATATGTATATATATATTCAAAAAAAGTTCAAAACAGCGAATCGGGAAGGGGAATAGCCGAACCACACCATTTTTGGAGTCGAACCGAGCCTCGCTGGGTCGACTAGGGGTCGATCCAGGGTGTTTGGCTGTCAACCCATGGCCCGATTCGCCCTAAAGGCTGATGTGGCATCTGAGTGGTCCTGATGGTTCTGGTTATCCCTAGGTTAATCCGACGGCTCTTATTAAATTAAACTTCTATAAAAACACTCCTAAACACCTAACCCTAATCACATTAATTCATAACAAGAGCCGCCATGCCGTCAATGGAGAACCTAGAGTAGCCTCCATACACTTTCAACCCTAAAGCAAGATAGAATCTTGAATCAAAATCAAATCTAAATAATGATTAGTCTACATCAAAGGCGAGCAATTCAGTTTCAGAATACAGATCCCAAAAAGAGAAGACTATTCTGTTTAATTGTGAGTATGATAGCTTTCACAAATTAATTAATTTAATTATGATAAGATATAATTGGGATTATAAGAATATGATTTTGAATCTTGTGATGTAAATTATATGTATGTTTGTGGTGTTGAATCATATGTTTGTCTTATGCATGTTGGATCATATGTTAGTTCTTATGTGAATCTTATGCAGGTTGAATCATATATCTTATGCAAGTTTGTGATGATTGGATCATATATTCATGTATGAATCTTATGCAAGTTTGGGTTGTTAAAATATATGTGAGACATGTATATGCATATGCTAGTTTATGTGACAATAACCTTTATGTCTAGATCCATATGCAAGTTTACATCTTTATGTTTAGACCCATATGCAAGTTTACATCTTTATGTTTAGATCTATATGCAAGTTTACATCTTTATGTTTAGATCTATATGCAGGTTTACATATTTATGTTTAGATCCATATGCAAGTTCACACCTTTATGTTTGGAACTATAGCAGTACATAAGTTATACAAGTTTATCCCCATTACCTATGCTAGTTTTGTATCATATGCTAGTTCGAATGAAATTCATATGCAAGTTATTGGCTATGTAATCTTATGTCATGATTCTTAGATCTATTTTATGTGTTATGTGATGTTGTTTTTCTTTTTATAAGTTAGACTATTTGCAAGTCTAACATATGTCATATGAAAACGTACGAATAACGTGGGGATGATGGGATTATATTGAATATATATAAATTGTGAATTGGCATAAAATGGCCTTAAAAGGCATATAATTAATTTAGACATTAATTAGCATAATTGTATTTATGGACATAATTTTAAGAAACAATTATGGACATAAATAAATTTGGAATTCATTGACAAATTTGAATAGGGATATTAATCCAATTTGGGGTTAAATAAAGATGTCTAATAATTAACCGCCTCAGACACGAGGTTAGACTCTTTTGTGGTGTAAGACTGCCCTCACCCACCCGGCAAATCTAGCAGCCACAAATGTCAGTCTAATGTGAGAGGTCAAAGGCACGAATTAAATGCGTAACAATTGTAAAGACATGAGGTTAGGCTCGTTTGTGGTATAAGACTGCCTGTACCCGCCCGACAAATCCAGCAACCGCAAATGTCAGCCTAATGTGGGAGGTCTTTACAAGGTTACGGTTCTAATGAATTAATTAACACTTAACCAGATAAACATGTGGTGGGACATGAGGGGTTAAGTGGATGCCTTGGGAGGCATGTGAAATTAAGTGGGTGCCTTGGGTGGCATGTGAAATATTATTAGATGCACTTAACCAAGATTGAAACATGTAAGAGGACATGAATAAGAATGGGGTTAAGTGGGGAAACCTTAGTGGGGACCATGCATTGGTGGAAGGCTTGTGTCAAGCATGGGGGCCCTTTTCAAACCAGTAACCCATTAAGTATCTTTGTGAGCTCGACCCAAGTCGAGGACGGGACACGATTACTGGATTTGATTGTAAGAGGTCAAAACGGGTTAGCGGTGGCAACGCAAGTCCAATGGGGTCATGTGCGTGCGTGGTACCGGGCTGGTAGGTAAGACGTTGTTGCATCGTGTAGATATAAGTCGTGCATCTTTGGTGGTATCGGGTTGCCACCTTGGGGAGTGATACACCCCACTGTGAGACCAGCACGGGTATTTATGAGTTAGGGAGCCGATCGAATGGGGGTAGTGGGTACAACTAGTGGAGATAGGGGCAGCCGACACCTATGAAGGCAGCTAGAGGTACACGAAACTACCATTATCATTATTAAGTTCTGTAGGCGGGATCAACTTTTAGGGTGATTATTGGTGGAGCAGTATAGTAATTATCCTATAGTGATTAGGAACGAGATTAACGCCAGAATATTCCTCTTATTTGCTTTGTCATGCCCACTTGTTTCATGGTCATATCTTATCTTACCAGTTTATGCCTTATCCTAGTTACTTTAATAATTATATTGTTAAAGTTATTATACTCGCCAGACTTTATGTCTGACCACCTTGTTTTCGCCTCTTTTCTTCCTCCCCCCCTCAATGTTCTCAGGGTGGGACTAGTACTAGTGGAGCTTGATCTCGGATATCTTTCTCTCTCTTTTGGAAGTGCTTGGATTACTGAAAGTAAAGTTCAGCTCATCTCTTTTATGGCTACTTGTGTTTGGGTTTATGCTTTTTATTTTATGTACTCTAATTTTTTTTATCAAGATGGATATTAAGTGTACTTGGTTTATGAAGTTGCTGTAATCAAACTATTTCTCCACTACAATAAAAGTTGTTTTAATTTTTTTCAAGTACCATTATTTATATCTGTCTTGATATATTCTGTTCTATACACTAAATATGCTCCATGGAAGTTAATGCATTCCCTTTGTGAGTGACATTAATGGACGTGGGGTGTTACACGTGGTATCAGAGTTGAAGGTTACCAGACAAGATATGAATTTTGAAAAACTATTTTTCAAAAAGCATTTTATAAAGAAATACTTTCAAAAGTATGTTTTAAGTAAAGTATTTTCAAGAGAAAAGCTTGTTTTAAAAACATAACCCCCAAGAGCCATATATCTTTCTTTCGAATTCTCCGTTTTGAATCTCTTCATTTTCTTTTCAGCATGTCTAGAATTCCAGAGATACCCGAGGGGATACCGATACCAGGATTGTTTAGAAGGCATCTGGAAGCTAGGGCCAATGTCACAGGCCCAGCTAATGCTCCTCCTCCTCCTCCCTGTGTTGATACTTTTGCAAAGATATGTAAAGAGTTTAGGGCAATGGGCGGGAAACCTTTTCACAGATCAGAGACGTTTGTTGAAGCTCGAAATTGGCTTAAGGAGGTGGAATCTATTTGGTATTTTTGAAGTAGAAGATGGAAGGAAGGTCCAATTGGCTGCTTGGTTAATGAAAGATGAAGCCTCGTTTTGGTGGGAGGTCACGAACGGAGAGCGTCCAGTGGAGACACGGATGGATTTCAAGCGTAGGTTCAAGATGAAATTTCTCTCATGAGCAGAAGAGAATTTATATATGGAAATGTTCTTGGCTTGAAGCAAGGGGATTTATCAGTAAAGGAGTACGTCAACAAGTTCAATCAGTTGGCGAGATTTGGCTTGGAATTGGTAAACACACCTGAGAAGAAGACCCTGAGGTTCGTTAAAGGTTTAAATGTGCCGCTACATTGGTTGGCGATGACCCACATTCCGATGGGGGCTACCTTTGAGAAACTGGTTGACATGGCGCTTATGCATGAGGAAGAGAAAGGTGCGAATGCTAATAAGGCACCGGAGAAGAAAGGATACCAGAAGAAGCCACAACAACAAAACAAGAAAGGTGGGAAGAACAATAATGGCAAAGGAAAGAAGAAGTGCTTTAATTGTGGGACACCAGGCCATCTGAGCAAAGACTATAGGAAAAATAAGAAGACTGGTTGTTTCCACTGTGGAGAGACAGGTCATCTAGTTAAGGACTGCCCAAGGAAACAGGGGAAAGGGAAAAGAACTTCTAGAGGGAAGCTTCAGGCTCTCATGGCACCAGGGCAGGCAAGAGGGCAGATTCAGGCTCTCATGGCACCAGGACAGGAGATAGAAACATTTCCGTTGAAAGTTTAGTTTTTCTGTTTGATCATCCTGTTCGTACTTTGTCTGACTCTGGCGCTTCGCACGCGTTTGTATCTGCTTCGTTAGTTGAAACACTGCACCTAAATACTAGACTAGTTACGGATACCATAGTAGTTACTAATTCTATTGGTGGTTCGGCTCATCTTTCTATGATTTGTCAGAATTTGAGAGTGTCTATCTTGGGCGTTGGGTTTGAATGCAACGCCTTTGTTCTTGGCTTCATGGGCTGCGGCTTGATTCTAGGTATGGATTGGCTAACTAGATACGGTGCCATCCTAGATTGTGAAAAAAGGGTAGTTAGAATGTTGACTCATTGTGGAAAGACCCTTGATATTTCTTGTGACCCTAGAGGTTTGGTAATGCTTAGCTACCTAGAATCCCTAGACACATCCAATGATGATTTGAAATCTGTTCGTGTGGTCTGTGAATATAGTGACGTCTTCAATAAAGTTCGAGGTTTACCCCCGAGGTGCGAGATAGACTTTCGAATATATCTAGTAGATAATGAAAAGCCAATTGCATTACCAGTGCGCCACATGGCTCCGAGAGAGAGAGAAGAGAACTCAGTAAGCAAGTGAAAGAATTACTTGAGAAGGGGTTCATAAGAATAAGTATTTCGGAGTGGGGTGCTCCAGTCATTTTTGCTACAAAAGCTAATGGTTCACTTAGATTGTGCGTGGACTATAGAGAGTTGAATAAGCTAACAAAGAAGAACGGGCACCCATTGCCGAGGATAAACGATTTATTCAACCATTTGGTGGGTGCTTCAGTTTTCTCGCAACTGGATTTAGCTACAGGGTTTCATCAGCTAAGGGTGGCTGAAGATAGCATCGATAAGACTGCCTTTAGAACTCCTGACGGTTTCTTTGAGTGGCTCGTCATGCCTTTTGGTTTGACGAATGCACCCACATACTTTGTTGACTTAATGAGTAGGGTGTTTAGGGAGTTTCTAAACAAGTTTGTGGTAGTCTTTGTAGACGATATTCTGGTTTTTTCTAAAAATGAAGAAGAGCATGCGCTACATCTTAGGAAAGTCTTAGACAACCTACGAGCGGATCAGCTAAAAGCTAGGTTATCCAAGTGCCATTTTTGGAGAAAAGAAGTGAGGTTCTTAGGACACGTGGTCTCTAAGGAAGGGATAGCTGTGGTTCCCGCCAAGGTGGTGGCAATCCAAGATTGGAAAACTCCTAAGAACACAACATAAGTAAAAAGCTTTTTAGGGATGGCTGGGTATTATTGGAAGCTCATTAAGGACTTCACGAAGATATTAGCCCCTCTCACTCGATTAATAAAGAAGAATTTGACTTTTACTAGGGACGTTGACTGTGACGATGCTTTCCAATGTCTGAAGAGGTCTTTGACGACAGCTCCAGTTTTAGTTTTTCCAGACTGGAGTAAGACATTCACTGTATATACCGATGCTTGCAGACAGGGCTTGGCGCAGTTTTAATGCAAGAGGGAAGGGTGATATGCTATGGTGGAAGATAGTTGAAAGCCCACGAGAAAAATTACCCTACCCACGACTTAGAGTTGGCGGCCATAGTTTTTGCACTTGATTCATGGTGTCATTATTTGCTTGGCGAGAGGTTTGAGTTGTATACAAACCGTAAGCCACTAAAGTACTTATTCTCTCAGAAGGACCTAAACTTAAGGCAACAGTGATAGATGGAGTTTTTGGCATCCTACGATTTTGAGATCACAAATACCTCTGGCAAGGATAACGTTGTAGTCGATGCCTTAAGTAGAAAGAAGTTAACTTTAAGTCCTTTATTCGTAGAGCAGCAGAGTTTGGAGTATATATCTTCCTTTGACTTCAGACCCTCTATCGATTATGTACCCGGGTTATTGGCATTGTTAGAGGTGCAACCTACACTTTTGGGTCGAGTTGGAGAGGCACAGCAAAATGACCCACAGTTGGTTGAGATAGTAGGCAAGCTTATAGGAGGGGAGTCCTCGAGTCATCCTGATAGTTATGCTATAGATAAGAGAGGTTGGCTACGTAGAGATGGAAGACTTTGCACACCACAAGACGAGAGTTTGAAGAAGGCAATTCTTGAAGACTCACATCGCTCTAAGATGACCATACATCCAGATAGTGATAAGATGTATTAGGATATGAAGCAAGTTTTCTTTTGGGCCGGAATGAAGAAGGACGTGGCCGAGTTCTTTGCTAGATGCTTAGTGTGCTAACAAGTCAAGGCGGAGCAAAAGACGCCTGGAGGTTGGCTCCATCCCTTAGAGATTCCTCTTTGGAAATGGGAAAGCGTTTCCATGGATTTTATAGATGGGTTACCAAGATCAAGGAAGGGTAATACGGGGATTTAGGTAATTGTAGACAGACTTACCAAAAGTGCCCATTTTATTCTCGTTAGAAGTAGAAGGACCGCCGCGTGGTTAGCATCTGTTTACCTTCGAGAGATAGTTCGTTTGCATGGCATACCCTCTAGCATTGTGAGCGATAGAAGTCCCATTTTCACAAGCGAATTTTGGACAAGCTTACAAGCGGCGGTTGGAACGCAATTATGCTTAAGTACCGCTCATCACCCTCAGACGGACGACCAGACTGAGAGAGTAAATCGGGTTCTAGAAGACCTTTTGAGACTATGCATCCTAGACTTTGGAGGAACATGGGAAGAACACCATCCACTAGTGGAGCTCGCCTATAATAATAGTTTTCAGGCTAGCATTGGCATGGCACCTTTTGAGGCTCTTTATGGACGACCATGCCGATCACTTACATGTTGGTGGGAATCCACTGATAAGGTTTTTCTTGGATCCGACATGATTACAGAGTCTTAGGAGAAGATAGACCTAATTCGACGGCGAATGAAGACGGTGCATGACCGACAGAAGTTATATGCTGATAGGAGACGAACCGATCTTGAATTCAATATTGGGGACATGGTTTTTGTTAAGGTGTCGCCGTTAAGAAACGTAGTCCGTTTTGGATCAGTAGGGAAGTTGGCACCGAGGTTCGTAGGACCCTTTCCAATTACGGAGAGGATTGGACAGATGGCGTAAAGAGTAAAGTTACCAGAGAAGCTCCGCGGATTTCATGACGTCTTTCATGTTTCGCATTTGCGTAAGTGTTTACACGATACGACGGAAGTGGTAGAGCCGAGCACGCTCGAAGAAGTGGAAGTAGAGTGCAATGCCACGATCAGACGAGCTCCTACACGCATTCTCGGATCGAAGGTCAAAAAGCTTCGCAACAAAGAGGTCAAGTTGGTCAAAGTACAATTGAGAGATGATCAAAGAGACGTGACTTGGGAGACGGAATACAAAATGCGTACGCTGTACCCTTTCCTTTTTGAGGGTATGTTTTAATTTCTCCTTTTTCTACCGCTTTGTTGACACTTGTCCTATCTTTTTGTATTATCTTTGCGATGACATCTTCGATCTTTAATTAGGAAGAACCCTATGGTTGCAAACATGTGTTTAAGACATGTTATGTTTGGTGGATGCAAATGGATGCAAGTGGTTGCTAGTGGTTTCTCGTGGATGCATGTACACACACATTAGGCATTAGATCGGCTCAATCACCTTCATGTTGCATATAAATGCGTGTGCATATCTAAATTAATGGATGTATAATGGTTGTGTTATCATACGGATGGTGCATTTTGATGAATGGTTGTGCACACATGTAGAAATAATATGTATCGATAGGATTCTTTCGCATACATAATGGACGCATGGCACCATCATGATTTGCATTGAGGAGGTCAACTGAATCAGTGAACCGCCTGATCTTTGCATTAGATAAGGAACATATACACACATTTTTGCATAAGTTCATATAGCATTAGAAATTTCGTTAAGGACAATGGATGCTTGTGGATGATGGTTGAGTAGATGGATGATTGGTTGGTAGGATACATTCTTCTTAACATAGAGATTTCGGGGACAAAATCCGTTAAGGAGGGGAGAATGTAACACCACGTAATTTTATAACATTAAAATTCACAAATTAAAGTATACTTAATTTTTAGAAGAAGAATTAAGTGAAATGGGTTGCGCTATTATGTTCTTCTCAAAATTTTGTGTCAAGATAGACATTTGGTTTGCATAAAACGAATAACTTAGGAAGAAGTTATTAAGCCTTGAAATTTGTATACATATGAGAAATATATATATATATATAGATATATATATAAAAAATATTCAAAAAAAGTACAAAACAACGAATTGGGAGGGGGAATAGACGAACCGCACAATTTTTGGAGTCGACCCAAGCCCTGCTAGGTCGACTAGGGGTCGATCCAGGGTGTTTGGCTGTCAACCCATGGCCGGATTCACCCTAATGGCTGATGTGGCATTTGAGTGGTCCTGATGGTTCTGGTTATCCCTAGGTTAATCCGACGTCTCTTATTAAATTAAACTTCTATAAAAACACTCCTAAAACCCTAATCCTAATCACATTAATTCATAACAAGAGCCTCCATGCCGTCAATGGAGAACCTAGAGTAGCCGCGATACACTTTCAACCCTAAAGCAAGATAGAAGCTTAAATCAAAATCAAATCAAATCTAAATAACGATTAGTCTACATCAAAGGCGAGCAATTCAGTTTCAGAATACAGATCCTAGAAAGACAAGACTATTCTTTTTAATTATGAGTATGATAGCTTTCACAAATTAATTAATTAATTTAATTATGATAAGATATAATTGGGATTATGAGAATATGAATTTGAATCATGTGATGTAAATTATATGTATGTTTGTGGTGTTGAATCATATGTTAGTCTTATGCAAGTTGGATCATATGTTAGTTCTTATGTGAATCTTATGCAAGTTGAATCATATATCTTATGCAAGTTTGTGATGATTGGATCATATATTCATGTATAAATCTTTTGCAAGTTTGGGTTGTTAAAATATATGTGAGTCATGTATATGCGTATGCTAGTTTATATGACAATAACCTTTATGTCTAGATCCATATGCAAGTTTACATCTTTATGTTTAGACCCATATGCAAGTTTACATCTTTATGTTTAGATCTATATGCAAGTTTACATCTTTATGTTTAGATCTATATGCAAGTTTACATCTTTATGTTTAGATCCATATGCAAGTTCACACCTTTATTTTTGGATCTATAGCAGTACATAAGTTATGAAAGTTTATGCCTATTACCTATGCTAGTTTTGTATCATATGCTAGTTTGAATGAAATTCATATGCAAGTTATTGGCTATGTAATCTTATGTCATGATCCTTAGATCTATTTTATGTGTTAAGTGATGTTGTTTTGCTTTTTATAAGTTAGACTATTTGCGAGTCTAACATATGTCATATGAAAACGTACGAATAGCGTGGGGATGATGGGATAATATTGAATATACATAAATTGTGAATTGGCATAAAATGGCCTTAAAAGGCATATAATTAATTAAAGACATTAATTGGCATAATTGGTATTTATGGACATAATTTTAAGAGACAATTATGGACATAAATAAATTTGGAATTTATTAACAAATTTGAATAGGGATATTAATCCAATTTGGGGTTAAATAAAGATGTGTAATAATTAACCGCCTAAGACACGAGGTTAGAATCTTTTGTGGTGTAAGACTGCCCGGACCCGCCCGGCAAATCTAGCAGCCACAAATGCCAGTCCAATGTGAGAGGTCAAAGGCACGAATTAAATGCGTAACAATTGTAAAGACACGAGGTTAGGCTCGTTTGCGGTATAAGACTGCCCGGACCCGCCCGGCAAATCCAGCAACCGCAAATGTCATCCTAATGTTGGAGGTCTTTACAAGGTTATAGTTCTAATGAATTAAGTAACACTTAACCAGATAAACATGTAGTGGGACATGGGGGTTAAGTAGGTGCATTGGGTGACATGTGAAATTAAGTGGGTGCCTTGGGTGGCATGTGAAATACGATTAGATGCACTTAACCAAGATTGAATCATGTAAGAAGACATGAATAAGAATGGGGTTAAGTGGGAAAACCTTAGTGGGGACCAAGCATAGGTGGAAAGCTTGTGTCAAGCATGGGGGCTCTTTTCAAACCAGTAACCCATTAAGTATCTTTGTGAGCTCGACCAAAGTCGAGGACGGGACACGCTTAGTGGATTTGATTGTAAGAGGTCAAAACGGGTTAGCGGTGGCAACGCAAGTCCAACGGGGTCATCTGCATGCGTGGGCCCGGACTGGTAGGTAAGACGTTGTTGCATCGTGTAGATATAAGCCGTGCATCTTTGGTGGTATCGGGTTGCCACTTTGGGGAGCGATACACCCCCCTGTGGGACCAACACGAGTATCTACGAGTTAGGGAGTCGATCGAATGTAGGTAGTGGATACAACTAGTGGAGATAGGGGCAGATGGCACCTATGAAGGCAGCTAGGTGTACACGAAACTACCATTATCATTATTAAGTTCTGTAGGCGGGATCAACTTTTAGGGTGATTAGTGGTGGTGCAGTATAGTAATTATCCTATAGTGATTAGGAACGAGATTAACGCCAGAATATTCCTCTTACCCACTTGTTTCATGGTCATATCTTATCTTACCAGTTTATGCCTTATCCTAGTTACTTTAATAATTATATTGTTAAATTTATTATACTCGCCAGACTTTATGTCTGACCCCCTTGTTTTCGCCTCTTTTCTTCCTTCCCCCCTAAGGTTCTCAGGGTGGAACTAGTACTAGTGGAGCTTGATCTCGGATCTCTTTCTCTCTCTTTTGGAAGTGCTTGGATTGCTGAAAGTAAAGTTCAGCTCATCTCTTTTATGGCTACTTGTGTTGGGGTTTATGCTTTTTATTTTATGTACTCTGAATTTTTTTGTCAAGATGGATATTAAGTGTACTTGGTTTATGAAGTTGTTGTAATCAAACTATTTCTCCGCTGCAATAAAAGTTGTTTTAATTTTTTCAAGTACCGTTATTTATATCTGTCTTGTTATATTCTATTCTATACACTAAATACGCTCCATGGAAGTTAATGCATTCCCTTTGTGAGTGACATTAATGGAGGTGGGGTGTTACATTTTCCTTTGATTTCTCAAGGTCACGATTGTGGAGGAAGAATTTCTGATGGCTCGTATTTTACGTTTTGACCAGAAGAATGGAGAATTTAGGGTTAGGAGGAAGTTAGTGTATTTATAGAATAAAAATATTATTATTTTATTCGAGTTTTATATTATTATTGATGCTATCGCTGCTTATATTTGTGTTTAAAAATCCCTGTGATCACATACAATACCCAAAAATCATGAAAATGGACATGCAGCTACAGTTTGGCATTACGGACCCAACGAAACTGGTTTTGTCGAATTCCGACTCCGTTTGCTCACACAACATATTTTTAATGTCAAATTATCGTCTGTTTTTCACATTAAAATCCCGTACGGCTACATACTGACTCTAAAAATCACGCAAATTGAAATCTAACAATAATTTAGTATTACGGATCCAACAAAATTTGTTTCGTCGAAAACGGAGGTCATTTGCAAAACTGGCTATTTTTAAAGCTCTAAATAACCAATTTAAATATATAAATATATTTAAAAACATTTAAATTAAATATAAATAAATATATATTATCGTATATATATTCACACAAAATATCGTATAGCTCCAATTTGATTTATAACTCGATATTCAAATCCCGGTTGAATCGATATTCAATTTATATTGAAAAATCCTTTTATAATATAACCAAACGCTATAATTTATAAAGGAATTCCATAGTGACCTTTCGAAAATTTGATTTGGACATAAATCAAAATCAACACAATGAAATCCCGATTTTTCTCTTCCATTAGAAAATTATATTTCACCAGCTACGAACGTTTCTTGTTTAACATAAATCCGATTTAAAACGGATTCTGTATATTTAATTGAAGTTCAAATCGCCAATTAGCAAACTACCGAGCCATTTCGAGCTCGATTATAATTATATTATAATTATAGGTTCAAACTTCGTTTAAATAATATATTCATTATTATAATTCAACTCTAAACTGGATTATATCTTAAAAATGATCTAATTCACACAATATTGGGAATTAAGCTATTTTCGACCATTTCGAAAATAAATATATTATTCTATTATTTATTTTAATTGAATATAAATATTATTTAATTCTAGTTATCGATATCGCCAAATCAATATTTAATTATTAAATAAATTAATTATTCAACCGTTAAAAATACGGGATGTTACAAGTTAAATATCGATTATTAGGTTATGTTGATAGTGGCTTGTTTGTTTATTGGATGTTAGATTGATTGAATAAAAAATTCATCAACAATTAAATGAACTGGCAGCTAAGAAATAAATTTCAATAAAATAAATTTGAATAGAACCATATATGAAATAAAACTAAATAACTTAACCCTGTATTTGCTATTTGCATTGTAAATTGAGTTAAGTGCAGGTTGGAAGAAAAAGGAGCTGTTAGTTGGTTTGCTTGGTAATTAGAGTTTGGTTTCCTGAAAAATAGGTAAACCTTAATATCATTAATTGGGTGATTGATTTTATACCCTTGAGTTGGGTATTCTCTTGGCTTTTGTTTACTTTTGAGAGATGTGTGGCCCGGGGTGGAAGTTGTAGTTGTTCTGATTGAGCCGTGCAAAGGAGGTGTTGGCGATTTTTCGTAAATTTCTAAGACTTAGAAATATTTTTGATAAAAAATTTAAAATAATTATTTTAAAGTAGTTGGGTTTGGAACATTCTTCTTACTTAGTAATTTCGGGGAAAAAAATCTTTTATGGGGGGGGGGGGGGGAAGAACGTAACAACCTGGATTTTTCATTTATTTGAATTTAAATATTTGAACCTATTTTAAATATATATAATTGAAATGTTAATGGATTTTTAATATAAAATTCATTAATAAAATGACGATTGAACATTTAATTTTATATTTAATTTAAAACGAGCTCGTAGTATCGCAGTAGTTCGTAATATTGAGTCTTGAACTTCAGATGAATATACATAATTCGTTATAAGCCAGGAACTATGAAACAAGAAACTTTAGAATCTATTAGATTATAATTTTCTAATGAAAAGGAGAAATCGAGATTTTATCTTGTAAATTGTGAGTTATGTCCAAATCAAATTTTCAAACAGTCGTTAACAAATCATTTATAAACTATAACGTTTATTTAATAAATTAAAAAGGATTTTTATAGAATTTGAATATCGATTAACCCGAAAATGTTAACGTTGAGTTATAATTCCATATTGGTTGAATTTGAAGCTATAAGTTATTTTATTTGGATATATATGACAATAATATTTTATTATTATTAAATTTAATTGTTTTAGAATTAATTTAATATTTCATCAATATTCTATAAGCCTTATAAATAGCTATTTTTCAAATGACCTCGTTGTAACAACCCGGAAATCTGGGCCAGTTAAAAATTTTTATTTTGGTAATTTTAGCGAATTTTGATTATTTAAAATGAATTATTTTAAAAAATATCGACGAGAAATTTATTTTGAATATAAATCGAACGTATATATTATATAGATCGTCGATAGAATATTAATAATTATATATAATTATAAAAGGAATTGAAAATGGCGTGGTAGTTCGATAATTCGATTTCAAACTTCAAATGAATGTACCGGGTGCGAAATAAACCGGATTTTAGTAAAACCAAAAATAATATAATTTAATAGAGGATATCTTTCCAACGAATCCGAAAAATCGAAATTTCATAGCAGGAATCAAAAGATATGTCCAGTTGAAATTTCTGAATAGTCGCTATGGAATTCAGGCCCTTAAAAATGGAAATTTTGCAAACGACCTCGGATTTCGACGAAACCACTTTTGTTGGGTCCGTGATGTCAAGTTATTGCTAGGTTTCAAATTTCATAATTTTTCAAATCAATATGTGAGCGTGGCAAAGGAAAACGCGTTTGACCAGTTTCAGTTGATTTTAATCGACCGGAAAATGACCATTTTTCAAACGGTCTCAGAATTCGACGAAACTAGTTTTGTTAGGACCGTATCGTCAATCAGAAGCCAGAAAATATTTTTTCGAGAATTTTTCGAGTTAGTATGTGACCCCAGTAAATTGAAATACGCGTTCAAATTCAATATATAGAGTTATATGTTGATTTTGACGAAAACTAATCGAAACAGTCGAATCAGCCTGCGATACATATTCCATTGTGTTCGGAACGGGGGTAAAACGATAGCGACGACAGTCGGTGGGTTTGATTTCGAGGTCAAAATAAAAAGTTACTTTATGGGAGAATTAAATTATAAAATATTATATATACCTCACCCTCTCTCCCTCATACTTCAGCCGTCAGTTTTTTTTTTTAAAAAAAAGGAGAAAAAACCCTGTAGCCCTAACTGTCGATCGCGCCTCCGCCGGAGATGGCTCCGCCCCACCGTTCGAGATACCCTCCGCCTCCCGATCCTCCTCCTTCTTCCCACCGCCTCTCCTCCTCTCTCGAGCGCCCATACCCCCTGACCACTCGCCAGCAACCGAAGCCACACCCAGCTCCGCTCGCCTCCATCCATCACCGCGACGACCGACGCTAGAATCCACGCCATCACCTGACGCAACCGCAGCCCCCTCCGATCCCGCCTCCGTCGAACTAGCAGACTCCAATTCCCCCCTTCGAAAGACACTGTGAGTGTATTCTATTTTTAATTCAGATTTTGGTCTATATAAAATCAGTTTATTTCCAGTTCAAAAAAAACTCAGTTTTTATTTAATTTATTACATTGAAAAAAAATCAGTTTTTATTTAATTTATTACATTGAAAAAAAATCAGTTTTTATTTAATTTAATACATTGTAAAAAAATCAGTTTGACAAGAAACAAAAAAATGAATTTTCTTTAGAAACAAAAAAATGAATTTGCTTTAGAAACAAAAAATGAATTTGCTTTAGAAACAAAAAATGAATTTGCTTTGAAAACAAAATTTGAATTTGCTTTGAAAACAAAATCTGAATTAGCTTTGAAAACAAAGTTTGCATTCTTTTCGAAAATGAATTTTGCATTGATTTTGAAAATAAAATTAACATTGTTTTTAAAATAGAAATAGCAGATTAAAAAGATGATTTTTATATATTGAATAGCGAAGTAAAAATTCGATTTTTATATATTGAATAGCGCAGTAAAAATTCGATTTTTATATATTGAATAACGAAGTAAAAATTCGATTTTTACATACGTAGTGGCTACGGGCGACGAAAGTGATAAGAGACGAGAACGACGAAGATTTCTACTTAAGAAGAGTCGTGGAATTGGGATAGCTATTGGTGAGAACTTCTCACTCTTCAATTTCTTTTTCTAGCTATATATATACTAGGATGCAGACGGTGCTTAGCAGCACCCGACACCCGTCATCCACAGACCATGGATGGCTTGTTTGTTTAATTGTTTGGTTGTGTAGTTGGTTAGATTATTTGGTTTGAATTGAATTGTTTGGTGAAATGAAATTGATTTGATTGATGTGTGAATGGCGTGGGCCTTCACTAGACCGGGGATAAGGCTAGGCCTTGTCCCGTTTCTAGTATCGTGCCGTTATGCCGCCGAAATTTTCTAAAAATAAGTTAGAGAAATAAAGATAACATTTTATTTAATAAATGAACCGAATAGAATATTCATAGGTTGAATAAAATAGTTTGATCGTTAAAAATATAATTTTTAACGTGATTGTGAATAAATAAATATTCATTTACAAACCGGACGGTTTGTTTATGTACACCTATTTGAAGGACATTGATTGGGACGATAAATTTTACACATCGCCCAACTGCACAAATAAAAATCTGTGTTTGATTGCTTGAAACCCCCATACGGGTATAGGGATGATATTTGACAAACACTAATCCCGATTGTTTAGTTGTATGTCGATCGATTGATTGACAGGCTGTTATAAACGTTGAATATTTATATTTGATGCTTATACAGTGTAGAATGCACTTTGGATGATGGTTGATTATTCATCGTTGTTGATATATACATGTGTTGTAGAAAATCCATATAATTAACATTATATGGTAATTGATTGGGCCTCATTCCAGTTTTAAAATAAAAATATTTGAAAAAGAAATATTTGAAATAGAATATTTGAAAATAGGAATATATGAAGCCGTATTGATTAGATTGACGCCATTTTGATGTGAACGATATTTATATCGATTTTATTCATTTTATAATGAATATCGAAAGTGATTTCAAAATCTGATATTTTGAAAAGAATTGAATATAAATGAATTCGAATTGAAATTGAATATAAATGAATTCGAATTGAAATGGAATAGAAATGAATTCGAATTGAAATTGAATTGAATTGAAAACGGACTGAAATTGAATTAGAAATCAATTTGAATTGAAATCAATTTGAAATGAATTTAAATTGGAATATTCAATTTTGATTTGAAATTGAATATGAAGTTGAAACCGTTTTGAAAATGAATTTAAAACGATTTATAAAGCACGTTTTGAATAGAAAATCGACGAAGTATATATTATATATATAATATAATGGCCTGAATAGAACGCGCCGCAACGCGACAGTTCGCGAATTTCGACCATTGACTTCGAACGGATATTACGGGAGATCCGACCGTCGGATTCTCCTAAAACCGGAACCGTTGGGTTCGTATCGAAAAGAGCTTTCTAACGAATGTGAGAAATTAGAAATCTAACGGTTGGATTTGGAGATATGTCCAAGTCAAATTTGAAAAAGGTCGCTGTAAGTGCAGTTCGATGGCCGTTGATGGAAATCGACTGTACGGGCCTTGATAAAATTATTAAAAATAGTAATAATTTGTGTAAAATCATAAGAAATGATTTAGAAAGGATTGGGATGAAAAACTCCATATTTGAAAAGATAAAAATAAATTTTTATCGAAATGAACTAGTTTTGAACTAGAATTATAATTCTATTTATTTTAAATAAATAAATTGAATTTCAAATGGTTTTAAAAATAACCAGAGTTTCCAATGATTGCATTGGAATGGATTTGAATCGAAATTGTCTTCGGAATATTTCGATGTTGTATTTCGTGATCATACAGATGTTGTTATGGAAATTTGAAAGATATAGATATATATATCGTTATTTCCAATACGATATTTGTTGGTCGTAGAATTTGATATTGAATATAAGCCGGGATATTTTCTATTCAGAGCCTTGTATTTAATATCAAATGTGATTTGGGTTTGTCGTGAATGGTGTCTTCATTAACATTGTTCTTGAATCCAGTTGAGAAAAAGATTGAATCTTTTTATTTAGATTTAATGAAGTGTACCAATTAAATAATATTTAATTGAATTGATGTTGATTTTTGGGTTTATTGTGAACAGTGTTTTAAATAACACTTGTTCTTTAACCCGATAATTAATGTGATGTGATTTTGGGTTTATCGTGAACCGTGTTTTAAATGACACTGATTCTTTAACCCCGTTAAGGATTAAAACTAAGTGGAGTTTTAATGAATCTTTAATTAGATTGAAATGATCGAGAATGGAGTATCACCAGTTTCACTCCAGGCGATAGTTAAATCTTTAATTAGATTTGAACGTGAAATGGTAATTGAATTTACCGATAACACCGTGGTGTTAGATATGAAGTAAGACCCGTTTTACTTCATGGGATGAATAGGTTGGGATTGGGAAATTTAAAACAAATGATTACTTCGGTAAGGTTCGTTAATCCCGACTAGTTTGAATTGACATTCAAAAAGAGATTAAAGAATAAATTTAAAGGATTTGTCTTTGATAAAATTAATGGGAACCTTTCCCTATGAATGTGAAATTTAGAAACTAACTGTCGGTTAGCTAAGCAGAATGGTTTCCTGGATTTTAATCTGATGTTGGTTTCGGCCTTCGGGGTTAATATTTGGGGAATTATTCTCTTGATTAATTTACGGTTAGTGACTGATAAATTGGAATGAGGCGTATGTTGTGTTTGAGTAACACTTATTTAAAATATACGCGAGTTATTCGGGAAGACTGGGTTTATCCCATTCTGAATAACTGATACGACGATAAGTCGAAGATGAAGACGATGGTCGAAGACCGGAGGTCTTCACGTCGTTTGGGTAATTACTGATGATCTTGATTGGGCTGTACACCCAAGAAGATGGAAACAGTTGGTGATCGTCCAGACGTACTTGGAGATCGATGGATATGCGGGGTACTAGGTGCCTCTGGTTTCGTTCAGACCCAGAACGGACTTGTAAATGGACTGTGTGTCTGACATCGGATTTCATTCTGTGTGACTGATATCGGTTGCATAGAGTGGTTTGCCTGTGTGGCATGCTAAGATGCAAATGATCGAGACTTCTGTTGAAAAGCAAAGTCTTGTGATTGATGATCGAAGCACGGCCTTTGTGGCGTAGCTTTGTGTAACGTTTACTTCGTGAGTTTCGCACCCCGGTTGTGAACCAAAAACGGGAGAGGACCTCAGGGAGGGCATGCGTTTCTTTCTAGCTAGGGTGGTGTCAGTGACCTACCAGCCCTGACATTTATATACTTTTCACCTGTGTGGTTGTTGTTGTTGCGAGGCGCCTCGGTTTGATCGGACGATCCGGGTCCGATGGAGTCATTCGTTGGCTCATTTACGCCCCAAAGGGCGGGGAAACGCAGTGTTCAGGCATTTCAATCCACATCGGTGGACCGGCCCTGACGATCGAAGGGTCACTCGAGCTCTGATCCTGAGGCTCGGGCTAGAGAGTCTCGAATCGGTTGAGGACTATCTTTTGCCTCGGTTCATAGATGGAAACCCAATTTCCAAATACGTGACTTTGCGATTTTGATTGTATAACCTATATATGGCGACATAGTGGTATGGGGCATTCATGCCGCCTATGATTGATACTTATGATTAGTTGTTTTATATACTATGCACTTATAATAGTATCAAATGATTTGTTTTAAACGTATCAAGCATTCTTGGCTATTATAAGGTAAAAACCCTATCCTCCGGCTTGCGTTGCATTGTGTGATGGGACCCGGGTCTTATAATAGCTTCATTTTTCTTTATTTAGCATTGCGCTGTTTGTTTTATGCATTGGTATTCTTGGGAGGAAACCCGTTCCGTGTTATACGGCGTGGTCCCTTGATTTACCTAACTTTAAAATAAAGATTAATAACTGTTTTAGTTCTCACACCAGTCACATGACTGACCTGGAGTTTATTGTTTTGACCTAAACTCTGGGTGCCCTTATTTTGACATGGGCAGCTAGTAGTTTTGGTTTTGCAGATTTATATTCACAGGATCCTGGTTTACAGCTGGAACGATATCCGGAAAGCTTTGTATCCGTATATCTCCTCTAGTTGTGTATTGTATTATTTTCCGTTGCTATGTATTTAAATGTAATTTAAATCTCTGATATTTCTGTGTAATGTATATTCATTTATACTCTGTATATTCTTGTAATCTGATGCATTGTTGTAATATACAATGAAATGTTCTTCCGTCTGCGTTCTATTTTGTCGTGTTCTCAAAAAAACTCGTTCTTTCCCTTCTCTTCGGAGACCGGGGGAGTACGGGTCGTCTCAGCGTGGTATCAGAGCTTTGGTTTACAGAGCTCGAGAATAAGACACCTTAGAACCATACGAAAGAATTCATCAGATATTGGATTAGTAATATCCAATGGGAATGACTCGTTAGAGATAGGATCAGTAGTATCCTAGAACGAGTGTGAAGAGTATATTTTTAAAGTGAAAACAAATTTTGTTTTGAAAATTAATTCAACTATTCGTATTTGATTATTTATTCTATATTGATCGGGACAATCCGATATATAAAGATTTTGTATATATGTCTTGCAAACGTGTATTCGAAGTTTTAATATACTGGATAGTTATAGAATCATACTCTAGTTGCCCCGGGATAATTCTGGTGGTGGGGCACCGTCGCCAGTATTTATTTTCGAGTAACGAAAGTGAGATTTCTATATATTTTCTATTGACTGGTGTGAGAACCGAAACTAGATAGGGCTTATTGTTGTGATTTGGTATCAAAAATGTGATTTTTGACCATATATCAAAGTTATGCATTTGAAAAGCTAATCAACTAATTGATTGATGTTTGTGTTGTTTATTTATTTGTTTGATAAATTTGAACCATATAGCCAAATTGTATCAAATAGTGAATTGTATTGAAAATTTGTCACATTTGCATGCATATACATGTACTTACATTGAACAGGTCATAGCAAGGAGGCTAGAGCAGAGAATAAAATTTGTTTGCCCGACAAATAGGTACATATATACTATGATTTACTGTTTTGTTTGGGTGATGATGATTTTATGAGCCGATTGGCTAGCCGCTTGGCTTTTTCGTTTTCTTTTTGAGATCAGAAGGCCTATATGGCAATTTCGGGATTTTCCCGTGGCTCCCGGTGCAGGGGAGGTTATGGCGAAATTTTTCGAAAATTTAGGGTGTTAGCCAAATTTTTGAAGAATTTGAAAATTCTCAGAAATTGAAAAGTTGGAGAATGGAAGCCAGATTGAACGTAGAGTTAATTAATCAAACCACTTTCGACTTTGTTCCTTTTCGGGGATGAAAAGTTTTAAGTGGGGGAGATTGTAACAACCCGGAAATCTGGGCCAGTTTAAAATTTTTATTTTGGTAATTTTAGCGAATTTTGATTATTTAAAATGAATTATTTTAAATAATATCGACGAGAAATTTATTTTGAATATAAATCGAACGTATATATTATATAGATCGTCGATAGAATATTAATAATTATATATAATTATAAAAGGAATTGAAAATGGCGCGGTAGTTCGATAATTCGATTTCAAACTTCAAATGAATGTACCGGGTGCGAAATAAACCGGATTTTAGTAAAACCAAAAATAATAGAATTTAATAGAGAATATCTTTCCAACGAATCCGAAAAATCGAAATTTCATAGCAGGAATCAAAAGATATGTCCAGTTGAAATTTCTGAATAGTCGCTATGGAATTCAGGCCCTTAAAAATGGAAATTTTGCAAACGACCTCGGATTTCGACGAAACCACTTTTGTTGGGTCCGTGATGTCAAGTTATTGCTAGGTTTCAAATTTCATAATTTTTCAAATCAATATGTGAGCGTGGCAAAGGAAAACGCGTTTGACCAGTTTCAGTTGATTTTAATCGACTGGAAAATGGCCATTTTTCAAACGGTCTCAGAATTCGACGAAACTAGTTTTGTTAGGACCGTATCGTCAATACGAAGCTAGAAAATATTTTTTCGAGAATTTTTCGAGTTAGTATGTGACCCCAGTAAATTGAAATACGCGTTCAAATTCAATATATAGAGTTATATGTTGATTTTGACGAAAACTAATCGAAACAGTCGAATCAGCCTGCGATACATATCCCATTGTGTTCGGAATGGGGGTAAAACGCTAGGGACGATAGTCGGTGGGTTTGATTTCGAGGTCAAAATAAAAAGTTACTTTATGGGAGAATTAAATTATAAAATATTATATATACCTCACCCTCTCTCCCTCATACTTCAGCCGTCAGTTTTTTTAAAAAAAAAGGGAGAAAAAACCCTGTAGCCCTAACTGTCGATCGCGCCTCCGCCGGAGATGGCTCCGCCCTACCGTTCGAGATACCCTCCGCCTCCCGATCCTCCTCCTTCTTCCCACCGCCTCTCCTCCTCTCTCGAGCGCCCATACCCCCTGACCACTCGCCAGCAACCGACGCCACACCCAGCTCCGCTCGCCTCCATCTATCACCGCGACGACCGACGCTAGAATCCACGCCATCACCTGACGCAACCGCAGCCCCCTCCGATCCCGCCTCCGTCGAACTAGCAGACTTCGATTCCCCCCTTCGAAAGACACTGTGAGTGTATTCTATTTTTAATTCAGATTTTGGTCTATATAAAATCAGTTTATTTCCAGTTCAAAAAAAACTCAGTTTTTATTTAATTTATTACATTGAAAAAAAATCAGTTTTTATTTAATTTATTACATTGAAAAAAATCAGTTTTTATTTAATTTAATACATTGTAAAAAAATCAGTTTGACAAGAAACAAAAAAAATGAATTTGCTTTAGAAACAAAAAAATGAATTTGCTTTAGAAACAAAAAATGAATTTGCTTTAGAAACAAAAAATGAATTTGCTTTCAAAACAAAATTTGAATTTGCTTTGAAAACAAAATCTGAATTAGCTTTGAAAACAAAGTTTGCATTCTTTTTGAAAATGAATTTTGCATTGATTTTGAAAATAAAATTAACATTGTTTTTAAAATAGAAATAGCAGATTAAAAAGATGATTTTTATATATTGAATAGCGAAGTAAAAATTCGATTTTTATATATTGAATAGCGAAGTAAAAATTCGATTTTTATATATTGAATAACGAAGTAAAAATTCGATTTTTACATATGTAGTGGCTACGGGCGACGAAAGTGATAAGAGACGAGAACGACGAAGATTTCTACTTAAGAAGAGTCGTGGAATTGGGATAGCTATTGGTGAGAACTTCTCACTCTTCAATTTCTTTTTCTAGTTATATATATACTAGGATGCAGACGGTGCTTAGCAGCACCCGACACCCGTCATCCACAGACCATGGATGGCTTGTTTGTTTAATTGTTTGGTTGTGTAGTTGGTTAGATTATTTGGTTTGAATTGAATTGTTTGGTGAAATGAAATTGATTTGATTGATGTGTGAATGGCGTGGGCCTTCACTAGACCGGGGATAAGGCTAGGCCTTGTCCCGTTTCTAGTATCGTGCCGTTATGCCGCCGAAATTTTCTAAAAATAAGTTAGAGAAATAAAGATAACATTTTATTTAATAAATGAACCGAATAGAATATTCATAGGTTGAATAAAATAGTTTGATCGTTAAAAATATAATTTTT
Source organism: Allium sativum (assembly GCA_030737875.1). Lineage (NCBI taxonomy): Eukaryota > Viridiplantae > Streptophyta > Magnoliopsida > Asparagales > Amaryllidaceae > Allium > Allium sativum. Next base: position 795,210,614 of record CM060919.1, on the reverse strand, counting down.
AACGTGAATGTGAATAAATAAATATTCATTTACAAACTGGACGGTTTGTTTATGTACACCTATTTGAAGGACATTGATTGGGACGATAAATTTTACACATCGCCCAACTGCACAAATAAAAATCTGTGTTTGATTGCTTGAAACCCCCACACGGTTATTGGGATGATATTTGACGAACACTAATCCCAATTGTTTAGTTGTATGTCGATTGATTGATTGACAGGCTGTTATAAACGTTGAATATTTATATTTGATGCTTATACAGTGTATAATGCACTTTGGATGATGGTTGATTATTCATCGTTGTTGATATATACATGTGTTGTAAAAATCCATATAATTAACATTATATGGTAATTGATTGGGCCTCATTCCAGTTTTAAAATAGAAATATTTGAAAAAGAAATATTTGAAATAGAATATTTGAAAATAGGAATATATGAAGCCGTATTGATTAGATTGACGTCATTTTGACGTGAACGATATTTATATCGATTTGATTCATTTTATAATGAATATCGAAAGTGATTTCAAAATCTGATATTTTGAAAAGAATTGAATATAAATGAATTCGAATTGAAATTGAATATAAATGAATTCGAATTGAAATGAAATAGAAATGAATTCGAATTGAATTGAAAACGAACTGAAATTGAATTAGAAATCAATTTGAATTGAAATCAATTTGAAATGAATTTAAATTGGAATATTCAATTTTGATTTGAAATTGAATATGAAGTTGAAACCATTTTGAAAATGAATTTAAAACGATTTATAAAGCACGTTTTGAATAGAAAATCGACGAAGTATATATTATATATATAATATAATGGCCTGAATAGAACGCGCCGCGCCGCGGTAGTTCGCGAATTTCGACCATTGACTTCGAACGGATATTACGGGAGATCCGACCATTGGATTCTCCTAAAACCGGAACCGTTGGGTTCGTATCGAAAAGAGCTTTCAAACGAATGTGAGAAATTAGAAATCTAACGGTTGGATTTGGAGATACGTCCAAGTCAAATTTGAAAAAGGTCGCTGTAAGTGCAGTTCGATGGCCGTTGATGGAAATCGACTGTACGGGCCTTGATAAAATTATTAAAAATAGTAATAATTTGTGTAAAATCATAAGAAATGATTTAGAAAGGATTGGGATGAAAAACTCCATATTTGAAAAGATAAAAACAAATTTTTATCGAAATGAACAAGTTTTGAACTAGAATTATAATTCTATTTATTTTAAATAAATAAATTGAATTTGAAATGGTTTTAAAAATAACCAGAGTTTCCAATGATTGCATTGGAATGGATTTGAATCGAAATTGTCTTCGGAATATTTCGATGTTGGATTTCGTGATCATACAGATGTTGTTATGGAAATTTGAAAGATATAGATATATATATCGTTATTTCCAATACGATATTTGTTGGTCGTAGAATTTGATATTGAATATAAGCCGGGATATTTTCTATTCAGAGTCTTGTATTTAATATCAAATGTGATTTGGGTTTGTCGTGAATGGTGTCTTCATTAACACTGTTCTTGAATCCAGTTGAGAAAAAGATTGAATCTTTTTATTTAGATTTAATGAAGTGTACCAATTAAATAATACTTAATTGAATTGATGTTGATTTTTGGGTTTATCGTGAACAGTGTTTTAAATAACACTTGTTCTTTAACCCGATAATTAACGTGATGTGATTTTGGGTTTATCGTGAACCGTGTTTTAAATGACACTGATTCTTTAACCCCGTTAAAGATTAAAACTAAGTGGAGTTTTAATGAATCTTTAATTAGATTGAAATGATCGAGAATGGAGTATCACCAGTTTCACTCCAGGCGATAGTTAAATCTTTAAATAGATTTGAACGTGAAATGGTAATTGAATTTACCGATAACACCGTGGTGTTAGATATGAAGTTAGACCCGTTTTACTTCATGGGATGAATAGGTTGGGATTGGGAAATTTAAAACAAATGATTACTTCGGTAAGGTTCGTTAATCCCGACTAGTTTGAATTGACATTCAAAAAGAGATTAAAGAATAAATTTAAAGGATTTATATTTGATAAAATTAATGGGAACCTTTCCCTATGAATGTGAAATTTAGAAACTAACTGTCGGTTAGCTAAGCAGAATGGTTTCCTGGATTTTGATCTGATGTTGGTTTCGGCCTTCAGGGTTAATATTCGGGGAATTATTCTCTTGATTAATTTACGGTTAGTGACTGATAAATTGGAATGAGGCGTATGTTGTGTTTGTGTAACACTTATTTAAAATATACGCGAGTTATTCGGGAAGACCGGGTTTATCCCATTCTGAATAACTAATACGACGATAAGTCGAAGATGAAGACGATGGTCGAAGACCGGAGGTCTTCACGTCATTTGGGTAATTACTGATGATCTTGATTGGGCTGTACACCCAAGAAGATGGAAACAGTTGGTGATCGTCCAGACGTACTTGGAGATCGATGGATATGCGGGGTACTAGGTGCCTCCGGTTTCGTTCAGACCCAGAACGGACTTGTAAATGGACTGTGTGTCTGACATCGGATTTCATTATGTGTGACTGATATCGGTTTTATAGAGTGGTTTGCCTGTGTGGCATGCTAAGATGCAAATGATCGAGACTTCTGTTGAAAAGCAAAGTCTTGTGATTGATGATCGAAGCACGGCCTTTGTGGCGTTGCTTTGTGTAACGTTTACTTCGTGAGTTTCACACCCCGGTTGTGAACCAAAAACGGGAGAGGACCTCAGGGAGGGCATGCGTTTCTTTCTAGCTAGGGTGGTGTCAGTGACCTACCAGCCCTGACATTTATATACTTTTCACCTGTGTGGTTGTTGTTGTTGCGAGGCGCCTCGGTTTGATCGGACGATCCGGGTCCGATGGAGTCATTCGTTGGCTCATTTACGCCCCAAAGGGCGGGGAAACGCAGTGTTCAGGCATTTTAATCCACATCGATGGACCGACCCTGACGATCGAAGGGTCACTCGAGCTCTGATCCTGAGGCTCGGGCTAGAGAGTCTCGAATCGGTTGAGGACTATCTTTTGCCTCGGTTCATAGATGGAAACCCAATTTCCAAATACGTGACTTTGCGATTTTGATTGTATAACCTATATATGGTGACATAGTGGTATGGGGCATTCATGCCGCCTATGATTGATACTTATGATTAGTTGTTTTATATACTATGCACTTATAATAGTATCAAATGATTTGTTTTAAACGTATCAAGCATTCTTGGCTATTATAAGGTAAAAACCCTATCCTCCGGCTTGCGTTGCATTGTGTGATGGGACCTGGGTCATATAATAGCTTCATTTTTCTTTACTTAGCATTGCGCTGTTTGTTTTATGCACTGGTATTCTTGGGAGGAAACCCGTTCCGTGTTATACGGCGTGGTCCCTTGATTTACCTAACTTTAAAATAAAGATTAATAACTGTTTTAGTTCTCACACCAGTCACATGACTGACCTGGAGTTTATTGTTTTGACCTAAACTCTGGGTGCCCTTATTTTGACACGGGCAGCTAGTAGTTTTGGTTTTGCAGATTTATATTCACAGGATCCTGGTTTACAGCTGGAACGATATCCGGAAAGCTTTGTATCCGTATATCTCCTCTAGTTGTGTATTGTATTATTTTCCGCTGCTATGTATTTAAATGTAATTTAAATCTCTAATATTTCTGTGTAATGTATATTCATTTATACTCTGTATATTCTTGTAATCTGATGCATTGTTGTAATATACAATGAAATGTTCTTCCGTCTGCGTTCTGTTTTGTCGTGTTCTCAAAACAACTCGTTCTTTCCCTTCTCTTCGGAGACCGGGGGAGTTCGGGTCGTCTCACTCGTCTTCGATGGGATGAGTTTTATAAGATTCGTAATAGCTAATTGTTGCTAGATTTAAAATTTGATGCCAATCGAAGTTGTTTTGTGAGCGTGTGACATTTAGTTGGGAACCGATAAATAAATTGAAATTAAAATAACTCTATTTTGCAAATGGAGTCGGATTTCAAAGAAATTAATTTCACTAGATCTGGAACGTTAAGACATAGCAGTATGTCTATTTTCGTTGTGTTTGGAGATCGTGTGTGATGGTGCGTATATTTGACGTGCAATGTTAAATAGCGATAAAATTAAATTAACCATGTTAAACAAAATAAATTGAAACTTATACCATAAGAATAAATAAATAAAATAAAATGTGTATAAACTTCACCGCTAAGTCAAAAGCATGCAACACAGAGCTAAAATGGGACAATGCACAGGTACACTATCCTATGTTGTACCAAAAACATTCCTTTGGTCTTAAGGATGTGATAAAACCTACTATATTTCTAATTTTAAAACACAAACATACATCCAATTCTTTTATGTACCCATGCTAACAGTGCAGATTGCACATTCATCCTACCTTCTTCTGCACACTCATGCACAGCCTACCCTAAGACACAAACACACACCTTCGCACATGCAGTTCGTACACCCTGTTTTTCATTTTCCCCAGCTAACCTACCCTAAAAACCCATACATACCTACTAAATCAAATCAACACATACAACTAATGGAAGTGAAGGAACACAACTATCCTACACAGGCCTACCAACCTATTTGCGTGAGTACCAAAGTGGAACCGTGTTTGCCAAGGGTTCTTCTGCCTATAAATACTAGGTAGTATCGTCCATCTTCTTCTTCCAGAAAATCGAAATACAATAAACTAAAAATGGTGAGTGATCCTTGAAAAATAATTTCACCACGTATATGCCATCTAAAATCATGAAATACGTTGCATTGAAACCCTTAGATCACAATCTACACATTCATCATCTCCCATCTTCAAATTTCGATGGTTATCCACGAAAGTCGCGACTTAAGGATGAAATATTCTTGGAATTTAAGGATCGATACGCGTATTCGCTAATGGAGGAGTGATCAGCGACGCAAGGCGCATGCATGGCATTTTTCTTGGTATTCTAGGAACAAAAAATGTAGCACCTAGATGGGGATGTCTGACATCGGTTGGAGCCGTAAGGCTCGGAGGTGGGTACAATGGGGCCAGCAAGTTGACCTAGGGTGGAAAGTTGATTGGTCTTGTTTATATGGTGGTTCGATAGGTATTTGGTGGTATCATGAAGTAATGTATACGAGTGCACAGTGGGTTTCAGAAGAAAACAAGATTGGGGAAGACACAACTGTAGATGGCGGGTCTGGGTATTTGGGCTGGAATGTTTTTGGGGGTGAGGCCCTTTTTATTTTTAAAATTGAAGTTTAATTAAAATATTTTTTTTATAATCTTCATAATATGATATCTCACATATACATTATTAGATTTGAGCGTGGTTGGCCAAGTTGGAACTGTATGGATGAAGGCTACGTGATGGAGTTGGTTTTGTAGGAATTAGAAGCAGTTGTAATTTTTAATTAAATTAAAACGCCCGTCTAATTTAATTAGAAACAAACTGTTTTAATGTCTAATGGAAATCAAGGTGAGTATAACTCACTCGGTTGTCCCATTCATATTTCATATAAGTCGGGTTTAATGTTTGTGTGCTATGTTTTCTAATTGTTGGATGATTGTTTGGATTTATGCAAATATAACTGATTTAAATTAAGAGTTCATTTAATTTAATCAAAACCAATCATTATTTTTAATGATTATTTCGAAATGGGGTAACTTAACTTGTTGGTTACATATATAATAATATAAATGTATTAAATTAAATTGTATGCTTAAATTGTTTTTATTAGTTGACAATTATCAGTTGAATTAATAATTCATGTTTATCATAGAAGATAATATATTATCATATTAAATGAATTATTTTATTTAAGGTAACCTATTTGGATGCAGGGAATAATAGGTTGGAGGGATCCAATAGGATTCCTCAAATTCATTATTTATTTTCATGTTATATTATATGAACTGTTAAACCAATCTGATTGGATTACTGAGTTGGTTATTGATTGTTGAATCCAAATTCGACGCTTGTTTTATTATTAACCAATGAGCGTTATGGGTTTAAAAACTGGCAGTAGATGGCCTAAAAATATATCGTTTATAAAGGTTAATTTACCGTCAGTTAAATCGATAGAAACAAAGTTATAAAATTTATTGTATAACTAAAGATAGAATTTGAAATATATTATTTTGAATGAAAGTTTATAAAATGAAATAAATATTTACTATTTAATTTTATAAGTAATTATAAAATGATTTCATAAAGCAAATTCTTATGTTTTATAAGTGAGTTAGCAGAATTAACCTAATTGTTAAGAGGTAGATCAATTGTTTCCAAGAGACAATTAAAATGGGATTATTTAAATTAATTATTCTTATTAATTAACTTAAAGGACTAATTGAAATTGATTATTATTTATTTAATAATAATAAAAATAAAATGGGATTATTTAAATTAATTAAGAGGAAGGACTAATTAGAGTTAATTAACGGGTTAATCATGTTTTAAGTTGACTAAGTCAACTGCTTAAATGAGAACTGATTATTAAATTAGTTTGATGTCAATTAGATATTAAAGGGAAAGTGTTAATGATGAAGTAAATCGTTTTCATTTTTAAATAATGTTGAAATCGATTATTATTTATTTAATAATAATCGTAGTAATGGTCTTGAAACTAAAATCCATTTATGGAGGTTTATGAACCATAAGACCCTGTTTATAGTTAAATGAATTGTTAAGCGAATGTATATTAATAACAATATAAGTTAAGTCGAAGTTTAAATTGAATTCTTATTCGAATAGAATTTAATTGGATGTTATGAAATCCAAGATGTGACGAAGTTATTAGAAATCAAGTTTATTTGAAATGTTGTAAATGATTTCAATTATTGAAACGAATTATTAAAGTTATAAACTTAAAATTGGCTTATGAATGGAATAAAAGCTCAAGGTATGAAATTAAAGAATTTGAACCTAATTGGAGATCGTTTGAGTTAAATGATTTTCTGAGTATTGACATGATATTGATTTTGGTCTTCGGGGTTGATACTTATAGAACTATTCTCCCACTGATTTATAGTCAGGGACTGATGAAGGTATGAAATGGAAATCAAAACAGAAAACCAAATTTGAATTAAAGTGGTTAGGCGAGTTAAGTTATAAAATGCGATCTAAATTCTCTATATTAAGTAAGAGATGAGGTTTTATCAAGATATAACTAAAATGGGTTTGAAATAAACTTATCAGAAGTTTTATAAAGGGTTTATTTATAATAGAATTAAAGCTTGTATATAATGTATTTGAGATTGCTAAAGTTTAAAATAAATAAATTATATAATAGTTTACTTAATACTTATATTAAGTAAATGTGTTTAAGATTGAAATAAGGTTTCCAAAGAGAGAGTATATGTTAAAACCATGTTTTAAATCAAATAGTAAATGGAAAATTCAGTGATAGTTACTGGGATGGGGTTTGGTTATTAAACTTCTATCTACTCTGAAGTTTAGAAATAAGAGTAGTCGAGAGAAATAAAATTAGTATTTCCATGAATGATATTATAAAATATAATTCGAAATGTTTATAAGTTGAATAAGATGATTTTAAGAATATTCTCATTTTTGAAATAAGAAGTAAAAAGCGGTGTTCCAAATATTGGAAGATTTAAAGGTTTTGATTAACGAATGAAAAATGAAAAAGGCCAAGTGAATCCATTTTATTTTTATGATTGTTTATTTGATAGCTAAATAACCAACTTTCAAATCTGGCCTAGATGATTGTTGGTATGGAAAGACTGGGATCGAATTTATGTTCGTAAACCATTCTAAACCAGCGAATACGTAACGAAGAAGATATTTGATGCTGATCGAGATGGAGCAATTGAAGGCTGGAAATCTTCATAAGCGAAAGAACTATTATTGAATTTCTCTAGCTGATCCCTAAGATATTTTAGCAGTAATTCTGTCATGATTGTAAGTCTATGGATTGCAAGGACTACTTGTTACTTATCCATAGGGTGATTTCTAGGATGCGGTAGGAGAGTGCCTTCGATTTGTCCAGTCCAAGGACAACTTGTATGGATGGATGTATGATAGAGTATTTCCAAAACGGTCACATAAGTTGATTCCTTCAAACGTACCGAGTTTGGTGGCAAAGAAGGAAATTTCTTTAGCATAACACCTAGTGTATTTTTTTGGATATCAATCAGTGATTTTCTGGCGGATCTGACGATGTGGCACTCAAAGCGAATGGTGGCCAGATGTTCTAAAAAGGTAATTATAACCTCAAGCTTCATCAACCGGGAAATGGTTTAAAATCGGGTAGGTCACATGGCTATGTGGTCGCTCTCATGAGGGTGTACTGTCTCTATCTAGAGAAAATTTATATGTTCTTCTTTCATTTCTATATCTCCTTGGAATGTGGTGGTTCGCGAACCGTAAGGTGACAATATATTCAGAACACTCAAGCAAAATGAGTGGCTGGTCATGTTTAGCCAGTGGCAAGATATTCTTGTTGAACCTAGTGAATCTTGGTCGACATGAATCTGCATCGATATGGACCTAGATCGGCCTAAATCAGCTAAGCATAGTTGAACATGAGTAACTTCAAGTAAGCGTAACTTTTGCACACGATGTTCGTTTTGGACACCGTTTTTTGCATTGGACTCATAATTAAGATACATATACTTTGAAAAGGATTAATTTTGGATAGGAGAAACTTCATGGAACTTCGTACTGCCACATGCATGATAGTTCAGATCGATGGCTTCATGTGCTTCAACGACGATTCTATTTTCATGAAGAATGACTCTAAATATAATTTTCTCTGAGATGTAGAGTATTGACAATTGATCAAAGAGGAAGTTAGTATAGAGGGGAAGGTATATGCAATTAGGTCCAACGACAAGATCGGCTGCCTAGGACTAGTCCCGGCTAAATGAGATCTAAGTTGGGAACCATATGAGTATCTCCTACGATATGCTCTACTATGGACAATGTGTGCAAAGAGATCATCAATACATAAGGTTTGGATATGTATTAGGAGAAAAGGGTATTAGGTGTGATGTCCATTTCGACCAAGCCTAGAAGATTGCTTACACGTCCGAGAAACAAATGACATATACTTGGACTAAGTCTGGGTCCTTATATTAGGCCATAAAATTTGGTAAAACCTGGTTCCTAGACTATTGAGTGGCATGGATTCGAGTACCATAGAAATCAAACATTATAATATATCCAAGGCACTGAGTCAGTGAATGTGAGGATGGATGTTATGTTTGCTTATTATTATCACCTTACCACTATTCATTTATTTACACTTAATGACACGAAGATCTTAGAATATAGTACATTATTATACGTGCTAAATCTTTAGGTGCAAGGAAGGTCAAGTATGTTTCTCTATACCTACTATATTACTTTGCCTTAGTATTTGAGATTACTTCCGCTCACACTAAACTTTGTCTAACCTAGATTTTTATGGACTGTTTCTTATTACTGTAGATGCTCTTAAATGAGCAAACTAGAGGAAGGTTAGGAGTGAGAATGAATAGCTGATCAAGAGGCAAGTAGGAGGCTATTCCATGTATTATTTTGGTGTACGATGTTACTTTCCCTTATTCACTATTATGGGACTTAGTAATACCTTTATATTAAAGACAGTTTCATTTGGGTTATTTCCGCTTGTATGACTGTTTTTTGTTATGCTATATTATGGATCTATTACTCTGATGCTTATAGTTCATTATCAAGTATTTACTATCTCTCCTTTTATACCGGTTATGTGTTCCTATTATATTTTATTTCATGTGTTGTGAGATAAACGATATAATACTCGGTTGTTTTCTTTTTTTTAAACTTGACGTTCGCTTTACGTCAGCCAAGCACCACCACAATGCACTATTTCTGTAATGACCCGTATTTTTTATAGTCAAATATTTTATTTAATTCATTATTTTAAATATTTTATTTGGAATATTAATGGATTTAATATTTAATTCATTATTAAAAAGGTAGTTTGAACGTTATATATTTATATAATTATAAATCGAGCTCGAAATGGCATGGCAGTTCGAAATATGGAGTTTTGAACTTCAATTGAACATACAGAATTCGATATAAGTCGGATTTGTATGAAACAAGAAATGTTGGAACCGTATTGATGATAATTTTCATATGGAAGAGAAAATCTAGATTTCGTATTATAGGTTGTTTGTTATGGCCAAATCAAATTTTGAAATAGTCGCTATGGAAACCATTATTTAATATAGGCTTTTAAAATGGCCATTTTGCAAACAGAGTCCGTTTTCGACGAAATCAGTTTTATTGGATCCATATCGTTAAACTGTTGTAAGAAAATCAAACTGCATCGCAAAACGATGTTGTTTATGACCACAGTAGCTGTAAACGCCTGTTCAATTTCTGTAGCGTGTAATTAATTTAATTTAATAGAGAGATATTTGAGTGTAACTTGAGCAGACGATCGAATTAGGCTGTGGAACTAGTCCCGTTGAGTTCGTATCGACGATTAGTGTCAGGATAGGTATATAGTTTGTTATTTTTGAAGACCGGTTAATTTGGTGTCCAAAATGGCATTGCGGTGTGTGTAAAAATAGAATACCGGGAAACAGCCTCAGAATGCGACAAAACAAGTGCCATTGGGTTCGTATTAATTAATTATTGTATAAATTTCAATTTTCGTGTTAATTGGACTTACCGTGTAATCGTGGCAATGATAAATGCCCGAATCAATTATATTATTTGGTTAATTCAGATAGGGGTAACTTTAAACGAATAAATGACTGGCCAAATGAACTCCGATTTGGACGAAACAAGATTCATTGGATCCGTAAGGAAGAGATCTAGTAAAACGTCAAGGCCTCAAATTTATTGATTTTTTTTTGTAATTTTAGGGATTTTAAATGCTTGATTTTCCATCGATAACTATAAAGGACTTTTCACAAACGACCTCGGAATTGGGCGAAACATGTCCCATTGGGTCCGGAATATTTTTTTATCTAAGATTAGCATTTTTACCAGAAAATAGAAGTCAGTTGTGGATAGTTTTACGTGTTACTTTAGCGCGAAGTTTCATTAAATTATAATAATATAAAATTACACCCCAACTCTATAAATACAGCCATCAAACCCTAAATTTTCGCTCAGACTTTCACTGCATGGTCAACCATAACGATAGCTGCCACCAAATTAAATATACGGCCATGAGGTTGTCCATTTCTTCCATCTAGATCTCGAAATCCTTTGATCCAATCACAAAACTTTCTTCACCAAAATTAATCAGCTCACCAAGGTCCTTCTTTTGTCCGACTATGATCGAATACGGTTCAACACGGTGGTCAGAAAACGAGCCGAAAGGCTCGGTGGTCGTGAGCCTGCTGTGGCGAACTGGGGAAGTTCAACAAATCGTGGGTTCGGGTGTTGGAAGGGGAGGCTCCCGCGAGCTGTTTGATGGTGTCAGATCGTTGTCTGGGGGTACGGTGTGGGTGATGATCGGTTCGTCGCATTTTAAAGTAATCAATGGGCACACAGCAGATCGTGTGAGTCTGAGAAAGCAAGGGCATGTAGGCACGGTGATTGATAAAGGCAACGCAATACTTGAGCTCCAACGAGAAGATGATGAATTCGTTAATAACAAAAAGGAGCACAGCAAATTTTTTGAATAATGGAACGCGAAAACAAGCAGAAGGGATCACGAGAGGAATGAAGCAGCGTTTGCATAAACCGATTATTTTGGCCTCAGTATAATTAGTTAGCACTAATTTATTTAGGTAATTATGAGAATAATTACATTAAATTTAAATCCTATGTAACACATTCCTTTGGTTACAGGATGGAGGTGCAATCCTGGCGCATACTAGAGGAACTAAACCAATGAGATAAAGGATCGGCCACTGTTTGATTAACTAAACAATAATGATTTAAATTTAGATTAATTAAGAAATAATTTGTTTAATTAAAACTCTTATATTATAAAAAAATTGTAAAAGGATGCAAGATACTTATGGAGTTGTTGTAACAAACTAAGGGAGAAGATAGTATTAGGCCCTATTTTTTCTCTAACGCTGTAATCAGTGAACCAATAAAGTAATTTAATCTTACTGAACTAATTAATAAGTTGTTTAGTTTTGAATAAAATCATTGAACTAAAATGTTTATAATTCGTTCGTTCACTATCAGAATTGGACCAAAATAGAGATGCTAGAACCGTGCCGACGAAATCAACATTATGGAATTAATACGAACAGAGCTGGATATAGTGGAAATTTATAGTTAAATTAAATGATTGTTTAATTTAACTGTAGCCAATCGGTTCAACAGCGCATCAAATCAAGGTGAGTTAAACTCACTCAGTATTCCCCATTTATATTTTATATAAATCAGGTTTTTATTTTATGTGCTCTGTTTGTTAATGGTTGTCTGTTTGCTAGTTATACATTTTTCGATTGATTTAACCAATGAAATTAAACCGTTGTTTAACTTCAATGAAATACCAAATCGTTATTTTAACGATTGGATCCAATAAAGGTGACATACCTTGTTGGTCATGTTTATTTTATAAACGTATTTAAATTTTTGGAATTTCTTGTAAATTGGTTGATGTTAAATTTTCGTTATTTATTGTTATCAGTTAAACGAAATTGAATTGTAACGGCTCGCCCCGCACCAGCCGTCATTTCCCATGAATGTGCGCTGTGCCGATGTCCAACCAGCACGGGACGGTCCCCAAAGGAAGGAAAAAGAAGAGAACTTACTGGTGAACTAACAAAGAACCTGTAGAATGTCTCATAGCGCATGGGATAAAATATAATAATAGCATACTTTGACACAAAACAGGTGAGGCAGTGCATAAGCTGAAAATTTAACATCGTAGCAGTAGAAAATCCAATTACAGCTTATGTTCCACATCATTATTATTACGACTTTAAAACTGTCTCTAAAGCGGAAGAAAGGAAAGGTACACTACAATGCCCAAAGTAGTGACCAGCAGTGACACAGGGAGAATATCTATGTATATCATACGTGGGAGCCTCCTGCTCGTCTCTGGTACAGCTACTCATGCATACTACCTAACCTGTCTCTAGTCTACCCATTTACGAGCACCCAGAGTAATAAGAAGAGACATAAAACTCTGGGTCAGACAAAAGTCTGGTATGAGTGATAAGCATCAAAACAGAACAATAACAGGTATACTAAACCATACCTGGACCTGCAACCAAAGAGTGAGCACTACATACCATACAATACTCTAAGGTGCCACTAAACAGATGGCGTAAAGATAATGGGGGAAGGGGTGTGCATGTCATAGTGATAACAAACAATAAATCATAGCAACCATCCTCACATCTCTCACTCAGTGCATAAAGCATACGATGTCCACCACTCTCAACCACTATACCCATCGAAGTAGTGACGAAGTTCGACTTGTACAACTACTGCTACCACCAAGCTTACCTCATGGAGTCATGACTAAATCTTTACAAATGACCCCGCTTTATTGGTCTATAGCCCATCAGTCGTACCTAGACCACTGTGGTCCTGAATCCGTTCACGTGCCCCCTACACATAGTGATCCAAAGTCATAGACACTGACAACCCCTTAGCACACGTCCCGCAGCAAAGCCCAAGTTGTAAAGTTTAATCGTTGGTTCCCAACTGGATCCTGAGTACAAGCTTCCCATTTGGACTACCTTTGCATCTCGGGTCTTGGTCTCCTCCGGATCAGTCTTCTTCCTTGCCTTGATTCGGTTCGTGGTTCACACCTCCAGTTCGTGGTCCAGCTCGAGGCAGTACACCGGTTTAGGTCGTGGTGGAGCTTCGGTTCGGGTCGCACCCCTCCATTGCCTCGTGAATACAGCCTTCATCGGATCGGTTCATGCTTCCTCTGTCGGATCGGATCGTGGCACATGGACCAGTTCGTGGCTCCTCCTCTCAAGCGGATCGGGTCGGCGTACTCTACTCGGGTCGATACGGTGCCATCATCCACGAGCGGTTCAGATCGGGTAGTTGTAACACCCCACCTCTGCTAGGGTCACTCACAAAGGGAATGCACTAGTTTTGGAGGAGCGTTATCGAGGTGAACAAATACAGAAATATTACAAGACATAACATAAGTAAAACAACGGAAGAATCAGAAGATAAATTTCATTACTTTCAAGAAGAGTCAAAACCTTTTACATCCAAATATCCAAAGTTATTATTTTCCGTTACAAAAAATTCTGTCTTGCATAAATAAAGAAGCATAAACTTAAAACAACAAAAGTAGCTTAATTCCCCAAAGGTAGCAGAAATGCAACCATAGCATAGCTCAAGATCAAACCGTACATGAGCTGAACAGAAAGTAAGCGAAATCCAAGCTAAGTGTTATAGTTTCCTCCCTGAGAACCTGAGGGGGGGGGACGAAAGAAAAGAGGCGAAAGAAAACGGGTCAGTCATAAAGACGAGTAAGTCCTAGTGACTTTCAGCATAAAAAATAGGTAAATGTAAAATGACATGTATAAACTGAAAGTAAACATAAGGATGATGACAAGATGGGCAAGATAGACTAAGATAGCATGATATTTCAAGTATAAATCAAGTATAGCATCGCATGTTCAAGGTTCGCTGCACCAACTGTACTAGTATCCCAAACTCATGTCATATATTAACCATGAAATGATCCCTTGGCCCACTATCAAGAAGTGACTCATTTTGGGGTCCTACGGAATGATCCATTAATCGATCGGCTCCCTACAAGTTCTAGCTCGTCATGTGTCTGTGTCTTACGGCCATATCACGAATGTAGTTACATGTGCTAGGTCCACCATAGGGTGTATCAAGCCCTAGGGTGCCAACCATTGACACGAATCTAGCATGCACAGTGTAAACCTACTGATGCCCAATGCCTGCTTTTTCAACTCCGGACAACGTGCACGACCATAGTCCGCCTGAACCTACACTGGCGTACCATCTTAGCCGTCGTTTTGGTCGCTTATAATCAGCCCAGTAATCGTGCCCCACCCTGCCTAGTTCCAGGGTACCATGATACATCTAAGTGGTTTACTGCTGAAATGGACCGCATAACTAGGCTTTCCGTCCAGTAGGTTAAGTGTTGTCATTTAAATTCGTGACTTAACCCTTATCAGTCTGCATGTCAAGTTGGTTAAGTGTTGTCATTCAAATTCATGACTTAACCCCACTAATCCTGTGTCAAGTTAGTTAAGTGTTGTCTTTCATGTTCATGACTTAACCCTATCATGTGACATTAATTCATTAATGCACCCCAACCTCTCGCATCAGACCTGTTGTTGTGGTCAATGGATATGCCGGGCGGTTCCGGGCAGAATTACACCACAACTCAGTCTGACCTCGGGTTTCAAGCGCGATATGACCAACTACCCACATTTGATCCTATTGTTTGCAGTCACTAGATTTTCCGGGCGGTTTCGGGCAGAATTACACTGCAAACTCAACCCAACCTCGAGTTGGCCATTTTCAAGTTCATTCTAGAGTCATGTCCATGTTCAAATTTCATGTCAAGTTCGTGTCAAGTTTCATGGCAAGTTTCATGTCAAGTTTCATGTTTCAACTTATGCCTATTATCAAGTTCATGATTCATGTTCATAACCAATTCATGTTTTGCCTAATCTACCCAAATCATATTCCCATCGCATGTAAACGTGAATCGATCTAAATTACAAGTAAATCTAGATCCATAAATAAAGGGAATAACATCAAAATTATGATAGGAAAAGAGCGAGCACAAGGTGATAAATCTAGAATGATATAACTTGAGATAATTACATCACTGGCATATATAATAGTCCCAAAACAGATCTAGCATAATAAGGTGATAGTCATGATAAAGGTGATAGTCCCAAACTTGTAAATAATAGACTGATTCAACATCATAGGCATGATAATGTTATGGACATGAAAGAGTTTGATTTACAACATGAATAGGTCCAAACTGATTTCATAGCAATATTCCCAAAAGTCAAGATCCCAGATGGAAACTAGAATAGATGTGAATCGATTATCATACTTAAGTCCAATCTCACTTTATCTCATGTCCAAATTACAATTAACAAGTTTAAATATCAAAGTAACTAGAACTTACAAATCGTGGTCTAAGAAATTGAGATGCAGAAGTCAAGTCTAGAAACTAGTCGTCGAATTGTTGAATCTCGATTTGATTGTAGCAGAAAATCCCCAATATGCAATTCCTAGCCGTAGTCTTCAAGAAATAGTCTTCGTGTTTTAATTTACTTTTAATTTAGTTTAAAAGAAGCCATGTCCATCAAGAATTTGTGCAGCATAAGGTTAAAGAAGAATGGTGTAAAGAGAATGGGGCTAGGAGGCTGTTTATATAGGATTAGGCGGACGAATCTAGACTGAAAACGAGACCAGATACATCAGAATGAACCTAGGCTCAAAACTGGGCTTCAGCACTAGGTCGACCCCCAGGTCGACCATAGGGTCGACCTGGTCCCTGGGAGGTCGACCATAGTGTCGACCCCCAGGTCGACCTGGTCCTGGGCGGGAAAATTCCCGCCCAGCCTGCACTGGGGTTTGAATTTGAATTTCGAGCTGTTTTCGATTCTGAAAATTCCTGAAACTTCAGAGGGTCATATCTCCCTCATACGGACTCCGTTTCTCAAAAACTTGGACTCGTTTCCAAACAGAATTTCGAGACGAACACAATGGCGCAATCCGTTTCCCTTGATTCTTATTTTAAAAATTAATTCTGCCTTGATTTATGGTTTTAACATGTTATAAAAATATGGGTTGTTACATTCTCCCCTCCTTAAAGGATTTCGTCCCCGAAATCTTCAAGTTAAGAAGAATGCATCCTATCATCCAATCATTCATCTACTCAACAATCATCCACAAGCAACCATTGTCCTTAAAAGATTTCTAATGTTGTATGAACTTATGCAAGAGTGTGTGTATATGTACTTATCTAATGCAAAAGATTAGGCGGTTACTGATTCAGTAGACCTCCTTAATGCAAAATATGTTAGTGTAATGAGTCCAACATGTATGCGAATTTCTATCATACTTTATAATCTCTACATGAGTGCACAAACATTCATTCATTTGCAACATCCAAATGATAACATATCAAGTTTCCATCCATATACAAGTATACGCACTCATGCATATGCAACATGAAAAATTTGACTGAGTCGATCTAGTGCCTAATGTGTGTTATGCAACCACGAGCAACCACTTGCAATCATCAACCATAACATGTTTCAATTACATGTTTACATCCAAAAGGGTTATACCTAAGGTTCTCAAGATAGGATCGAGAAGATAACAAGACAAACATGGATAGCAAAAGCATGAACATGATACGAAGGTATGTAAACTTATAGGAAAAAGAGATCGAGAATGTACCCTAAAAAAGAAATGGGTATAGTGAGCGTATCTTCTCTTCGGTTTCCCAAGTTGCGTCTTCTTGGGCTTCACTCCACTGTACTTTAACTAGCTTGACTTCTCGATTCCTTAGCTTCTTAATCTCCGTTCTAAGATACGAATCGGAACTCGCCTCAATGTTGCTTCCTTTTCCACTTCTACGCCTTCAAGGATGCTTGGCTCAACCACTTCGGCAGATTCATGTAAGCACTTTCGGAGATGCGAAACGTGGAAGACATTGTGTACTCCGACCAGCCTCTCGGGTAACTCTACCTTATAAGCCATCTGTCCAATCCTTTCGATGACAGGGAATGGTCCTACGAACCTCGTTGCTAACTTTCCAACTGCTCCAAAGCGAACCACATTGCGTAAAGGGGAAACTTTTATAAAGACCATATCTTCGACTTCGAACTTTAGGTCTGTCCTTCTCTTGTCCGCGTAGGATTTCTCTCTATCTTGGGCCATTTTCATCCGTCTTCGTATCAACTCAACCTTCTCAGAAGTGTCCCTTATCATGTCAGTTTCAAGTATGAGCTTGTCTGTCGACTCCCACCAAAAAGTTGGTGACTTGCACGGTTTTCCATATAAAGCTTCGAATGGTGCCATTCCTATGCTAGCTTGGTAACTATTATTATACGCGAACTCAACGAGAGGTAGGTGATCTTCCCAAGTACCACCAAAGTCAAGAATGCATAGTCTCAAAAGATCCTCTAGTACCCTATTTACCCTTTCGGTTTGTCCATCCGTCTGTGGGTGATAGGCTGTGCTTAATCTTAGTCGTGTAGCCATTGCTTCTTGTAAACCATTCCAGAACTGGCTAGTGAAAATCGGGTCACGATCGTTAACTATACTAGAAGGAACTCCGTGCAACCGTACTATCTCCCGAAGGTATATAGACGCAAGCCATGATGCGGTCCTTTTGCTCTTCACAGGAATGAAGTGAGCGCTCTTCATGAGTCTATCTACTATAACCCATATGCTAGTATTGCCCTTCCTTGACCTAGGCAATCCATCCATGAAATCCATCGAGACACTCTCCCATTTCCACAGCGTAACCTCCAAAGGATATAATAGCCCACCGGGCTTTTTCGACTCGGCCTTTACTTGTTGGTACACCATGCACCTAGAAACGAATTCCGCCACGTCCTTTTTCATCCCATTCCAAAAGAAAATGCGCTTCATATCCTTGTACATTTTATCCCCTCCGAGATGTATAGTCATCTTCGAGTGATGCGCCTCTTTGAGAACTCTCTTTACTAAGTCTCTAACTTGTGGGACACATAGTCTCCCATCACGCCTTAGCCATCCCTTGTCATCTATGGCAAACCTACTGAGGTGACTTGACATCTCACCTCTAATCAGCTTGTACATGATCTCAACTATCTGTGGGTCTTCCTTCTGTGAAGTCCCTATTTGATCTAGAAGCGTAGGCCTTAACTCAAGAGATGCTAACGTGCTAGCCAACGACTCAATAACAGGTGTGAAATCAAAGGTTGCTATAAACTCTAGACTTTTTCTTTCAACAAACAAAGGACTCAAAGTCAACCTTTTCCTACTTAGCACATCCGCCACCATGTTAGCCTTGCCAGGGGTATAAGCTATATCGAAGTCATACGATGCCAAGAATTCCATCCACCTCTGTTGCCTTAGATTCAAATCTTTTTGCGAAAAGAGGTACTTGAGCGATTTGTGATCGGTATACAACTTGAACTTCTCTCCTAGAAGATAGTGGCGCCAAGACTTAAGTGCAAAAACAATCACGGCCAATTCCAAGTCATGTGTGGGATAGTTTTTCTCATGAACTTTAAGTTGTATACCCCCGTAGCATATCACTTTCCCTTCTTCCATTAGGACAACGCCTAATCCCGTGCCGCATGCATCTGTGTACACCGTAAACATCTTACCTCCATCGGGAAATGCCAAAATTGGAGCTGTGGTAAGGTCTCTCTTAAGCCTTTGAAAATCAACATCACACTCTATGTCCCATGCAAAAGCTAGGTTCTTCTTCGTTAACCTAGTGAGAGGGGCTGAAATCTTAGCGAAGTCCTTAATGAACTTCCTATAGTAGCCCACCGAACCGAGAAAGCTTCGCACTTCCATTGCGTTCTTAGGAACTTTCCAGTCTTGCACAACAGCTACCTTTGCGGGGTCCACAGCTATACTTGCTTAGAAACTGCATGTCCAAGAAACCGAACTTCTTTTCTCAAAAAATGACACTTGGAGAACCTAGCCTTTAACTCGTGTGCTCTAAGCGTATCCATGACTTCCTTAAGATGTCTAGCATGTTCTTCCTCATCCTTTGAGAAGACCAAAATATCGTCCACGAAGACCACCGCAAACTTGTTAGGGAACTCTCGGAACACCCTGCTCATTAAGTCAACGAAGTACGTAGGTGCATTCGTCAAACCAAATGGCATGATGAGCCATTCGAAGAATCCATCCGGAGTCCTAAACGCGGTCTTGTCAATGCTATCCTCAGCCACTCTAAGCTGATGGAATCCTGTAGCTAGATCGAGTTGAGAGAAAACAGACGCTCCTACAAGCTGGTCGAACAAGTCGTCGATTCTCAGTAGTGGGTGCCTATTCTTCTTAGTCATCTTGTTTAACTCACGATAATCTACGCATAGACGAAGCGAACCATCCTCCTTAGTAGCGAATACCACCGGAGCACCCCATTCAAAAATGCACCGCCTAATAAAAATTTTCTTAAGCAACTCCTTAACTTGCTTACTAAGCTCTTTTCTCTCTCACAGGGCCATGTGTCTAATGGGCAATGCAACAGGCTTAACATTATCAACAAGATATATACGGAAATCTATCTCGCGTTTAGGGGGTAACCCTTAACCTCATCAAAGACATCGGGATATTCTCGGACTACTCTTACTGATTGCAAATCATCTATAGACGAGTCAAGAGATTCTAGGTAACATAACATGACGGGACCCATAGGGTTGCAAGAAATTTAAAGGCTATTACCAAGGCGAGTCACGAGCCTAACAACCCTTCGTTCACAATCGAGAATGGCTCCATTATTGGACAACCAATCCATGCCTAGAATCAAACCGTATCCCATAAATCCGAGAACATAAGCATTACACGTGAATTCTATGCTTAAGATAGAAATCCTCAAATCCACACAAATCATAGATAAATGAGCGGAGCCACCAATTGGATTTGAAACAATAATGGGATCCTCAACTAGACTAGTACTTAGGTGCAGAGTTTCAACAATATCAGAAGAAACAAAAGTATGCGATGCGCCAGAATCAAACAAGGTTCGAACAGGATGATCAAAAAGATAGACTAAACTTTCGATAGAAATATTTCTACCTCGTTATTGCGGAGGTACTGTGAGAGCGTGGACTTGTCCTCCAGAAGAAGGTCCAGCTCCCTGCCCTTCCTTCCTTGGGCAGAACTTAGCCATGTGTCCTGTCTCACCACAGTGGAAATAGCCACCCATCTTCCTTTTCTTCTTCCTGCAGTCTTTGACCAGATGTCCAGGAATGCCACAGAAATTACACTTTCTCTTCTCATGGGGTTTGTTGTTCTTCCCACCTTTCTTTGGATCAGCCTTCTTGTTCTGTGACCCTTCCCCCTTCTTATCTTGTGGCCCTTCAGCTTTTAACTCAATCTTTCCCTTGTCTTCCTCACTTAAGAGTGCCATGTCTACTAACCTTTCATAAGCAGCCACCATAGGTATGTGGGTCATAGCCAAGCTGTGAAGTGGCTCATTCAATCACTTGACAAAACGGAGAGCCTTCTTATGAGGAGTATTCACTAAGTCCAGTCCAAACTAGGCCAGTGGGTTGAATTGATTGATGTACTCCTTGACCGTCATACTTCCTTGCTTAAGAGATAAGAACTTTTCCAGCTGTAGACTTCGTTCATCTTGTGAGAGGAATTTCATCTCAAACCTTATTCTGAAATCCATCTATGTGTCAACAGGCCTTTCATTGTTAGTGACTTCCCACCAATAGGAAGCTTCGTCTTTGAGCAACCATACTACCAACTGTACCTTCTGCCTATCGTCCACCTCGAAGATAACGAACAGATCCTCAGTTTTTTGAGCCAGTTCCTTGCTTTTATGAATGATTCAGTTCCTTTGAAATCCTTTCCACCCATGGCCCTAAAATCTCTACTGATCTTTGAGAAAGCATTTAAACGAGGAAGGGGCGGAAGAGGAGGAACCGCTGCAGCTAGAGGAGGAATATCTGATGGGCGTGCATCGTTGGCACTAGCCTCTAAGTACCTCCTGAACCAGCCAGGTATTGGCACGCTCTCTGGAAGGTTAAGATTCCCAGACATGCTGAACTGAAAAAAAAGAGATTCAAAACGAGGAAACAAAGGACAGTGCTAATGGCTTTTGGGGAATAGCCTTTAAATAAAACAAGACTTTTCTTGAAAAATGCTTCTTTGTAAACGGTTTTGAAAATAGTTTTATAAGGTTTTAAAAACTTTTGCCCAGTCTGGTAACCTTATGATCCGATACCAAGTGTAACACCCCACCTCTGCTAGGGTCACTCACAAAGGTAATGCACTAGTTTTGGAGAAGCGTTATCGAGGTAAACAAACAGAAATATTACAAGATAGAACATAAGTAAAACACCGGAAGAATTATAAGATAAATTTCATTACTTTCAAAAGAGTCAAAACCTTTTACATCCAAAGTACCAAATAGCCAAAGTCATTATTTTCCATTACAACAAATTCTGTCTTGCATAAATAAAGAAGCATAAACTTAAAACAACAAAAGTCGCTTAATTCCCCAAAGGTAGCAGAAATGCAGCCATAGCATAGCTCAAGATCAAACCGTACATGAGGTGAACCGAAAGCAAGCGAAATCCAAGCTAAGTGCTAGAGTTTCCTCCCTGAGAACTTGGGGGAGGGGGAACGAAAGAAAAGAGGCGAAAGAAAATGGGTCAGTTTTAAAGACTGGTAAGTCCTAGTGACTTTCAGCATAAAAACAGGTAAAGGTAACATGACATGTATAAACTGAAAGTAAACATAAGGATGATGACAAGATGGGCAAGATAGACTAAGATTGCATGATAATTCAAGTATAAATCAAGTATAGCATCGCATGTTCAAGGTTCGTTGCACCAACTGTACTAGTATCCCAAACCCATGTCATATATTAACCATGAAATGATCCCTTGGCCTAATATCATGAAGTGACCCATTTCGGGGTCCTGCAGAACATCCATTAATCGATCGGCTCCCTACAAGTAATAGCTCGTCATGGGTATGTGTCATAGGGCCCTATCACGAATGTAGTTACCTGTGCTAGGTCCACCATAGGGTGTATCAAGCCCTAGGGTGCCAACCATCGACACGAATCTAGCATGCACAGTGTAAACCTACTGATGCCCAATGCCTGCTTTTTCAACTCCGGACTACGTGCACGACCATAGTCCGTCTGAACCTACACTGGCGCACCAACTCAGCCGTCATTTTGGTCGCTTATAATCAGCCCAGTAATCGTGCCCTACCCTGCCTAGTTCCAGGGTACCATGATACATCTAAGAGGGTTACTACTGAAATGGACCGCGTAACTAGGGTTTCCGTCCAACAGGTTAAGTGTTATCATTTAAATTCGTGACTTAACCCTTATCAGTCTAGCATGTCAAGTTGGTTAAATGTTGTCGTTCAAATTCATGACTTAACCCCATTAATCCTATATCAAGTTGGTTAAGTGTTGTCTTTCATGTTCATGGCTTAACCCTATCATGTGGCATTAATTCATTAATGCACCCCAACCTCTCACATCAGACCTGTTGTTGTGGTCACTGGATATGCTGGGCGGTTCCGGGTAGAATTACACCACAACTCAGTCTGACATCGGGTTTCAAGCGCGATATGACCAACTACCCACATTGGATCCTATTGTTTGCAGTCACTAGATTTGCCGGGCGGTTCCGGGCAGAATTACACTGCAAACTCAACCCAACCTCGAGTTGGCCATTTTCAAGTTCATTCTAGTGTCATGTCCATGGTCAAATTTCATGTCAAGTTCGTGTCAAGTTTCATGGCAAGTTTCATGTCAAGTTTCATGTTTCAACTTATGCCTATTACCAAGTTCATGATTCATGTTCATAACCAATTCATGTTTTGCCTTATCTACCCAAATCGTATTCCCATCGCATGTAAACATGAATCGATCTAAATTACAAGTAAATCTAGATCCAGAAATAAAGGGAACAACATCAAAACTATGATAGGCAAAAGAACGAGCACGAGGTGATAAATCTAGCACGATATAACTTGAGATAATTGGTTATAACATCATTGGCATATAAAATAATAGTCCCAAAACAGATCTAGCATAATAAGGTGATAGTCATGATAAAGGTGATAGTCCCAAACTTGTAAATAGTAGAATGATTCAACTCACAGGCATGGTAATGTTATGGACATGAAAGAGTTTGATTTACAACATGAATAGGTCCAAACTTATTTCATAGCAATATTCCCAAAAGTCAAGATCCAAGATGGAAACTAGAATAGATGTGAATCGATTATCGTACTTAAGTCCAATTTCACTTTATCTCATGTCCAAATTACAATTAACAAGTTTAATCTCAAAGTAACTAGAACTTATAGATCGTGTTCTAAGAAATTGAGATGTAGAAGTCAAGTTTAGAAACTAGTCGTCGAATTGTTGAATCTCGATTTGATTGTAGCAGAAAATCCCCAATAGCCATAGTCTTCAAGAAATAGTGTAAAGAGAATGGGGCTAGGAGTCTGTTTATATAGGATTAGGCGGACGAATCTAGACTGAAAACGAGACCAGATACATCAGAATGAACCCAGGCTCAAAACTGGGCTTCAGCACCAGGTCGACCATAGGGTCGACCTGGTCCCTGGGAGGTCGACCATAGTGTCGACCCCCAGGTCGACCTGGTCCTAGCCGGGAAAATTCCCGCCCAGCCTGCATTGGGGTTTGAATTTGAATTTCGAATTCGAATTTCGAGCTGTTTTCGATTCTGAAAATTCCTGAAACTTCGGAGGGTCATATCTCCCTCATACGGACTCTGTTTCTCGAAAACTCGAACTCGTTTCCAAGTAGAATTTCAAGACGAACGCAATGGCGCAACCCGTTTCCCTTGATTCTTATTTTAAAAATTAATTCTGCCTTGATTTATGGTTTTAACATGTTATAAAGTACGTGTTGTTACAGTAATGCTCCATGATCGGGTCGGGTCGTGCTCCCCTCCTCTGATCTGATCCGGTTCAACTAATTTCCTGCACTTCTTTCCAACGATTGTTTTACGCCATTCGATGGCGTTTTCGACCAATCTAACATTTCTAATCAATCACAAAGCATACCATACAGTCATAGCAACATGTATAACCACCCATAATTACCAAAACAATAATTTGATGGGTTAAAACAGATCAAACATAGCCAAAATCCCATATTTTCTCTTAAGCATGTTTAAGCATAACTAATGATAGGATTAGTAAAATTTAACCAAATTACCCAAATTTTCTAATAGAGGCCTAAAACAGTATTTCGAAATTTATCAATATTTTTCCATATTTTTAACATGTATAATTTCACTAATTATCACTAGTTACCCTTAATTAACCATAATTAGTGAGGAACAATGCAAATCACTCACCTTTGCCACAAATAAAATATCAAATCTAAAATGATTCTCGGCTTGGGCGCGAATACCAAGGCTATACAGCAGTTCTACCTCAATTCTTGTGCTAATCCGCTTTGATTTGATGTAGATTTGGCTTAATTAGCGATTAGAATGTGATTTGGGGTGTTTTAGAAAGTGGAGGCCATGGCTAAACTTGAAGGAACAAAAAGTGGCAGCTGGAAAATGATAGAAATTGAATTTCCTAACCCTATCAACCTTCCCATAACCCTAATCCCGAAATGGGTTATGGTCCCACTTGCTAATCACCCAAATTAGGCCTGATTAAGCTGTTTTTCACCATCTGAAACTTGTTTCAGCCATATCTCCCAAACGGTGAGTCCGTTTGGCTAATGTGACCACTCTATGGAATGTTAAACCATAGTCCGGATCTAATGGAAGTGGTTTTAGGTCAAAACTGCTTTTGGATCAAAAGTTATGGCCGAAACAAGATCAGCTAGGGGCAAAACAGTCATTTACAGATCGACAAAAATCATGAACATGGGAAATGACCCCAATAGTCGTCTCTCAAAGTTACATGACCATACGATTTCGCACGTAAAAGAAATAAATATTCTACGATCCTTCGATACGTAGATTGCGGGTCGTTACATGAATGATCTGATTTGTGATAACCAATTTGTACACAGGGAAGAACAGGTCGGAGGGATCCAACGGGATTCCTCAAACATATTAGTTAATTTCATATTATCATATATAGACTGTCATGATTAGGTGATTGATTTGATTAGTGATCATTGACTAAAAATTTAACCTGTGTTTTGTTTTAACCAATGAGCAAGATTGGTTGAGTAATCGGCAGTAAATGGCCTAAAAGTAAATTGTTTTGTTTTATACCGTCAGGTGGATCAATAGTATTGAAGTTATAAAATTTATTTTATAACTGGAGATAGATTCTGAAATATATATATATATTCGAATAAAAGTTATTTATATTTATAATTAATTATAAAGTGATTTTATAAAGTTAATTCTGATGCGAATCAGATTTATAAGAATAGAAATTAATCTAACAGTTAATTTGGACAATTGTTTTGTTAAGAAATATTTAAATGGAATTTATTTAATTAATTATATTATTAATTAATTTAAAGTGGGAACTAATTGAAATTGGTTAATAAGATGACCGTGATTTGAGTGGCTAAATCGACCGTTTAATTGGGATTGATTACTAAATTAGTGTGTTTTGAATAGAATAGTTTAAAGAATATTTATTTTAATTTTAATAAGGTTTTAAAAGGGATTTACTGATTATTAAATAAAGAAATTAACCACTAAAGTAAGTTAACAAATCGAAGTAAATTATTATCTTGATTAATAATAATTTTGGGAATTACTTTTAATTGAAATTCATTTTTAATAGTAATTGAATGTGAAATGAAATCTAATCGAATGGTGAAAGGAGTTTATGAACAAATTTTATTTTAAACTTGAGTTTTATAACGAAGTTATAAAAAGGAATTTTTAATCGAATATGATAGCTTAAAGAAAATGTTACTTGATTACTTGAATTAAGTGAAAGAAAATTAAGATAAGAGTGTTTATAATAAACCAGGTTTATGTAAATAGGGTTTAAGATGTTAAAGAATTAATTTTAAATTAACCTTACTTAAAAACGAGATTAAGTAAAAAGGGGGAAATTGAAATAAGATTTCCAAAGCGGGAATGGTTGAATAGATTTGAAAGGAGATTGGTAAAAGTAGATTTGGGTAAAGACGTTGGTCATAGGGTTGTATAACCAAATCCGAATTATAAAGGAATTTGTTTTAAAGAGGCAGGGTTAAAAAGGGTGTTGTTTATAAGAATTACTTAATTATGGAATTAAGAAAGAAAGGGTATATTCGAGAAATAGTTTTTTTTAAAAGGTAAGAAGGTTTATGAAACTGTATTTTGAATAAAATAATTAAATGGAATTTGTTTTGAGACTAAAATGGAATATTGGTTTTTGGATTACAAATTATATTTATCTGAGGATAAGAACATTGTGGATCAAGGTCTGAGAGGTAATTAAAATACCTGAGACGACCCCAAACCCCGTACTGACGGTGGCAAGGGTAATCCTTGGAGTATAACACATAAACAGATAATAGCAGAACAGAAATAAATAAATACACCAGATAATGTACAGTAGAATACACTAGATAAATGTAATCATCAGAGTTACACAGTATACAGGATCATACTTAGTACAAATACAGTTCAGCTATACATATATGTCTACAGCGGAAAAACAAACATAATGTACAATAGGAGCTGAACAACATAAAAAGAGATAAATGATAGAATCCATCTTCAGATCCAGCTATCCAGAAAGAGCCAGCTAAACCTGAATACAAGGCTTCCCGTGTAGAAAAAGGGGCACCCGAGTTTGAAAGTGAAACAAACTACGAGTCAATCATGGGACTGGTATGAGAAATCTACTCAACACAATTAAAATATGGCTAATCACAGGACCATGCCACTTTCGTGGAACGGGTTTACTCCATCGGATCGCCAGTGCTTTAAAACAAATAATTCTTTTAAACATCGCAATGCTTTTTATAAAAATGAAGCCATTATAAGATTCAGTTCCCATCACACAATGCAATGCAAACCGGAGGATAGAGTTTTTACCTTATAACGGCCAAAATATGCTTGATACGAATAAAACAAAAGAATTTGATATTATTACTAGTGTTTATATGTTTCAAAAACAATTTCAAATCATAAGTATCAATCATAGACGGCATTAATGCCCCATACCACTATGTCGCCATATATAGGTATACAATCAAAACCGCACAGTCACGTATTGGGAAATTGGATTTCCGTCATGAACCAAGGCAAAAGATAGTCCTTACCGAATTCGAGGCTGCCTAGCCCGAGCCTCAGGATCAGAACGCATCGACCCTTGGAGCGACAGGGCCGGTCCACCGATGTGGATTAAAATTCCTGAACACTACGTTTCCCCGCCCTATGGGGCGTAAGTGAGCCAACGAATGACTTCATCGGTCCCGGATCGACCGATATAACCGAGGCGCCTCGCTATCCATCATCCACATAAGTAAAATGTCAGGCCGTGTAAAAACACTGACACATCTCCTAGCTAGGAAGAAACGCATGCCCTCCCTGAGGTCCTTCTCCCGTTTCTGGTTCATACCGGGGTGTGAGGCTCGCGAATTCACGTTATACACAAGGCTACGCCACACAGGCGGTGCTTTGATCATCACCACAAGACTTTGCTTTTCAATAGAAGCCCTGATCACTGCATCTTAGCACGCCACACAGGCAATTCACACCGTGCAACTGATGGCTATCAATCACACAAAGTAAATTCCAATGTCAGACACACTGTCCATTTGCAAGTCCGTTCTGGGTCTGAACGAAACCGGAGGCACTATATACCTCGCAAACCCATCGATCACCACGTACGTCTGGACGATCACCACTCATTATCCATATTTCGGGATGCCTCCCAATCAGGACCTCGGTTACCATCCAAACGAGGTGAAGATCTCCGGTCTTCGACCACCGTCTTCATCTTCGATTTCTTATCGTCGATTCAGTTATTCAGAATGGGATAAACCCGGTCTTTCTGAGCAACTCGCGTATATAATAAACAAGTGCTACACAAACACTACTACGCATCATTTCAATTCATTAGTCATTAACCGTCAATCAGTAAGAGAACGATTACCCAAATATTAACCCCGAATGCCGAAACCAACATCAGATCAATACCCAAGAAACCATTCGACTTAGCCAACCTTCAGTTAGTTTCTAAATTTCACATTCATATCGTTTATAATATTTTATAACGATTTATCGCTATTTTTATTTATTTTAAAATATCCAATTTATTCAAAACGACGCTTCGGGCCATAACGCGGCCGTGGCGCTGTTTTTCTTCATATTTGATTTACACATATCTGAAAATCTAACCGTTTGATCTTCATAAAATTTACATCATTAGATAGGTCTTTTCAAAACGAATCCAACGGTTCCAGTTTCGGGAAAATCCGACGGTCGGATCTCCCTGTATAATCGTTTGAAGTTTCGATTTCAAAATACGAGCTGCAGCGTTGTTATTCGATTTAATATAATTATATTTATATATATATATAAAGATAATCAATTCTGGCACTGTTTTTCTTCATATTTGAATTAAACATTCCAGAAAATCCAACCATTGGATTTTTACAAAGTTGGTGCCGTTGGAAAGATATTTCCAAAGCGAACCCAACGGTTGCGGTTTCGGGAAAATCCGATGGTCGGATCTCCCGGTATAATCATTTGAAATCACGGTTTCAAAATACGAACTGCAGCTTCGTTATTCGATATATTTCAATTCTATTTATATATATATATATATCGATTCTTCGATTTCAAAACTATATGATTTTCATACATTTGATAAAAATGATATTTTTATCCAACTGTCTTCTATTTCAACACTTCACTATTTTTAACAATTCATGTATATAATAAAAATGTGATTTTTAATGTAAAACAATTTATTTCAAAACATGACTATTTTATATAGTTCCGACTATTTTATATAGTTAATATAGGGGATAAAAATAGGATTTTTATTATAAAACAATTTATTTCAAAATATGAATACCATTCAACACATGAATTTCAATTCAACGAATGAATATCGATTCAACACATGAAGGTTTTCTATAGTTTATATATATATAGATAAAAAGGTGATTTTTATATTTAAAACACGAATACCATTCAACACATGAATTTCTATCCAACGAATGAATATCGATTCAACACATGAAGGTTTTCTATAATTTATATATATAGAGTAAAAAGGTGATTTTTTATATTTAAAACACGAATACCATTCAACACATGAATTTCTATCCAACGAATGAATATTGATTCAACACATGAAGGTTTTCTATTCAACGAATAAATATAGTTTCAACAAATGAAAATAATTCTAACACATGAATATTATTCAAAATTTCGGCAGCATAACGGCAGGTTAGTTAAAACCGGGACCGTCCCTAGTACGCCTCCTCGCTCTACCTTAAAGCCTCGCAACTTTTGACAATGGGGAATCATGCATCTAGTTCGCACACAGGCGGCATGTATATTTTTTCATTTCCACAAACTAATCCTATGTGGTTTCAACCAAATATTTCTCAACCACAATTGGGTATTTTTCAACCACAATCAATCAATTTCAACCACAAATAATTCCAATCAACCATTCGCTATCAATCAATTTTCACACCAATCACAACCAATAAATATCGTCCACGGTTTGTTGACGAGGGGCGTATATATATATATATATATATAGCATTTCACTTCTATTTCCACGCATATATAATTTTTACAACGCATATATAACTTATACATCGAACGTACAACTTATACGACGCTTATACATGAGGTGTACAATGCTCATATAACCCATACATCGACTATATAATTTATACATCGTCGTTTTCCATATCGTTTATAAATTAGAAATCTCACATTGGGTTCCACTCCACCAAAAATAGCAGAAGGCTCATAAAATATACGGTCTCTTCTAAAATGTAGAGAGCCTCCTTGCGGTCCCGATGTTTCTTGTTTCATCGAATTTCGTCAACACACTAAAAAGATATGATTTTTCAAATCTTGTAACACTTAAAAGTTTTATTTTCTATTCACAAATTACAAAGCCGATACCTTTCTGTTTTGGTTCGAACTAGGGTTAGGATTTTTCTCGAAATCTGCGAAGTGTTGGAAGGATCGGAGGGTATCACGTGGAAGAGGGGAGAGAGGCGAGCAGGCTGAGGTGGGTTTTGGCCGGATCGGTGGCCGGAGTTGGCCGTGGCGACGTTGGGAAGTCGCTGACTTCGTGGCCGTGGATCTCGTCGATGCGGTGACGAGTGGTGTCGAGGTAGGGTCGGATTTGAAGAGGAGAGGGAGGTGAGTCTAGGTGAAGTGGTGGCGATGGCTGGCGATGGCCGAGGCGATGGGAAAAGGGCCGGAAATGATCGAGCTCGAGAACCGTCGGTGAGAGAGAGGCGGCGAGGGTTTCCTGATGGTTTTTAATTTTTAAAATAATGAATGATGAAATTTGATAGGACCATGGGTTTTATTAAATTTTTAAATAGTGTTTTCACAAACGAACACCAATCCGAACCCAACGACTGTCACCCCTAGCTAAATACCCCCATCCCGGACAAAATGGGATATGTTTCGTTGGCCAATTCGACTGTTACAGTCTGTTATTTTTCAAATTAAAGTATAAAACATTTAATATTCAATTTGAACGTACATTTCAATTTGCCAGGGCCACAAACTGATTTGAAAAATTCCAGAAAAATAAATCTAGCTATGTTTTGACGATACGGTCCCAACAAAACTAGTTTCATCGAATTTTGAGACCGTTTGCAAAAAGGCCCATTTCTGGCCGATCCAATTTAACTGTAATTGACCAAAACACGTTTTCCTTTGCCACACTCACATACTAGCTTCAAAAAATTATGAAATTTGAAACCTAGTAATAACTTCACATCCCGGATCCAACAAAAGTGGTTTCGTCGAATTCCGAGGTCGTATGCAAAATGGCCATTTTCACGGGCTATATAATTTCTATAGCGACCTTTCTGAAAATTCATTTGGCCATAACTTTTGCTTTCCGCTACGAAACTTCGATTTTTCAGATTCGTTAGAAAGGTATTCACTAACAGATTTAAATATTTTTGTTTTCACTCAAATCCATTTTGTTTTGCACCCGGTACAGTCTGTCGAAGTTTGAATTCAAATTTTGAAACTACCGCACCTTTTCAGGCCTTGTTTATAATTCAAAGTAATTATATTCGTTTTCAAACGTCGATTCAAACTCACTTTTCATTGCTATTATTTAAAATATTTATTTTAAATATTTAAAATCCACTATTTTAGCCAATTTAAAAATTTTAAATTGTTTCAGATTTTCCGGGTCGTTACAATACCCCAACTTGAACAACATCAGGATTATCTGAAGACGATATTAGTTGGTAATGGTAAAAGGAGTTAGTATTAATTTATTATTTCCATTACAGAAATAATGATGCACCATGTAATGAAGAGTTGGGAAAAATGTATAATAAGGATTCCAAAGTCGAAAAGGGAAATAAAGGGTTTGCGTGGATTATAACGATATTTTCGAGTTAGAAAAGGAAACGTAAGTTGAGTTTTATTTCATAAGATTAGAATGGATTTTGTTTTCTAGTAATAAATAAAAGATATTTCGTAACGTTGTTTTACGAGCAATAAGTTGAACTGATTTTCCAAAATTAGATAATAACATGGCTAATGTTTTGAAAGTGAAAATAGAAAACAGGATATAAAAAAATTGAATTTGTTTAAAGAATAATCGTATGTTAAATAAGAAGTGAAAAGTTAAATTTACAATATCGAAATATTTAAGAGTTTTAAATTTACATTTTTTTTAATTAAAAGGCCAATTAATGCTGAATACTGAAACTGTGAACCCATTAGGTCATCATGATTGAATCACTATTTATTTTGATAGTTAAATCACTGACTATCAAATCTGTCCAACTAGATTGTTGGTACGAAAACACCGGGATCGAATTTATATTCGAAAACCATTCTGACCAACAAATACGTGAAGATATCATAAGATGATCAAGATGGAGCGTTGAAAACCGTAGATCTTCATAAACAGAAGAACTACTAATAATCTTCGGTCTACAGCAAAAGATGTACTGTGGTTCCGTCGAAGTTGGAATCTACGGATTGCAAGGACTTCTCGCTACTGATCCAAGGGGTAATTCCTATATCGGACGCAGTAGGAGAGTGCCTTTGGTTCATCCTGTTCCTGGATGACCTGTATAGATGGATGTCTGACAGAGTATTTCCAAAAAGGATCGCATACGTTGATTTCTTAAAACGTACCATAGTTGTGGCGGAGAAAGGCCTTTCTCTTAGCTACTAGAGTACTTTTGTGGACATTAATTAATGATGTCTGATGGATCTGATGATGTGACATTCAAAGTGAATGTGACTAGATGTTTCAAAAAGGAAATTCTAACCTCAAGCCTCATCAACCGGGAGAAGAAAAAAATCGGGCAAGCAACATGGCTATGTGGGTCGCTCCCGTTAGGGTGTATAATCACCTATCTAGAGAAATTCCTTTTGCTTCTTTAATCTATTTTCGATGCTGTCCCTTTTGGGAAACGGTGGTTTGAGCCCAACCGTTGGTGATATACATTCGATACACTCAAGCGAAATGAGTGATCGATCATGTGTAGGCCGGGTTATAAGACGTTCTTGTTGAACCCAGTGTATTCCCCTCTAGAGACACACTATCGGCAGGTGGTTCCATGCCTTGTCATAATCAGAATCCAATCTCCAATAAATGCCCACGGTTTTGATTGTATACTATATTTGTGGAGCGTGAGATGCAAGTGTTCCGCTAGATTGATATCTACTTGTATTTAGACACTATTATAATATCAGAAAAGATATTGATTTCAAAAATGTTTTGGGTTATCGTAATGTAAAAGCCGTCTGTATTTATGTGTGGATTTGGTCTTATGGTTATCCTTTTCTTTCGAAAAGATTTTTGAACTTTAAAATCAAGTTGGATGATTCCCCTTAATACTGCGTGAGTTTTTCTCACTCTGGTTCGCCAGACTGACCCGGTGTTTTGTAAATGCTCAAGTTAGACCATGGTGTACAGGTCTAGGTTATCGCATGCTGCGAAGTCCCGAGACGAGCTGGAGGCATTCAGACGTATCGTATCGAGTATATATTCCGCTGTGAGTTGTATATGATGACGGGTTATTATAACTGTCCAAAGGTGTTGATTTACTCTGATATTGTAAGTATTTCTAAAAGCTCTCACTAAAGATTTGTTTTTGTATTATATTTTGTTCCACTGCGATGTGAGACTCTGTGTTGTGTTGGTTCTTCTTCTTCTATTCTAATATTTCTTTCCTTCTTATCTCACCCTCTAATTTCTTACTAATAACTATCTAGTGTTTTTGGTGTTTGGGGGATCGGCATGGATATGTAATTGTATTTATGTCCATTTTTAGGGCCGAAATCCTTGGGTCGTTACAGTAGTATCAGAGCTATTGGTTTAGTAATAACTTTGGCTCTGTGGCATTACTCGATAGAGATTGGGTTAGTAATACCCTAGATCGAGATGAGTGTATACATATATGAGAGCGTATTTTTAAATTTTATATACAAATGTTTTGTATTGTGTTGTTTGATCGGTTCAAGTGTTGAGAAGCATAGAACAATCAATGGATACAGTATTGTTTTGTAAAAAGGGTAAATAAAATAATTTTACCCATATTGTACTTTTGTATAGAGAAGAACTAATTTTATCAATTTATTGAGATATTAGTGTGTTTGATTGATTTGAACGGACTTCAAAATGGTTGAAAATTGGAATTGAAAACTTAACCTGGTTAAGTGAAAATTAAATTGAATTAAATAAATTGGAAATTTGTTGAATAAGCGATAATTAAGTAGAAACCAATCGAATATTAATCGATTGATGTTCGAATACGTGAAACCAAAATAAAATATTAATATTGAATGTAAACTCAATTGATTTAGTTGTGTATTGGTTGTTGAGGGTGAATTGTTTGTTATTGGATGATAGTTTGTTTGAATGGAATAATCAACAATTTAATGGACTTAAATGAGCTATAAATTAAGGAATAATTTTCGGTATAATAAACTGAAAGGAAACAGTATATGAACTGAAATTTATGATTTAATCCTTATTTGACAATGAACTGATGTTGTACGTTTGATTTTGGAATTGGTGTAGTTATACCAGTTGATTAGTTGAATATTATCTCAAAATTCTATATATTTATTACTCATATGTGAATTGAGTTAAGTACAGGTGGCAGATGACTAGGCAAATTGATGTGGGCTGAATAAATCACATATATATTGAGCAAATATGCTCTATAGCGCTCGTAAGAGGTACGCCCACACGAAAATATAAAACTTTGGATTTTGATTTTTGTTTTCCAACCGTACGGGTCGATGTATACATATTATTTATTCCTGCGATATTGCAGATGTCACTCCGTACAGGGGAGACTCTACCGAATTTTTCAGGGAATTTAATATATTGGATTTTTTTTGATATTTTTGAAAATTTTATTTATGGTACTAAATTATTTTTTTGATTTAAAATAAATTGGATTTGAAAATTAATGGGTTTGTAAAGCTCTTTCTTACCTTAGCAATTTCGGGGACGAAATTATTTTAAGGGGGGAAGAATGTAACGACCCGTAATTTTGACAGTCAAATATTTTATTTAATTCATTATTTTAAATATTTTACTTGGAGTATTAATGGATTTAATATTTAATTCATTATTAAAAAGGTAGTTTGGACGTTATATATTTATATAATTATAAATCGAGCTCGAAATGGCACGGCAGTTCGAAATATGGAGTTTTGAACTTCAATTGAACATACAGAATTCGATATAAGTCGGATTTCTATGGAACAAGAAACGTTATAACCGTATTGATGATAATTTTCATATGGAAGAGAAAATCTAGATTTCGTGTTATAGGTTGATAGTTATGGCCAAATCAAATTTTGAAATAGTCGCTATGGAAATCGTTATTTAAATTATATGCCTTTAAAATGGCCATTTTGCAAACAGAGTCCGTTTTCGATGAAATCAATTTCATTAGAGCCGTATCGTTAAACTATTGAAAGAAAATCAAACTGCATGGCAAACCAATGTCGTACGTGACCACGATAGCCGTAAATGCCCGTTTAATTTCTATAGCGCGGAATTAATTTAATTTAGTTTAATTTAATAGAGAGATATTTGAGTGTAACTTGAGCAGATGATCGAATTAGGCTGTGAAATTAATCCCGTTGAGTTTGTATCGACGATTAGAATCAGGATTGGTATATAGTTTGTTACTTTTGAAGACCGGTTAATTTGGTGTCCAAAATGTCATTGCGTGTGTGTAAAAATAGCATACCGGGAAACAGCCTCAGAATGCGACAAAATTAGTGCTGTTGGGTTCATATTAATTAATTAATGTAGAAATTTCAATTTTTGTGTTAATTGGACTTACCATGTGATCGTGGCAACAATAAACTCCCGAATCAATTATATTATTTGGTTAATTTGGACAGGGGGAACTTTAAACGAATAAACGACTGGCCAAATGAACTCTGATTTGGACGAAACAAGATTCATTGGATCCGTAAGGAAGAGGTCTAGTAAAAAGTCGAGGCCTCCAATTTATTGATTTTTTCTATAATTTTAGGGATTTTAAATGCTTGATTTTTCATTGATAACTATAAAGGACTTTTCACAAACGACCTCGGCATTGGACGAAACCTGTCCCATTGGGTCCAGAATATTTTTTTTATGCTAAGATAAGCATTTTTATCAAAAAATAAAAGTCAGTTGTGGATACTTTTACATGTTACTTTAGCGCAAATTTTCGTTAAATTATAATAATATAAAATTACACCCCAACTCTATATATACAACCCTTAAACCCTAAATTTTCGCTCAGACTTTCACTGCATGGTCAACCATAACGATAGCCGCCACCAAATAAAATTTACGGCCATGAAGTTCTCTATTTCTTCCATCTAGATCTCGAAATCCTTTGATCCAATCACAAAGCTTTCTTTACCAAAATTAATCAGCTCACCAAGGTCCTTCTTTTGACCTGCTATGATCTAATACGGTTCAACACGGTGGTCAGACAACGAGCTGAAAGGCTCGGTGGCCGTGATCCTGCTGTGGCGAACTGGGGAAGTTCAACAAATTGTGGGTTCGTGTAACATCCCATATATTTGGTAGTCGAATAATTAATTTAATTTATTATTTTACAATTTATAAATGGATTTATAATATATAATTCGTTTATATAACGAAGAATTAATGTATATTTATATAATTCGGAATCGTAAACATCGTGGTAGTTCGTAATTTACAATTTGAAATTCATGTATATTGGTACGAAAATAAAACGCTCACCGACAATTGACGATGAAATTAAATAATCATACGAAATGAAACGTTCAAAATCAATGTGTTGCTTACCTTATGATAAGGCACGTGCTTCGCACACGGGAAATTGTTCAATATACTATGTAGGCGCCAGAAATGATTTATTTTTCAAACAACCTCCATTTTCGATGAAACAAATTTTATCGGAATTCTTGCAGCTAGCTATCACTACATTTACAGTTTGGAACCAATCGGAGTTGTTTTACTGGTGCGCGCAATTTAAAGATGAATCGATATATTAAAATAACGACGTTGTGCAAAAGGAGTCAATGTTCGACGACGTTAATTTCATTGGGACCGGAACGTTAAGACGTAGCGGTGTATCCATTTTCCTTGTATTTGGAGTTCGGGTATGGCGATGTATATGTTTAACGGTCAATAGTAAATAGCAGTATACACATTAACCGTGTTAAAATAGAAATGTGTGCACCTACCTACTTTCTTCGGCCTATTCTATTTCTTTCGATGCTAATTAAAATAAATAAAAGTACACTCATATATTATTTTTAAGTCTTCCTTATCAGTGAGCAATCTTGGAGCTGGTTGCAAATATGGGAATGATATATGCGAATGCCTATGTACAGACTAGCAAAGAAAAATGCAGCTACCCTACCATCCTAATGTTAATCTGTTCTCTTTTGTATAAATCAACGCGTTGCCATGAGAAGACTGTTACCTACCCCATCAATCGTTTTGCATAGAACTTCAAGCTTAAGTAAAGGATATAACATGCACACCTACCCAAAACGGCCAAACAACTATCCTATTTCTATGCTATCAACCTAGATTTTTATGTAGGCTAATGGGTTATCACATGGAAATATTTAAACCATTACAGAACCTATAAGTGATATGAAAACTGATGCATGTCACCTCCAAGCCTTCGCTTTACTGCCGACTTATATCACAGCCAAGCCAACCTACATAGACAGGCTACCCTATGCTCCAACTATGTGTGCAAATCTAAAATATATATACTGCAAACCAATCTCTACATACCCTTCATCTCCAAGTAAACTAAAGTAGCTCAGCTATCCGCTTTTAACTACGTACAGCTAGCCTATATATTTTCAAATCGAGTCTAACCATTTCCTCCATCAACACATGCTACTATCATCCTCTGCAGACCACTTGGTGTGCATTATCAAATCAACACGTATGGTTTTCTGCTAGCCTACCTACCAGTATACCTACAACTTCAGACTTAAGCAAATTAAACAAGTACACATGCCCATGCTTCATTTTTCCATCGTAGACTTTCACCATCACTGCAAACAAGATTGAAGAGAAAACACTGCAGCTCCTAAGATCTATTCTACTTTACGTTGTTATTTCGTGAAAGACGTTGGGGTTATCCCATTTTTCTTCGTCTATAAATACAGTGAGGAACTGGTCCACTTGAGCATCCACAAAATAATTTAAACCATATGCATTAGATCTTCTTCCCTTCGCTGTAAATATATATTTTTTGGTTCGTCCAAGAGTTTGTTCGTTGGAAGTGAAAAAAAAAGAGTACATATATATACATATACGTTATCGGAGCTGAGTCGAGGTATCATGGCTTGTGGCACTAGGCAGCAACCGAAGTAGATGATCGGAGTGCTGCCCGGAGCGATGGTGTGAGGAGAATTGTTTTGTGGTTTCAAGAAAAATGCGTGAGGATGATTAAAATTATGCAGTAAGAGGAATTTTTATGACAACATGCAGGGGAGGCGTTGTGTATTTGGTGAAGTTTGTAAATGCGGGAGAGACAATTTGGTAGCAGGGGTTAACACTGCGGGGTGGAGATGCGTTGACGAAGGGGATCAGAGTGTTGCGAGGGTGAACCGAAGGGGAAGCGACATGATGTGTGGAGATGAGGTACAGTTTGAAGCTTGCGGTGCAATTTGGAAATAAGAGATGGATGACGAACGGTATTCTTATATGCCTAATCACCTATTCTTTTGCCTAACTGTTTTAATATACTTCCTAATTACGTTTATGAAGACTTGTCAGGCTTAAAACGTTCCAATTTTTATATAACGAAACCAAAATATTTGTCGGCAAGACCTACAATAATGAAGAAAGGAACACATGGCCAAGTTTTCTTAATTGCTCAACCCAGTTAACAGTTAAATTACCTAATATACTTTTTAAGTGGCCAACGTTTTGTCCCTGATGATATTCAAATTTTTCCTAAATTTAATTCGAATGTACCTAAGTCCTAGTGTTGGTTGTACCTATTATACATGACCTTAATTCATGAATGTGCTTAAACCATATTTATGTATTGTGTAATAACCCGGAAATTCTGAGCCAATTTAAAATTTTTATTTTGGGTATTTTAATGAATTTTGATTATTTAAAATGAATTATTTTAAATAATAACGACGAGAAAGTTATTTTGAATAGAATTAGAACGTATATATTTATATAGATCGTCGTTAGAATATAAATAATTATTTATAATTATAAAAGGAATTGGAAATAGCGCGGTAGTTCGATAATTTGATTTCAAATTCCAAATGAACGTACTAGGTGCAAAATAAACCGGATTTTAGTGAAATCAAAAATATTTGAATCTAATTGGGAATATCTTTCCAACGAATCCGAAAAATCAAAATTTCATAGCGGGAATCAAAAGATATGCCCAGTTGAAAATTTAGAATAGTCGCTATAGAATTCTGGCCCTTAAAAATGGAAATTTTGCAAATGACCTCGGTTTTCGACGAAACCACTTTTGTTGGGTCCGTGATGTCAAGTTTTTCCTAGATTCCAAAATTCATAATTTTCTGAATTAATATGTGAGCATGGCACACTTATACACGTTTGACCAATTTTAGTTGATTTTAATCGACTGGAAAATGGCCATTTTTCAAACGGACTCAGAATTCGATGAAATTAGTTTTATTAGGACCTTATCGTCAATATGAAGCTAGAAATAAATTTTCAGGAATTTTCAGAGTCAGTATGTGGCCCCGCTAATTTGAAATGTACGTTTAAATTGAATATATAAAGATTTATATTTTAATTTGAAGAATAACTGATTGTAACAGTCGAATGGGCCTATGAAACATATCCCATTGTGTTCAGAATGGGGGTAATAAGCTAGGGGCGTCAGTCGTTGGGTCTCGATTGGAGATTGAATTAAAAAGTTACTTTTTAGATTTAAAAATAAAAATAAATAAATAAAATCCTTTTCCCTTAACCCCCCCTTTCCCTCTTCAGAAGTCAAACCCGATTCAGGGACAAAATAAAAAAGAAGAAGAGAAAGCGCCTCTATGTCGGCCCTCCCTTGAAGCCACCTCGCCGCGACCATTCAACATCGCCCCCCTCCCGTCGTCGGATCCGCACCTCTCCGGCCTCCTCTCGTGCTTCCAAGCCTCTCTCTCCCCCCCCCCCCCCCACGCGCGAAGACCCCTTAACCATCGAGGAACTGCTGCGCCCTAGCCTGGAACCCCCTGCGTCGACGTGACGACCACCGCACACCCAAACCGTGACGCCTCCACCTGCTGGACCACTACCAGCCCCTCCTTTCCAATCGACGGCGAACTAGAAGCCCTCCCTCTTTAAAAAAAATTGTAAGTCTCGTTTTTTTGTTTTTTTATTTATTATTTCGTTTAATTAAAAGGGATTTACAGTTTTATATAAAGAAATTTACAGTTTCATTATAAATGAATTTACAATTTTATTATAAATGAGCTTTCAGTTTTTTTTTATATAAATGGAAGGTAATATTTTTTTTAGCGATGAAAAATATAATTGTTAGTGATTGAAAATATTAGATTTTTAGTGATAGAAAAATATAATTTTCCATGTTAGGAAAACGAGATTTCTCATGTGAGAAAATTATAATTTTCCATGTTAGGAAAACGAGATTTTCCATGTGAGAAAAATATAATTTTTCATGTTAGGAAAATGAGAATTTTCATGTGAGAAAATTATGCTTTTTCATACTAAAAGAATATGATTTTCTATGTTATAAAAATATGATTTTGTTTATGTAGCATATTAAAAATGTGATTTTTATACTATAAACATCGAAGTAAAAATGTGTTTTTTTATATATGTAGCGAATACGGATGACGAAAGTGACAAAAGGCGAGCACGGGAAAGATTTCCTACATATGAAGAGTCACGGTGAATTGGTTTAGCTAGTCGGTGAGAACTCCTCACTTTTAATCTATTTTCTAGTTTGAAATATATACTAGGATGCAGACGGTGCTTAGTAGCACCCGACACCCGTCGTTCACAGACCATGGGTGACTTGTTAGTTTGGTTGCTGAGTTGTGAAATTTGATTGTGTAATGTGGAATAAAGTAAAATATTTTATAGTGGAAAATATTTTATAGTTAAAAATATGATTTTTAACATGTAAATAAATATTTATAAACAAATCGGACGATTTGTTTATATACACTGATTTTACTGATATTGATTGGGACGATAAATTTTACACATCGCCCAACTACACAAATAAAATCTGTGTTTGATTGTTTGAAACCCTACACGAGTATTGGGATGAGATTTGACGTACACTAATCCCGATTGTTTAGTTGTTTGTCAATCGATGGATTGACAGACTGTGTAAGCGTTAATTATTTATATTTAATGCTTATGCAGTTGTGTGGTGCACTCTGGATGATGGTTGATTATTTATCGTTGCTGTTATATACATGTGTTGTAGAAAATCCATATAATTAACATTATATGGTAACTGATTGGGCCTCATTCCAATTTAGAAAATTAATTCATGTGTTGAATAAATTATATATTCATGTGTTAAAGAAATTATATTCATTTGTTGAATAGAATAACGAAGTTATTGAAATATATAAAGCCGTGTTGGTTAGATTGACGCCATTTTGACGTGAACGATATTTATATCGATTTTATTCATTTTTATAATGAATATAGAAAAGAAAGTGATTTCAAAATATAACGTTTTGAAAATATTATCATTTGTATATCGATGATGTGGAATATTCAATTTTGATTTGAAATTGAATATGAAGTGGAAATCGTTTCGAAAACGAATTTAAAATGATTTATAAAATACGTTTTAAAAGGAAATCGACGAAATATATATAATATATATATTATATATATATAATGGCCTGAATAGAATGCGCCGCGCTGTGGTAGTTCGCGAATTTCGACCATTGACTTCGAATGGATATTGCGGGAGCCGACCGTCGAATTCTCTAAAACTGGAACAATTGGGTTCGTATCGAAAAGAGCTTTCTAACGAGTATTAGAAATTTGAAATCTAACGGTTGGATTTGGAATTATGTCCAATTCAAATTTTGAAAAGGTCGCCGTAAGTGCAGTTTGATGGCCGTTGATGGAAATCGACTGTAAGGGCCTTGATAAAATTATTAAAAATAGTAATAATTTGTGTAAAATCATAAGAAATGATTTGGGAAGAATTGGGATGAAAAACTCCATATTTGAAAAGATAAAAATAGTTTTTTTCTCGAAATGAACTAGTTTTGAACTAGAATTAAAATCCATTTATTTTTGAAATAAATAAATTGGATTTGAAATGGTTTTAAAAGTAATCAGAATTTCAATAACTAAATTGGAATGGATTTGAATCGAAATTGTCTTTGGAATATTTCGATGTTGAATTTCGTGATGATACAGATATTGTTATGGGAATTTGAAAGATATATTTATATCGTTATTTCCAATACGATAGTTGTTGATCGTAGAATTTGATATTGAATATAAGCCGATATATTTTCTATTCAGAGCCTTGTATTTAATATCAAATGTGACTTGGGTTTGTCGTGAATGGTATCTTCATTAACACTGTTCTTAAACCCAGTTGAGAAAAAGATTAAATCTTTTATTTAGATTTAATGAAGTGTACCAATTAAATGGTATTTAATTGGAATTGAATTTGAATTAATTTTTGGTTTATCGTGAACGGTGTTTTAAATAACATTTGTTCTTTAACCCGATAATTAATGGAATGTGATTTGGGTTGCCGTGAATGGTATCTTTAATAATACTGTTCTTAGACCCAACGGAGTTAAGAAAATCAGAAACTAACTGGAGATTAGTTAAGTTGAATGGTTTCTTGGGTATTGGTCTGATGTTGGTTTTGGCCTTCGGGTTTAATACTTAGGGAATTGCTCACTTGCTATTTTACGGTTAAAAGCTAATAGAATGGAATGTGATTTTGGGGTTATCGTGAACCATGTTTTAAATGACACTGATTCTTTAACCCAGTTAAAGATTAAAACTAAGTGGAGTTTTAATGAATCTTTAATTAGATTGAAAAGATCGAGAATGGAGTATCACCAGTTTTACTCCAGGTGATAGTTAAATCTTTAATTAGATTTGAACGTGAAATGGTAAATGAATTTACTGATAACACTGTGGTGTTAGATATGAAGTATGACCAGTTTTACTTCATGGGATAAATAGGTTGGGATTGGGAAATAAAATAAATAATTACTTCGGTTTGGTTCGCTAATCCCGACTAGTTTGAAGTGATATTCAAAGGAAGATTAAAGAATAAATTTAAAGAATTTATCTTTGATAAAATTAATGGGAACCTTTCCCTAAGAATGTGAAGTTTAGCAACTACCTGAAGATTAATTAAGTTGAATGGTTTCTTGGGTATTGATCTGATGTTGGTTTCGGCCTTCGGGGTTAATATTTAGGGAACTGTTCTCTTACTAATTTACGGTTAGTGACTGATGAATTGGAATGAGGCGTATGTTGTGTTTGTGTAACACTTGATTATTATATACGCAAGTTATTCGGAAAGACCGGGTTTATCCCATTCTGAATAACTGATACGACGATATGTCGAAGATGAAGACGGTGGTTGAAGACCGGAGGTCTTCACGTCGTTTGGGTGATTACTGATGATCTTGATTGGGCCGAACACCCAAGAGGAGGGAATCAGTTAGTGATCGTCCGGACATACTTGGAGATCGATGGATATGCGGGGTACTAGGTGCCTCCGGTTTCGTTCAGACCTAGAACGAACTTGTAAATGGACTGTGTGTCTAACATTGGATTTTAGTCTGTGTGATTGATTTCAATTTAATATATATCTGTTTGGCGACGGAGAATTTATTCTCTTGCTTAATGCCATTCTCTGAGACGTACGAGCTCAGAGGTTATATAATGATGGATATCAAACGCATAGAGTGAATTGCCTGTGTGGCATGCCTAAGTGGCAAATGATCAAGGCTTTTATTGAAAAGCAAAGTCTTGTGGTTAATGATCAAAGCACGGCCTGTATGGCATAGCTTTGTGTAGCGTTGATTCGCGAGCCTCATACCCCGCTTGTGAACCAGAGACGGGAGAGGACACTAGGGAGGACATGTGTTTCTTTCTAGTTAGAAATGGCGTCAGTGGTTTGACACGCCCTGACGAGTTTGACTTATGTTGTTGTTGTTTTGCGAGGCGCCTCAGATATATCGGTGACTATTTGAAGCCGATGGAGTCATTCGTTGGCTCATTTACGAAACAAAGGGCGGGGAAACGCAGTGTTCAGGCATTTTAATC
The DNA here is from genome assembly GCA_030737875.1 of Allium sativum. NCBI lineage: Eukaryota > Viridiplantae > Streptophyta > Magnoliopsida > Asparagales > Amaryllidaceae > Allium > Allium sativum. The sequence goes on along the minus strand of CM060919.1, from coordinate 795,166,029 downwards.
CACATCGGTGGACCGGCCCTGACGATCCAAGGGCCCACCCGAGTTTTGGTCCTGAGGGGCGGTCTATAGGCTCTCGAATCAGTGAGGACTATCTTTTGCCTCGGTTCACAGATGGAAATCCAATTTCCAATACGTGACAGGTGCGGTTTTGATTTTAGAGCCCAGTATTGACGACATGATATATGGTACCCATGCCGTCTATGATTAATACTTATGATTGAATTTGTTTTAACACTATGCATTTATAGTAATAATAAAAGATGAAATTTAGCGTATCAAGCATTCTTTGGCTATTATAAGGTAAAACCCTACCCTCCGGCTTATGTTGCATTGTGTGATGGGACCTAGGTCTTATAATAGCGTCATTGTTCTTTATTTAGCATTGCGCTGTTGTTTTGTGCATGGGTATTCTTGGGAGGAAACCCGTTCCGTGTTATACGGCGTGGTCCCTTGATTTAACTAACTTTAAAAATAAAGATTAATAACTGTTTAAATTCTCACACCAGTCCCATGACTGACCTGGGGTTTATTGTTTTAACCTAAACTCTGGGTGCCCTTATTTTGACAAGGGAAGCTAGTAGTTTTGGTTTTGCAGATTTATATTCACAGGATCCTGATTTACAGCTGGAACGATACTCAGAAAGCTCTGTATCCGTGTATTACTTCTAGTTGTGTTTTGTATTATTCTCCGCTATGATGTATTTAAATGTAATTTAAATCTCTGGTATGTCTGTGTAATATTTATTATACTCTGTATATTATTGTAATCTGATGGAATTGTTGTAATATACAATGAAATGTTCTCCTGTCTGCGTTCCGATGTGGCTTGTTTTCAACTCAATCCGTGATTTCACGTAAGGGGATTTCGGGTTGTTACATTTTTGTATCAGAGCTTTGGTTTACAAAGCTCAGAGAACAAGACACATTAGAACCATACGAAAGAATTCATTAGAAATTGGATTAGTAACATCCAATAAGAATGACTCGTTAGAGATGGGATCAGCAGTATCCTAGAACGAGCGAGAAGAGTGTTGTTTTTCAAATAAAAATGAAAACCAAATTTATTTTTGAAATTAAAAATCCAATTACGTATTTGAATATTTATATTAAATTAATTTGGATAATCCAATATATAAAGATTTTGCATATACGCCTTGCAAACGTGTATTCGAAGTTTTAATATACTGGATAGATATAAAATCACACTCTAGTCGCCCGGAGACGATTCTGATGATAGTCTAGACATCATCAGAATTGGTATTCGAATTTCGAAGGTGTGATATTTATATATTTCCAATTGACTGGTGTGAGAACCAAAGCTAGACAGGGTCTATTGTTGTGATTTGGCATCAAAAATGTGATTTTTGACTATATATCAAAATTATGAATTTGAAACTCTAATTCACTAGCTGATTGTGTTGTTTGGTTATTTGTTTGATAATTTTGAACCATTTAGCCTAATTGAACCGAATATTGAATTGTATTGAAAATTTGTCGCATTTTCATACATATACATGTACTTACATTGAACAGGTCATAGCAAGGAGGCTAGAGCAGAAGAATAAAATTGTTTGCCCGACAAATAGGTACATGTTTATTGTATTTCTTTGGGTTTGGATGATTTTATGAGCCGATTGGCTTTTTCTTTTTCTTTTGGATTGAAGAAGGCCATGGGAGGCTATATGAAATATCCCGAAGTCCCCGGTGCAGGGGAGGATATGGCGAAACCTTTCGAAAATTTAGGGTGTTATCCAAATTTTTGAAAAATTTGAAAAGTTCTTAGAAACTGAAAAGTTGAAGAACTTAAGCCATAATGAAAATACTGGAAGTTGAGTTGATTTGTGAAACAACTTTCGGCTTCGTTCCTTTTTGGGGACGAAAAGTTTTAAGTGGAGGAGATTGTAATAACCCGGAAATTCTGAGCAAATTTAAAAAATTTATTTTGGCTATTTTGATTATTTAAAATGAATTATTTTAAATAATAATGACGAGAAAGTTATTTTGAATAGAATTAGAACATATATTTATATAGATCGTCGTTAGAATATAAATAATTATTTATAATTATAAAAGGAATTGAAAATGGCGCGGTAGTTCGATAATTCGGTTTCAAATTTCAAATGAATGTACCGGGTGCAAAATAAACCGGATTTCAGTGAAACCAAAAATATTTGATTCTAATTGGGAATATCTTCCCAACGAATCCGAAAAATCAAAATTTCATAGCGGGAATCAAAAGATATGCCTAGTTGAATATTCAGAATAGTCGCTATGGAATTCTGGCCCTTAAAAATGGAAATTTTGCAAACGACCTCGGTTTTCGACGAAACCACTTTGGTTGGGTCCATGATGTCAAGTTATTTTTAGATTCCAAAATTCGTAATTTTTTGAATTAATATGTGAGCGTGGCACACTTAAACACGTTTAACCAATTTCAATTGATTTTAATCGACTGGAAAATGACCATTTTTCAAACGGACTCAGAATTTGATGAAATTAGTTTTGTTAGGACCGTATCGTCAATATGAAGCTAGAAATCATTTTTCAGGAATTTTGAAAGTCAGTATGTGGCCCCTGTAATTTGAAATGTACGTTTAAATTGAATATATAAAGATTTATATTTTAATTCGAAGATTAACTGACTGTAACAGTCGAATGGGCTTATGAAACATATCCCATTGTGTTCAGAATGGGGGTAATTAGCTAGGGGCATCAGCCGTTCGGTCTCGATTGGAGATTGAATTAAAAAGTTACTTTTTAGATTTAAAAATAAAAATAAATAAATAAAATCCTTTTGCCTTAACCCCCCCTTTCCCTCTTCAGAAGTCAAACCTGATTCAGGGACAAAATTAAAAAAAAGAGAAAACGCCTCGATGTCGGCCCTCCCTCGAAGCCACCTCGCCGCGACCGTTCAACATCGCCCCGCCTCCTACCGTCGGATCCGCACCTCTCCGGCCTCCTCTCGCGCCTCCAAGCCTCCCCCCCACGCGCGAAGACCCCTCAACCATCGAGGAACCGCTGCGCCCTAGCCTGGGATCCCCCTGCGCCGACGTGATGACCACCGCACACCCAAATCGCGACACCTCCACCTGCTGGACCACCATCAGCCCCTCCCTTCCGATCGACGGCGAACCAGAAGCCCTCCCTCTTTTTAAAAAAAAACTGTAAGTCTCGTTTTTTTTATTTCGTTTAATTAAAAGGAATTTATAGTTTTATATAAAGAAATTTACAGTTTTATTATAAATGAATTTACAGTTTTATTTTTATATAAATGAAAGGTAAGATTTTTTTTTAGTGATGAAAAATATAATTGTTAGTACTTGAAAAGATTAGATTTTTAGCAATAGGAAAATATAATTTTCCATGTTAGGAAAACGAGATTTTTCATGTGAGAAAAATATAATTTTCCATGTTAGGAAAACTAGATTTTTCATGTGAGAAAAATATAATTTCTCATGTTAGGAAAATGAGAATTTTCATGTGAGAAAAATATGCTTTTTCATATTAAAAGAATATGATTTTCTTTGTTATAAAAATATGATTTTTGTATATATAGCATATTAAAAATGAGATTTTTATACTATAAACATTGAAATAAAAATGTGATTTTTATATATGTAGCAAATACGGATGACGAAAGTGACAAAAGGCGAGCACGGCGACGATTTCCTACATATGAAGAGTCACGGTGAATTGGTTTAGCTAGTCGGTGAGAACTCCTCACTTTTAATATATTATCTAGTTTGAAATATATACTAGGATGAAGACGTTGCTTAGTAGCACCCGACACCCGTCGTCCACAGACCATGATGACTTGTTAGTTTGGTTGTTGTATTGTGAAATTTGATTGTGTGATGTGGAATGAAATAAAATATTTTATAGTGGAAAATATTTTATAGTTAAAAATATGATTTTTAACGTGTAAATAAATATTTATAAACAAATCGGACGATTTGTTTATATACACTGATTTGACTGATATTGATTGGGACGATAAATTTTACACATCGCCCAACTGCACAAATAAAATCTGTGTTTGATTGTTTGAAACCCCACACGGGTATTGGGATGAGATTTTACTTACACTAATCCCGATTGTTTAGTTGTATGAAAATCGATGGATTGACAGACTGTGTCAGCGTTAATTATTTATATTTAATGCTTATGCAGTTGTGTGGTGCACTCTGGATGATGGTTGATTATTTATCATTGCTGTTATATACATGTGTTGTAGAAAATCCATAAAATTAACATTATATGGTAATTGATTGGGCCTCATTCCAATTTAGAAAATAAATTCATGTGTTGAATAAATTATATATTCATGTGTTGAAGAAAATATTCCTTTGTTGAATAGAATAATGAAGTTATTGAAATATATAAAGTCGTGTTGATTAGATTGTCGCCATTTTGACGTGAACGATATTTATATCGATTTTATTCATTTTTATAATGGATATAGAAAAGAAAGTGATTTCAAAATATAACGTTTTGAAAATATTATCATTTGTATATCGATGATGTGGAATATTCAATTTTGATTTCAAATTGAATATGAAGTTGAAATCGTTTCGAAAACGAATTTAAAACGATTTATAAAATACGTTTTAAAAGGAAATCGACGAAATATATATACTATATATTATATATATATATAATGGCCTAAATAGAACGCGCCGCGCTGCGGCAGTTCACGGGTTTCGACCATTGACTTCGAATGGATATTGCGAGAGATCCGACCATCGGATTCTCCTAAAACCGGAACCGTTGGTTTCGTATCGAAAAGATCTTACTAATGAATATTAGAAATTTGAAATCTAATGGTTGGATTTGGAATTATGTCCAAATCAAATTTGGAAAAGGTCGTTGTAAGTGCAGTTCAATGGCCGTTGATGGAAATCAACTGTACGGGCCTTGATAAAATTATTAAAAATAGTAATAATTTGTGTAAAATCATAAGAAATGATTTGGGAAGAATTGGGTTGAAAAACTCCATATTTGAAAAGATAAAAATAGATTTTTATTGAAATGAACTAGTTTTGAACTAGAATTAAAATCCATTTATTTTTGAAATAAATAAATTGGATTTGAAATGGTTTTAAAAGTAACCAGAATTTCCAACAACTGAATTGGAATGGATTTGAATCGAAACTGTCTTTGGAATATTTCAATGTTGGATTTCGTGATGATACAGAAATTGTTATGGGAATTTGAAAGATATATTTATATCGTTATTTCCAATACGATATTTGTTGATCGTAGAGTTGGGATGAAAAATTCCATATTTAAAAAGATAAAAATATATTTTTATTCAATAGAACTAGTTATTAACTAGAATAAATCTTGAAAATAAGATTTAATGAAGTTTTCCAATTAATTGATATTTAATTGGAATCAAATAAGACAAACTGGATTTGTGGGTTTGTCGTGAATGATGTTTTAAATGACATTTGTTCTTTAACCCAATTAATAGTGGAAATATCATTTGGAAATTATAAATCTTTTATTAAGATTTAATGGGAATTTTCCAAAAGTAAAGTTTTCTAATTTAATCTATTAAATTGGAATTGAATGAAATTCGATTTAATAATAATCGAGATGAGCTTCTGTGAATGAAGATCGTTACTATATATGGAATTTAAAAGGCTTTGCCGTTATTACATTTATATTATTAGTCTGATATAGAAATTTATATTGATTATAAATTAATTTGATTTCTGTGAAAATTCCATATTTAATGGAAGATGATTTTGGGTTTATCGTGAACAATGTTTTTAAATGACATTTGTTCTTTAACCCAGTTAAAGATAAGATTTATTTCTTAAATCCGAATAATCATAAAGTAATGATTTTGGATATTAAAACCAAATTGGGGTTTTAATGAATCTTTAAAGGGGGATTAAAGAATAAATTTGAAAGGATTTTTCTTTGATAAAATTAATTGTAATCTTTACCCTATAATGTGAATATCTGATTAAAAGAATATTCTGAATTGGAATGTAGCGTATGATGTGTTTTATAGCACTTGATTTTTATTATAAAATATGCGAGTTATTCGGAAAGACCTGGTTTAACCCATTCTGAATAATTACTACGACGATTAAAGTCAAAGATGAAGATGGTGGTTGAAGACCGGCGATCTTCACATCGAATGGATGAGGTCTACTGATGCCTTTGATTGGAGTTGCTGCCTTGAGAAGGTTCCAGTGGTAGTTGTCCAGACATATTGTTGATCGTTTGGATATGCGAGGTATAAGGTGCCTCCGGTTTCGTTTAGACCCAGAACGAACTTGTAAATGGATTGTATGTCTGACGGTGTATTCCATTATACTGTATTAGTTGATCGCTGCTAAATATATATCTATTGATGGCGGAGAATTTATTCTCTTGCATAACACCCTTCTCTAAGACGTACGAGCTTAGAGGTTATATATTGGCAGAAATCAATGGTATGATATGGATTGACAATGTAGCATGCCAAGATGCAAATGATTAATGCTTTTGTTGAAAAGCAGAGCCTTGCGGTTGATGATCAAAGCACAACTTTAAATAGCATAGCTTTGTGTATTGTGTTACTTCGCGAGCCTCACACCCCGGTATGAACCAGAAACGGGAGTAAGGACTGCAGGGAGGACATACGTTTCTATAACAACCCGGAAAATCAGAACCAATTTAAAATTTTATTTTAAGAAATTTTAAATAGAAAATGCACTAGAATTTAGAAATTCTAAAAAAAAATTATTAATAAAAAGGTTAAACAATAAAAAGTTTGCATTTTTATTGTAAAGAAGGAAATATGAAAAATGGACATTTGTTTAAATAGGAAAGTTCATATAACATAAAAATGTACATTTTTATGTAATTTGATTTAGTAAATTGAATCATAGCTTGTTTAAATGATGTAACATAAAAATTTACATTTTTAGGTAATATAGAAAGATTATATTCTTATGCAACATTTGTTTAATGTAAAGAAGCTTACAATAAAAGATTATATTTTAATTGTGCAATATGTAATATGATTCATTTAAAAAGGATGCTTGATTGACAAATATGTTAACATTAAAAAAAGTCTTAGGAACTTTAGTGACATTTATTAATTTACTGATTGAAAATAATGTGTAGGTCATAAATGAAATAAATTCAAACAATATATATATTAATATATATATATATATATATATATATGTATACGTATGTACATATCTTTGGCTGTCCTCTTAAATATTTCCCCTATCAATTCAAATTTAACTTTTAGTAATTCAAAATGTAGACTATATGTTCATAAACAAATATCATTATTCTAGCATTAATTCTTTCCATTTTATCATCTTTCTCTCTCTTTCATTGTCATGTACTTTTGAAATTTGAATAATAAAAAAATTGAATAAATGTGTCATTATAGCGCGTAATCAAAAGGGGATTTAAGGAAACATTTATAAAACACAATTAAAACATAAAACATATTTATTCGTAATGCACATGAATGGTTTCTGGAATAAAAACAAAACTTTGCCCCACTGTCAAATTTGTAATTGCCTTGTTGTTTACATGCTGAAAATGGTTGATATACATACTCGCCAAATAATGGGCTTGCTGAATTTCTTTGCATAATAACAATAATAAAATGTTACAGAAAGATAGATAATTAAAATTGATATGTTTTCCTATTTTTGTTTCATAACTTTAAAAAAAATATGAGTTGTGATAATAATAATAAAATGTTATAGAAAGATAGATAATAATAATAAAACATTCGCCTCTTCTAGCTCATGAAGATGAACGGTAGTGATCATTTAAAACACCATGGATGGGAAGATTTTTGGGTTCAAAGGTGGCGGGTTCATGGTCGAATTGGGGGCTATAGGGTGCGCCGAGTTTCCCCATACGGCAGGCGAAGGTGGAGGCTGGCATAGGCTTCGATGTGAGGTGGTTTGATGTGGATCCAGTTTCTTAGGTGCGTGCGGCGGTGGAGCATTCATGTGAGATTTCTCGTTTTTTAAAATAAATAAATATATTCAAATTTATTTTGATTGTAATGTTGAATATTTACGCTATATATAAAACACATGTGTGTATCATGAAAAATTGAGGTTGGTTGATTAGACTTGTGGTGGTGATGATTGGTTAAATTTTTATTTGTGTAAAATATAATCTTGAAATAAAAGTGTCATCTTTGTTAGATAATGTCTTTGTGAAATAAAATTACATTTTTATTATTCATGAATAAAATAAAATAAAGATTAAAAAAATATTCATATAGCAAAAATTTGCCATTTATGTTAGAAAAAAAATTGTCATCTATGTTAGAGCATACAAATGTCGTTTTTATTTTGAAGTGTTAACTTAGAATAATGACATGTTACAAATATGTCATTTATACAGATTGTGTTTCATGTTAATAAAAAAATGTCATCTTTTGTTTAAGAACAAAAATGTCATTTTTGTTAGAGAATAGAATATCTTTTGTTAGAAAGCAAATAGGTCATTTATGTTAGAAAGTAAATAGGTCATTTATGACAAGTAAATATGTCATTTAATTAGAAGATGTCACATTTGAATAAAAATAACATTTTTTTTCGTTAGAAGTTTGTTATGTAATTAAAAATAACACAAGGCATGAGAATAAAAATAACATTTTTGTCATAAAATGTTGCAATTGAATAAAAATACCATTTGTTGTATATATACTTCGTTAGGTTAAGATCATAACATTTACATGTTAGTGTAGTTATTATAAAATGACCATTTGTTAAATAAGACTGTCATTTAGTAAAAACGTGTTTTGCTAAATAAAACTACCATTTATATTCATTTAGAATTGTTAGAAAATGAAGTATCATTTATGCTCATTTAGAAATGTCATTTATGATTCATTTAGAATTGTCAAAGACAAAATTAACATTTTTATATGTCATGTATACATTAGTTTTGTATACATGTTAAAATTTACATTTTTATATGTCATGTAGATTTGAACATATATTTCTCAAATAAATGACAAATTGGGTTTTGTAATAAAAATATTTTCATTTTATTTCAATTAAGAACATGTAAATGACAAACTGTGTTTTGTAATTAAAAGATTTTCTTTTTATTTCAATTGAGAACATGTAAGTGACAAACTGGGTTTTGTAATAAAAAGATTTTCTTTTTATTTCAATTGAGAACATGTAAATGACAAACTGGGTTTTGTAATAAAAAGATTTTCTTTTTATTTCAATTGAGAACATGTAAATGACAAATTCGGTATCGTAATAAAAAGATTTTCTTTTTTTTAAAGTGATAAATTTTATCTCACTCAAGTTTTTGAAACAGTTAATTATTTTTATTGTTAAATATTAATTAGTTATCTGTGTTTAAATTATTGTTCGTTGGATAAATGTTGATTTGGATGACTGTTGTGAATTGTTTGAAATTTGACATATGTAACATGTTGTTATGACATTTATGATATTTAAAACATGTTTACACTGCCATATACAAGTTGCCTCACTTGTTTATGTTGATTGGACGATAAATTTTCACACATCGCCCAAGAGCACAATTAATAATATATTATTTGAATTTGTGTTGATTGAAACCCCACACGGGTCTTGGATTGATATTCTGACTACACATTGCTCTTATGATAAGTTTAGAATGCACTTTGGCTGTTATTGTGTAACGACCCGGATTTCGCCCGACCCCAATCGATCACAAGATCGATCAAGACCGTTCAAATTCCGCGTACGTTAACTTTGGGCATACAAAACATCATAACAACAACACAGATTTTTATAACATCAATAATAAATGTTACATCAGAGTACAGAATATCAGTGTGCATCGATAAAGAATACAGCGGAAGATACATTTACAATAAATTACAACAGATTAATACATTGCAGCGGAACTAATCTCAGCGGAAGGCCATCAATATTCTGGACCCAGCTTCAGGCTTCAATCCAGGATCCTGCTTAACTATATCTGCAAAAAGCTACTCGACTGCCCGTGTGGAAAGAGGGCACCCGAGTTTGCAAAGTGAAACAAACTACAGGTTAGTCGTGGGACTGGTGTGAGAATTCTATACTTAACTTATCTAATAAGTAGGCCAATCACAGGACCACGTCGCTAACGCGGAACGGGTTTACTCCATTGGATTGCCAGTGCATAAATAAAGTGAATCGTCAAATAACGCAATGCTTTTTAGAAAAAAGAAACCATTATAAGACCCATGTCCCATCACACAATGCAACGCACACCAGAGGATAGGGTTTTACCTTATAATGGTCAAAAGATGCTTGATACGCAAAATACGATATTATTATTAGTGTGTATATATATATATATATATTTAAAATATTTCAAATATAATATCAATCCTAGACGGCATATATACCATCTACTGTGTCGCCATACTAGTTATACAATCAAAACCGCAAGAGCGTAATGAAAATTGGGTTTCCATCATGAGTCAAGGCTAGGGAGGAGCTCCTAACCAATTCGAGACACTCTAGCAATGCTTCAGGATTCGGACGCTGGCGAACCCTTGGATATAGCAGAGCCGGTCCACAAATACTTTAGTGGATTAGTTATGCCTGAACACACGCTCCCCGATCCTATTGTACCTACAAATCAGCCGAGGGCGACCGATAAGAATAAACCGAGGCCTCGCAAAAATTCCATCAAGCACATAAGAAAATGTCGGGCCATGTTAAAGCCCAACACCACTTCTAGCTAGAAAGAAACGTGTGCACTCCCTGCGTTCCCTTCTCCCGTTTTAGACTCAACCGGTGTGTGAGGCTCGCGAAGTCACGATATACACAAAGCTATGCCTAAATAGACTGTGCTTTGATCATCAACCACAAGGCCTGCTTTTCAACAAAGCCTTGATCATTTGCATCTTAGCATTCACATTGTCAGACTCTATTATTGATCATCTACCAATATATATATAACCTCTAAGCTCATTAGAGATGGGTGATAAGTAAATAATAAATTCTTCACCACCAAACAGAAATATATAATCAGTAGCGTTCAACAAATACAGTAGCAAGGAATACAATGTCAGACACGCAATCCATTTACAAGTCCGCTCTGGGTCTGAGCGAAACGTGTCCGTCGATCTCCAAATGCGTTTGGACGATCATTACTAAATACCTTGCCTTGGAAGGCCAATCCCGATTCAAGATACCAGTCATCATCATCCCAACGATGTGAACACCTTCGGTCTTCAATCACCGTCTTCATCTTCGACTCTTGATCGCCGTGATAATTATTCAAAATGGGTTAAACCCGGTCTTTCTGAATAACTCGCGTATTTTGTGATTAAAAAGCAAATATTGGAAGATCACACATTACGCCACATTCCAACTCAGAATATTCTTTAAATAAGATATTCATATTAGAAGATTCTCATTAATTTTATCAAAGATAAACTCTGAAAATAAAATCTTAAATCTTCCTTAAAAGATTTATTAAAACTCCAGTTTTGATTTGATATCAAAAATCATTATTACAAGATCATTTATTTTAAGGAATAAATCTTGTCTTAACAGGTTAAGGAACTAGTGTCCTTTAAAACACAGTTCACAATAAACCAACAAATCAATTTCCAAAATATGGAATTCCACAGAAATCAAATCAATACATAATCGATATAAATTTATGTATCAAACTAATAATATAAATGGAATAACCGCAAAGCCTCTTAAATTCCATCTATAATATCGATCTTCTTTTACAGAAGCCCATTTCGATTATTACCAATCGAATTTCCACTTAATTCCAATTTAAGATATTAAATTGGAAAACTTGATTTTTAGAAAATGTCTTTTTAAATCTAGAAAATAGATATATAAATTCCAAATAATAATTTCAATGTAAATTGGATTAAAGGACAAATGTCGTTTAAAACATCGTCTGTAATGACCCGGGTTTTTAACGACTTTGGTTATCGACATAAACACGATGATGACTAACCAAACATCGAAAAATACCGGTCATTAATGAAAGAAATTAGAGGGCGAGGATAGATAAGATAGAAACTTAGAATAGGAGAAGAAGAAGAACACAATATCAGAGTAACACGAATCTCACAGCGGAACGAATAACATATAATATATGTAACATAACTTTGAAATACAAATCTGTACTTGAATATACATCATTATCAAAGTACAACACTTACAACACAGCGGAAATAATTATAGCTATATAATCCTGAAGCCTCCTGCTCCAAGCTCTTCCAGTATATATGTAAATCCCGACTACTTGACTGCCCATACAAATTTAGGCACCCAAGAGTTTAGGGAAAACAAAACAAAATAAACTCCGGGTCAGTCATGGGACTGGTATGAGTAAAACAGTTTAAAACGGTTCAAGCAGGTAAATGATATCTCATAAGACCACGCCGTATAACGGAACGGGTTTTTCCCTTATGAGAATCCAAAATATCCTTATATCAAAAAACCTTTTGATATTATAATAATGTCTATCAACCACAATAATAATAATCATCTAGCAGAACGCTTTCATCTCACGTTCTACATATATAGTATAACATCAAAATCGCAAGCACGTATTGGGTAATGGATTTCCAACTATGACAAGGTATGGAACCACCTTTCGCTAGTGTACCTCTAGAGAGGAATACACTGGGTTCAACAAGAACATCTTGCAACCCGGCCACACATGACCGACCACTCATTTCGCTTGAGTGTATCGAATGTATATCACCAACGGTTGGGATCAGCAACCGTTTCCCCGAATGGGATAGTATCGACAATAGATTTTTAGAAGTAAATGAAACTCTAGATCAGGTGATTATACACCCTACTTCGGTGCGACCGACTTAGCCATGCTGCCTGCCCGAGTTTTGTCATTTACCGGATGTGAGGCTAGAAGCTACGCTTTATCATCACACCAGATTCACTTTGAATGCCACATCGTCAAATCCATCAAATCACCGATTAACATCCTCAACCATACATTATGTGTTAGCTAAAAGAAGTTTCCTTCTCCGCTTCCACTCTTGGTACAGTTGGAGAAATCAATATACGTGATTGTCTGGAAATACTCTGTCGAACATCCGTCCATACAAGTCATCAAGGAACAGGATGAACCGAAGGCACTATTCTGTAAACAGGATAGCCCTTGCATAACTCCGTCTTCAATTTCCTTTGGCATATATGATTCGCAACGCTTATGCCAATATAGAGTGGTTCTTTGGATAATAATCCAACCGGTCTCTCCATATTAACAACGTTAAAATGGTCAAAACTTTGATAGTCTATGATTTAACTATCAAAGAAAAACAGGTGTGCAACCAATAATATTATTTCCAAATGGAAATTTATATCGATCAAACATCATTCAACATTTATCTCTTTATTTCATTAATTTACTTATCTCCTATTTCCCTATATTCAGTATTTCTTATTCTCTAAATTTGGAAAATATACGTTATTAACAATGGAAAACATTTCCATTTCTTGTTTTCTTTATTAGAAAACATTTCTGGTTTCTTATTTGGAAAACATTTCCAAAGCTTCCCCATTGGACTTAGACAGATGTTTAAACAAACCATTGCGATGCCAACTCAAACCATTTCCTTTCATTACTAAATTCACTTAACCATCCTTTACTATCGAACCTTAACCATTCCTTAGTTAAAAATGAAGTCAATCAAGTTGGGGTAATACTACCTCTCAGACCTTAACTGAACAACGTTTCTAACCTTGAAATAGGCAAAGTTCACCCTTCTAATTCTTTAACAAACTTCCTTACGTAACTCTCTTTCAAATATTTCCTATTCGATAATTCTTTCCTTCGACAAGGTATATTCGATAACTCTATTCAATTTATTCTATTCACTTAACTCTTTTGATTTAACTTTAAAACTCTATTCACTTAACTCCTATCGAATAAACTATATTCGATAACTCTTTTAATTCTATTTGAATAAACTATATATTCGATTAACTCCTTTATTCTATTTGAATAAACTATATATTCGATTAACTCCTTTATTCGACTCCTTTTACTTTAACTCTAATCGATTAACACTAACAGGTTAACTCTAATTCGAATAACAAATATTCGATTACTCTACTCAACTGACTCTACTCGACTAACCCCTTTCAAATAACTATTTCGATTTACTACTTTCGATTAAACTAACATTGATTAACTCCTTTCGATTAAACTAACATCATTAACTCCTTTCGATTAAACTAACATCGATTAACTCCTTTCGATTAAACTAACATCGATTAACTCCTTTCGATTAAACTAACATCGATTAACTCCTTTCGATTAACTAACATCGATTAACTCCTTTCGATTAAACTAACATCGATTAACTCCTTTCGATTAACTAACATCGATTAACTCCTTTCGATTAAACTAACATCGATTAACTCCTTTCGATTAACTATTCATTTATAAAGATTTACTTTTAGTAACGGTTCTTCACTTTACAAATTATTCCCTTTTTAGTAACGTCTTTCCTTTTTATAACGTTTTTCCCTTTTTCTAAATATCTCCTATTTATAAATATCCTAATTTATAAATATTTCTTATTTATAAATATTCCATTTATAAATATTTTATTTTCAAATATCACTTTGAAAATATTCCCTTATCAACATTTCAGTATGTTATGGTATTTAACATATCAAATCACGATGATCAGTATCGTCCTAACACATATAATCGACAACATATTATATATCACAATATATGAAAACAATAAAATAACTGTTGAGGAATCCAGTCAGATTCCTCCAACCTGTTTCCCTGCATCACAGATGTTAAACAATATAGATAACATCACTTTCAGTTCCATATGATATATTCTGTTAAACAGAATCAATAAAGAAATTTAACTAACTGACTAGCAGTTCAATCCACCAAATCAGCACACAACAATCAACAGATGATTAACAGTTCTAAAAATACAACATGAAATTATAAACTATTCAGAGTTGGTGAGTTTTACTCACATTTGCAGTTCATCGTTAAAGAACAATAAACTGTTGTTTGATTTGAATCAAACAGTTTATTTCGTCGTAAATTCAAACGAGCACCGATCCACTCCCAGTCAGTTCCAGTGCGTAGCCACCGTCCATATGATCCCGGCGGATCTTGTTTCGTCAGTTTCTGGTCACGTACGGTAAAGATATTCAAATTACAATTTCGTATACTGTTTAAATTAAACCATATTTGAATTTATTGAACACGTGGGCTTTACCACTTCATCCGGCCCATTCACATTTTTAATAACCCGTACCTGCTCTTCCCTTTCAACACATTCCGCCTGCTCCTCTTTCTACAGCAAGCCATTTCCCATTCTTCTAGCTCCTAGTCCTCCCTTGTTTCTCCCCTAAAAATCGGATGAACAACATCACTAAACTCTACATCCGAAACTCTTCATCTCCATACCCTAAAAGCAGAACTCGACGTCGACGGTCTAAACCCGTCAAGTACCCCATCGAGCCGACACCGTGACTGTTGCGTCGCTTTTTGCCTCCGATCCTCACCAAATGATACACGTAGGTGCTGCTCGGCCTCAAGAACCCAACAACAAACCTAGTTTCGCCAACAGGTGCTCAAAATCCACGAACACCCTAACCCTACTGACGCGCTGTAAAAACCGAATCCCAGATGTTGCATCGCACTCAACAAATCCACCACAGAATTGAAGCCCTACTCTTCGTGAATCCATATATGTATATGAAATGATTTTAGGAATTTGTTCTTTTAATTTTCTACTAAATTTTTGAATTGGGGTTTTTCTCATTGTGAAGGAATAAGTGACGGCTGAAAACCCGTTGACTAATGGATGAAGAGAATTAGGTTGAGTGAGGGTGTGGGATGGTATTTATAGAAGTAAAGTGGAATATTCTCGGTATATTCCATCATCGTTATTTTACATTCATGTTTTTAAAATCCCTGTGATCACATACAATACCCAAAAATCATGAAAATGGACATGCAGCTAGAGTTTGACATTGTAGACCCAACGAAACTGGTTTCGTCGAATTCTGACTCTGTTTGCTCACATAACGTATTTTTAACCATCAAAATACTAACTGTTTTTCACTCTAAAATTCCGTACGGCCACACATTGACTCTAAAAATCACGAAACTGAAAATCTAACAACTATTTGACATTGCGGATCTGACAAAATTAGTTTCATCGAATTCCGACTTCGTTTGCAAAAGTGGCTATTATTAATGCTCTGGATGACCCATTTAAATATATAAATATATTTAAATATAATTAAATTAAATATAAATAAATATATATTATCGTATATCTTCACATATGATATCGTACAGTTCCAGAATATCATATTAGAATTTATAGCTTGATATTTCAGATTTCAGATTTATCGATATTCAATTTATATTGAAATCCCTTTTATAAAATATAAATAATTCCTTTATAAATTATAAAGGAATTCCACAACGACTTTTCTAAAATTTGATTTGGACATAAATCAAAATCTACACGGCGAAATCCCGATTTTTCTCTTCCACTAGAAAGATACACTCTACCAGCTCCACACGTTTCTTGTTTCATAGAAATCCAGCTTAAAACGAATCCTGTACATTAGTTGAAGTTCGAATCGCCAAATTACGAACTGTAGCACCATTTCGAGCTCGTTTATAATTATATTATAAACTATACGTTCAACTGTCGACGATTGAATATATTCGTTATTCAAATTCAATTCCAAGCTGAATTAAATATCACAGATTATCCGGTTCACACCATATCGTCATTTCGGCCAATTCTGATTATTTCAAAATTAAATATATTATTTAATTAATTATTTTAATTAAATATTTATCATTATTAAATTCCACAGCCGTTTAATTCACTATATCACTATTTATATAATCAAATAAATTAATCATAATACCTCTGCCAATGCGGGTCATTACAATCTTTCCCACTTAAAATAATTTCGTCCTCGAAATTGCTAAAAGGTAGAGGACGAACCTATCGACTGGTTAGAACATATTTGTTCACTTCTTAACTTCAGTTTCAACTGAACCAGTTTAATTTCAATTAAATTATTAATTAATTCTTATCAACAAAAATTTCCAAAAATTCTGAAAATTTTCTAACGCCTTAACTCTTCGAAAAATTTCGCCAGCACCTCCTTTGTACTGGTCCATCGGTCAAACTCCAGCTCGCCTCTCTGGGCCATCTCCAACCCAAAAGAAAATCAAATAGCCAAGCGGCTTGCCAATTCGACTCATAAATCTTATATCCAATCGAAATATAAACTTGTACCTTTTTGTCGGCATATCATTATATCCTTTCCACCTATTATCAATTCAGCGGATACAAGGGTCAACCCAATCAAATTCCAAACTGCTTTTATCCACAACACAACCATTCGCTTATATCCGAGCCAAATATCATTTCAACTCGAGTTTCTTCTCGATTCCCAACTCTTAACTTGATTATCACATTACACTTCAAATTTGAATCTCACAATCCAATTTGTCTTGATATCATTCTGATTCAATCTCAGTTACCACTTTACTGGCTTTACTTTAATTCAAATTTGCTTTCACAAATTTCTGTTTGTTCTTAATTCAAACAGTCTTTCCCTGGGATTTTTCAAACAGTTTACTCTTTTCAAAAATCAAATTTTCCTTTTGAACATGTCACTGAGCCCTTAATTAATATTCCATTAGTTAAATCACTCCTCTATTTCTTTATCAATATTTGTTAACCAAATATTTTCAATAACCATATTGGCCATTTACGTTATTTGGAAAACATTTCTGAATATCGCCTTCCTTTATTTTCTAAACTTTAGAAAATATATGCTATTTATAATTGGAAAATATTCCAATTACTTATCTCCTTTCCGATCTTGTTTATTTCTATACTTAGGAAATATTCTTTATTATATTTCCAAACTTACACTTATTTGGGTTAAAACGGATGTTGTGTAAAACATTGTTACGACAACCCAAATACTATATTCAACTATCTCTTATTCAACATTGATCTTCGAGCCTGAAATCTTACTATTTATTTGTTAATAATGAAATCAATCAAGTTGGGGTATACAACCTCTCAGATCTTGACTGAATAACATTTATAACCTCAAAACAGATATGACTACTTACTCGAATAATCAATACCATACAACTACTTATTCACTTTTAAACACGTATACGCTCCCTCTTTCTATTCTTACTAGATTTTATTCTTAGTCTTCCTTTTTTATTTTACTATTCTATTTCTAAGTTTGTTTCCTTATCGACTTATATATATATCGATACGTTGATTTCTAACTATCAAATAGTCTTAAAAATATTCTAACTCCTTAAATCCCCTGAAAAATTTGCCATAACCTCCTTTGTACCAGGAGCATCGGGATATTTCACATAGCCTCCCATGGCCCTCACCAATCCAAAAGAAAAAGCCAAGCGGCTAGCCGATACAGCGCATAAAATCTCATATATGAATTAAATACATACCTTTTCGTCGAGTATTCTAATTATATACCTTCATACCTTATCCGTACCTATCTCATGTATATTTATACTTGTCCAATCTATTTTAACTATACCTGATCGTTTTAACTCAATTCGTTAATTAATTTGTTAATTAACTCTTTAGTCTATTTCACTTTTATATTTAAACATGACATGTTCAAATATATTTTAACTTGCTTATTAACTAATTTGAAACCAAATTTCAAATTTAAGTTATATATTCGATTTCGAATACCCATTTACAAATCCAATTCACCTTTCAAAGTTTAACTTCAAATTCAAAACTCGATTAACTAATTCCTCTTCGACTTAGTTAATTCTATTCAATTTCTATTCAAATTTTATTGTTTAAATTCCATTTGAATTCTATATTCAAATTCCATTTGAATTTCTATATTCAAATTCTATATCACTTCCATTGAATTTCATATATTCAAACTCCCTTTGAATTTCTATATTCACATTCCATTTCACTTTCGATATTCAAATCCTATATTTGAATTCCATTTGAATTCTATATTCAAATTCCATATTTGAATTTCTATATTCAAAATCCATTTCACTTTCGATATTCAAATCTATTTTCAAACTCCATTGAATTATATATTCCAATTCCCATTTCAACTCTATTTGAATTCTATATTCAAAGTCATATTTCAAATTCTATTTTGAAATTCTATTTTCAAATTCCATATAATCAAATTCTATATATCAAATTCTATAATTGAATTCCATTCAACGCAACTTGTCTTTCCCAAAACAAATTCAAAACAGTATCTCTGGTAGTAATTCGTCACTTACAACTCGAAAATGAATACCGATGATGCAGCTGTCATCATCGGAATCTATTTTCCAGTGATCGAAGTGAGTTCAATACTATAAAACCATTCTAAACATTTCCACCTTGAAATTCAATTCAAAATATAATTCACACTGCTTGTAAAACAATTTAAAATCTCCTAGGATCTTAAATTTTCCTTATTTCTAATCCAAATCCATTTACAAACACTTATCCAATTCTCCAGAATTTTAACTCAATTTCTGGTTTAAAATTTCAGATTCAACTCATTTGATTTCACGTATTTCACTTATATGAATTTTGATCGATTATTTACATAACCATTTAATTTATAATCTTACTCGATTATAATAACAACCAATATATCCACTATATTATAATTTTGATATATATATATATATCTTCTCTATACCAAGATATACCTTGGGTACCTTATTTTAATTTACCCTCTTTTCAAAACATATCGTGACGACCCATCGTATTCGAGTGTTTATAAACTCCTACCGATACTGTGGATCAAACTGACCGACCAGAACCCATAAACAACTCAACCAATAAATCTCCATAATATAAAACAATTTTTATATAAATAACAAATACGCTCACTCGTATATATACACTCAACTCAATCTAGGGTATTACTAACCCCATCTCTACTGAGTCACGCCACAGAGCCAAGGTAATTCCTAACTTAAGCTCTGATACCAACTGTAATGACTCGGGTTTTTGACGACTTTGGTTATCGACATAAAAACGATGATGACTAAACAAACATCGAAAAATACCGGTCATTAATGAAAGAAATTAGAGGGTGAGGATAGATAAGATAGAAACTTAGAATAGGAGAAGAAGAACACAATATCAGAGTAACATGAATCTCACAGCGGAATGAATAACATATAATATATGTAACATAACTTTGAAATACAAATCTGTACTTGAATATACATCATTATCAAAGTACAGCACTTACAACACAGCGGAAATAACTATAGCTATATAATCCTGAAGCCTCCTGCTCCAAGCTCTTCCAGTATATCTATAAATCCCGACTACTTGACTGCCCGTACAAATTTAGGCACACAAGAGTTTAGGGAAAACAAAATAAACTCCGGGTCAGTCATGGGACTGTTATGAGTAAAGCGGTTTAAAACAGTTCAAGCAGGTAAATGATATCTTATAAGACCACGCCGTATAACGGAAAGGGTTTTTCCCTTATGAGAATCCAAAATATCCTTATATCAAAAAACCTTTTGATATTATAATAATGTCTATCAACCAAAATAATAATAATCATCTAGCAGAACGCTTTCATCTCACGTTCTACATATATAGTATAACATCAAAACCGCAAGCACATATTGGGTAATGGATTTCCAACTATGACAAGGTATGGAACCACCTTTCGCTAGTGTAAATCTAGAGAGGAATACACTGGGTTCAACAAGAACATCTTGCAACTCGGCCACACATGACCGACCACTCATTTCGCTTGAGTGTATCGAATGTATATCACCAACGGTTGGGATCAACAACCATTTCCCGAAAGGGACAGTATCGACAATAGATTTTTAGAAGTAAATGAAACTCTAGATCAGGTGATTATACACTATACTTCGGTGCGACCGACTTAGCCATGATGCCTGCCCGATTTCTGTCATTTACCGGATGTGAGGCTAGAAGCTACGCTTTATCATCACACCAGATTCACTTTGAATGCCACATCGTCAAATCCATCGAATCACCGATTGACGTCCTCAACAATACATTATGTGTTAGCTAAAAGAAGTTTCCTTCTCTGCTTCCACTCTTGGTACGGTTGGAGAAATCAATATACGTGATCGTCTGGAAATACTCTGTCGGACTTCCGTCCATACAAGTCATCTAGGAACAGGATGAACCGAAGGCACTATTCTGTAAACAGGACAGCCCTTGCATAACTCCGTCTTCAATTTCCTTTGGCATATATGATTCGCAACGCTTATGCCAATACAAAGTGGTTCTTTGGATAATAATCCAACCGGTCTCTCCATATTAACAACGTTAAAATGGTCAAAACTTCGATAGTCTATGATTTAACTATCGAAGAAAAACAGGTGTGCAACCAATGATATTATTTCCAAATGGAAATTTATATCGATCAAACATCATTCAACATTTATCTCTTTATTTCATTAATTTACTTATCTCATGTTTCCCTATATTCAATATTTCTTATTCTCTAAATTTGGAAAATATACGTTGTTAACAATGGAAAACATTTCCATTTCTTGTTTTCTTTATTAGAAAACATTTCTGGTTTCTTATTTGGAAAACATTTCCAAAGCTTCCCCATTGGACTTAGACAGATGTTTAAACAAACCATCGCGATGCTAACTCAAACCATTTCCTTTAATTACTAAATTCACTTAACCATCCTTTACTATCGAACCTTAACCATTCCTTAGTTAAAAATGATGTCAATCAAGTTGGGGTAATACTACCTATCAGACCTTAACTGAACAACGTTTCTAACCTTGAAATAGACAAAGTTCACCCTTCTAATTCTTTAACAAACTTCCTTACGTAACTCTCTTTCAAATCTTTCCTATTTGATAATTCTTTCCTCCGATAAGGTATATTCGATAACTCTATTCAATTTATTCTATTCACTTAACACTTTTGATATAACTTTAACTCTATTCACTTAACTCCAATCGAATAAACTGTATTCGATAACTCTTTTAATTCTATTTGAATAAACTATATATTCGATTAACTCCTTTATTCTATTTGAATAAACTACATATTCGATTAACTCCTTTATTCAACTCCTTTTACTTTAACTCTAATTGATTAACTCTAACTGGTTAACTCTAATTCGAATAACAAATATTCGATTACTCTATTCAACTGACTCGACTCGACTAACCCCTTTCGAATAACTATTTCGATTTACTACTTTCGATTAAACTAACATTGATTAACTCCTTTCGATTAGACTAACATCGATTAACTCCTTTCGATTAAACTAAACATCGATTAACTCCTTTCGATTAAACTAACATCGATTAACTCCTTTCGATTAAACTAACATCGATTAACTCCATTCGGTTAACTAACATCGATTAACTCCTTTCGATTAAACTAACATCAATTAACTCCTTTCGATTAACTAACATCGATTAACTCCTTTCGATTAAACTAACATCGATTAAATCCTTTCGATTAACTATTCATTTATAAAGATTTACTTTTAGTAACGGTTCTTCACTTTACAAATGATTCCCTTTTTAGTAACGTTTTTCCTTTTTATAACGTTTTTCCCTTTTTCTAAATATCTCCTATTTATAAATATCCCAATTTATAAATATTTCTTATTTATAAATATTCCATTTATAAATATTTTATTTTCAAATATCACTTTGAAAATATTCCCTTATCGACATTTAGGTATTTTATGGTATTTAACATATCAAATCACGATAATCAGTATTGTCCAAACACATATAATCGACAACAGATTATATATCAAAATATATGAAAACAATAAAATAACTATTGAGGAATCCAGTCAGATTCCTCCAACATGTTTCCCTGCATCACAGATGTTAAACAATATAGATAACATCACTTTCAGTTCCATTTGATATATTCTGTTAAACAGAATCAATATAGAAATTTAACTAACTGACTAGCAGTTCAATCCACCAAATCAACACACAACAATCAACAGATGATTAACAGTTCTAAAAAAATAACATGAAATTATAAACTGTTCAGAGTTGGTGAGTTTTACTCACATTTCCAGTTCATCGTTAAAGAACAATAAACTGTTGTTTGATTTGAATCAAACAGTTTATTTCGCCGTAAATTCAAACGAGCACCGATCCACTCCTAGTCAGTTCCAGTGCGTAGCCACCGTCCATATGATCCCGGCGGATCTTGTTTCGTCAGTTTCTGGTCACGTACGGTAAAGATATTCAAATTACAAGTTCGTATACTATTTAAATTAAACCATATTTGAATTTATTGAACACTTGGGCTTTACCACTTCATCCGGCCCATTCACATTTTTAATAACCCGTACCTGCTCTTCCCTTCCAACACATTCCGCCCGCTCCTCCTCTTTCTATAGCAAGCCATTTCCCATTCTTCTAGCTCTTAGTCCTCCCTTGTTTCTCCCCTAAAAATCGAATGCACAACATCACTAAACTCTACATCCAAAACTCTTCATCTCCATACCCTAAAATCAGAACTCGACGTCGACAGTCTAAACCCGTCAAGTACCCCATCGAGCCGACACTGTGACTGTTGCTTCACTTTTTGCCTCCGATCCTCACCAAATGATACACGTAGGTGCTGCTCGGCCTCAAGAACCCAACAACAAACCTAGTTTCGCCAACAGATGCTCAAAATCCACGAACACCCTAACCCTACTAACGCGCTGTAAAAACCGAATCCTAGATGTTGCATCGCCCTCAACAAATCCACCATAGAATTGAAGCCCTACTCTTCGTGAATCCATATATGTACATGAAATGATTTTAGGAATTTTTTTCTTTTGATTTTCTACTAAAATTTTGAATTGGGGTTTTTCTCATTGTGAAGGAATAAGTGACGGCTGAAAACCCGTTGACTAATGGATGAAGAGAACTAGGTTGAGTGAGGGTGTGGGATGGTATTTATAGAATTAAAGTGGAATATTCTCGGTATATTCCATCATCGTTATTTTACATTCGTGTTTTTAAAATCCCTGTGATCACATACAATACCCAAAAATCATGAAAATGGACATGCAGCTAGAGTTTGACATTGCGGACCCAACGAAACTGGTTTCGTCGAATTCCGACTCCGTTTGCTCACACAGCGTATTTTTTGCCATCAAAATACTGACTGTTTTCACTCTAAAAATCCGTACGGCCACACATTGACTCTAAAAATCACGAAACCGGAAATCTAACAACTATTTGACATTGCGGATCCAACAAAATTAGTTTCATCGAATTCCGACTTCGTTTGCAAAAGTGGTTATTTTTAAAGCTTTGGATGACCCATTTAATTATATTTAAATATAATTAAATTAAATATAAATATATATTATCGTATATCTTCACATATGATATCGTACAGTTCCAGAATATCATATTAGAATTTACAGCTTGATATTTCAGATTTCAGATTTATCGATATTCAATTTATATTGAAATCCCTTTTATAAAATATAAATAATTCCTTTATAAATTATAAAAGAATTCCACAGCGACTTTTCTAAAATTTGATTTGGACATAAATCAAAATCTACATGACGAAATCCCGATTTTTCTCTTCCACTAGAAAGTTACACTCTACCAGCTCCACGTGTTTCTTGCTTCACAGAAATTCGGCTTAAAACGAATCCTGTACATTCAGTTGAAGTTCGAATCGCCAAATTACGAACTGCAGTGCCATTTCGAGCTCGTTTATAATTATATTATAAACTATACATTCAACTGTCGACAATTGAATATATTCCTTATTCAAATTCAATTCCAAGCTGAATTAATTATCACAGATGATCTGATTCACACCATATCGTCATTTCGGCCAATTCTGATTATTTCAGAATTAAATATATTATTTAATTTATTATTTTAATTAAATATTCATCATTATTAAATTCCACGACCATTTAATTCACTATATCACTATTTATATAATTAAATAAATTAATCATAATACCTCTGCCAATGCGAGTCATTACATCGTCCACGATAAATCCACTTCACATCTTAATTTATTTCATATCACAAAATATAATTGCAAATCCTAATAATCTTTAAAAAAACACATTTTAAATTAATCATAAAAAATATTCTTTATATAAAAGATTCTAATGAAAAGTTTTCTTCACATTACAAGATCTTATCTTTTACAAATATTCTTTGTTTAACATATAGTTGATTAACTATATTTTTCTCTTATGAAAATATATACTTTATATAAAAAGGATTTCTAATGTAAAAATATTCTTATTTAAAAGAACACCTAAATCGAAATGCGACTCAAACATTTACCATATAATTTGGATTATATGGATTTCACACACATCAGTATAATCATCAAATCATCCATCTACATCCAAAGTGTAATTTCCACTGTGTAAGCGTTAAAATGAAACAATAACGCTCATCGCAGCCTGTCGATCTAACGATCAACATACAACTAAATATTGGGATTAGTGTATGTAAATTTCATCCCAACACCCGTGTGTGGTTTCAACCATCAACAAATAATAAACAAATTTGTGCACTTGGGCGATGTGTGAAAATTATCGTCCCAATCACATAAACAAGTCGGGTAACTTGTGAATGGAAGTGTAATACACAATATATAGCCATGACAAACAAATAATTGGTTTCAACAAATGTAAATTGGCATAAGTAAATAATTGGTCTTAACAAGTGTGAATTGACAAAAGTGAATATTTGTTTTAACTAGTATAAATTGACTAAAATGAATAGTTGTTTTAACTAATGTAAATTAACAAAAATGAATAATTGGTTTTAACTAATATAAATTAACAAAAATGAATAATTGGTTTTAATTAATATAAATTTATGATAATGATTTATTTGTATTTCTATTCTAATATAATATTACAGTGCTATATTTTGTTTCATTCTTTAAATTTAGACAAAATAAGTATTTTTGTCTATTTTACTTTAATGATAAAAATATGAATGTTTAGTTATTAAATTGTAACTTTTAAATTCTATTCTTTATTTATATCTAAAAATGTGAATAAAAGGGTAACTCTTTATTTTGAAAGTAAAATGAAACTTTCAATTCATGGTTTGTTTGCATTAAGGAATGCAAATAAAAATACAACTTTAAACCGATGTTTTATTCATATCAAAAATGCAAATCACAAATGTAACTTATCTTTTGATGTTTGGTTTGCATGTAGGATTGCAAACAAAAAATGAAACTTTTATTTTAATGTTTTATTTGCAACAAGGAAAGCAATTAACAAATGTAACTTTTTATTTAAAAGTATATTTGAGTGAATGTAAAAGGAACTCATTCCCAATGTGTATTTACATTAGTGAATGTAAATAAAGGAAACAATTTTTATTTTAAAGAGTATTTGCATTTATGAATGCAAACAAAGAATAGTTTGTTTTTAAATTATATTTACATTAGTGAATGTAAATAAAAGAACAAAATTTATTTTCAAAGAATGATTTAAACAAATTCTATTAAATGTATAAAAGTGTGTACATTTGTATTGGTAAATGTAGATAAAGAAAATAGACTATAGTTTCATTGAATATTTGCATTGATAAATGCAAATAAAAGAATAAACCTTAATTTCAATGCATATATGTATTGATAAATGCAAACAAAGAAATAAACTTTATTTTCAATATATGTATGTATTTGCATTGGTGAGTGCAAATGAATAATTTGTTTCAATATATATTTGCATTGGTAAATGCAAATAAAGAACAATTTCTATTTTCTATATATATATTTGCATTGCTGAATGTAAATAGAAGAACAAACTTTATTTTCAAAATATATTAGCATTTGTGAATGCAAATAAAAGAACAAAACTTTATTTCAATATATATTTGCATTTGTGAATGCAAATAAAAGAACAAAACTTTATTTCAATATATATTTGCATTTGTGAATGCAAATAAAAGAACAAAACTTTATTTTCAATATATCTTTGCATTTGTGAATGCAAATAAAAGAACAAAACTTTATTTTCAATATATATTTGCATTTGTGAATGCAAATAAAAGAACAAAACTTTGTTTTTAATATATATTTTATTTTCTAGTTTTATTTGTGTTGTTGATCACAAATAAAAAATGTACTTTTTATTTTCAAGTTATGTTTGCATTGTGAGATGCAAATAAGAAAAAATGAATTTTATCTCAAACTATATTTGCATTGAAAAGTGCAAATGAAAAGCAAACTTTTAATTTCTATGTTTATTTTCATTGAAAAACATGAATAAAATATCTATCCACTTTCTATGTAACTTCTGAAAATAATTTCTTATTTACATATAAAATGTAAACAAAATTGTTACTTTCATTTCAGTAATCAAGTTTTGACAAAAATGATATTTTCAATTCAATAATCAAGTTTTGATAAAAGTGATATTTTTATTTCACTAATAAAGTTTTGACCAAAAATGTTCACTAATAAAGTTTTGGCCAAAATGTGATCTCTTATTTCAATACTTATGCTTTAACCAAAATGTTATTGAGACGACCCGAACTTCCCCGTGAAGGAAAGCCCGGATGGCGTTGAGTACAAGACAAAATAGAACGCAGACGGAAGAACATTTCATTGTTATTACAACAATTCCATCAGATGCAAGAATATACAGAGTATAAATGAATAAATTACATTCGATAAATATCAGAGATTACAATAAATTACATAGCAGCGGAAAAATATACAAAACACAACTGAAAGTGATATACGAATACAGAGCTTTCCGAGCATCGTTCCAGCTGTAAATCAGGACCCTGTGAATATAAATCTGCAAAACCAAAACTACTAGTTGCCCGTGTGGAAAATAGGGGCACCTAGAGTTTAGGTTAAAACAATAAACTCCAGGTCAGTCATGGGACTGGTGTGAGAACTAAAACAGTTATTTAAAACTTTACTTTAAAAGATAGTAATTCAAGGGACCACGCCGTATAACACGGAATGGGTTTCCTCCCAAGAATACTAGTGCATATAACAAAACAGCGCAATGCTCTTTGGAAAAATGAAGCTATTATAAGACCCAGGTCCCATCACACAATGCGACGCAAGCCGGAGGATAGGGTTTTCCCTTATAATAGCCAAACATGCTTGGTACGTTTAAAACAAATCATTTGATACTATTACAAGTGTATAGTGTCAAAACAATCAAATCATAAATATCAATCATAGGCGGCATGGGTACCATCTATCATGTCGCCATACTAGGCTCTACAAATAAAACCGAATTATCACGTATTGGAAATTGGATTCCATCATGAGTCGAGGCAAGGGGCAAGCTCCTCTCCATTCGAGACACTCTAGCAAATGTCTCAGGACCCCACTTTGATCCTTGGAATCGGTTGGACCGGTCCTCACATAACTTGGGAGGATTAGTTATTCTTGAACACACGTTTCCCGGTCCTAACAGACCTATATCGGGGGCGCCTCGCATTCCAACATCCACACAGGTAAAAAGTATATAAATGTCAGGGCTGGTAGGTCACTGACATCACCCATAGCTAGAAAGAAACGTCGTGTTCTCCCAACGGTCCGTATCCCGTTTTTGACTCATACCGAGGTGTGAGGCTCGCGAATTCACGTTATACACAAAGCTACGCCACACAGGCCGTGCTTTGATCATTATCCACAAGACTTTGCTTTTCAACAGAAGCCTTGATCAATTGCCATTTACGCGTGCCACACCGGCAATTCACTCCATGCGACTGATGTCCATCGATATACAACCTCTGAGCTCGTACGTCTCAGAGAAGGGCGTTAAGCAAGTGTGACGACCCCATTTCCCGTACTGACGGAGACAAGGGTTATCTTTGGAATATAACACAGAAACATATAATAGCATAACAGAATTAAATGAATACACCAGATAATGAACAATAGAATATACTGGATAAAAGTAATCATCAGAGTTGCACAGTATACAGGATCTTACTTAGTACAAATACAGTTCAGCTATACATAAATGTCTACAGCGGAAACAAACAAAATATGTACAATAGGAGCTGAACAGCATAAAAAGAGATAAATAATAGAATCCATCTTCAGCTCTAGCTATCCAAAAAGAACCAGCTAAACCTGAATACAAGGCTGCCCGTGTAGAAAAAGGGGCACTCGGGTTTGAAAGTGAAACAAACTACGAGTCAGTCATGGGACTGGTATGAGAAATCTACTCAACACATATATAATTTGGCTAATCACAGGACCACGCCACTTTCGTGGAACGGGTTTTCTCCATCGGATTTCCAGTGCTTTAAAACAAATCTTTCTTTTAAACAACGCAATGCATTTTATAAAAATGAAGCCATTATAAGACTCAGTTCCCATCACACAATGCAACGCAAACCGGAGGATAGAGTTTTACCTTATAATGGCCAAAATATGATTGATACGAATAAAGAAAAAGCATTTGATATTATTACTAGTGTTTATATGTTTCAAAAACAATTTGAATCATAACTATCAATCATAGACGACATGAGCCTCCCATGACACTATGTCGCCAAATATATATATACAATCGAAACCGCACAGTCACGTATTTGGAAATTGGATTTCCGTCATGAACCAAGGCAAAAGATAGTCCTTACCGACTTCGAGACAATCTAGCCCATGTCTCAGGGCCCAGACTCAGGTGGGCCCTTGGATCGTCAGGGCCGGTCCACCGATGTGGATTATTATGCCTGAACACTACGTTTCTCCGCCCTTTGGGGCGTAAACGAGCCAACGAATGACTCCATCGGACCCGGATCGTCCGATCAAACCGAGGCGCCTCGCAACAGCAACAACAACATAGGTGAAAAGTATATAAATGTCAGGGCTGGTAGGTCACTGACACCACCCTAGCTAGAAAGAAACGCATGCCCTCCCTGAGGTCCTTCTCCCGTTTCTGGTTCATACTGGGGTGTGAGGCTCGCGAATTCACATTATACACAAAGCTACGCCTCACCGGCGGCGCTTTGATCATCACCACAAGACTTTCTTTTCAACAGAAGCCCTGTTCATTTGCCACTTAGGCATGCCACACTAGCAATTCATGCCATGCGACTGATGTCCATCGATATACAACCTCTGAGCTCGTGCGTCTCAGAGAAGGGCGTTAAGCAAAAGAATAAATTCTCCGTCGCCAAACAGACGTATATTTAATAGAGATCAATCAACATAGAATAAGATCCAATGTCAGACACACAGTCCATTTACAAGTCCGTTCTGGGTCTGAACGAAACCGGAGGCACTAAATACCTCGCAAACCCATCGATCACCACGTACGTCCGGACGATCACCACTCATTATCCATATTTCGGGATGCCTCCTAATCAGGACCTCGGTTACCATCCAAACGAGGTGAAGATCTCCGGTCTTCGACCATCGTCTTCATCTTCGATTTCTTATCGTCGATTCAGTTATTCAGAATGGGATAAACCCGGTCTTTCTGAGCAACTCGCGTATATAATAAACAAGTGCAACACTAACATATACACGCATCATTTCAATTCATTAGTCACTAACCGTCAATCAGTAAGAGAACGATTTCCCAAATATTAACCCCGAAGGCCGAAACCAACATCAGATCAACACCCAGGAAACCATTCGACTTAGCCAACCTTCAGTTAATTTCTAAATCACATCCATATTGTTTATAATATTTTATAATGATTTATCGCTATTTTTATTTATTTTAAAATAGCCAATTATTCAAAACGACGCTTCGGGCCATAACGCGACCGTGGCGCTGTTTTTCTTCAGATTTGATTTACACATATCTGAAAATCTAACCGTTGGATCTTCACAAAATTTACATCATTAGAAAGATCTTTTCAAAACGAATCCAACAGTTCCAGTTTCGGGAAATTCCGACAGTCGGATCTCCCGGTATAATCGTTTGAAGTTTCGATTTCAAAATACGAACTGCAGCGTCGTTATTCGATTAAATATAATTATATTTATATATATATGTAAATATAATCGATTCTGGCGCTGTTTTTCTTCAGATTTGAATTAAACATTCCAGACAATCCAACCGTTGGATTTTTACAAAGTTGGTGCTGTTGGAAAGATTTTTTCCAAAGCGAACCCAACGGTTGTGATTTCAGGAAAATCTGATGGTCGGATCTCCCGGTATAATTGTTTGAAGTTTCGATTTCAAAATACGAACTGCAGCGTCGTTATTCGATATATTTTAATTCTATTTATATATATATATATATATCGACTCTTCGATTCCAAAGCTACTTTCTTTTCATACATTTGATAAAAATGATATTTTTATCTATTTGTCTTCTATTTCAACACTTCACTATTTTTAACAATTCGTTTATATAAAAAAAATGTGATTTTTATTGTAAAACAATTCATTTCAAAATATGAATACCATTCAACAC
This sequence comes from Allium sativum, assembly GCA_030737875.1. NCBI lineage: Eukaryota > Viridiplantae > Streptophyta > Magnoliopsida > Asparagales > Amaryllidaceae > Allium > Allium sativum. The sequence goes on along the minus strand of CM060919.1, from coordinate 795,134,589 downwards.
ATGAATTTCTAGTCAATGAATGAATATCGATTCAACACATGAAGGTTTTCTATAGTTTATATATATAGATAAAAATGTGATTTTTATATTTAAAACACGAAGACCATTCAACACATGAATTTCTAATCAACGAATGAATATCGATTCAACACATGAAGGTTTTCTATACAACGGATAAATATAGTTTCAGCAAATGAAAATAATTCAAACACCTGAATATTATTCAAAATTTCGGCAGCATAACGGCATGGTAGTTAAAACCGGGACCGTCCCTAGTACGGCTCCTCGCTCTACCTTAAAACCTCGCGGTTTTTGACAATGGGGATCATGCATCTAGTTCGCACGCAGGCGGCATGTATATATTTATTTCATTTCCACAAACTAATCCTATGTGGTTTCAACCAAATATTTCTCAACCACAAATGGGTATTTTTCAACCACAATCAATCAATATCAACCACAAACAATCCCAAACAACCATTCGCTATCAATCAATTTTCACACCAATCACAACCAATAAATATCATCCATGGTTTGTGGACGAGGGGCGTATATATATATATATTTATATGTAGCAATTCACTTTTATTTCAACACATATATAATTTTTACAACGCATATATAACTTATACATCGAACATACAACTTATACAATGCTTATACAAGAGGTGTACAACGCTTATATAACTCATACATCGACTATATAATTTACACATCGTCGTTTTCCATATCGTTTATAAATTAGAAATCTCACATTGGGTTCCACTCCACCAAAAATAGTAGAAGGCTCAGAAAAATATGCGGTCTCTTCTAAAATGTAGAAGACGTCCACACGGTCACGATGTTTCCTGTTTCATCGAATTCCGTTAACACAGAAAAAAGATATGATTTTTCAAAGGTTTGCAACACTAAAAAGTGTTAAACAATATAAAGGAATTACCTTTATACGCTGTTCAAAACTAGGTCGGAGAAATTCGCGAAATCCGGGAAGAACTGGGATGATCGGTGGCTACAGCGTCGTAGAGGGAGGTGAGGGCTGTCGATCGATGGTGGTTTGAGGGGGTACGGTGGTCGGATCTGTCGTCGGCGTCGTCAGGAAGGTCGGAGCTTTGGAGCGACGATTCTGGCGATGGGGGCGTCGGTCGGGGTCGTGGTGGGGTCGGATTGGAAGAGGAGGGAGCGGCGCTTCGAGTGGTGGCGGCGGCGAAGGCGGGAAGTGCCTGTAGCGGCGGCGGAGGAGAGAAGGGAGGAGCGACGGTGATCGTCGATATCGGCTGAGCGGGGGGAGAGAAAAAAAAGGATTTTTTATTTTTTTATATAAAAATTCTGATTTGCCGGTGGAGTTTATAAGGGGTTTCCTGACGCGACCACCAATCTGAACCCAACGACTGTCGTCCCTAGCGTTTTACCCCCATTCCGAACACAATGGGATATGTTTCGAAGGCCCATTCGAATGTTTCAGTCAGTTTTCCTTCAAATTAAAATATAAAACATTCAATATTTAATTTGAACAAACATTTCAATTTGCCAGGGCCACAAACTGATTCGAAAAATTCCAGAAAAATAAATCTAGCTATGTTTTGACGATACGGTCCCAACAAAACTAGTTTCGTCGAATTCTGAGACCGTTTGCAAAAAGGCCCATTTCTGGTCGATCCAATTTAACTATAATTGACCAAAACACATTTTCCTTTGCCACGCTCACATACTAGCTTCAAAAATTATGAAATTTGAAACCTAGCAATAACTTCACATCCCGGATCCAACAAAAGTGGTTTCGTCGAATTCCGAGGTCGTATGCAAAATGGCCAATTTCACGGGCTATATAAATTCCATAGCGACCTTTCTGAAAATTCATTTGGCCATAACTTTTGCTTTCCGCTATGAAAATTCGATTTTTCAGATTCGTTAGAAAGGTATTCACTAACAGATTTAAATATTTTTGGTTTCACTAAAATCCGTTTTGTTTTGCACCCGGTACAGTCCGACAAAGTTTGAATTCAATTTTTGAAACTGCAGCGCCATTTCAGGCCTTGTTTATAATCATAATTAATTATATTCGTTTTCAATTGTCGATTCAAACTCAGTTTTCATCGCTATTATTTAAAATATTTATTTTAAATATTTAAGATCTATTATTTTAGCCAATTAAAAATTTTTAAATTGGTTCAGATTTTCTGGGTCGTTACAATCTCCCCCACTTAAAACTTTTCGTCCCCGAAAAGGAACAAAGTTGAAAGTGGTTTGATTAATCAACCTTACGTTCGATCTGGCTTCAATTCTCCAACTTTTTAGTTTCTGAGAAATTTCAAATTCTTCAAAAATTTGGCTAACACCCGGAATTTTCGAAAATTTTCGCCATAACCTCCTTTGTACGGGGAGGGGTTTGGAAATTTATTGGGCCGTATTAGGTACCCAATAAATCCTAATAAGCATACACATATTTATAGTGATATATTCTGGTGTTTACAGGGGAGCATGTATTGATAATAACTCCAGAGAATAAATTCTCGTCACCCTGCCCCGTGTGGGAAATAAATAGTCCATGTGCCGTATCTAATAACTAGAGAGACGTGGTTATTGTCAACTCCAGACCAGTGTGGGGTTTTTATTAATCTGGCAATTTAATCGTTACAATTTAAATAGTCCGTATCAGTCATCAGTTCAACCTGTAAAATATAGTCATCGCCATACAAGCCTCTCGCTCGTATGGTAAGTCTTCCACCTTGTCACACAAGCTCCAAATGCTTATGTGGTATATGATGAAGTATGCCTATCTTCAGAAGTATGCCATGTAATGTAGTTCAAAATTAATTGTTACTATCCTATGGCGACATTTATTATTTCACACAGAAAAACCAGCACTCCGCATCCAATGGCATTCACAGGAGTTGATATAATAATATTTCGCATCCAACTCATTAAGGTTTACCTATTTGTCGGGCATGCAAATAAAATCTTCACTCAACAGCTAATCCATTTACCTGTTCAAACATATATAATACACATGTATATATATTTCTATTTATTTTCTAATCAGTTCAATGTGTGATATAATCGAATAAATTCTAACATTATTCTATTGTTGATTAAATTAACTATCCTTCTAATAATTCAATTAGTCAAATTTACTATCACACAACACAAGACAATTCAAATTGTTCTTAACTTTTGAAAATCATACAAATTAATTCCTATATTCTTTTAAAATCATTCAGACTATAGAATTAAAAGTGCACATCCATGGAAAGAAAATAACAGCAGAGTAGAGAATTGAATGGTAATGCAAAGTATGGTAAATATACCTTGCACCGGAGTCAATCAGAGATATCCACTCGGCATCTAGGATAAGCTTTCTAGATGCTCTCCTCAGTTTCCCAAGTACAATCTCGCGGATCCCCACTCCATTGCACTTTGACTAAGTGAACCTTCTTGTTCCTCAGCTCTTTGGTTTCTTTGCCGATAATCTTTAGCGGCTCTCTTCTCACAGCTAATTCTGGAGTAATTTCAATATCCTGCTGAGCTGCTTCTTCCACGATCAAGTCTGGATCATGAACGTGCTTTCGAAGTTGAGATATATGAAATACATCATGAACTCCAGGCAACCAATCAGGCAACTTGACCCTATAAGCGAGAGTTCCGATCCGTTCCAGAATAGGAAATGGACCAATGAATTTGGGCGCCAACTTTCCAGTTTTACCGAACCGGATAACTCCTCTCATCGGCGATACTTTCAAATATACATAGTCGCCAATAGCAAAGGATATATCTCTTCTTCTCCTATCGGCATAGCTCTTTTGTCGGCTCTGAGCGGCGAGTAATCGCTTCTTAATAAAATCGACTTTGTCGGCGGCTTCTCGGATCATATCAGGCCCCAATAAAAGTCTATTCCCAGGTTCGACCCAACAAGCAGGGGATTGGCACGGTCTACCATACAATGCTTCGAATGGCGACATTGTCAGACTCGCCTGGTAGCTGTTGTTATAAGAGAATTCAGCCAAATGCAGATGGTCTTCCCATGATCCACCGAAATCTATAACACAAGCCCGTAATAGATCTTCTAAAATACGATTCACCCTCTCAGTCTGACCGTCTGTCTGCGGATGATAAGCGGTGCTTAAGTTCAACTTCGTTCCCAGCTCTACTTGAAATGCCTCTCAGAATTTACTTGTAAATATTGTATCTCTATCACTGACTATACTGAGCGGCACTCCATTTGTCTAACTATTTCCTTGAAATATATCTGCGCCAGACTCTGAGCAGTTCTGTTTGATCTGACAGGTATAAAATGGGCGGTCTTCGTGAAGCGATCTACGATCACCCAAATACTGTCATTCCCTTTTCTGGTTCTGGGCAAACCATCAATGAAATCCATAGAAATATGTTCCCACTTCCAACCAGGAACTTCTAGTGGTTGTAACAATCCAGCAAATTTCTGTTGGTCACTTTTGACTAGCTTGCAAGTAGGGCATCGACTAACATATATCGAGATGTCTCTTTTTAACGACTTCCACCAGAATGTGCGCTTGATATCGTTATACATTTTACTCACACCCGGATGGATACTGAGCTTAGACTTGTGGCATTCATCAAGTACATCTCTTCTGAGTTCAGGAATTTCTGGAACACAAATTCGTCCTTCTAACCACAGAATCCCTTCGCTGTCGAGCTGGAAATCCGAAGCATTGCCTTCACGAATTTGCTGACTCATTCCTTTAATAAATTGGTCGTCTTTTTGGAGAGCCGATATCTTGTCAATCAACGAAGTCACAATGATAAAGCTGACGATCATTTCATTCTTTCGGCTTAACGCATCGGCCACGACATTGGCTTTCCCTGGAGTGTATAGAATTTCAAAATCATATGCTGCAAGAAACTCCAGCCAACGTTGCTGCCTCAAATTCAAGTCCTTCTGGGTGAACAGATACTTCAGCGACTGATGATCTGTAAACAGTTCAAATTTCTCACCCAGAAGATAGTGTCTCCAGATTTTCAAAGCGAACACAATAGCCAATAACTCCAGATCATGAGTTACGTAGTTCTTCTCGTGCGGCTTCAGTTGACGGCTAGCATAAGCAATCACTTGGCCTCTTTGCATTAACACTGCGCCAAGGCATTCTCTAGAAGCATCAGTCCAGACTTTTAACTCTTGGTTGCCATCGATGATGGTTAACACTGGAGCAGTCGTTAGTCTTAATTTTAGCTCTTCAAAAGCCTCCTCACTTTCTGGAGTCCATTTGAACTTAGAGTGCTTCTTCGTAAGCTTCGTTAAATGTCCAGATATCTTCGAAAAGTTTTTAACGAACTTCCGGTAATAGCTAGCCAATCCGAGAAAACTGCGGACTTCAGTGGGGGTACTGGGATGTTTCCAATTCTGAATAGCTGTGATTTTGCTTGGATCCACAGCGATTCCTTCTTTCGATACGACGTGGCCTAGAAATTTTACTTCATCTTGCCAGAAAATACATTTGGAAAATTTGGCTTTTAATACATTCCGTCTCAGAATTTCTAGAACCTGTTCCAGATGCTTTTCATGTTCGGCCTTTGATTTAGAGAAGATTAGAATATCGTCAATAAAAACCAGAACAAATTTATTCAAAACTCCTATGAACACTCTATTCATCAGATCGACGAAATAGGTTGGAGCGTTACATAAGCCGAATGGCATTACTAACCACTCGTAGAATAAGTCGGGACCTCTGAATGCTGTCATTGGAACACACTCTTCAGCAATTCGAAGTTGATGGAAACCTGTAGCTAGGTCCATTCGTGAAAATACTTGTGTGCCATTTAATCGATCCAACAAATCATCAATCCGCGGCAATGGATATTTGTTCTTTATGGTCTGCTTGTTCAAATCACGATAATCCACACATAGCCGTAGAGTACCGTCAGATTTTGGGACAAACACCACTACTGCACCCCAATCAGAGAAACTGGGCCTGATCAGACCTTTCCATACTAGCTGTCGTGTTTGATTGTCTAATTCTTCTTTCTCTTTCAAGGACATTCTTCGAATAGCGTGAACTACCGGCCTTGCATTCGGAATTAAAGCAATTTTGAAATCTATTTCTCTCTGCGGAGGTAAGCGAACAACTTCTTCGAACACATCCGCATAGTCCTTGACGACAGGAATATCTTTCACTAGGTCAGGAATATTCTCTGTGACTTCAGGGACATTTTCCATTTGGGCTGGAGAAACATTCAAAGCTGCCCAGAAGTCCTTCCTATTAGCATTCTGACCTTCACAGGGGATGGTTATATAATCACCTGATTTAATCCTCGCCTTAACGACTCTGTCGGCGCATTTAACCTCAGCTTCATATTTGGTCAACCAGTCTAACCCCAAGATAAGATCAAACTCTGTAAAATTCATGACGGCCGCGATGGTAGGGAACCGATAACGAGAAAAGGAAACCGGCACTCCACAAACCCAACTGAGGTCAATGGAACCCCCAACCGAGTTCTGGACAGTCATTGGTTCCTTGAGCTTCTTCAAATTCAAATCCAGCTTCTTAGCTGCATTCTTCGCAACAAAGCTTCGCGACGCGCCGGTGTCAAACAGTACTTTAACTGGAATATCTTTGACAGTGAGCGTGCCTTCTAATACATCTGGCCTTTCTCGAACAGCCGATGGCTCAGAAGCTTCTGCTATTTCATTTATTTGAACCACATTGGTCTTTTTTAACAGCCAGCAATTCTTCGCAATATGACCGACCTGGTGGCACTTATGGCATCCTCTGCCCTCATGAACCCGTTTATTAGATTTAGATACTTCCTTCTTTTGCTTCTTTAAAGATTTGCATTTTCCTTGCAAATGCCCCGGCTTATGGCAGTTATTGCATATGGCAGTCGTTGCCCGTTCTTTTTCAGATTTAGCCCTTTTTCTCTTGGCACCGGGCTTCTTACTGACATCAGACTTTGCACTGGCCTCAGGACGATCAGTTTCAGATTCAATTCTATTACTAGAGCTGACTTCCTCTTCGTCGCGCAACATGCCTTTCTTGTCTAGATCTTCGTACTGATAAGCCATGTATATCATTTCAGAAAAGGGGAGCTTCACGTTCCTCATTACACTGTTCTGATATTTTCTTTGAAGCCCGTTGATAAATCTCATATTCTTCCTCTTCGGATTTTCAATTAGATGAGGGGCAAAGTGAGAAAGTTCGTTGAATTACTTATGATATTCGGGATTGGTCATATCTCCTTGTATCAGATAAGAAAATTCATCACATAGTCGCTCAATTTCTTCTGGGGGAGTAAATCTTTCCAGGAAAATCACTTTGAACCTATCCCAGGTGATATCACCTTCTGGATTATCCTTAATAACTGAATCCCACCAGAACAAAGCTTCGTCTTTGAGTGCCCAGGAGGCCAGTAATCTTTTCTGGTCATCCCTCAGCTTTAATCCTTCAAAGATTTTCTCAACCGAACGAATCCAGGCTTGTGTTTTCATAATTGATTCTTCACCCGTGAAGGGTTTCCCCCCTAGATTTCTATATTTCATAAATAGAGCTTCTATATCCGGGTAAGTATTACTTCTTCTATTTCTGGCACTCATTTTCTAGAGCGTCTGCAATTAGCAGACAAAGTGTCAGGTCAACAGAAAAGATATTTCAAAATATAGAGACAGATACTTGCATGTAAATGTGTCTATCTAGGTGTTATTTCATCCTGCTACTCATACTAGGATATTACTGATCCTATCTGTATTGAGTTGCTCGTCCAAGAACACTACTAGTTCAATTTTTGTCGAGATCGTTAATATGTTATATTCCAGAACTAAGCTTAACCAAAGCTCTGATACCACGTTGTGACGACCCCATTTCCCGTACTGACGGAGACAAGGGTTATCTTTGGAATATAACACAGAAACAGATAATAGCAGAACATAATTAAATGAATACACCAGATAATGAACAATAGAATATACTGGATAAAAGTAATCATCAGAGTTGCACAGTATACAGGATCTTACTTAGTACAAATACAGTTCAGCTATACATAAATGTCTACAGCGGAGACAAACAAAATATGTACAATAGGAGCTGAACAGCATAAAAAGAGATAAATAATAGAATCCATCTTCAGCTCCAGCTATCCAGAAAGAACCAGCTAAACCTGAATACAAGGCTGCCCGTGTAGAAAAAGGGGCACCCGGGTTTGAAAGTTAAACAAACTACGAGTCAGTCATGGGACTGGTATGAGAAATCTACTCAACACATATATAATATGGCTAATCACAGGACCGCGCCACTTTCGTGGAACGGGTTTACTCCATTGGATTGCCAGTGCTTTAAAAAAACAATTCTTTTAAACATCGCAATGCTTTTTATAAAAATGAAGCCAATATAAGACTCAGTTCCCATCACACAATGCAACGCAAACCGGAGGATAGAGTTTTACCTTATAATGGCCAAAATATGATTGATACGAATAAAGCAAAAGCATTTGATATTATTACTAGTGTTTATATGTTTCAAAAACAATTTGAATCATAACTATCAATCATAGACGACATGAGCCTCCCATGCCATTATGTCGCCAAATATATATATACAATCGAAACCGCATAGTCACGTATTTGGAAATTGGATTTCCGTCATGAACCAAGGCAAAAGATAGTCCTTACCGACTTCGAGACAATCTAGCCCATGTCTCAGGGCCCAGACTCAGGTGGGCCCTTGGATCGTCAGGGCCGGTCCACCGATGTGGATTATTATGCCAGAACACTACGTTTCTCCTCCCTTTAGGGCGTAAACGAGCCAACGAATGACTCCATCGGACCCGGATCGTCCGATCAAACCGAGGCGCCTCGCAATAGCAACAACCACATAGGTGAAAAGTATATAAATGTCAGGGCTGGTAGGTCACTGACACCACCCTAGCTAGAAAGAAACGCATGCCCTCCCTGAGGTCCTTCTCCCGTTTCTGGTTCATACCGGGGTGTGAGGCTCGCGAATTCACATTATACACAAAGCTACGCCTCACCGGCGGCGCTTTGATCATCACCACAAGACTTTGCTTTTCAACAGAAGCCCTGTTCATTTGCCACTTAGGCATGCCACACTAGCAATTCATGCCATGCGACTGATGTCCATCGATATACAACCTCTGAACTCGTGCGTCTCAGAGAAGGGCGTTAAGCAAAAGAATAAATTCTCCGCCGCCAAACAGACGTATATTTAATAGAGATCAATCAACACAGAATAAGATCCAATGTCAGACACACAGTCCATTTACAAGTCTGTTCTGGGTCTGAACGAAACCGGAGGCACTAAATACCTCGCAAACCCATCGATCACCACGTACGTCCGGACGATCACCACTCATTATCCATATTTCGGGATGCCTCCCAATCAGGACCTCGGTTACCATCCAAACGAGGTGAAGATCTCCGGTCTTCAACCACCGTCTTCATCTTCGATTTCTTATCGTCGATTCAGTTATTCAGAATGGGATAAACCCGGTCTTTCTGAGCAACTCGCGTATATAATAAACAAGTGCAACACTAACATATACACGCATCATTTCAATTCATTAGTCACTAACCGTCAATCAGTAAGAGAACGATTTCCCAAATATTAACCCCGAAGGCCGAAACCAACATCAGATCAACACCCAGGAAACCATTCGACTTAGCCAACTTTCAGTTAATTTCTAAATCACATCCATATTGTTTATAATATTTTATAACGATTTATCGCTATTTTTATTTATTTTAAAATAGTCAATTATTCAAAACGACGCTTCGGGCCATAACGCGACCGTGGCGCTGTTTTTCTTCAGATTTGATTTACACATATATGAAAATCTAACCGTTGGATCTTCACAAAATTTACATCATTAGAAAGATCTTTTCAAAACGAATCCAATGGTTCCAGTTTTGGGAAATTCCGACGGTCGGATCTCCCGGTATAATCGTTTGAAGTTTCGATTTCAAAATACGAACTGCAGCGTCGTTATTCGATTAAATATAATTATATTTATATATATATATATAAAAATATAATCGATTCTGGCGCTGTTTTTCTTCAGATTTGAATTAAACATTCCAGATAATCCAACCGTTGGATTTTTACAAAGTTGGTGCTGTTGGAAAGATTTTTTCCAAAGCGAACCCAACGGTTGTGATTTCAGGAAAATCCGATGGTCGGATCTCCCGGTATAATCGTTTGAAGTTTCGATTTCAAAATACGAACTGCAGCGTCGTTATTCGATATATTTTAATTCTATTTATATATATATATATATATCGACTCTTCGATTCCAAAGCTACTTTCTTTTCATACATTTGATATAAATGATATTTTTATCTAACTGTCTTCTATTTCAACACTTCACTATTTTTAACAATTCGTTTATATAAAAAAAATGTGATTTTTATTGTAAAACAATTCATTTCAAAATATGAATACCATTCAACACATGAATTTCTAGTCAACGAATGAATATCGATTCAACACATGAAGGTTTTCTATAGTTTATATATATATATATAAATGTGATTTTTATATTTAAAACACGAAGACCATTCAACACATGAATTTCTAATCAACGAATGAATATCGATTCAACACATGAAGGTTTTCTATACAACGGATAAATATAGTTTCAGCAAATGAAAATAATTCAAACACCTGAATATTATTCAAAATTTCGGCAGCATAACGGCAGGGTAGTTAAAACCGGGACCGTCCCTAGTACGGCTCCTCGCTCTACCTTAAAACCTCGCGGTTTTTGACAATGGGGATCATGCATCTATTTCGCACGCAGGCGGCATGTATATATTTATTTCATTTCCACAAACTAATCCTATGTGGTTTCAACCAAATATTTCTCAACCAAAAATGAATATTTTTCAACCACAATCAATCAATATCAACCACAAACAATCCCAAACAACCATTCGCTATCAATCAATTTTCACACCAATCACAACCAATAAATATCGTCCATGGTTTGTGGACGAGGGGCGTATATATATATTTATATATAGCAATTCACTTCTATTTCAACACATATATAATTTTTACAACGCATATATAACTTATACATCGAACATACAACTTATACAACGCTTATACAAGAGGTGTACAACGCTTATATAACTCATACATCGACTATATAATTTATACATCGTCGTTTTCCATATCGTTTATAAATTAGAAATCTCACATTGGGTTCCACTCCACCAAAAATAGTAGAAGGCTCAGAAAAATATGCGGTCTCTTCTAAAATGTAGAAGACGTCCACACGGTCACGATGTTTCCTGTTTCATCGAATTCCGTTAACACAGCAAAAAGATATGATTTTTCAAAGGTTTGCAACACTAAAAAGTGTTAAACAATATAAAGGAATTACCTTTATACGCTGTTCAAAACTAGGTCGGAGAAATTCGCGAAATCCGGGAAGAACTGGGATGATCGGTGGCTGCAGCGTCGTAGAGGGAGGTGAGGTCTGTCGATCGATGGTGGTTTGAGGGGGTACGGTGGTCGGATCTGTCGTCGGCGGTGTCAGGAAGGTCGGAGCTTTGGAGCGCCGATTCTGGCGATGGGGGCGTCGGTCGGGGTCGTGGTGGGGTCGGATTGGAAGAGGAGGGAGCGGCGCTTCGAGTGGTGGCGGCGGCGAAGGCTGGAAGTGCCTGTAGCGGTGGCGGCGGAGGAGAGAAGGGAGGAGCGACGGTGATCGTCGATATCGGCTGAGCGGGGGGAGAGAAAAAAAGGATTTTTTTTTATAAAAATTCTGATTGGCCGGTGGAGTTTATAAGGGGTTTCCTGACGCGACCACCAATCTGAACCCAACGACTGTCGTCCCTAGCGTTTTACCCCCATTCCGAACACAATGGGATATGTTTCGAAGGCCCATTAGAATGTTTCAGTCAGTTTTCCTTCAAATTAAAATATAAAACATTCAATATTTAATTTGAACGTACATTTCAATTTTCCAGGGCCACAAACTGATTCGAAAAATTCCAAAAAAATAAATCTAGCTATGTTTTGACGATACGGTCCCAACAAAAATAGTTTCGTCGAATTCTGAGCCGTTTGCAAAAAGGCCCATTTCTGGTCGATCCAATTTAACTGTAATTGACCAAAACACATTTTCCTTTGCCACGCTCACATACTAGCTTCAAAAATTATGAAATTTGAAACCTAGCAATAACTTCACATCCTGGATCCAACAAAAGTGGTTTCGTCGAATTCCGAGGTCGTATGCAAAATGGCCAATTTCACGGGCTATATAAATTCCATATCGACCTTTCTGAAAATTCATTTGGCCATAACTTTTGCTTTCCGCTATGAAAATTCAATTTTTCAGATTCGTTAGAAAGGTATTCACTAACAGATTTAAATATTTTTGGTTTCACTAAAATCCGTTTTGTTTTGCACCCGGTACAGTCCGACAAAGTTTGAATTCAATTTTTGAAACTGCAGCACCATTTCAGGCTTTGTTTATAATCATAATTAATTATATTCGTTTTCAATTGTAGATTCAAACTCAGTTTTCATCGCTATTATTTAAAATATTTATTTTAAATATTTAAGATCTATTATTTTAGCCAATTTAAAATTTTTAAATTGGTTCAGATTTTCTGGGTCGTTACAGCAAGAGAATAAATTCTTCGCCGCCAAACAGATGTATATTTAATAGAGACCAATCAACAAAGAATATAATCCAATGTCAGACACACAATCCATTTACAAGTTCGTTCTGGGTCTAAACGAAACCGGAGGCACTTTCCTCGCATATCCATTCATCTCCAAGTACGTCTAGACGATCACCAACTGTTTCCCTCATCTTGGGTGTACAGCCCAATCAAGATCATCAGTAATCACCCAAACGATGTGAAGACTTCCGGTCTTCAACCACCGTCTTCATCTTCGACATCTCGTCGATTCGGTTATTCAGAATGGGTATAAACCCGGCCTTTCTGAATCACCCACGTATATGATAAACAAATGTTACACAAACACAATAAACGCCTCATTCCAATTCAGAATGTTCTTTTATTCACAAAATCACTTTCTTAGGGAAAGGTTCCCATTAATTTTATCCAAGATAAATTCTTCTAAATTTATTCTTTAATCTTCCTTCGGATGTCATTTCAAACTAGTCGGGATTAGCGAACCACACCGAAGTAATTATTTATTTTATTTCCCAATCCCAACCTATTCATCTCCTGGAGCAAAACTGGTAATACTCCATATCTAACACCACAGTATTATCGGTAAAATTAATTACCATTTCACGTTCAAATCTAATTAAAGATTTAACTATCGCTTTGGAGCAAAACTGGTGGTACTCCATTCTCGATCACCTTTCAGATTTGATAATTTAAATTATCAATCCACATTTCAATCTAATTAAAGATTCATTAAAACTCCACTTAGTTTTAATCTTCTCAAAAATCAACATCCTGCCTTTAACTGGGTTAAAGAACCAATGTCATATAAAACACGATTCACGATAAACCCAAATCACATTTAATATTAAATACAAGGCTATGAATAGAAAATATATCGGCTTATATTCAATATCAAATTCTGAAACCAACAAATATCGTATTGGAAATAACGATATAAAATATATCTTTCAAATTTCCATAACAATATCTGTATAGTCACGAAATCCAATATCGAAATATTCCAAAGACAATTTCGATTCAGATCCACTTCCACTTTATATATATTGGAAATTCTGGTTATTTTCAAAATCGATTCAAATTCAATTTATTCATTTCAAAAATAAATTGGTTTTAGTTCTAGTTCAAAACCAGTTTATTTCGATAAAAATCTATTTTTATCCTTTCAAATATGGAGTTTTTCATCCCAGTTCTTTCCAATTCACATATTATGATTTTACACGAATTATTAATATTTTTAATAATTTTATCAAGGCCCGTACAGTCGATTTCCATCAACGGCCATCGAACTGCACTTACAGCGACCTTTTTCAAATTTGATTTGGACATAATTCCAAATCCAACCGTTGGATTTCAAATTTCTAATATTCATTGGAAAGCTCTTTTCGATACGAACCCAAAGGTTCTGGTTTTAGGAGAATCCGACGGTCGGATCTCCCGCAACATCAATTCGAAGTCAATGGTCGAAATTCACGAACTACCGCGGCGCGTTCTATTAATGCCATTATATATATATATATATATTATATATATTTCATCGATTTCCTTTTTAAAACGTATTTTATAAATCGTTTTAAATTCGTTTTCAAAACCATTTCAACTCTATATTCAATTTCAAATCAAAATTGAATATTTCGTATCATTACTATATAAATGATAATATTTTCAAAACGTTATATTTTGAAATCGCTTCTTTTCTATATTCATTATAAAAACGAATATAATCGATATAAATATCGTTCACGTCAAAATAGCGCAACTCTAATCAACACGGCTTTATATATTTCAATAAATCCGTTATTCTATTCAACAAATGAATATTTATTCCATTCTACACATGAATTTATATTTCTTCCAACACCTGACTAATCTCGACACATGAGTACTGTCAACACACGACTATTTTTGTTATGTAAAATATTTTATAAAATTATGGTATCTATCGTTTGATTTTTAATTAGACTCCAACCATAAAGTAGATTCTAATCGTAAATATGATAAAGATGTAAATTTTATTATTTAAAATATTTTACTCAACACATGAATAATTTCAACACATGAACATCGTCAACACATGACTATTTTTATATTCAACACATGAATTTTCTTTTATAATATTCATTATTTTCCCGATTGGAATGAGACCCAATCAATCACCATATAACGTTAATTATATGGATTCCACCCAACACATGTATATAATAGCAACGATAAACAATCAACCATCATCCAAAGTGCACCACACAACTGCATAAGCATCAAATATAAATAATTAACGCTTACACAGCCTGTCGACCAATCGATCGACATACATTTAAATAATTGGGATTAGTGTACTCAAATATCATCCCAACACCCGTGTGGGGTTTCAAATCAACAAACGCAGATTTTTATTTGTGCAGTTGGGCGATGTGTAAAATTTATCGTCCTAATCAATATCAGTCAAATCAGTGCATATAAACAAATCGGCCGATTTGTTTATAAATATTTATTTACTCACATTCACTATATTCATATTCACGTTAAAAATTATATTTTTAACGATAATTAATTTATTTCAACCATCTACAATTTATTATCGATTTCACATCAACATCACAAACAATTTGCACAACACATCAATCAAACAAACAAGCCATCCATGGTCTGTGGATGACGGGTGTCGGGTGCTGCTAAGCACCGTCTGCATCCTAGTATATATATATAACTAGAAAAAGAAATTTAGAGTGAGAAGTTCTCACCAAAGCTATCCCAACTCCACGACACTTCTAATGTAGGGAATCATCACTGTTCTCGCCTTTTGTCACTTTCGTTGCCCGTAGCCACTACATATTTAAAAATCACATTTTTATATTATTGCTATGTATATAAAAATCATATTTTTATAATTACTCCATATGGATAAAAATTCTATTTTTACATCGTTACTATATAGATAAAAATTCTATTTTTACATCGTTACTATATAGATAAAAATTAAAATTTTACATCGTTACTATATAGATAAAAATTATATTTTTACATCGTTACTATATAGATAAAAATTATATTTTTACATCGCTACTATATAGATAAAAATTCTATTTTTACATCGTTACTATATAGATAAAAATTATATTTTTACATCGTTACTATATAGATAAAAATTCTATTTTTACATCGCTACTATATAGATAAAAATTCTATTTTTACATCGCTACTATATAGATAAAAATTCTATTTTTACACCGATGTTCCTATAATAAAGATTATATTTTTAAATAACCAAAGATTATATTTTTACTTTTCTATCATCCCATTTTAAAAATCCTCCCTTTCTAGTTTTAAAGATTCGATCTTTCTAATGTTCAAGAAAAAATCAAACCTTCACATGATAAAAATTGAAGCTTTATGTGGTGAAAAATCAAAGCTTTTCATACATTAAAAGTCTTATCTTTTCAACAAATAAAAATCAAAACTTTAAACAAATAAAGACCTCGCCTTTAAACAAATAAAAATCATATTTTTCCTATGAATAAAATCACAACTTTTATCATGTTAAAAATTACAACTTTATTTCATTAAAACTGAGAATTACTTCCATGCTTCATATACATATATAAATCAAATTGTATGTAAATATTATTACCTAACAAAAAAATGAAATTAAAATAAATAATTAAAATAGGTTAAAAAAACGTACTGTTAGTAGAGGGAGGGGGCGGCCTGCACTCGGATGGTGGTCGGAAATTGGGTGGGAAGGCGCGGTAGTGGTTGAGGGGCCGGCTAGGGCTCACGGAGCTCGAATTGGGTGGCGGTGGTTTTGGGAGCGTGGGACTTGAAGAACGAAGGGAAGGAAGAAGAGGAGGACGGAGAGGGAGTGGAGGAAGGGGGGGCGCTGCGCTTCCTGGCGGCGACGACGATCGTGGGGGGGGGGGCGTGAATCGCGATCCCCCCTTTATTTTCGATTTTTAAAATGAACGGGAGGGGGGGCTGAGAGGAAATATAGAGAGGAGAGGGTTTATTTTAATTTTATATTATTTTAAATTTCAAAAAGTAACTTTTTCATTCGACCTCGAAACAAGGCCCACCGCCTATCGTCAATAGCTAATTACCCCCATTCCGAACACAATGGGATTTGTACCGTAAGCTGATTCGACCGTTTCGATCAATTTTCGTCAAAATCAACATATAACTCTATATATTGAATTTGAACGCGCATTTCAATTTACTGGGGTCATAAACTAACTCTAAAAATTCCCGAAAAATATTTTCTAGCTTCGTATTGATGATACGGTCCTAACAAAACTAATTTCATCGAATTCTGAGACCGTTTGAAAAATGGCCATTTTCAAGTCGATTAAAATCAACTGAAACTGGTCAAACGCGTTTTCCTTTGCCACGCTCACATATTGATTCGAAAAATTATGAAATTTGGAATCTAGCAATAATTAGACATCACGGATCCAACAAAAGTGGTTTCGTCGAAATCCGAGGTCGTTTGCAAAATTTCCATTTTTAAGGGCCTGAATTCCATAGCGACTATTAAGAATTTTCAACTGGACGTATCTTTTGATTTCCGCTATGAAATTCCATTCAGATTCGTTGGAAAGATATCCTCAAATAGATCCTATTATTTTTCATTTCACTAAAATCCGATTTATTTTGCACCCGGTATGTTCAATTGAAATTTGAAATCGAATTATCGAACTACGAGCCATTTTCAATTCCTTTTATAATTATATATAATTATTTATATTCTAACGACGACGTATATAAATATATACGTCCGAATTATATTCAAAATAAATTTCTCGTCGATATTATTTTAAATAATTCATTTTAAATGTTCAAACTTCACTAAAATTGACAAAATAAAAATTTTAAACTGGCTCGCATTTCCGGGTTGTTACATTCTCCCCCACTTAAAACTTTTCGTCCCCAAAAAGGAATGAAGCCGAAAGTTGTTTAACTAATCAACTCAACTTCCATTATTTTCATTACGGCTTAAGTTCTTCAACTTTTCAGTTTCTAAGAACTTTTCTAATTTTTCAAAAATTTGGCTAACACCCTAAATTTTCGAAAAATTTCGCCATAACCTCCCCTGCACCGGGAGCACTGGGAAAATCCCGAAATTGCCTTACAGGCCTTCTGATCTCAAAAAGAAAAGGAAAAAGCCAAGCGGCTAGCCAATCGACTCATAAAATCATCATCACCCAAACAAAAAGTAAATTATAGTAAATATGTACCTATTTGTCGGGCAAACAAATTTTATTCTCTGCTCTAGCCTCCTTGCTATGACCTGTTCACACATATATATGTACATGCATGCAATTTGCAAATAATTTTCGATACAATTCAATATTTGATACAATTAGGCTAAATGGTTCAAAATTATCAAACAAATAAACAAACAATACAAACATCAATCAATTAGTGGATTAACGTTTCAAATTCATGATTTTTGATATATATACAGAAAATCATGTTTTTGATGCCAATTCACAACAAATAATCCTATAGAAGTTTTGGTTCTCACACCAATCTAATGGAAATATATAGATATCACACCTTCAAAACACAAACATAAATATTGATAATGCGGCCGCATTACCAGAATTATCTCCGGGCGACTAGAGTGTGATTCTATATCTATCCAGTATATTAAAACTTCGAATATACGTTCATGACGCGTATACGCAAAATCTTTATATACTGGATTGTCCAAATTCAATATAAATAAATATTCAAATACGTATAAAGCGATTTAAATTTCAAAACAAAATTCGTTTTATTTAAAAACATACTCTTCACACTCGTTCTAGGATACTACTAATCCTATCCCTAACGAGTAATTCTAATTGGATATTACTAATCCAATATCTGATGAATTCTTTAGTATGGTTCTAATGTGTCTTGTTCTCGAGCTCTGTAAACCAAAGCTCTGATACCAAACTGAGATGACCCGAACTTCCCCGTGAAGGAAAGCCCGGATGGCGTTGAGTACAAGACAAAATAGAACGCAGACGGAAGAACATTTCATTGTTATTACAACAATTCCATCAGATGCAAGAATATACAGAGTATAAATGAATGAATTACATTCGATAAATATCAGAGATTAAAATAAATTACATAGCAGAGGAAAAATATACAAAACAAAACTGAAAGTGATACACGGATACAGAGCTTTCCGAGCATCGTTCCAGCTGTAAATCAGGACCTTGTGAATATAAATCTGCAAAACCAAAACTACTAGCTGCCCGTGTGGAAAATAGGGGCACCCAGAGTTTAGGTTAAAACAATAAACTCCAGGTCAGTCATGGGACTGGTGTGAGAACTAAAACAATTATTTAAATCTTTACTTTAAAAGATAGTAATTCAAGGGACCACGCCGTATAACACGGAACGGGTTTCCTCCCAAGAATACTAGTGCATATAACAAAACAGCGCAATGCTCTTTGGAAAAATGAAGCTATTATAAGACCCAGGTCCCATCACACAATGCGACGCAAGCCGGAGGATAGGGTTTTCCCTTATAATAGCCAAACATGCTTGGTACGTTTAAAACAAATCATTTGATACTATTATAAGTGTATAGTGTCAAAACAATCAAATCATAAATATCAATCATAGGCGGCATGGGTACCATCTATCATGTCGCCATACTAGGCTCTACAAATAAAACTGAATTATCATGTATTGGAAATTGGATACCACCATGAGTCGAGGCAAGGGGCAAGCTCCTCTCCGTTCGAGACACTCTAACAAATGTCTCAGGACCCCACTTTGATCGTTGGAATCGGTTGGGCCGGTCCTCACCTAACTTTGGAGGATTTGTTATTCCTGAACACACGTTTCCCGGTCCTAACAGACCTATACCAGAGGCGCCTCGCATTCCAACATCCACACAGGTAAAAAGTAAATAAATGTCAGGGCTGGTAGGTCACTGACATCACCCATAGCTAGAAAGAAACGTCGTGTTCTCCCAACGGTCCGTATCCCGTTTTTGACTCATACCGAGGTGTGAGGCTTGCGAATTCACGTTATACACAAAGCTACGCCACACAGGCCGTGCTTTGATCATTAACCACAAGACTTTGCTTTTCAACAAAAGCCTTGATAAATTGCCACTTACGCATGCCACACTGGCAATTCACTCCATGCGACTGATGTCCATCGATATACAACCTCTGAGCTCGTACGTCTCAAAGAAGGGCGTTAAGCAAGAGAATAAATACTCCGCCGCCAAACAGATGTATATTTAATAGAGATCAATCAACACAGAATAAAATCCAATGTCAGACACACAATCCATTTACAAGTTCGTTCTGGGTCTGAACGAAACCGGAGGCACTTTCCTTGCATATCCATCCATCTCCAAGTACGTCTGGACGATCACCAACTGTTTCCCTCATCTTGGGTGTACAACCCAATCAAGATCATCAGTAATCACCCAAACGATGTGAAGACTTCCGGTCTTCAACCACCGTCTTCATCTTCGAAATCTCGTCGAATCGGTTATTCAGAATGGGTATAAACCCGGCCTTTCTGAATAACCCACGTATATGATAAGCAAATGTTACACAAACACAACAAACGCCTCATTCAAATTCAGAATGTTCTTTAATTCACAAAATCACATTCTTAGGGAAAGGTTCCCATTAATTTTATCCAAGATAAATTCTTCTAAATTTATTCTTTAATCTTCCTTCGGATATCATTTCAAACTAGTCGGGATTAGCGAACCACACCGAAGTAATTATTTATTTTTTTCCCAATCCCAACCTATTCATCCCCTGAAGCCAAACTGGTAATACTCCATATCTAACACCACAGTATTATCGGTAAAATTAATTACCATTTCACGTTCAAATCTAATTAAAGATTTAACTATCGCTTTGGAGCAAAACTGGTGGTACTCCATTCTCGATCACCTTTCAGATTTGATAATTTAAATTATCAATTCACATTTCAATCTAATTAAAGATTCATTAAAACTCCACTTAGTTTTAATCTTCTCAAAAATCAACATCCTGCCTTTAACTGGGTTAAAGAACCAATGTCATATAAAACACGATTCACGATAAACCCAAATCACATTTGATATTAAATACAAGGCTCTGAATAGAAAATATACCGGCTTACATTCAATATCATATTCTGAAACCAACAAATATCGTATTGGAAATAACGATATAAAATATATCTTTCAAATTCCCATAACATTATCTGTATAGTCACGAAATCCAATATCGAAATATTCCAAAGACAATTTCGATTCAGATCCACTTCCACTTTATATATATTGGAAATTCTGGGTTTTTTCAAAACCGATTCAAATTCAATTTATTCATTTCAAAAATAAATTGGTTTTAGTTCTAGTTCAAAACCAGTTCATTTCGATAAAAAAACTATTTTTATCCTTTCAAATATGGGGTTTTTCATCCCAGTTCTTTCCAATTCACATATTATGATTTTACACAAATTATTAATATTTTTAATAATTTTATCAAGGCCCGTACAGTCGATTTCCATCAACGGCCATCAAACTGCACTTACACCGACCTTTTTCAAATTTGATTTGGACATAATTCCAATCCAACCGTTGGATTTCAAATTTCTAATATTCATTGGAAAGCTCTTTTCGATACGAACCCAACGGTTCTGGTTTTAGGAGAATCCGATGGTCGGATCTCCCGCAACGTCAATTCGAAGTCAATGGTCGAAATTCACAAACTGCCACGGCGCGGCGCGTTCTATTCAGGCCATTATATATATAATATATATATTATATATATTTCGTCGATTTCCTTTTTAGAACGTATTTTATAAATCGTTTTAAATTCGTTTTCAAAACCATATCAACTCTATATTCAATTTCAAATCAAAATTGAATATTTCGTATCATTACTATATAAATGATAATATTTTCAAAACGTTATATTTTGAAATCGCTTCTTTTCTATATTGATTATAAAAACGAATATAATCGATATAAATATCGTTCACGTCAAAATAGCGCAACTCTAATCAACACGGCTTTATATATTTCAATAAATCCGTTATTCTATTCAACAAATGAATATGTATTCCATTCAACACATGAATATATATTTCTTTCAACACCTGACTAATCTCAACACATGAGTACTGTCAACACACGACTATTTTTGTTATGTAAAATATTTTATAAAATTATGGTATCTATCATTTGATTTTTAATTAGACTCCAACCGTAAAGTAGATTCTAATCGTAAATATGATAAAGATGTAAATTTTATTATTTAAAACACATGAATAATTTCAACACATGAACATCATCAACACATGACTATTTTTATATTCAACACATGAATTTTCTTTTATAATATTCATTATTTTCCCGATTGGAATGAGACCCAAGCAATCACCATATAACGTTAATTATATGGATTTCACCCAACACATGTATATAATAGCAACGATAAACAATCAACCATCATCCAAAGTGCACCACACAACTGCATAAGCATCAAATATAAATAATTAACGCTTACACAGCCTGTCGACCAATCGATCGACATACATTTAAATAATTGGGATTAGTGTACTCAAATATCATCCCAACACCCGTGTGTGGTTTCAAATCAACAAACGCAGATTTTTATTTGTGCAGTTGGGCGATGTGTAAAATTTATTGTCCCAATTAATATCAGTCAAATCAGTGCATATAAACAAATCGGCCGATTTGTTTATAAATATTTATTTACTCACATTCACTATATTCATATTCACGTTAAAAATTATATTTTTAACGATAATTAATTTATTTTAACCATCTACAATTTATTATCGATTTCACATCAACATCACAAACAATTTTCACAACACATCAATCAAACAAACAAGCCATCTGTGGTCTGTGGATGACGGGTGTCGGGTGCTGCTAAGCACCATCTGCATCCTAGTATATATATACAACTAGAAAAAGAAATTTAGAGTGAGAAGTTCTCACCAAAGCTATCCCAACTCCACGACATTTCTAATGTCGGGAATCATCACTGTTCTCGCCTTTTGTCACTTTCGTTGCCCGTTGCCACTACATATTTAAAAATCACATGTTTATATTGTTGCTATGTATATAAAAATCATATTTTTATAATTACTCCATATGGATAAAAATTCTATTTTTACATCGCTACTATATAGATAAAAATTCTATTTTTACATCGTTACTATATAGATAAAAATTCTATTTTTACATCGTTACTATATAGATAAAAATTAAAATTTTACATCGTTACTACATAGATAAAAATTATATTTTTACATCGCTACTATATAGATAAAAATTCTATTTTTACATCGTTACTATATAGATAAAAATTATATTTTTACATCGTTACTAAATAGATAAAAATTATATTTTTACATCGTTACTATATAGATAAAAATTCTATTTTTACATCGCTACTATATAGATAAAAATTCTATTTTTACATCGCTACTATATAGATAAAAATTCTATTTTTACACCGATGTTCGTATAATAAAGATTATATTTTTAAATAACCAAAGATTATATTTTTACTTTTCTATCATCCCATTTTAAAAATCCGCCCTTTCTAGTTTTAAAGATCCGATCTTTCTAATGTTAAAGAAAAAATCAAACCTTCACATGATAAAAATTGAAGCTTTATGTGGTGAAAAATCAAAGCTTTTCATACATTAAAAGTCTTATCTTTTCAAAAAATAAAAATCAAAACTTTAAACAAATAAAGACCTCGCCTTTAAACAAATAAAAATCATATTTTTCCTATGAATAAAATCACAACTTTTATCATGTTAAAAATTACAAATTTATTTCATTAAAACTGAGAATTACTTCCACGCTTCACATACATATATAAATCAAATTGTATGTAAATATTATTACTTAACAAAAAAATGAATAAACAAAATAGGTAAAAAAACGTACTGTCAGTAGAGGGAGGGGGCGGCCTGCGCTCGGATGGTGGTCGGAAATTGGGTGGGAAGGCGCCGTAGTGGTTGAGGGGGCGGCTAGGGATCACGGAGCTCGAATTGGGTGGCGGTGGTTTTGCGAGCGTGGGACTTGAAGAACGAAGGGAAGGAAGAAGAGGAGGACGAAGAGGGAGTGGAGGAAGGGGGGCGCTGCGCTTCCTGGCGGCGGCGGCGATCGGGGGGGGGGGGGGTGAATCGCGAGCCCCCCTTTTCCCCTTTTTTTTATTTTCGATTTTTAAAATGAACGGGAGGGGGGCTGAGAGGAAATATAGAGAGGAGAGGGTTTATTTTTATTTTAATTTTATATTATTTTAAATTTCAAAAAGTAACTTTTTCATTCGACCTCGAAACAAGGCCCACCGCCTGTCATCCATAGCTAATTACCCCCATTTCGAACACAATGGGATATGTACCGTAAGCTGATTCGACCGTTTCGATCAGTTTTCGTTAAAATCAACATATAACTCTATATATTGAATTTGAACGCGCATTTCAATTTACTGGGGTCACACACTAACTCTAAAAATTCCCAAAAAATATTTTCTAGCTTCGTATTGACGATACGGTCCTAACAAATCTAATTTCATCGAATTCTGAGACCGTTTGAAAAATGGCCATTTTCCAGTCGATTAAAATCAACTAAAACTGGTCAAACGCGTTTTCCTTTACCACGCTCACATATTGATTCGAAAAATTATGAAATTTGGAATCTAGCAATAATTAGACATCACGGATCCAACAAAAGTGGTTTCGTCGAAATCCGAGGTCGTTTGCAAAATTTCCATTTTTAAGGGCCTGAATTCCATAGCGACTATTCAGAATTTTCAACTGGACGTATCTTTTGATTCTCGCTATATAATTTCAATTTTTCGGATTCGTTGGAAAGATATCCTCAAATAGATCCTATTATTTTTGATTTCACTAAAATCCGGTTTATTTTGCACTCGGTATGTTCAATTGAAATTTAAAATCGAATTATCGAACTACACGCCACTTTCAATTCCTTTTATAATTATGTATAATTATTTATATTCTAACGACGACGTATATAAATATATACGTCCGAATTATATTCAAAATAAATTTCTCGTCGATATTATTTAAAATAATTCATTTAAAATATTCAAACTTCACTAAAATTGCCAAAATAAAATTTTTAATCTGGCTCGCATTTCCGGGTTGTTACAGTTATTTTTATTTCAATACTTAAGTTTTAATCAACATGTTATTTTTATTTCAATTTTAATTATATTGAAAATATAATCATTTTACTTCAATTTTAATTACATTGAAAAATGTAATCTTTTTAATTTCAATTTTAATTACATTGAAAAATGTAATCCTTTTAATTTATTTCTAATTACATTAAAAATGTAATCCTTTTGATTTATATATCTGCTTGCATCTAAAATTGCAAAACAAAAATGTAATTTTAATTCTAATAAAATTACAATGAAAATGTAGTTTTTAATTTTCAACTAAATGACGGTAAAAGGAAAAAAAATGTCCTTTTTAAATTTAGCAAATTTAACAGGGCAAATTGTTCTTTTTATTTCTAACAAATCTCAGGGTGAAATAATATTCATTTTATTCTAACTAATGACAGTTATGATTCGACTACCCAAATATGACAATGATGATAATTTTAATTATCTAATTACAACCAACATGAATACATACAATTCCAAACAGAGGTTCATCGCATTCACCAAACAATCAACATTTCAACAGATACATACAACAACAACAAGAATTATATATAGATTAAATATATAAATTTCACGATGTAATGAATAAATAATTAATTTATTTAAAATAGAAATCTTAGATCGATATGGCTGAAAATTCGACTATCTCGGATTCAGCTCTAGTCTGCGCCATCGCGAAGATCTCAGAAAGACGAGTCCAACGCAACTTACGGTTCGTCAAACGGCCCTCGTATGAAAGAGATATTGATTTTTAAAGATCGAATAAATTAAATATTAAATAAATAAAATAATATTAAAATATACTTCTTGTTCCTCGTTACAATGACACGGCCGAACCCGTATGGTCCTCCAACACCCCCTGTCGCACGCGAAACCGAGCCACCGACCGCCGATCGAACACCACCACGTCGTAGCCTCGGTCCTTCTCCCCCTTCGCCTGCCTTGGGCCCCCACTCGCGCCCCCCGTGGCCCACAAACCCAGTCCAAAACCGGCCACTTCATGCCCAAAAATCGAGCTCCACAAAGCTCCAGAGATGATCATCACCGTATGAGATTAAAGCTCTCGAAAATCTCTTTGAATTGATATATAATTTGTTGATTTTTACTGAACGGATTGAGAGAAATTGATGTTTGAAATTGGGAGATTTCTGGCCTTCGAAAGCAATAGGCGGCGGCTGCGTTTTTTCTAGGGTTAGGGTTTAATATTTTATTATTAAACCATTGAAAAACGTGTTATAAAGGTGAGAATGTGGGCTGTCTCCGAGTTGGGCTTGCTTACTGTCGATCTTAACGTTTTGAGGCCTTCTGAACGCAATGGGACAGGTCTCGGGGTCCAATTCCGAAATCTGTAGAAAATTTTATATAAAATCCCATTAAAAATTAATTAATTAAATATTGACCGTACATTTAAATATGCCGGGGCCACATACGACCTCAGAAAATTCCAAAAAAAATATTTTTAGCTTTCTTATGACGATATGGTTCTAACAAGACTAATTTCATTGAATTCTGAGACTGTTCGAAAAATGGCTATTTTCAAGTCGTTTAAATTTAACTGAAATAGTCAAAACACATTTTCTTTTGCCACGCTCACATATTAATTCGAAAAATTCTGAAAATTGAAACCTAGCTATAATTTGACATTCCGGTTCCAGCAAAAGTGGTTTCGTCGAAAACGGAGGTCGTTTGAAAAATTACTATTTTTAAGGCCAATATAATATTAAAAATACATTTGTAAACAAATAAATTCTGAAACTCAAAATATATAAGTGTTTATACTTTTTAAATGCAGAAACATTATTCCAGACTCAATGGAAGTGGTTTCGAGTCGAAATTCCTTCATATGTGAAAAGTAGCCCTTCAGGCCATATAATATATATATATATATAAATTCTACAGCGACCTTTCTAAATATTGAATTGGCCATAACTTTTGATTTCCGCTATGAAATTTCAATTTTTTAGATTCGTTAGAAAGATATGATTAAACAGATTTAAATATTTCTGGTTTCACTCAATTCCGATTTATTCTGAATCCTGTACATCCAATTAAAGTTCAAAATCAAATTTTCAAACTACCGCGCCATTTCTTACTCCTTTTATATTTATAATTAAATTTATTCGTTTTAACTTGGATTAAAATAAATTCTAGCCATTGTTATTTATAATAAATTATATTATAACCTCAAAATTCATTAAAAGTTTCTAAAATAAAATTTTTAAATTGGTTCAAAAGTTGCGGGTTGTTACAATCTCCCCCACTTAAAATCTTTTCGTCCTCGAAAAGGAAATGAAGCTAAAGTTGTTTATTTAACTAATTTAATTTTCATTCTTTAATTGTTTAATAATTTTATTAGTTGAACTCATATCCACACAACACAATTATCAATCAATTAGTTGATTAAATTTTCAAAAATATATAACTTTTATATATTCAAAATCATATTTTCTAAAATCGAATTATATATATAATAACAAGTACGTTAATTATAAATTTCCACTCTGACTCATTCTAGGGCATTGCTAACCCCATCTCTAATGAGTATTCTCATTCTAGGATACTGCTGATCCTATCTCTAATGAGTGTTCATATTGGATATTAATAATCCAACCTCTGATGAGTCTTCTGTTTAGTTATAACGAGTTGTACCCCAAAGATTTGAGCTAACCTGGCTCTGATACCAACTATAACGACCCGGATTTCGCCCGACCCCAATCGATCGCAAGATCGATCAAGACCGTTCAAATTCCGCGTACGTTAACTTTGGGCATACAAAACATCAGAACAACAACATAGACTTTTATAACATCAATAATAAATGTTACATCAGAGTACAGAATATCAGAGTGCATCGATAAATAATACAGCGGAAGATACATTTACAATAAATTACAATAGATTAATACATTGCAGCGGAACTAATCTCAACGGAAGGCCATCAATATTCTGGACCCAGCTTCAGGCTTCAATCCAGGATCCTGCTTAACTATATCTGCAAAAAGCTATTCGACTGCCCGTGTGGAAAGAGGGCACCCGAGTTTGCAAAGTGAAACAAACTACAGGTCAGTCGTGGGACTGGTGTGAGAATTCTATACTTAACTTATCTAATAAGTAGGCCAATCACAGGACCACGTCGCTAACGCAGAATGGGTTTACTCCATTGGATTGCCAGTGCGTAAATAAAGTGAATCGTCAAATAACGCAATGCTTTCTAGAAAAATGAAACCATTATAAGACCCAGGTCCCATCACATAATGCAACGCACACCAGAGGATAGGGTTTTACCTTATAATGGTCAAAAGATGCTTGATACGCAAAATACGATATTATTATTAGTGTGTATATATATATATTTAAAATATTTCAAATATAATTTCAATCCCCGACGGCATAGATACCATCTACTATATCGCCATACTAGTTATACAATCAAAACCGCAAGGGCGTATTGAAAATTGGGTTTCCATCATGAGTCAAGGCTAGGGAGGAGCTCCTGACCGATTCGAGACACTCTAGCAATGCCTCAGGATTCAGACGCTGGAGAACCCTTGGATACAGCAGAACCGGTCCACAAATACTTTAGTGGATTAGTTATGCCTGAACACACGCTCCCCGATCCTATTGGACCTACAAATCAGCCGAGGGCGACCGATAAGAATAAACCGAGGCCTCGCAAAAATTCCATCAACCACAAAAGCAAATGTCGGGCCGTGTTAAAGCCCAACACCACTTCTAGCTAGAAAGAAACGTGTGCACTCCCTGCATTCCCTTCTCCCGTTTTAGACTCAACCGGTGTGTGAGGCTCGCGAAGTCACGATATACACAAAGCTATGCCTAAATAGACTATGCTTTGATCATCAACCACAAGGCCTGCTTTTCAACAAAGCCTTGATCATTTGCATCTTAGCATGTCACATTGTCAGACTCTACCCTATTATTGATCATCTACCAATATATATATAACCTCTAAGCTCATACGTCTTAGAGAAGGGTGATAAGTAAAGAATAAATTCTTCACCACCAAACAGAAATATATAATCAGTAGCGTTCAACAAATACAGTAGAAAGAATATAATGTCAGACACGCAATCCATTTACAAGTCCGCTCTGGGTCTGAGCGAAACAACGTGTCCGTCGATCTCCAAATGCATTTGGACGATCATTACTAAATACCTTGCCTTGGAAGGCCAATCCCAATTCAAGATACCAGTCATCATCATCCCAACGATGTGAACACCTTCGGTCTTCAATCACTGTCTTCATCTTCAACTCTTCATCGTCGTGATGACTATTCAGAATGGGTTAAACCCGGTCTTTCTGAATAACTCGCGTATTTTGTGATTAAAAAGCAAATATTGGAAGATCACACATTACGCCACATTCCAACTCAGAATATTCTTTTAATAAGATATTCATATTAGAAGATTCTCATTAATTTTATCAAAGATAAACTCTGAAAATAAAATCTTAAATCTTCCTTAAAAGATTTATTAAAACTCCAGTTTTGATTTGATATCAAAAATCATTATTACAAGATCATTTATTTTAAGGAATAAATCTTGTCTTAACATGTTAAAGAACTAGTGTCCTTTAAAACACATTTCACAATAAACCTACAAATCAATTTCCAAAATATGGAATTCCACAGAAATCAAATCAATACATAATCGATATAAATTTCTGTATCAAACTAATAATATAAATGGAATAACGGCAAAGCCTCTTAATTTCCATCTATAATATCGGTCTTCTTTTACAGAAGCCCATTTCGATTATTACCAATCGAATTTCCACTTAATTCCAATTTAAGATATTGAATTGGAAAACTTTATTTTTATAAAACGTCTTTTTAAATCTATAAAATAGATTTATAAATTCCAAATAATAATTTCAATGAAAATTGGATTAAAGAACAAATGTCGTTTAAAAAATCGTCCACGATAAATCCACTTCACATCTTAATTTACTTCATATCACAAAATATAATTGCAAATCCTAATAATCTTTAAAAAAACATATTTTAAATTAATCATAAAAAATATTCTTTATATAAAAGATTCTAATGAAAAGTTTTCTTCACATTACAAGATCTTATCTTTTACAAATATTCTTTGTTTAACATATAGTTGATTAACAATATTTTTCTCTTACGAAAATATATATACTTTATATAAAAAGGATTTCTAATGTAAAAATATTCTTATTTAAAAGAACACCTGAATCGAAATGCGACTCAAACATTTACCATATAATTTGGATTATATGGATTTCACACACATCAGTATAATCATCAAATCAACCATCTACATCCAGAGTGTAATTTCCACTGTGTAAGCATTAAAATGAAACAATAACGCTCATCGCAGCCTGTCGATCTAACGATCAACATACAACTAAATATTGGGATTAGTGTATGTAAATTTCATCCTAACACCCGTGTGGGGTTTCAACCATCAACAAATAATAAACTAATTTGTGCACTTGGGCGATGTGTGAAAATTATCGTCCCAGTCACATAAACAAGTCGGGTAACTTGTGAATGGAAGTGTAATACACAATATATAGCCATGACAAACAAATAATTGGTTTCAACAAATGTAAATTGACATAAGTAAATAATTGGTCTTAACTAGTGTGTAATAACCCGAAAATCTGGGCCAGTTTAAAATTTTTATTTTGGCAATTTTAGCGAATTTTGAACATTTAAAATGAATTATTTTAAATAATATCGACGAGAAATTTATTTTGAATATAATTTGAACGTATATATTATATACGTCGTCGTTAGAATATAAATAATTATATATAATTATAAATAGAATTGAAAATGGCGCGGTAGTTCGATAATTCGATTTCAAACTTCAATTGAATGTACCGGGTGCAAAACAATCCGGATTTTAGTGAAACCAAAAACATTGGGATCTATTTGATGATATCTTTCCAACGAATCCGAAAAATCAAAATTTCATAGCGGGAATCAAAAGATATGTTCAGTTGAAAATTCTGAATAGTCGCTATGGAATTCAGGCCCTTAAAAATGGGAATTTTTCAAACGACCTCGGATTTCGACGAAACCACTTTTGTTGGGTCCGTGATGTAAAATTATTGCTAGATTCCAAATTTCATAATTTTTCGAATCAATATGTGAGCGTGGCAAAGGAAAAGGCGTTTGACCAGTTTCAGTTGATTTTTATCGACTGGAAATTGGCCATTTTTCCAACGGTCTCAGAATTCGACGAAACTAGTTTTGTTAGGACCGTATCGTCAATATGAAGCTAGAAAATATTTTTCTGGAATTTTTCGAGTTAGTATGTGACCCCGGTTAATTGAAATGCGCGTTCAAATTCAATATATAGAGTTATATGTTGATTTTAACGGAAACTAATCGAAACGATCGAATCAGCTTGCGATACATATCCCATTGTGTTCGGAATGGGGTAATACGCTACGGACGATAGGCGGTGGGCCTCGTTTAGAGGTCGTATGAAAAAGTCAACCTTCATGGATTTAAAAAAAATTAATTAAAAATAAATAAAATAATATAAACATTTACATACCTCCCCCCCCCCTCTTCTTTCTCTTCCCCGAATCAGATTAAAAAAAAACAGAAAGGGCGAACGACGGGGGGGCCAAGACCGCCGCCGCCGCTGCCACTAGGGCCGCCGCGCCCTGGCGCCGACCCCCAGGGGTCCTCCGCCCCTCTTCCCCCTTCTCCTCCACCTCGACGCACTCTCCCCTCTTCTGCATAGACCCGCACCCCCTAGACCTGAACCTGCACCCCCCTTAGCCCGAACCCCGACCTCCGACAGCCCAGCCGACCACCACCGCGACTTCCTCGGCACCAGCAGCACCCGACGACTCACCCCGAGGCCTAGATCCGTAAATAAGTGAGTTTTTATATATATTTACAATTGTTTTACTTTAATTTCAGCTTTAAATGTGTTTAGAGTTATAAAAATGTAATCTTTTATATTGTAGAGTTATAAAAATATAATTTTTATTATATGTAGAAGTTAAAAATATAACTTTTATCGTATGTAAAGGTTGGAAATATAATTTTCATATTATATAGATAATAAAAATGGGATCTTTATACGGTAGAAAATATAAAAGACAGGATTTTTAAAATATAAAAGACAGGATTTTTAAAATATGAAAAGACGATATTTTTAAAAATGAAAAGACGATATTTAAAAAAATGAAAAGACGATATTTTTTATATGAGTAGTGAAGTAAAAATATGATTTTTACTTCGAGAAAAATATAATTTTTATAATGTAGAAGGTGAAATCTTTATATTTGTAAAGGTGAAATCTTTATATTTGTAAAGGCGAAATCTTTATATTTGAAAAGGCGAAATCTTTATATTTGAAAAGGCGAAATCTTTATATTTGAAAGGGCGAAATCTTTATATAGTATCGATGTAAAAATAGAATTTTTATCTATTGAATAGCAAAGTAAAAATTCGATTTTTATATATTGAATAGCATAGTAAAAATTCGATTTTTAAATATATGAAGTGATTATAAAAATATGATTTTTAAATTGAAAGTGAACAAATAAAAATGTGATTTTTATATATGTAGTGGCTACGGGCAACGAAAGCGACGAAAGGTGAGAATGGAGATGATTTCTCTAAAAAGAAGAGTCAAGATGATTGGATAGCTATTGGTGAGAATTTCTCACCTTTCAATTTATTTTTCTAGTTATATATATATACTAGGATGCAGACGGTGCTTAGTAGCACCCGACACAATCGTCCACAGACCATGGACTTGTTTGTTTGGTTGCATAAATTAGTTAGATGATTTGATTTGAATTTGGTTGTTTGTTGAATTTGATTGATGTGTGAATGGCGTGGGCCTTCACTAGACCGGGGATAAGGCTAGACCTCGTCCCGTTTCTAGTATCGTGCTGTTATGCCGCCGAAATTTTCTAAAATATGTTAGAAAAATAAAAGTATCATTTTTATTGTGTAAATGAAATGAATGGAAATTCATGTGTTAAAATAAAATATATTATCCTTAAAAATATAATTTTTAACGTGAAAGAGAATAAATAAATATTTATAAACAAATCGGCCGATTTGTTTATATACACTGATTTGACTGATATTGATTGGGTCGATAAATTTTACACATCGCCCAACTGCACAACTAAAATCTGTGTTGGATTGTTTGAAATCCCACACGGGTGTTGGGATGAAATTTGAAGTTCACTCATCCTGATTGATTAAAGATGTCGATCGATTGGTTGACAGACTGTTATAAGCGTTAGATATCTATATTTGATGCTTATACAGTGTAGTGCACTTTGGTTGATGATTGATTATTTTTCAATGCTATTATATACATGTGTTGTATGGAATCCATATAATTAACATTATATGGTGATTGATTGGGCCTCATTCCAATCGGGAAAATAATGAATATTATAAAAGAAAATTCATGTGTTGAATATAAAAATAATCATGTGTTGACGATGTTCATGTGTTGAAAATATCCGTGTGTTGAGTAAAATATTTTAAATAATAAAATTCACATCTTTATCATATTTAAAATTAGAACTACTTTACGGTTGAAGTCTAATTGAAAATCAAACGATAGATACCTTAGTTTTATAAAATATTTTACATAACAAAAATAGTGATGTGTTGACAGTACTCATGTGTGGAGATTAGCCGTGTGTTGAAAGAAATATAGATTCATGTGTTGAATGTAATAAATATTCATTTGTTGAATAAAATAAAGAAGTTTTTGAAATATATAAAGCCGTGTTGATTAGAGTTGCGCTATTTTTACGTGAACGATATTTATATCGATTATATTCGTTTTTATAATGAATATAGAAAAGGTAGTGATTTCGAAATATAACGTTTTGAAAATATTATCATTTATATAGTAATGATATGAAATATTCAATTTTGGTTTGAAATTGAATATAGAGTTGAAATGGTTATGAAAAACGAATTTAAAACGATTTATAAAATACGTTTTAAAAAGGAAATCGACGAAATATATATAATATATATATAATGGCCTGAATAGAACGCGCCGCGCCGCGGCAGTTCGTGAATTTCGACCATTGACTTCGAATTGACGTTGCGGGAGATCCGACCGTCAGATTCTCCTAAAACCGGAACCGTTGGGTTCGTATCGAAAAGAGCTTTCCAATGAATATTAGAAATTTGAAATCTAACGGTTGGATTTGGAATTATGTCCAAATCAAATTTGAAAAAGGTCGCTGTAAGTGCAGTTCGATAGCCGTTGATGGAAATCGACTGTACGGGCTTTGATAAAATTATTAAAAATATCTATAATTTGTGTAAAATCATAAGAAATGATTTGGGAAGAACTGGGATGAAAAACTCCACATTTGAAATGATAAAAATAGAATTTTTTTATCGAAATGAACTAGTTTTGAACTAGAATTAAAATCAATTTATTTTTGAAATAAATAAATTGAATTTGAAAGTGATTTTAAAAATAATCAATATTCCCAATACGTGAATTGGACTGGAGTTGAATCGAAATTATCTTCGGAATATTTCGATGTTGGATTTCGTGACTGTACAGATATTGTTATGGGAATTTGAAAGATATATTTTATATCGTTATTTCCAATACAATATTTGTTGGTTTCAGAATTTGATATTGAATATAAGCCGGTATATTTTCTATTCAGAGCCTTGTATTTAATATCAAATGTGATTTGGGTTTGTCGTGAATGGTGTCTTCATTAACACTGTTCTTAAGCACAATAGAGAAAAAGATTAAATCTTTCTATTTAGATTTAATGAAGTGTATCAATTAAATAATATTTAATTGAAATTGAAATTGAATTGGTTTTTAGGTTTGTCGTGAGCGGTGTTTTGAACAACACCTGTTCTTTAACCCAATTAACAATAGAATGTGGTTTGGGTTTATCGTGAATCGTGTTTTAGATGACATTGGTTCTTTAACCCAGTTAAAGACAGGATATTGATTTTTAAGAAGATTAAAACTAAGTGGAGTTTTAATGAATCTTTAATTAGATTAAAAAGTGAATTGATAATTTAAATTATCAAATCTGAAAAGTGATCGAGAATGGAGTACCACCAGTTTTGCTCCAAAGAGATAGTTAAATCTTTAATTAGATTTGAACGTGAAATGGTAATTAATTTTACCGATAACACCGTGGTGTTAGATATGGAGTATTACCAGTTTTTCTCCATGGGATATATAGGTTGGGATTGGGAAATAAAATAAATAATTACTTCGGTGTGGTTCGCTTATCCCGACTAGTTTGAAATGATATCCAAAGGAGGATTAAAGAATAAATTTAGAAGAATTTATCTTGGATAAAATTAATGGGAACCTTTCCCTAAGAATGTGATTTTGTGAATAAAAGAATATTCTGAATTGGAATGAGGCGTTTGTTGTGTTTGTGTAACATTCGTTTATTATATACGTGGGTTATTCAGAAAGGCCGGGTTTATACCCATTCTGAATAACCGATTCGACGAGATGTCGAAGATGAAGACGGTGGTTGAAGACCGGAAGTCTTCACATCGTTTGGGTGATTACTGATGATCTTGATTGGGCTGTACACCCAGGATGAGGGAATCAGTTGGTGATCGTCCAGACGTACCTGGAGATGGATGGATATGCGAGGAAAGTGCCTCCGGTTTCGTTCAGACCCAGAACGAACTTGTAAATGGATTGTGTGTCCGACATTGTATTCCTTTATATTGTATTTGTTGATCTCTGCTAAATATATATCTGTTTGGCGGCGGAGAATTTATTCTCTTGCTTAACGCCCTTCTCTGAGACATATGAGCTCAGAGGTTATATATTGGCAGAAATCAGTGGTACGATATGGATTGATAGTGTGGCATACTGAGATGCAGTGATCCAGACTTTTGTTGAAAAGCAAAGTTTGGTGGTTGATGATCAAAGTGCAGCTGATATAGCATGGCTTTGTGTATAGCGTTGATCCGCGAGCCTCACAGCCCGGGATGGTGGTAAACTGATGGTTTGATCAGTATACATTTTTAGTGTAGTGGATTCGGTCGACCGATATTGAGCTTCGTGCTCGGAGGGATAGAGTAAGCGGTGTTTTCTCTTGCTGGGACGTAAGCCGCGGTGATACTTGAGTCCCAAAAGTGCGGATGTGCATAGCGGTGTTTTCTCTCGCTGAGACGTAAGCCGCGGTGATTTGTACTACGCGATCGATCTTTCGAATCAGGAGCCACCATGATGGAAATCCAATTTCCAATACGTGTATTTCGGCTTTATTTGTAGAGCCTAGTATGGCGACATAGTGGGATGGGGCACTCATGCCGTCTATGATTTATATTTATGATTGAAATTGTTTTGACACTATACACTTATTATAGTATCAAATGATTTGTTTTAAACGTATCAAGCATGTTTGGCTGTTATAAGGTAAAACCCTATCCTCCGGCTTGCGTTGCATTGTGTGATGGGACCTGGGTCTTATAATAGCTTCATTTTTCGAAAAAGCATTGCGCTGTGTATTCTATGCACTAGTATTCTTGGGAGGAAACCCGTTCCATGTTATACGGCGTGGTCCCTTGAATTACTCTCTTTTAAAATAAAGTTTTAAATAACTGTTTTAGTTCTCACACCAGTCACATGACTGACCTGGAGTTTATTGTTTTAACCTAAACTCTGGGTGCCCTTATTTTTGACACGGGCAGCTAGTAGTTTTGGTTTTGCAGATTTATATTCACAGGATCCTGGTTTTCAGCTGGAACGATATCCGGAAAGCTTTGTATTCGTATATCTCTTCTAGTTGTAGATTGTATTATTTTCCGCTGCGATGTATTTAAATGTAATTTAAATCTCTGGTATTTCTGTGTAATATTCATTTATACTCTGTATATTCTTGTAATCTGATGCATTGTTGCAATAACAGTGAAATGTTCTTCTGTTTGTGTTCTGATTTGTCTTGTCCTCACAGTAATTCGGTCTTTCTCATCTCTTCGGAGACCGGGGAAGTTTCGGGTCGCTTCATTTATAGCCTAGATGCCACCAAAATACGTACGAATACGTTAGTTAAAAAACGGGGGAAAATGGGTTTATAATTGGCATAATTTATGTAATATTGGACATACAGTTCAAATAGGGAAACATAGAAATAATCACCTATAATGGCTAAGGTAGATTTGAATAAAAATGGAATGTTTAGTAATTACAATTAGGAATTGTAATTGTACTTATGACACGAGGTTAGGTTGCATTAGTGGCGGAAGTCCGCCCGGACCCGACCGGCATATCCAGCAGCCACTAATGCTGAACCTAATATGGGAGGTCTAAGTACGTAAGTATGAATCGGGCTATGACACGAGGTTAGGCCCGACTGTGGAATAAGTCTGCCTGTGAAGACCCGTAACTTCCCCGTAAAGGAAAGCGTCGGATAGTTCGAGAACAAGCCACAACAGAACGCATACAGAAGAACATTTCATTATATATTACAACAGTGCATCAGATTACAAGAATATACAGAGTATAAACAAATAAATATTACACAGAAATATCAGAGATTTAAATTACATTTAAATACATAGCAGCGGAAAATAATACAATACACAACTAGAAGGAGATATACGGATACAAAGCTTTCCGGATATCGTTCCAGCTGTAAACCAGGATCCTGTGAATATAAATCTGCAAAACCAAAACTACTAGCTGCCCGTGTCAAAATAAGGGCACCCAGAGTTTAGGTTAAAACAATAAACTCCAGGTCAGTCATGGGACTGGTGTGAGAACTAAAACAGCAAATCTTTATTTTTAAAGGTAAATCAAGGGACCACGCCGTATAACACGGAACGGGTTTCCTCCCAAGAATACCAGTGCATAAAACAAACAGCGCAATGCTAAATAAAGAAAAATGAAGCTGTTATAAGACCCAGGTCCCATCACACAATGCAACGCAGCCGAGGATAGGGTTTTCCCTTATAACAGCCAAAGAATGCTTGATACGTTTAAAACAAATCATTTGATACTATTATAAGTGCATAGTGTATAAAACAACTGCAAATCATAAGTATCAATCATAGGCGGCATGGGTACCATATATCATGTCGCCATATATAGGTTTACAAATAAAACCGCAAATGTCACGTATTTGGAAATTGGGTTTCCATCTATGAACCGAGGCTAGGGGCAAGATCCTCAACCGATTCGAGACAATCTAGCCTACCATGTCTCAGGAACAGCCGCAACTGCCCCCTGGATCGTCAGGGCCGGTCCACCGATGTGGATTATTATGCCTGAACAATACGTCTCCCCGCCCTTTGGGGCGCAAACGAGCCAACGAATGACTCCATCGGTTCGAGAACGACCGATCAATCCGAGGCGCCTCGCAACAGCAACAACCACATAAGTCAAACTCGTCAGGGCGTGTAAAACCACTGACGCCACTTCTAGCTAGAAAGAAACGCAAGTCCTCCCTGATGTCCGTCTCCCGTTTTTGGTTCATACCGGGTGTGAAACACGCGAGGTAAACGTTACACAAAGCTACGCCACAAAGGCCGTGCTTTGATCATCACCACAAGACTTTTCTTTTCAACAGAAGCCTTGATCATTTGCATCTTAGCATGCCACACAGGCAAACCATCCTATGCAACCGATATCAGTCACACAGAATGATATCCGATGTCAGACACACAGTCCATTTACAAGTCCGTTCTGGGTCTGAACGAAACCGGAGGCACCTAGTACCCCGCTTATCCATCGATCTCCAAGTACGTCTGGACGATCACTAACTGTTTCCATCTTCTTGGGTGTACAGCCCAATCAAGATCATCAGTTATCACCCAAACGACGTGAAGACCTCCGGTCTTCGACCATCGTCTTCATCTTCGACTTATCGTCGCATCAGTTATTCAGAATGGGATAAACCCGGTCTTTCCGAATAACTCGCGTATATTTTAAATAAGTGTTACACAAACACAACATACGCCTCATTCCAACTCATTAGTCATTAACCGTAAATTAATCAAGAGAATAATTCCCCAAATATTAACCCCGAAGGCCGAAACCAACATCAGATCAATATCCAGAAAACCATTCTACTTAGCTAACCGACAGTTAGTTTCTAAATTTCACGTTCAAATCTAATTAAAGATTTAACTATCGCCTGGAGCAAAACTGGTGATACTCCATTCTCGATCTTTTCAATCTAATTAAAGATTCATTAAAACTCCACTTAGTTTTAATCTGGGACTGGGTTAAAGAATCAGTGTCATTTAAAACACGGTTCACGATAAACCCAAAGTCACATCCCATTAATTATCGGGTTAAAGAACAAGTGTTATTTAAAACACTGCTCACGATAAACCCAAAAATCAATATCCATTCAATTCCAATTAAATATTATTTAATTGGCACACTTCATTAAATCTAAATAAAAAGATTTAATCTTTTCTCAACTGGGTTCAAGAACAGTGTTAGTGAAGACACCATTCACGACAAACCCAAATCACATTCATTAATTATCGGGTTAAAGAACAAGTGTTATTTAAAACACTGCTCACGATAAACCCAAAAATCAATATCCATTCAATTCCAATTAAATATTATTTAATTGGCACACTTCATTAAATCTAAATAAAAAGATTTAATCTTTTCTCAACTGGGTTCAAGAACAGTGTTAGTGAAGACACCATTCACGACAAACCCAAATCACATTCATTAATTATCGGGTTAAAGAACAAGTGTTATTTAAAACACTGTTCACGATAAACCCAAAAATCAATATCAATTCAATTCCAATTAAATATTATTTAATTGGTACACTTCATTAAATCTAAATAAAAAGATTTAATCTTTTCTCAACTGGGTCCAAGA
This sequence comes from Allium sativum, assembly GCA_030737875.1. Taxonomy (NCBI): domain Eukaryota; kingdom Viridiplantae; phylum Streptophyta; class Magnoliopsida; order Asparagales; family Amaryllidaceae; genus Allium; species Allium sativum. Next base: position 795,094,897 of record CM060919.1, on the reverse strand, counting down.
ACAGTGTTAGTGAAGACACCATTCACGACAAACCCAAATCACATTTGATATTCAATATAAGGCTCTGAATAGAAAATATATCGGCTTATATTCAATATCAAATTCTACGATTAACAAATGTCGTATTGGAAATAACGATATAAATATATATCTTTCAAATTTCCGTAACAACATCCGTATAATCACAAATTCCAACATCGAAATATTCCGAAGACAATTTCGATTCAAATCCACTCCAATGCAATCATTGGAAACTTTGGTTATTTTCAAAACCCTTTTCAAATTCAATTTATTTATTTAAAAATAAATAGAATTATAATTCTAGTTCAAAACTAGTTCATTTCGATAAAAATCTATTTTTATCTTTTCAAATAGGGAGTTTTTCATCCCAATTCTTTCTAAATCATTTCTTATGATTTTACACAAATTATTACTATTTTTAATAATTTTATCAAGGCCCGTACAGTCGATTTCCAACAATGGCCATAGAACTGCACTTACAGCGACCTTTTTCGAATTTGATTTGGACGTATCTCCAAATCCAACCGTTAGATTTCAAATTTCTAACATTCATTAGAAAGCTCTTTTCGATACGAACCCAACGGTTCCGGTTTTAGGAGAATCCGACGGTCGGATCTCCCGTAATGTCCGTTTGAAATAAATTGTCGAAATTCGCGAACTGCCGCGGCGCGGCGCGTTCTATTCAGGCCATTATATTATATATAATATATATAATATATATATTTCGTCGATTTCTATTTAAAACGAATTATATAAATAGTTTTGAATTCGTTTCAAAAACATTTTCAACTTCCATTTCAATTCAAATCAAAATTGAATTCTTCTTTATAAAATCGTTTCAAAATTCATTTCTATTCAATTCAAATTTCAATTCAATTTGAATTCATTTCAATTCGTTTTCAATTCAATTTGAGTTCGTTTTCAATTCAATTCATTTCGAAATCGTTTTCAATTCAATTTGAATTCGTTTTCAATTCAATTCATTTCGAAATCGTTTTCAATTCAATTTGAATTCGTTTTCAATTCAATTCATTTCGAAATCGTTTTCAATTCAATTCATTTCGAAATCGTTTTCAATTCAATTCATTTCGAAATCGTTTTCAATTCAATTCATTTCGAAATCGTTTTCAATTCAATTCATTTCGAAATATTCGATTTCGAGATTACTTTTCAATATTCACTTTAAAATGAATAAAATCGATATAAATATCGTTTACGTCAAAATGGCGTCAATCTAATCAACACGGCTTCATAAATTTCTATTTTCAAATATTCTATTTCAAATATTTCCTATTGTCAAAATATTTGTTATTATCAAAATATTCTTTATTTTCACGATTGGAATGAGGCCCAATCAATTACCATATAAAATTAATTATATGGATTTTCATACAACACATGTATATAATAACATTGAAAATAATCAACCATCAACCAAAGTGCACTACACTGTATAAGCATCAAATATAGATATTCAACGCTCATAACAGCCTGTCAATCAATCGATCGACATATTTAATCAATCAGGATGAGTGAACTTCAAATTTCATCCTAACACCCGTGTGGGGTTTCAAACAATCAAACACCGATTTTTATTCGTGCAGTTGGGCGATGTGTAAAATTTATCGCCCCAATCAATGTCATTCAAATAAGTGTACATAAACAAACCGTCTGGTTTGTAAATGAATATTTATTTATTCACATTCACGTTAAAAATTATATTTTTAACGATAAAACATTTTATTTCAACCTATGAATTTCTATTCAATTCATTTACACAATAAAATGATATTTTTATTTTCTAACATATTTTAGAAAATTTCGGCAGCATAACGGCACGATACTAGAAACGGGACAAGGCCTAGCCTAATCCCCGGTCTAGTGAAGGCCCACGCCATTCACACATCAATCAAATCAATTCATTATGCAAACCACAAAATTTGGAGTAAGAGTCTAACCTAGCCTTACTCCTTCGCCTTATAACGGCGCACGTCTAATCCTAACCAATTTATCGATTCGATTTTTCACACCACAAACCACATTCAAACCAATATCGCAAACAATCACCAAACAGTCAAACAAACAAGTCCATGGTCTGTGGACGATTGTGTCGGGTGCTACTAAGCACCGTCTGCATCCTAGTATATATATATATATATAGCTAGAAATAAAATTGAAAGGTGAGAAGTTCTCACTTATAGCTATCCTAGGTCCACGGCTCTTCATCTTGCAGAAGTCTTCGTCGTTTCGCCTTTTTGTCACCTTCGTTGCTGCTTTCACTACATACGTAAAAATCGAATTTTTATTTCGCTATTCAATATATAAAAATCGAATTTTTAGTTCAAAGTTCAATATATAAAAATCGAATTTTTAGTTCAAAGTTCAATATATAAAAATCGAATTTTTAGTTCAAAGTTCAATATATAAAAATCGAATTTTTAGTTCAAAGTTCAATATATAAAAATCGAATTTTTAGTTCAAAGTTCAATATATAAAAATCGAATTTTTAGTTCAAAGTTCAATATATAAAAATCGAATTTTTAGTTCAAAGTTCAATATATAAAAATCGAATTTTTAGTTCAAAGTTCAATATATAAAAATCGAATTTTTAGTTCAAAGTTCAATATATAAAAATCGAATTTTAAGTTCAAAGTTCAATATATAAAAATCGAATTTTTAGTTCAAAGTTCAATATATAAAAATTGAATTTTTAGTTCAAAGTTCAATATATAAAAATTGAATTTTTAGTTCAAAGTTCAATATATAAAAATTGAATTTTTAGTTCAAAGTTCAATATATAAAAATCGAATTTTAAGTTCGAAGTTCAATATATAAAAATCATATTTTTATCGCGAAGTTCAATATATAAAAAATCATATTTTTATTGCGAAGTTCTATATATAAAAAATCATATTTTTATTGCGAAGTTCTATATATAAAAAATCATATTTTTATTGCGAAGTTCTATATATAAAAAATCATATTTTTATTGCGAAGTTCTATATATAAAAATCTAGTCTTCGACTTATAAAAAATCAAGTCTTTGGTATTCAAACCTTTTTCTAAAAATCAGTTTTTATATCTTAAAAAAATCAGTTTAAAAATCTAATAAAGTCAGTTTTTACTTTTAATTAAAATCAGTTTTTAAAATCTAATAAAGTCAGTTTTTTACTTTTAATTAAAATCAGTTTTTAAAATCTAATAAAGTCAGTTTTTACTTTTAATTAAAATCAGTTTTTAAAATCTAATAAAGTCAGTTTTTTACTTTTATTATAAAATCAGTTTATAAATCTTTAAAAAAAACAGTTTATATTTTTTATTTTGAAATCCATTTACTCCTTTTTAATTAACCAAGACTATATGTATTTAAAATAAATTAAACAAAAACAAAAGAGAACAACAAAAAAAAAACTTACAGGTGTTTCAAGAGGGAGTGGGGGGGGTTTTCCATAGAAGGGGGTGCAGCTTGAGGAGGAGGGGCTGAGTTCCCCGGAGGCATGGTCGGGGTGGAGGGTGCGGCGTCGGTTCTGGGGGAGGGAGGGTTCTCGATCGATTGGGGAAGGGGGGGGGGGTTTGCACGACGAGGTTGGGGAAGGGGGGGGGGGTTTCTGGTCGGCGACGACGCCTCCTGGGGGGTGCGGTAGGTCCGGCGATGGCAGGGGCGGGTGGCGGCGCTCCGTCGTTCTTCGTTTTTTTTTTTTTTTTTTTTCTTTCCTAATTTTCGATCTGAGGGAAATAGAGATGGGGGGGTTGAGAATATATAAATATTTAATTCACTATATTTTTTTTTATTTATTTAATTTTCAAAAAGTTGACTTTTACATACGACCTCGAAACGAGGCCCACCGCCTGTCGTCCCTAGCGTTTTACCCCCATTCTGAACACAATGGGATATGTATCGCAAGCTGATTCGATAGTTACAATCAGTTTCCTTTGGATTAACATTTAAATCACTATATTGAATTTTAAACGTACATTTCAAATTACCGGGGTCACATACGAACTTTAAAAATTCTAGAAAAATATTTTCTAGCTTCGTATTGACGATACGGTCCTAACAAAACTAGTTTCGTCGAATTCTGAGACCGTTAGAAAAATGGCCAATTTCCAGTCGATTAAAATCAACTGAAACTGGTCAAACGCGTTTTCCTTTGCCACGCTCACACATTGATTCGAAAAATTATGAAATTTGGAATCTAGCAATAACTTAACATCACGGACCCAACAAAACTGGTTTCGTCGAAATCCGAGGTCGTTTGCAAAATTGCTATTTTTAAGGGCCTGAATTCCATAGCGACTATTCAGAATTTTCAACTGGACATATCTTTTGATCCCCGCTATGAAAATTTGATTATTCGGATTCGTTGGAAAGATATTCACAATTAGATCCCATTATTTTTTATTTCACTAAAATCCGGATTGTTTTGCACCCGGTACATTCAATTGAAGTTTGAAATCGAATTATCGAACTACCGCGCCATTTTCAATTCTATTTATAATTATATATAAATATTTATATTCTAACGACGACGCGTATAATATATACGTTCGATTTATATTCTAAATAAATTTCTCGTCGATATTATTTAAAATAATTCATTTTAAATAATCAAAATTCACTAAAATTGCCAAAATAAAAATTTTAAACTGGCCCAGATTTTACGGGTTGTTACAATCTCCCCCACTTAAAACTTTTCGTCCCCGAAAAGGAACAAAGTCGAAAGCGGTTTGATTATTCAACTCTACGATCGATCAGGCTTCCATTCTCCAACTTTTCAGTTTCTGAGAATTTTCAAAACTTCAAAAATTTGGCTAACACCCTAAATTTTTGAAAAATTTCGCCATAACCTCCCCTGCACCAGGAGCATCGGGGAATTTCAAATAGCTTCCCCGGTCCTTCAGATCTCAAAAAGAAAAAGAAAAAGCCAAGCGGCTAGCCAATAGGCTCACAAAATCATCATCACCCAAACAAAACAGGAAATTATGTAGTAAACATGTACCTATTTGTCGGGCAAACAAATTTTATTCTCTGGCTCTAGCCTCCTTGCTATGACCTGTTCAATGATATATATGTATATGCAAGCAAATGCAAACAATTTCAATACAATTCAATATTCGATCAAATTAGGCATAATAGTTCAAAATTTGCAAACAAATAAACAAACAACACAAACATCAATCAATTAGTGAATTAGAGTTTCAAATTCCTAATTTTGATATATATACTGAAAATCATGTTTTGATGCCAATTCACAACAATGTATTCTATCTATATAAGATTTGGTTCTCACACCAGTCTAATGGAAATATATAGATATCACACCTTCGAAACACGAATATAAATACTGATGATGTGGCCACATCATCAGAATTATCTCCGGGTGTCTAGAATGTGACTCTATATCTATCCAGTATATTAAAACTTCGAATATACGTTTGCAAGGCGTATATGCAAATTCTTTATATACTGAATTGTCCACATCAATATAAATAATCAAATACGAATAATTGATTTAAATTTTCAAAACAAAATTTGTTTTCATTTTCAAAAATATACTCTTCACACTCGTTCTAGGATACTACTGATCCCATCTCTAACGAGTCATTCTCATTGGATATTACTCATCCAATATCTGATGAATTCTTTCGTATGGTTCTAATGTGTCTTGTTCTCTAAGCTTTGTAAACCAAAGCTCTGATACCAACTGTGAAGACCCGTAACTTCCCCGTAAAGGAAAGCGTCGGATAGTTCGAGAACAAGCCACAACAGAACGCATACAGAAGAACATTTCATTATATATTACAACAGTGCATCAGATTACAAGAATATACAGAGTATAAACAAATAAATATTACACAGAAATATCAGAGATTTAAATTACATTTAAATACATAGCAGCGGAAAATAATACAATACACAACTAGAAGGAGATATACGGATACAAAGCTTTCCGGATATCGTTCCAGCTGTAAACCAGGATCCTGTGAATATAAATCTGCAAAACCAAAACTACTAGCTGCCCGTGTCAAAATAAGGGCACCCAGAGTTTAGGTTAAAACAATAAACTCCAGGTCAGTCATGGGACTGGTGTGAGAACTAAAACAGCAAATCTTTATTTTCAAAGGTAAATCAAGGGACCACGCCGTATAACACGGAACGGGTTTCCTCCCAAGAATACCAGTGCATAAAACAAACAGCGCAATGCTAAATAAAGAAAAATGAAGCTGTTATAAGACCCAGGTCCCATCACACAATGCAACGCAGCCGAGGATAGGGTTTTCCCTTATAACAGCCAAAGAATGCTTGATACGTTTAAAACAAATCATTTGATACTATTATAAGTGCATAGTGTATAAAACAACTGCAAATCATAAGTATCAATCATAGGCGGCATGGGTACCATATATCATGTCGCCATATATAGGTTTACAAATAAAACCGCAAATGTCACGTATTTGGAAATTGGGTTTCCATCTATGAACCGAGGCTAGGGGCAAGATCCTCAACCGATTCGAGACAATCTAGCCTACCATGTCTCAGGAACAGCCGCAACTGCCCCCTGGATCGTCAGGGCCGGTCCACCGATGTGGATTATTATGCCTGAACAATACGTCTCCCCGCCCTTTGGGGCGCAAACGAGCCAACGAATGACTCCATCGGTTCGAGAACGACCGATCAATCCGAGGCGCCTCGCAACAGCAACAACCACATAAGTCAAACTCGTCAGGGCGTGTAAAACCACTGACGCCACTTCTAGCTAGAAAGAAACGCAAGTCCTCCCTGATGTCCGTCTCCCGTTTTTGGTTCATACCGGGTGTGAAACACGCGAGGTAAACGTTACACAAAGCTACGCCACAAAGGCCGTGCTTTGATCATCACCACAAGACTTTGCTTTTCAATAGAAGCCTTGATCATTTGCATCTTAGCATGCCACACAGGCAAACCATCCTATGCAACCGATATCAGTCACACAGAATGATATCCGATGTCAGACACACAGTCCATTTACAAGTCCGTTCTGGGTCTGAACGAAACCGGAGGCACCTAGTACCCCGCTTATCCATCGATCTCCAAGTACGTCTGGACGATCACTAACTGTTTCCATCTTCTTGGGTGTACAGCCCAATCAAGATCATCAGTTATCACCCAAACGACGTGAAGACCTCCGGTCTTCGACCATCGTCTTCATCTTCGACTTATCGTCGCATCAGTTATTCAGAATGGGATAAACCCGGTCTTTCCGAATAACTCGCGTATATTTTAAATAAGTGTTACACAAACACAACATACGCCTCATTCCAACTCATTAGTCATTAACCGTAAATTAATCAAGAGAATAATTCCCCAAATATTAACCCCGAAGGCCGAAACCAACATCAGATCAATATCCAGAAAACCATTCTACTTAGCTAACCGACAGTTAGTTTCTAAATTTCACGTTCAAATCTAATTAAAGATTTAACTATCGCCTGGAGCAAAACTGGTGATACTCCATTCTCGATCTTTTCAATCTAATTAAAGATTCATTAAAACTCCACTTAGTTTTAATCTGGGACTGGGTTAAAGAATCAGTGTCATTTAAAACACGGTTCACGATAAACCCAAAGTCACATCCCATTAATTATCGGGTTAAAGAACAAGTGTTATTTAAAACACTGCTCACGATAAACCCAAAAATCAATATCCATTCAATTCCAATTAAATATTATTTAATTGGCACACTTCATTAAATCTAAATAAAAAGATTTAATCTTTTCTCAACTGGGTTCAAGAACAGTGTTAGTGAAGACACCATTCACGACAAACCCAAATCACATTCATTAATTATCGGGTTAAAGAACAAGTGTTATTTAAAACACTGCTCACGATAAACCCAAAAATCAATATCCATTCAATTCCAATTAAATATTATTTAATTGGCACACTTCATTAAATCTAAATAAAAAGATTTAATCTTTTCTCAACTGGGTTCAAGAACAGTGTTAGTGAAGACACCATTCACGACAAACCCAAATCACATTCATTAATTATCGGGTTAAAGAACAAGTGTTATTTAAAACACTGTTCACGATAAACCCAAAAATCAATATCAATTCAATTCCAATTAAATATTATTTAATTGGTACACTTCATTAAATCTAAATAAAAAGATTTAATCTTTTCTCAACTGGGTCCAAGAACAGTGTTAGTGAAGACACCATTCACGACAAACCCAAATCACATTTGATATTCAATATAAGGCTCTGAATAGAAAATATATCGGCTTATATTCAATATCAAATTCTACGATTAACAAATGTCGTATTGGAAATAACGATATAAATATATATCTTTCAAATTTCCGTAACAACATCCGTATAATCACAAATTCCAACATCGAAATATTCCGAAGACAATTTCGATTCAAATCCACTCCAATGCAATCATTGGAAACTTTGGTTATTTTCAAAACCCTTTTCAAATTCAATTTATTTATTTAAAAATAAATAGAATTATAATTCTAGTTCAAAACTAGTTCATTTCGATAAAAATCTATTTTTATCTTTTCAAATAGGGAGTTTTTCATCCCAATTCTTTCTAAATCATTTCTTATGATTTTACACAAATTATTACTATTTTTAATAATTTTATCAAGGCCCGTACAGTCGATTTCCAACAATGGCCATAGAACTGCACTTACAGCGACCTTTTTCGAATTTGATTTGGACGTATCTCCAAATCCAACCGTTAGATTTCAAATTTCTAACATTCATTAGAAAGCTCTTTTCGATACGAACCCAACGGTTCCGGTTTTAGGAGAATCCGACGGTCGGATCTCCCGTAATGTCCGTTTGAAATAAATTGTCGAAATTCGCGAACTGCCGCGGCGCGGCGCGTTCTATTCAGGCCATTATATTATATATAATATATATAATATATATATTTCGTCGATTTCTATTTAAAACGAATTATATAAATAGTTTTGAATTCGTTTCAAAAACATTTTCAACTTCCATTTCAATTCAAATCAAAATTGAATTCTTCTTTATAAAATCGTTTCAAAATTCATTTCTATTCAATTCAAATTTCAATTCAATTTGAATTCATTTCAATTCGTTTTCAATTCAATTTGAGTTCGTTTTCAATTCAATTCATTTCGAAATCGTTTTCAATTCAATTTGAATTCGTTTTCAATTCAATTCATTTCGAAATCGTTTTCAATTCAATTTGAATTCGTTTTCAATTCAATTCATTTCGAAATCGTTTTCAATTCAATTCATTTCGAAATCGTTTTCAATTCAATTCATTTCGAAATCGTTTTCAATTCAATTCATTTCGAAATCGTTTTCAATTCAATTCATTTCGAAATATTCGATTTCGAGATTACTTTTCAATATTCACTTTAAAATGAATAAAATCGATATAAATATCGTTTACGTCAAAATGGCGTCAATCTAATCAACACGGCTTCATAAATTTCTATTTTCAAATATTCTATTTCAAATATTTCCTATTGTCAAAATATTTGTTATTATCAAAATATTCTTTATTTTCACGATTGGAATGAGGCCCAATCAATTACCATATAAAATTAATTATATGGATTTTCATACAACACATGTATATAATAACATTGAAAATAATCAACCATCAACCAAAGTGCACTACACTGTATAAGCATCAAATATAGATATTCAACGCTCATAACAGCCTGTCAATCAATCGATCGACATATTTAATCAATCAGGATGAGTGAACTTCAAATTTCATCCTAACACCCGTGTGGGGTTTCAAACAATCAAACACCGATTTTTATTCGTGCAGTTGGGCGATGTGTAAAATTTATCGCCCCAATCAATGTCATTCAAATAAGTGTACATAAACAAACCGTCTGGTTTGTAAATGAATATTTATTTATTCACATTCACGTTAAAAATTATATTTTTAACGATAAAACATTTTATTTCAACCTATGAATTTCTATTCAATTCATTTACACAATAAAATGATATTTTTATTTTCTAACATATTTTAGAAAATTTCGGCAGCATAACGGCACGATACTAGAAACGGGACAAGGCCTAGCCTAATCCCCGGTCTAGTGAAGGCCCACGCCATTCACACATCAATCAAATCAATTCATTATGCAAACCACAAAATTTGGAGTAAGAGTCTAACCTAGCCTTACTCCTTCGCCTTATAACGGCGCACGTCTAATCCTAACCAATTTATCGATTCGATTTTTCACACCACAAACCACATTCAAACCAATATCGCAAACAATCACCAAACAGTCAAACAAACAAGTCCATGGTCTGTGGACGATTGTGTCGGGTGCTACTAAGAACCGTCTGCATCCTAGTATATATATATATATATAGCTAGAAATAAAATTGAAAGGTGAGAAGTTCTCACTTATAGCTATCCTAGGTCCACGGCTCTTCATCTTGCAGAAGTCTTCGTCGTTTCGCCTTTTTGTCACCTTCGTTGCTGCTTTCACTACATACGTAAAAATCGAATTTTTATTTCGCTATTCAATATATAAAAATCGAATTTTTAGTTCAAAGTTCAATATATAAAAATCGAATTTTTAGTTCAAAGTTCAATATATAAAAATCGAATTTTTAGTTCAAAGTTCAATATATAAAAATCGAATTTTTAGTTCAAAGTTCAATATATAAAAATCGAATTTTTAGTTCAAAGTTCAATATATAAAAATCGAATTTTTAGTTCAAAGTTCAATATATAAAAATCGAATTTTTAGTTCAAAGTTCAATATATAAAAATCGAATTTTTAGTTCAAAGTTCAATATATAAAAATCGAATTTTTAGTTCAAAGTTCAATATATAAAAATCGAATTTTAAGTTCAAAGTTCAATATATAAAAATCGAATTTTTAGTTCAAAGTTCAATATATAAAAATTGAATTTTTAGTTCAAAGTTCAATATATAAAAATTGAATTTTTAGTTCAAAGTTCAATATATAAAAATTGAATTTTTAGTTCAAAGTTCAATATATAAAAATCGAATTTTAAGTTCGAAGTTCAATATATAAAAATCATATTTTTATCGCGAAGTTCAATATATAAAAAATCATATTTTTATTGCGAAGTTCTATATATAAAAAATCATATTTTTATTGCGAAGTTCTATATATAAAAAATCATATTTTTATTGCGAAGTTCTATATATAAAAAATCATATTTTTATTGCGAAGTTCTATATATAAAAATCTAGTCTTCGACTTATAAAAAATCAAGTCTTTGGTATTCAAACCTTTTTCTAAAAATCAGTTTTTATATCTTAAAAAAATCAGTTTAAAAATCTAATAAAGTCAGTTTTTACTTTTAATTAAAATCAGTTTTTAAAATCTAATAAAGTCAGTTTTTTACTTTTAATTAAAATCAGTTTTTAAAATCTAATAAAGTCAGTTTTTACTTTTAATTAAAATCAGTTTTTAAAATCTAATAAAGTCAGTTTTTTACTTTTATTATAAAATCAGTTTATAAATCTTTAAAAAAAACAGTTTATATTTTTTATTTTGAAATCCATTTACTCCTTTTTAATTAACCAAGACTATATGTATTTAAAATAAATTAAACAAAAACAAAAGAGAACAACAAAAAAAAAACTTACAGGTGTTTCAAGAGGGAGTGGGGGGGGGTTTTCCATAGAAGGGGGTGCAGCTTGAGGAGGAGGGGCTGAGTTCCCCGGAGGCATGGTCGGGGTGGAGGGTGCGGCGTCGGTTCTGGGGGAGGGAGGGTTCTCGATCGATTGGGGAAGGGGGGGGGTTTGCACGACGAGGTTGGGGAAGGGGGGGGGGGTTTCTGGTCGGCGACGACGCCTCCTGGGGGGTGCGGTAGGTCCGGCGATGGCAGGGGCGGGTGGCGGCGCTCCGTCGTTCTTCGTTTTTTTTTTTTTTTTTTTTCTTTCCTAATTTTCGATCTGAGGGAAATAGAGATGGGGGGGTTGAGAATATATAAATATTTAATTCACTATATTTTTTATTTATTTATTTAATTTTCAAAAAGTTGACTTTTACATACGACCTCGAAACGAGGCCCACCGCCTGTCGTCCCTAGCGTTTTACCCCCATTCTGAACACAATGGGATATGTATCGCAAGCTGATTCGATAGTTACAATCAGTTTCCTTTGGATTAACATTTAAATCACTATATTGAATTTTAAACGTACATTTCAAATTACCGGGGTCACATACGAACTTTAAAAATTCTAGAAAAATATTTTCTAGCTTCGTATTGACGATACGGTCCTAACAAAACTAGTTTCGTCGAATTCTGAGACCGTTAGAAAAATGGCCAATTTCCAGTCGATTAAAATCAACTGAAACTGGTCAAACGCGTTTTCCTTTGCCACGCTCACACATTGATTCGAAAAATTATGAAATTTGGAATCTAGCAATAACTTAACATCACGGACCCAACAAAACTGGTTTCGTCGAAATCCGAGGTCGTTTGCAAAATTGCTATTTTTAAGGGCCTGAATTCCATAGCGACTATTCAGAATTTTCAACTGGACATATCTTTTGATCCCCGCTATGAAAATTTGATTATTCGGATTCGTTGGAAAGATATTCACAATTAGATCCCATTATTTTTTATTTCACTAAAATCCGGATTGTTTTGCACCCGGTACATTCAATTGAAGTTTGAAATCGAATTATCGAACTACCGCGCCATTTTCAATTCTATTTATAATTATATATAAATATTTATATTCTAACGACGACGCGTATAATATATACGTTCGATTTATATTCTAAATAAATTTCTCGTCGATATTATTTAAAATAATTCATTTTAAATAATCAAAATTCACTAAAATTGCCAAAATAAAAATTTTAAACTGGCCCAGATTTTACGGGTTGTTACACTGCCCGGACCCGACCAGCATATCCAGCATCCACATGTTGTAGGCCTAATGTGGGAGGTCTAGCCTATTATAAAACCATAAATGGACATGGTAAAGAATTGGACTACTTAACCTAATTTAATCCATAAAGATTGTATGATTACGAACTTAAGTTAGGGCCTTGGTAAAATTATTAAAAATATCTATAATTTGTGTAAAATCATAATATATGGATTGGAAAGAGTTGAGCTGGAAAATTCCACATTTGAAAAGATAAAAATAGTTTTTTTCATCGAAATGAACTAGTTTTGAACTAGAATTAAAATCAATTTATTTTTGAAATAAATAAATTGAATTTGAAAGTGATTTTAAAAATAATCAATACTCCCAATACGTGGATTGGACTGGAGTTGAATCGAAATTATCTTCGGGATATTTTGATGTTGGATCTCGTGACTATACAAATATTGTTATGGGGATTTGAAAGATATATTTTATATCGTTATTTCCAATACGATATTTGTTGGTTTTAGAATTTGATATTGAATGTAAGCCGGTATATTTTCTATTCAGAGCCTTGTATTTAATATCAAATGTGATTTGGGTTTATCGTGAGTCGTGTTTAGATGACATTGGTTCTTTAACCCAGTTAAAGACATAATATCGATTTCTGAAAAGGTTAAAACTAAGTGGAGTTTTAATGAATCTTTAATTAGATTAAAATGTGAATTGATAATTTTAATTATCAAAATCTGAAAAGTGATCGAGAGTGGAGTATCACCAGTTTTGCTCCAAAGCGATAGTTAAATCTTTAATTAGATTTGAACGTGAAATGGTAATTAATTTTACCGATAACACCGTGGTGTTAGATGTGGAGTATTACCAGTTTTCTCCATGGGATATATAGGTTGGGATTGGGAAATAAAATAAATAATTACTTCGGTGTGGTTCGTTAATCCCGACTAGTTTGAAATGATATCCATAGGAGGATTAAAGAATAAATTTAGAAGAATTTATCTTGGATAAAATTAATGGGAACCTTTCCCTAAGAATGTGATTTTGTGGATAAGATAATATTCTGAATTGGAATGAGCCGTTTGTTGTGTTTGTGTAACATTTGTTTATTATATACGTGGGTTATTCAGAAAAGCCGGGTTATACCCATTCTGAATAACCGATTCGACGAGATGTCGAAGATGAAGACGGTGGTTGAAGACCGGAAGTCTTCACATCGTTTGGGTGATTACTGATGATCTTGATTGGGCTGTACACCCAAGATGAGGGAAACAGTTGGTGATCGTCCAGACGTACTTGGAGATCGATGGATATGCGAGGAAAGGGCCTCTGGTTTCGTTCAGACCCAGAACGAACTTGTAAATGGATTGTGTGTCTGACATTGGATTTTATTCTATGTTGATTGATCTCTATTATATATACATCTGTTTGGCGGCAGAGAATTTATTCTCTTGCTTAACGCCCTTCTCTGAGACGTACGAGCTCAGAGGTTGTATATCGATGGACATCAGTCGCATGGAGTGAATTGCCAGTGTGGCACGCATAAGTGGCAATTGATCAGGGCTTCTGTTGAAAAGCAAAGTCTTGTGGTTGATGATCAAAGCACGGCCTGTGTGGCGTAGCTTTGTGTATAGCGTGAATTCGCGAGCCTCACACCTCGGTATGAGTCAAAAACGGGATAGTGACTGCAGGGAGAGCACGACGTTTCTTTCTAGCTAGGGTGGTGTCAGTGACCTACCAGCCCTGACATTTATATACTTTTCACCTGTGTGGTTGTTGGATATGAGGAGCCTCGGATATAGGTCTTTAAGGACCGGGAAACGTGTGTTCAGGAATAATTAATCCTCAAAAGTAAGAGAGGACCGGCCTTGAAGATCCAACGATCATAGTGGGGGTCCTGAGGCATTTGCTAGAGTGTCTCGAACGCGGAGAGGAGCTTGCCCCTTGCCTCGGCTCATGACGGAAATCCAATTTCCAATACTTGATAGTGCGGTTTTATTTGTAGAACCTAGTATGGCGACATAGTGGTATGGGTCATTCATGCCGCCTATGATTGATATTTATGATTGAAATTGTTTTGACACTATACACCTATAATAGTATCAAATAATATGTTTTAAACGTATCAAGCATGCTTTGGCTATTATAAGGTAAAAACCCTATCCTCCGGCTTGCGTTGCATTGTGTGATGGGACCTAGGTCTTATAATAGCTTCATTTTTCTTTATTTAGCATTGCGCTGTTTGTTTTATGCACTGGTATTCTTGGGAGGAAACCCGTTCCGTGTTATACGGCGTGGTCCCTTGATTTACCGAACTTTGAAAATAAAGATTAATAACTGTTTTAGTTCTCACACCAGTCACATGACTGACCTGGAGTTTATTGTTTTAACCTAAACTCTGGGTGCCCCTATTTTCCACACGGGCAGCTAGTAGTTTTGGTTTTGCAGATTTATATTCACAGGATCCTGATTTACAGCTGGAACGATGCTCGGAAAGCTCTGTATCCGTGTATCACTTTCAGTTGTGTTATGTATATTTTTCCGCTGCTATGTAATTTATTGTAATCTCTGATATTTGTTGAATGTAATTTATTCATTTATACTCTGTATATTCTTGTATCTGATGGAATTGTTGTAATAACAATGAAATGTTCTTCCGTCTGCGTTCTATTTTGTCTTGTCCTCAATTCTATCCGTGCTTTCCTCCAAGGGGAAGTTCGGGTCGTGTCACAGTGTGAATTGACAAAAGTGAATATTTGTTTTAACTAGTATAAATTGACTAAAATGAATAGTTGTTTTAACTAATGTAAATTAACAAAAATGAATAATTGGTTTTAACTAATATAAATTAACAAAAATTAATAATTGGTTTAAACTAATATAAATTTACGATAATGATTTATTTGTATTTCAATTCTAATATAATATTACAGTGCTATATTTTGTTTCATTCTTTTAATTTAGACAAAATAAGTGTTTTTGTCTATTTTACTTTAATGATAAAAATATGAATGTTTAGTTATTAAAATGTAACTTTTAAATTCTATCCTTTATTTATATCTAAAAATGTGAATAAAAGGGTAACTCTTTATTTTTAAAGTAAAATGAAACTTTCAATTCATGGTTTGTTTGCATTAAGGAATGCAAATAAAAATACAACTTTAAACCGATGTTTTATTCATATCAAAAATGCAAATCACAAATGTAACTTATCTTTTGATGTTTGGTTTGCATGTAGGATTGCAAACAAAAAATGGGACTTTTATTTTAATGTTTTATTTGCAACAAGGAAAGCAATTAACAAATGTAACTTTTTATTTAAAAGTATATTTGAGTGAATGTAAAAGGAACTCATTCCCAATGTGTATTTACATTAGTGAATGTAAATAAAAGAAACAAATTTTATTTTAAAGAGTATTTGCATTTATGAATGCAAACAAAGAATAGTTTGTTTTAAAATTATATTTACATTAGTGAATGCAAATAAAAGAACAAAATTTATTTTCAAAGAATGATTTAAACAAATTCTATTAAATGTATAAAAGTGTGTACATTTGTATTGGTAAATGTAGATAAAGAAAATAGACTATAGTTTCATTGAATATTTGCATTGATAAATGCAAATAAAAGAATAAACCTTAGTTTCAATGCATATATGTAATGATAAATGCAAACAAAGAAATAAACTTTATTTTCAATATATGTATGTATTTGCATTGGTGAGTCCAAATGAATAATTTGTTTCAATATATATTTGCATTGGTAAATGCAAATAAAGAACAATTTCTATTTTCTATATATATTTGCATTGCTGAATGTAAATAGAAGAACAAACTTTATTTTCAAAATATATTTGCATTTGTGAACGCAAATAAAAGAACAAAACTTTATTGTAATATATATTTGCATTTGTGAATGCAAATAAAAGAACAAAACTTTATTTCAATATATATTTGCATTTGTGAATGCAAATAAAAGAGCAAAACTTTATTTTCAATATACATTTGCATTTGTGAATGCAAATAAAAGAACAAAACTTTATTTTCAATATATATTTGCATTTGTGAATGCAAATAAAAGGACAAAACTTTATTTTCAATATATATTTTATTTTCTAGTTTTATTTGTTTTGTCGAACACAAATAAAAAATGTACTTTTTATTTTCAAGTTATATTTGCATTGTGAGATGCAAATAAGAAAAAATGAATTTTATCTCAAGCTATATTTGCATTGAAAAGTGCAAATGAAAAACAAACTTTTAATTTCTATGTTTATTTGCGTTGAAAAACATGAATAAAATATCTATCCACTTTCTATGTAACTTCTGAAAATAATTTCTTATTTACGTATAAAATGTAAACAAAATTTTTACTTTCATTTCAGTAATCAAGTTTAGACAAAAATGATATTTTCAATTCAATAATTAAGTTTTGATAAAAGTGATATTTTTATTTCACTAATAAAGTTTTGACCAAAAATGTTCACTAATAAAGTTTTGGCCAAAAATGTGATCTCTTATTTCAATACTTATGCTTTAACCAAAATGTTATTTTTATTTCAATACTTAAGTTTTAATCAAAATGTTATTTTTATTTCAATTTTAATTATACTGAAAATATAATCATTTTACTTCAATTTTAATTACATTGAAAAATGTAATCTTTTTATTTCAATTTTAATTACATTGAAAAATGTAATCCTTTTAATTTATTTCTAATTACATTAAAAATGTAATCCTTTTGATTTATATATTTGCTTGCATCTAAAATTGCAAAACAAAAATGTAATTTTAATACTAATAAAATTACAATGAAAATGTACTTTTTAATTTTCAACTAAATGACGGTAAAAGGAAAAAAGTGCCCTTTTTAAATCTAGCAAATTTAACAGGGCAAATTTTTCTTTTTATTTCTAACAAATCTCACGGTGAAATAATATTCATTTTATTCTAACTAATGACAGTTATGATTCGACTACCCAAATATGACAATGATGATAATTTTAATTATCTAATTACAACCAACATGAATACATACAATTCCAAACAGAGGTTCATCGCATTCACCAAACAATCAACATTTCAATAGATACATACAACAGCAATAAGAATTATACATAGATTAAATATATAAATTTCACGATGTAATGAATAAATAAATAATTTATTTAAAATAGAAATCACACATCGATATGGCTGAAAATTCGACTGTCTCGGATTCAGCTTTGGTCTGCGCCATCGCGAAGATCTCGGAAAGACGAGTCCAACGCAACTTACGGTTCGTCAAACGACCCTCGTATGAAAGAGATATTGATCTTTAAAGATCGGATAAATTAAATATTAAATAAATAAAATAATATTAAAATATACTTCTTTTTCCTCGTTACAATGACACGGCCGAACCCGTATGGTCCTCCAACAGTCCCTGTCGCACGCGAATCCGAGCCACCGACCGCCGATCGAACACCACCACGTCGTAGCCCCGGTCCTCCTCCCCCTTCGCCTGCCTTGGGCCCCCACTCGCGCCCCCCTGTGGCCCACAAACCCAGTCCAAAACCGGCCACTTCACGCCCAAAAATCGAGCACCACAAAGCTCCAGAGATGATCATCACCGTATGAGATTAAAGCTCTCGAAAATCTCTTCGAATTGATATATAGTTTATTGATTTTTACTGAACGGATTGAGAGAAATTGATGTTTGAAATTGGGAGATTTCTGGCCTTCGAAAGCAATAGGCGGCGGCTGCGTTTTTTCTAGGGTTAGGGATTAATATTTTATTATTTTATTATTAAATCATTGAAAAACGTGTTATAAAGGTGAGAATGCGGGCTATCTCCGAATTGGGCTTGCTTACTGTCGATCTTAACGTTTTGAGGCCTTCTGAACGCAATGGGATAGGTCTCGGGGTCCAATTCCGAAATCTATAGAAAATTTTATATAAAATCCCATTAAAAATTAATTAATTAAATATTGACCGTACATTTAAATATGTCGGGGCCACATACGACCCTAGAAAATTCCAAAAAAAATATTTTTAGCTTTCTAATGACGATTCGGTTCTAACAAGACTAATTTCGTTGAATTCTGAGACTGGGATGATTTCCTACATTTGAAGTGTCATGGAGTTAGGATAGCTTTGGTGAGAACTTCTCACTTTAAATCTTCTTTTCTAGTTATAAATATATACTAGGATGCAGACGGTGTTTAGTAGCACCCGACACCCGTCGTCCACAGACCATGGACGGCTTGTATGCTTGTTTGATGTGTTGTGAAATTGTTTGTGATGGTGATGTGAAATAGATAATGAAATATATTCATGTGTTGAAATAAATAAATTATCGTTAAAAATATAATTTTTAACGTGAATATAAATATAGTGAATGTGAATAAATAAATATGAATTCACAAACCGGACGGTTTGTTTATGTACACCTATTTGAAAGATATTGATTGGGACGATAAATTTTACACATCGCCCAACTGCACCAATAAAAATCTGTGTTTGTTGATTTGAAACCCCACACGGGTGTTGGGATGATATTTGACGTACACTAATCCCAATTATTTGATTGTGTGTCGATCGATTGGTCGACAGGCTGTGTAAGCGTTAATTATTTATATTGGATGCTTATGCAGTTGTGTGGTGCACTTTGGATGATGGTTGATTGTTTATCGTTGCTATAATATACATGTGTTGTATGGAATCCATATAATTAACATTATATAGTAATTGATTGGGCCTCATTCCAATTGGGAAAATAATGAATATTAGAATATAAAAATATTCATGTGTTGAAACTATTCATGGGTTGAGTAAAATATTTTAATAATAAAATTTACATCTTTATCATATTTACGATTAGAATCTACTTTACGGTTGGAGTCTAATTAGAAATCAAATGATAGATACCATAATTTTATAAAATATATTACATAACAAAAATAGTCGTGTGTTGACAGTACTCATGTGTTGAGATTAGTCGGGTGTTCAAAGAAATATAGATTCATGTGTTGAATAGAATATATATTCATTTGTTGAATAGAATAACGAATTTATTGAAATATATAAATCCGTATTGATTAGAGTTGCGCTATTTTGACGTGAACGACATTTATATCGATTATATTCGTTTTATAATGAATATAGAAAAGGAATTGATTTCAAAATATAACGTTTTGAAAATATTATCATTTATATAGTAATGATATGAAATATTCAATTTTGATTTAAAATTGAATATAGAGTTGGAAATGGTTTTGAAAACGAATTTAAAACGATTTATAAAGTACGTTTTAAAAAGGAAATTGGCGAAATATATATATATATATATATATATATATATATATATATATATTATATATAAAATGGCCTGAATAGAACGCGCCGCGTCGCGGTAGTTCGCGAATTTCGACCATTGACTTCGAATTGACGTTACGGGAGATCCGGCCGTCGGATTCTCCTAAAACCGGAACCGTTGGGTTCGTATCGAAAAGAGCTTTCCAATGAATATTAGAAATATGAAATCTAACGGTTGGATTCGGAGATATGTCCAAATCAATTTCAGAAAAGGTCGCTGTAAGTGCAGTTCGATGGCCGTTGTTGGAAATCGACTGTACGGACCTTGATAAAATTATTAAAAATATTAATAATTTGTGTAAAATCATAATATGTGAATTGGAAAGAACTGGGATGAAAAATTCCACATTTGAAGGGATATAAATAGATTTTTATCAAAATGAACTAGTTTTGAACTAGAAATAAAAATCAATTTATTTTTGTAATCAATAATTGAATTTGAATTGGTTTTGAAAATAACCAGAATTTCCAATATATATAAAGTGGAAGTGGATTTGAATCGAAACTGTCATTGGAATATTTCGATGTTGGATTCCGTGATTCTACAGATATTGTTATGGGAATTTGAAAGATATATTTTATATCGTTATTTCCAATATGATATTTGTTGGTTTCAGAATTTGATATTGAATATAAGCCGGTATATTTTCTATTCAGAGCCTTGTATTTAATATCAAATGTGATTTGGGTTTATCGTGAATCGTGTTTTAGATGACATTGGTTCTTTAACCCAGTTAAAGACAGATTATTGATTTTTGAGAAGATTAAAACTAAGTGGAGTTTTAATGAATCTTTAATTTGATTGAAATGTGAATTGATAATTTAAATTATCAAATATGAAAGGTGATCGAGAATGGAGTACCACTAGTTTTGCTCCAAAGCGATAGTTAAATCTTTAATTAGATTCGAACGTGAAATGGTAATTATTTTTACCGATAACACCGTGGTGTTAGATATGGAGTATTACCAGTTTTGCTCCATGGGATGAATAGGTTGGGATTGGGAAATAAAATAAATAATTACTTCGGTGTGGTTCGCTAATCCCGACTAGTTTGGAAAACCATAATATGGTTTGTAATGAAATCCAAAGGAAGATTAAAGAATAAATTTAGAAGAATTTATCTTTGATAAAATTAATGGGAACCTTTGCCTAAGAATGTGATTTTGTGAATAAAAGAATATTCTAAATTGGAATGAGGCATTTTTTGTGTTTGTGTAACATTTGTTTATCATATACGTGGGTTATTCAGAAAGGCCGGGTTTATACCCATTCTGAATAACCGATTCGACGAGATGTCGAAGATGAAGACGGTGGTTGAAGACCGGAAGTCTTCACATCGTTTGGGTGATTACTGATGATCTTGACTGGGCTGTACACCCAAGATGAGGGAATCAGTTGGTGATCGTCCAGACGTACTTGGAGATGGATGGATATGCGAGGAAAGTGCCTTCGGTTTCGTTCAGACCCAGAACGAACTTGTAAATGGATTGTGTGTCTGACATTGGATTTTATTCTGTGTTGATTGATCTCTATTAAATATACATCTGTTTGGCGGCGGAGAATTTATTCTCTTGCTTAACGCCCTTCTCTGAGACGTACGAGCTCAGAGGTTGTATATCGATGGACATCATTCGCATGGAGTGAATTGCCAGTGTGGCACGCGTAAGTGGCAATTGATCAAGGCTTCTGTCGAAAAGCAAAGTCTTGTGGTTGATGATCAAAGCACGGCCTGTGTGGCGCAGCTTTGTGCATAATGTGAATTCGCGAGACTCACACCTCGGTATGAGTCAAAACGGGATAGTGACTACAGGGAGAGCACGACGTTTCTTTCTAGCTAGTGGTGGTGTCAGTGACCTACCAGCCCTGACATTTATATACTTTTCACCCATGTGGTTGTTGGAGACGAGGCGCCTCTGATATAGGTCTGTTAGGACCGGGAAACGTGTGTTCAGGAATAATTAATCCTCAAAAGTAAGAGAGGACCGGCCCTGAAGATCCAAGGATCATAGTGGGGTCCTACGGCATTTGCTAGAGTGTCTCGAATCGGAGAGGAGCTTGCCCCTTGCCTAGACTCATGACGGAAATCCAATTTCCAATACGTGATATTGCGGTTTTATTTGTAGAGCCTAGTATGGCAACATGATAGACGGTACCCATGCCGCCTAGGATTGATATTTATGATTGAAATTGTTTTGACACTATACACTTAAAATAGTATCAAATAATGTGTTTTAATGTATCAAGCATGCTTTGGCTATTATAATGGAAAACCCTATCCTTCGGCTTGCGTTGCATTGTGTGATGGGACCTGGGTCTTATAATAGCTCCATTTTTTTTATTTAGCATTGCGCTGTTTGTTTTATGCACTGGTATTCTTGGGAGGAAACACGTTCCGTGTTATACGGCGTGGTCCCTTGATATATCGAACTTTAAAATAAAGATTAATAACTGTTTTAGTTCTCACACCAGTCCCATGACTGACCTGGAGTTTATTGTTTTAACCTAAACTCTGGGTGCCCCTATTTTCTACACGGGCAGCTAGTAGTTTTGGTTTTGCAGATTAATATTCTCAGGATCCTGATTTACGGCTGGAACGATACTCGGAAAGCTCTGTATCCGTGTATTACTTCTAGTTGTGTGTTGTGTTATTTTCCGCTGCGATGTATGTAAATGTAATCTAAATCTCTGATATTTGTCAAATGTGTAATATTTTATTCATTTATACTCTGTATATTCTTGTATCTGATGGAATTGTTGTAATAACAATGAAATGTTCTTCTGTCTGTGTTCTGATTTGTCTTGTCCTCAACGCAATCCGTGCTTTCCTTCACGGGGAAGTTCGGGTCATGTCACAGGCCATTATATATATAATATATATATTATATATATTTCTTCGATTTCCTTTCAAAACTTATTTTATAAATCGTTTTAAATTCGTTTTCAAAACGATTTCAACTTTCGTCTCAAATTCAAATCAAAATTGAATTTTCCAATATAAATTCATTTTAAATTCATTTCAAATCGATTTCAATTCAAATCGATTTCAATTAAGTTCAAATTTCAAATCATTTCAATTTAATTTGAATTTCAATTCTTTTCAATTTAATTCGAATTTCAAATCATTTCAAATTAATTCAAATTTCAATTCTTTTCAATTTAATTTGAGTTTCAAATCATTTCAATTTAATTTGAATTTCAATTCTTTTCAATTTAATTCGAATTTCAAATCATTTCAATTTAATTCGAATTTCAATTCTTTTCAATTTAATTCGAATTTCAATTCATTTCAAAATATCAGATTTTGAAATCACTTTCGATATTCATTCTAAAATGAATATAATCGACAAAATTCTTGTTCGTGTTAAAATGGCGTTTAACTACTTAACATGGCCTCACATTTCAATATTCACTGAATATTATTTTAAAATATTCGATAATTCTGAACTGGAATCAGACACAGTCAATTACCATATAATGTTGATTATATGGATATCACACAACAAATGTGTATAACAACAATGAAAACAGCAATCCGTCTTCCAAAGTGCATTCTACACTGTATAAGCATCAAATATAAATATTTAACGCTTACACAGTCTGTCAATCAATTGATCAACATACAGCTAATTATTAGGATTAGTGTATGTCCAATTTCATCCCAATACCCGTGTGGCGTTTCAATCAATCAAACACAGGTTTTATTTGTGCAGTCGGGCGATGTGTAAAATCTATCATCATAATCAATATCAGTCAAATGTGTGTATATAAACAAATCGCTCGATTTGTTTATAAATCTTTATTTTATATACACGTTAAAAATTATATTTTTAACTATAAAATATTTTCAACTATAAAATATTTCATTTCATTCCACATCAAACAATCAACTTTCACAACACATCAATTAAACAAACAAGTCATCCATGGTCTGTGGACGACCGGTGTCGGGTGCTACTAAACACCGTCTGCATCCTAGTATATATTTCAATTTAGAAATTAAAATAAAAGTGAGGAGTTCTCACCGACTAGCTAAACCAAACGCCGCGACTCTTCATATGTAGAAATCTTCGTCGTGCTCGCCTTTTGTCAATTTCATTGTCCGTAGCCACTACATATATAAAAATCACATTTTTATATTGTTGCTATGTGTATAAAAATCGATTTTTTCTTCGCTATATGAATATATAAAAATCGAATTTTCCTTCGCTATATAAATATATAAAAATCGAATTTTTCTTTGCTATATAAATATACAAATATCGAATTTTTCTTTGCTATATAAATATATAAAAATCGAATTTTTCTTCGCTGTATAAATATATAATAATTATATTTTTCTCGCTACTCATATAAAAATCACATTCTCTACTTATGTAAAAATCACATCTTTGTAATATCACTACATGTATAAAAAATCACATTTTTATTTCGCTAGTCATATGATAAAAATAAAGTTCATATTTTTTATTTCTCTTCATATAAAAACCATATTTTTCTAATCATAAAAATCAAATCTTTTCTAATTTAAATATCAATCCTTTCTTCGCTAACTTTATATAAGTAAAAATCTCATCTTCCCTATATTAAAAATGAAATCTTTATAGTTTTTAAAATCGAATCTTTATAGAGATAAACATCTACTTTTATATTTTTATCCTTCTACATGATTAAAAAATTATATTTTTTTCCTTCTAAATGATTAAAAAATTATGTTTTTATCCTGCCAACTTCACACTTTGGAAACGAAGCTATTTATATTGAAGATTACATTTTAAATCAAAGTTATTTATATTTTTCTAAACAAAGTGTATTTTTATCATTCGAAACAAATATATTTTATATTTTAAAACTCTATATTTTAATTTTAAAAACTGAATTAAACTGAGTTTAAACAATGCTAACTTATTTAAATCTGAAAATTAAATTAATTAACTTCATTACCTTTTTCATTGTTAAAACCCTCTCAGAAATCGTTCACCGTTGACCAGGAGCCCATGCCACCACCTACGACCATCGTTGACGCCGTTGGACCCCACCCACGTCGGCGCCCGTACTTGCTGCGTCTCCACCTGAAGCGGTGGGTCCCAGTTCACCTCCGGCGATTTGAAATTGGACCTCGATTCCAATTGGGGAAAACCCCAAATTCTCCGCCTCCGCCGCAGCAATTGATCGCCAACCACCTCCTTCCGCCGCGCCTCGCCACCTTGAAGCGCCGACCTTCAGATCCCCTGGCCACGCTTCGCCTGTAGCGACCAGATTTAGGTCGTTTCTGTTTTGAGCAACGGCTGTTTAGTTAGGCTAGGGTTATGGAGAGATAATTTATATATATACTAATATTTTAATAATATTTTAATCCTATTTTTGCTCTACGTTGTAATTTTAGCGTTCTAACCCCAAATGAACCCCAACGACCATTGCCCCTAGCTAAATACCCCCATTCTGGACACAATGGGATATGTTTCGCAATCTGATTCGATCGTTTCGATCAGTTTTCGTCAAAATCAAAATATAACTCTATATATTGAATTTGAACGCACATTTCAATTTACTGGGGTCACATACTGACTCTAAAAATTCTCGAAAAATATTCTCTAACTTCGTATTGATGATACGGTCCTAACAAAACTAATTTCGTCGAATTCTGAGACCGTTTGAAAAATGGCCATTTTCCACTCGATTGAAATCGACTGAAACTGGTCAAACGCGTTTTCCTTTGCCACGCTCACATATTGATTCGAAAATTACGAATTTTGAAACCTAGCAATAACTTCACATCACGGATCCAACAAAAGTGGTTTCGTCGAAAACGAAGGTCGTTTGCAAAATTCCCATTTTTAAGGGCCAGAATTCCATAGCGAATGTTCTGAAATTTCAACTGGGCATAACTTTTTATTCCTGCTATGAAAATTCAATTTTTCTTGTTCGTTGGAAAGATATTCTCAATTAGATCCAAATATTTTTGGTTTCGCTAAAATCCGGTTTATTTTGAATCCTGTACACTCATTTGAAATTTGAAATCGAATTTTCAAACTACTGTGCCATTTTCAATTCCTTTTATAATTAAAATGAATATTTATATTCTAACGTCGAGCTATATAAATATATACGTCCAAATTCTATTCAAAATAAGTTTCTCATCCTTATTATTTAAAATAATTCATTTTAAATATTCAAAATTCACTAAAATTGCCAAAAAAAAAAAAAAAAATTGGCTCAGAATTTCCGGGTTGTTACAGGCGCTGTTTTTCCTCATATTTGAATTAAACATTTCTGAAAATCTAACCATTGGATCTTTACAAATTTGGTATCGTTGGAAAGATATTTTCAAAGTGAACCCAAGGGTTTTGGTTTCGGGAAGATCCGACGGTCGGATCTTCCATAATAATCATTTAAAATCACAATTTCAAAACACGAATTGCAGCATCGTTATTCATTTTATTTTAATTATATTTTTATATATATAAATATAATCCATTCTTCGATTTCCAAACTATTTTCATTTCATATACGTGACAAAAATAATATTTTTAACTAACAAATATTCATTTCAAGACTTGACTATTTTTAACACTTCATATATATAATAAAAATGTGATTTTTATTGTCAAAACAATTTATTTCAAACATGAATATTTTTAGCGATTCATATATATAATAAAAATGTGATTTTTATTGTCAAAACAATTTATTTCAAACTTGAATATTTTTAGCGATTCATATATATAATAAAAATGTGATTTTTATTGTCAAAACAATTTATTTCAAACATGAATATTTTATATACTTCATATACATGATAAAAATATGATTTTTATCATCTAAGCAATTTATTTCAATCATGAATAAATTATCAACACATGAATATATTTCAACATATAAATATAATTCAAACACATGAGAATTTCAGAAAATTTCGGTAGCATAACGGTAGGGTAATTAAAACCGGCACCGTCCTGATGTACGGCTCCTCGCGCTACCTTAAAGCCTCATAGCTTTTGATAAGGGGGATTTCAATAATCTAGTTCGTACGCAGACGAATTTTTCCATAAACTAATCCTATTTGGTTTCAACCACAATCAATCCATTTCCAAACCATAATCGATCATTCCAAACCACAATCCAAACAATCACAACCAATGTATATCGTCCACGGTTTGTGGATGAGGGGAGTGTATATATATATACGTATATAAATATATTTCAATTTCATTTCAACTCCATTCAACGCACATATGATTTTTACAACGTATATATAACTTATACATCGTACATATAATTTATACAACGCTTATACATGAGGTGTACAACGCTTATATAACTTATACATCGATCATATAATTTATACATCGCTGTTCCATTCAAATTTGAATTTAGAAATCTCACATTGCTTTTCGCTTTGCCAAAAATCGTAGCAAGCTCTAAAAATTCCCCAGTCTCTTCTAGAATGTAGAATACGTCCTCACCGCCCCGATATCTCTTGTTTCACAGAGTTTCGGCAACATAACAAACATATATGATTTTATAAATAAATTCCAATTCGTAACGCTTTTAATTGTTGTAATCACTTAAAATAGAAATAGTCGTATATCTATTTAAAGGATTCAAAACTAGGTTTCTATTATACTTCAAATTTGTTGAACATTGCGACGATCAGGCAGCGCCACCTAGAGGGGCTTGGAATCGCGCTCAGATAAATGCCAGGTGGGCCCACTTCGATCTGCACTAGAGGGCGTGGCGCAGAGCTAAAGGCTCGGACTTTGGAGCTTCCGTTCTCGAGATCGGCACGACTAGGGGAGGTGTGGTTGGTACGGATTTAAAGAGGAAGGAGAGCTCTTCAAAAAGTTCCAAAGGGGCGTTGGGTTTTATTGTAAGGATCAAGAGAAACGGAGGAGAGAAGGTGGCGAAGGGTTTTCGTCGTGCGTCGCTGTTACGGGGAGAGAGAAAAGGAATTTTAAATTTTTTTAAATTTTAATGAATGGAATTTTCTTATTAGGCCATACTTATATTAATTTTTAAAATATCGTTTTCTGATACGAACACCAAATCAAACCCAACGGCTGTCGCCTCTAGCTAAATACACCCATTCCGGACACAATGGAATATGTTTCGTAACCCGATTCGATTGTTTCAGTCAGTTGTTCTTCAAATTAAAATAAAAAACATTCAATTTTATATTTGAACGTGCATTTTAATTTGCCGGGGCCACACACTGATTCTAAAAATTACAGAAAAATCATATCTGGCCTTGTTTTGTCGATACGGTCCTAACAAAACTGATTTCGTCGAATTTGAAGACCGTTTGAAAATTGGCCATTTTCTGGTCGATCCAATTCAAACAGAAATCACCAAATGTGTTTTCCTTTGCTACACTCACAGATCAACTTCAAAAATTATGGAATTTTAAACCTAGCAATAATTTGACATTCCAAATCCAACAAAAGTGGTTTCGGCAAAATGTTTATTTTCAAGGGCTATATTAATTTTACAACGACCTTTCTGAGAATTCATTCCGCCATAACATTTGACTCCCGCTATGAAATTTCGATTTTTTAGATTCGTTAGAAAGATATTTTCAAACAGATTTCAATATTTTTGGTTTCACTAAAATCCGCTTTATTTTGAATCCTGTACATTCAGTCAAAGTTCGAATTCAAATTTTCAAACTACCGCGCCATTTCAGGCCTTGTTTTATAATTAAAATAAATATTTTCACTATAACTTCGATCCAATTAAATTTTTTAGTCATTATTATTTAAAATAAATTATTTAAAATATTCAAAATTCATTAAAATAGCCAAATTAAAAATTTTAAATTGGTTTTGATTTTCCGGGTTGTTACAATCTCCCCCACTTAAAGTCTTTTCGTTCTCGAAAAGGAACGGAGCTGAAAGTTGTTTAACTAACCAACTCAACCTTCATTATTTTAATTATGGCTTAAGTTCTTCAAATTTTCAGTTTCTAAAAACTTTTCAAATTCTTCAATAATTTGGCTAACACCCTAAATTTTCGAAAAATTTCGCCATAACCTCCTTTGTACGGGGATGGGTTTGGAAATTTATTGGGCCATATTAGGCACCCAATAAATCCTAAAAAGCATACACATATTTATAGTGATATATTCTGGTGTCCACAGGAGAGTGTGTATAGATCATAACTCCAGAGAATAAATTCTCGTCACCCTGTAAATAGTTTTTGTGCCTTAATGACTAAAGAGACGTGATTATTGTCATCTCCAGACCCATGTGGTTTTTTTTATTAATCTGGCAATTTACCATTACATTTTATATAGTCCATATCAGTCTTCGGTTCAACCTGAAATATAGTCATCGTCATACAAGCTTCTCGCTTGTATGGTAAATCTTCAACCTCGTCACATAAGCTCCAAATGCTTATGTGGTATATGATAGAGTATGCTATCTTCACGCAGTATGCCATATACTGCAGTTCAAAATTAATTGTTACTATACTATGGCGAGGTTTATGATTTCACACAGTACAACTAGCGCACCGCATCCAATGGCATTCACAGGAGTTGATATATAAATAAAATTGCGCAGCCAACTCATTAAGGTTTACCTATTTGTCAGGTACGCAAGTAAATTCTTTACACAATAGCAAATCCATTTATCTATTCAATGTATATGCATGTATATATAGGAAACTCTAACAAAATTTCAATCTAGTTCAATATTTGATCGAGTTGGCTAAATTTACCTTTTATTCACATGTTGGTTTTATCGTTCCAATATTATTAATTAGTTAAACTAACAATCACACAAAACAACCAACAATCAATTTGTTGATTAACTTTTTCAAATATATAGTTAAAACTACTCATCCCAGGGCGAAAACAATAGTAAAGTAGGAAACAATATGGAAATGCAAAATATGGTGAATATACCTTGCACCAGAGTTAATCAGAGATGTCCACTCTGCAATTGGGATAAGCTCGCTTAATGCTCTCTTCAATTTCCCAAGTACAGTCTTGCGGATCTCCACTCCACTGTACTTTAACTAAGAGAACTTTCTTTTCCTCGGCTGTTTGGTTTCTTTGCTAATAATGTTTATCGGCTCTTGTGACGGCCTGCCCCGCACCAGCCGACATTTCAATGAAAGTGCGCTGTGACAATGTTTAACCAGCTTGGGACAGTCGCCAAAGAAAGGAAAAGAAGGGTATTTGAACTAACAAGGAACATGTAGAATGTCTCATAGCGCAAGGAATAAAATATAATAATAACATACTTGACATAAACAGGTGAGACAATGCATAAGCTAAAAAATAAATATCATAGCAGCGGAAAATCCAAATACACCTTATGTTCCACATTATTATTACAACTTTTAAAAGCAGTCTCTAAAGCAAATAAGGAAGGTACACTACTAATGCCCAAAGTAGTGACCAACAGCGACATAGAGAGAATAAATATAGATAATACGTAGGAGCCTCCTGCTCGTCTCCGGATCAGCTACTCATGCATAACCAGCTAACTTGTCTCTAGTCTGCCCGTTTAAGAGCACCCAGAGTAATAAGAAGAGACATAAAACTCTAGGTTAGACAAAAGTCTGGTATGAGCGATAAGCAGCAAAACATAACAATAACAAGTATACTAAGCCATACCTGAACCTGGACCTACAACCAAAGAGTTATCACAACATACCGCTCAATACTCTAAGGTGCCACTAAACATAAGGTATAAAGATACGAGGTAAGGAGTGTGCATAACATAGTGATGGCAAACAATCAGTCATAGAAACCATCCTCACATCTCTCACTCGGTGTGCAAAGCGTACGATATCCATCACTTTGATCACTAGACCCATCGAGGTAGTGACGGAGTCCAACTTGTATAACTATTGCTACAACCAAGCTTGCCTGATGGAGTCACGACTAAATCCTTACAAATGACCCCACCTCATTGGTCCATAGCCAATAGTCCTACGTAGACCACTATGGACCTGAATCCATCCACATACCCCACACTCCATAGTGATCCAAAGTTACAGACATCGATAACCCCTTTGCACACATCCCGTAGAAAAGTCCAATCATGAAGTTAACTCATTGGTTCCCAACTAGATCCTGAGTTCTACTTCCAATTTGGACTTCCTTTGCATCTCGAGTTTTGGTTGAATTGGAGTTGGTCTTCAGAATAGTCGTCGTGTAGTAGTAATAGCACACGTCCGGTTCGGTTCGAATATGCTTAGTGCTCCAGTCATCATCTGTTCGGTTCGGTCCAATGCTTCCTAGTATGCTCCTGGGTGCGGTTTGGTTTGGTGCTCCCCTTCTAGCTCGGTTCGGTTCGGATGTCTTCTACCTGGGTTTGGCTCGGGTCTCCACATCCGGCTTGGTTCGGATTCTCCTTCGTGGTTTGGATCAGCTCCTTCATTCCTAGCTCCACTTGCGTTGATCCGATCCCACTCCCAAGCTTTAGTCCGATCCGATCTCCATGCCCTTGTTTCTGGTTCGATCTCCACGCCCTTACTTCCGATCCGAACCCAACTCCAACTCTGATGAAAATGGCCTTCCTTCTTGCCAAGCCTCTTGTGCCAAGTTCCGATCCAAATCAAGTCTCCTTGCTCAGTTCCCTTATCCGATCCGAGCCCAATACCCGGTCCGATCCGGTCCGAAACTCTGCACATTTCTACAAGTTTTCCAGCGACTGTTTTACACCATACACGACGTTTTCGACCAATCTAACAGTGCTAATCAATCACAAAGCACACCATATAGTCATAGCAACATGTATAATCAACCACAAACATCAAAACAATAATATGATGTATTAAAATGGATCAAACATAGCCAAAAACACATATTTTCTCCTTAGTCATGTTTAAGCAAAACTAATGATAGGATTAGTAAAACTTAAAAAAATTAAATCAAATTTCTAACAGATGCCTAAAACAATATTTCGAAATTTATAAATATTTTTCCAAAATTTAATCATATTTAAATTCACTAATTATCAATAATTACCCTTAATTAACTTTAATTAGTGAGGAACTATGCAAATCACTCACCTTTGCCACAAATAAAATATCAAATCTGAAATTATCCTCTGTTTAGCGCTGTTCCCAAGGCTACACAGCAGCTCCAATCTTGTTTTGGTGTTGATTTGGCTTCATTTGATGTAGATTAGGCTAATACTTGATTAGAAAGTGGTTAGAGATGATTCTAGAGGTTGGAGGCCTTTGTTGGAGTTCCTAGGAGGTAAATGGCGGCTAGAAAACTGAAATGAAATGAAAAACTAGCTCATTTCAGTCTCCCCATAACCCTAGTCCCGAAATGGGTTATAGGCCCATTCACTAATCACCTCATTTGGCCCGGTTAAACAGTTTTCCATCTTCCAAACCTTATTTCAGTCATATCTCCCAAACGGTAAAACCGTTTTTCGCATATTACCGCTCTAGGGAAAGGTAAACCATCATCAGGATCTAATGGAAGTGGTTTCAGGGTCAAAACTCCTTTCCAATCAATAGTATGGCCAAAACAAGATCAGCTAGGGGAAAAACGGTCATTTAAAAATCGGCAAAAATCATGAACATGGGAAATGGCCCCAATAGTCGTCTCTCAAAGTTACATGACCATATGACTTCGTATGTGAAAGAAATAAATATTCTACAATCCTTCGATGCGTAGAATGCGGGTTGTTACATTCACCCCCTTAAGAAATTTTATCCTCAAAATTCCCTAACCCAAAACATACAAAGTATCTGGCATGCCTACCAATCATTAACAAAACAATAAAGCACACAAAACAACACAACAAGCCTATCCTAGCATGCGGTTTACTAACAAGGGAGTACTATACCGATATAAAAATCTTACCAGGCAAAGAGTTCTGAATACTTCCTCTTTATGTTCTCTTATGTTTCCCAAGTACGGTCTTCCTCATCATCACTCCACTGGACTTTGACTAGTTTCACCAGCTTCCTTCGAAGCTGCTTCGTATCGATCCCAACAATATTCATAGGCCTGCGGTTCCCAACCGCCTCGGGTTCAACCTCGATATCGTCCAATTGATCCGGTGAAATAGTCATATCGGGGTCGTGCACGAATTTCCTTAACTGGGAAACATGAAATATGTTATGAATTCCTACCATCTTCTCTGGTAATTCAACTTTATATGCCGAATTCCCAATTTGCTCGAGAACTGGGAATGGCCCAACAAATCTTGGTGTTAACTTGCCTCTCCTGCCAAATCGAATCACGCTCTTTAACGGAGAAATCTTAACAAACACCAAGTCGCTAGTGGAGAATTTCAATTCTCTTCTCCTCTTATCAGCATAACTCTTCTGTCTATCTTGGGCAGCCTTCATTCGCTGTTGAATAATCTTGATCTTGTTTGAAGTTTCTCTTATCACATCTGGTCCAAGCACAAACTTCTCACCAGATTCTAACCAACATGATGGTGAGTTACACGGTCTTCCATACAAAGCTTCGAATGGAGCCATACTAATACTGGACTGATAACTATTATTATGTGCGAACTCCACTAGATGTAAATGGTCATCCCATGATCCACCAAAATCCAATATACAAGCTCTTAAGAGGTCTTCTAATATTCGATTCACCCTCTCTGTCTGACCGTCGGTTTGAGGATGATACGCGGTACTGAGATGTAATTCTGATCCTAACGCCTCTTGTAAGCTCTTCTAAAATCCACTAGTAAACAACGGATCTCGGTCACTCACAATGCTTTTAGGTACTCCATGAAATCTCACTACCCATTTCATATATAGCTCAGCTAACTTAGCTGCCGTCCTATTCGAATTAACGGGTATAAATCTTGCACTCTTGGTCAATCGGTCCATAATCACCCAAATGATATCATGGCCCGACCTAGTCCTTGGTAATCCATCAATGAAATCAATTGAGACTTGTTCCCATTTCCATTCTGGAACTTCTAATGGTTGCAACAAACCACTAGCCTTCTTTTGCTCAGCTTTAACTAGCTGGCAATTCATGCATTTGGATATAAACTTCCCAACGTATCTTTTCATCCCTTCCCAGTAGTAGGTCTGCTTCATGTCTCGGTACATCTTATTACAACCAGGGTGTATAGTCAGTTTTTAGTTATGACATTCTCTTAGCACTTCATCTCTCAATCCATTCACGTTGGGTACGGCTAATTTTCCATTCTTTCGAAGCCATCCATCTCGATCAAGCCCATACTTGTTCGTCTCCTCATCGATACCCATCTCTAACTTGGAGATGACTTCTAATAGGTTAGGATCGTCCCTCTGGCTGGAACCAATCCTCTTAATCAAAGTGGATCTGATCATCAAACTTGCTAACATTTCTGGATCCAATTCGCACTTTGGTCTGAAATCATACCCAGCGATGTACTTCAGTTTCTTCCACTCCAGAACCATAGCCCCTAAACTGGCATGTCTTCTACTCAATGCATCAGCCACCGCATTGCCCTTTCCTGGTGTATATGCGATGTCGAAATCATAGGAAGCCAAGAATTCGAACCACCTTTGCTGTCGGAGATTTAGATCCTTCTGAGAGAAAAGATACTTTAACGATTTGTGATCGGTAAACAACTCGAATCTTTCTCCCAAGAGAAAATGTCTCCACATCTTCAATGCGAACACGATCGCTACAAATTTCAAATCATGGGTAGAATATCTTTTCTCGTGCGGAATCAGTTACCGACTAGCATAAGCTAAAACCCTACCTCCTTGCATCAATACAACACCTAACCCGGTACCACATGCATCGGTATATACTATCATCTCCATTCCCCTTAGGAATGACTAACACTGGTGCACATGTCAACTTTTTCTTTAGGCTCTTGAATGCATTCTCGCACTTTTCGTCCCAGACGAGAGCTTGATTCTTCTTGGTCAACTAAGTCAATGGTGCTGCTATCTTGGAGAAGTCTTGAATAAACTTACGATAATATCCAGCTAATCCCAAGAAACTTCTTATGTCCGTTGCATTCTTGGGCATAGACCAATCTTGTACCGTGCCACCTTCCATGGTAATACCATTCTCTGAAACAACATGGCCCAAGAATCTCACTTCCCTCCTACAGAAGTGACACTTAGAGAACTTTGCTTTCAATTGGTGTTTTCTCAACAACTCCATCACTATCTTCAAATGTTCCTTGTGTTCTTCCTCTGTTCTCGAATAAACAAGTATATCGTCCACGAACACAAGAACAAACTTATTCAACTGATCTCTGAATATCCTATTCATAAGATCCACAAAATATGCTGGTGCATTGGTCAACCCGAATGGCATGACCAACCACTCATAGAATCCAGACGGCGTCCGAAAGGCCGTTGTAGCTATACTCTCAGCTTCCACTCTAAGATGATGAAAACCTGTCGCGAGATCCAACTGGGAAAACACTCTCGCGCCACTCAACTGATCAAACAAATCATCTATCCACGGTAGAGGATACTTATTCTTCCTCGTCGCTTTTTTCAGCTCGCGGTAGTCCACACACAATCGAAGGGAACCATCTGCCTTGGTAGCAAACACAACTGGTGCTCCCCACTCAGAAACACTCCTTCTGATAAATCCCTTCTTCAAAGATCGCTTACTTGCACCCCGAGCTCTCGCTGCTCCCTTGGTGCCATACGACAAAGTGGCATCACTATAGGTCTGGCATCTTTCACTAAGTCGATACGGAACTCAATCTCTCGGTGTGGTGGAAGTCCGGTCACTTCCTCGAAGACGTCTGGATACTGGCAAGCCACGGGCACATCTGACAACTCATCATGCGGGATGTCAAGGGAATTTAGTAAATTAGCCATTACCTCATCACTAAATAGACCACCTAACACTACCCTCCGCCCATCATCCGCTCTAACTGTCACCAAAAAGCCCTCACAATCTAGCACCACCCCGTATCTTTAGAGCCAATCGACTCCCAAAATAAAGCCAAACCCAGTAAAGCCCAAAATAAAGCAATCATAAACAAACATGCATCCGTGACTCGATAAGACCACATTATGACAAATCATACAAAGGCTAGTCGAACCACCAATCGGGTTCGTCACTTCTAAAGGTCTATCAACTGTCTCGGGTTCCAATCCCAACCTATCTACTAGGTCACTAGATATGAAGGAACGGGAAGCTCCGGTATCAAACAATACTCGAACAACAACATCATAAACAGAAAGCATAAATTGAATGACGACATTCTTTCCTTTCTCCGCTGAAGTTGGGGCATTCGACGAAGAAGGAACAACATTGATAGCATATTCTTTCACAATATGCTTTTCTTTAGGGGGTTGGGACACTTATTCTTGTGATGTTCCACTTGGCCACAGTTGAAGCACTTCCTATCTGCTGGCTTGGCCCGACATTCTTTGGCATAATGGCCCTTCTTACCACAGCTGAAGCACTCAACATCCTTCTTATTCTTTTTCTTCTGGCCATCCTTGGTCTGATTCTGCTTTCTCTTATTCTGAGAACCATTCTTGCCTCCACCGCTTGCTTGCGGCTTTGGCTCTTCTATAGATGCAACCTCAGTCTTCGACTTAGGTTGTAGACTCTCTGATCTCAAAGCTTTCCCCACAATTGACTCAAATGTATCATCGATATGCTTTATAAGCCTTTCCCCCAAGTACTGATCTAAGCCTATTATGAACTTTTCATTTTTCTTCTCAGCAGTATCGATAAAGGATAATCCATATTTCGATAGAGTATCGAACTCTGCAATGTACTGCGAGACTTCCTTACTATTCTGCTTAAGTTCCAGAAATTTCCTAAACAACTCTGACTTCTGGGCAGCTGGAATAAACTTGTCGCTAAAACAAGTCTTAAACTTGTCCCAAGTAATCTGATTATCGGGAGTAGCTGCCTATATAGCAATCCACCAATTCATCGCCCGTCCTTGCAGCTAACGGGATGCTAGCTTTCTCTTCATCGCATCCTCGATACCCAAGTCTTCGTGTAACACCCCACCTCCGTTAAGGTCACTCACAAAGGGAATGCCTTAACTTTGATAGAGCATTTTAGTAGACAGAACAGAAATTTACAAGACAGATAAAGCAGTACATGAAAAATTTATAACTTTATTACAACAGGAACAGAAATAAGTTTGGTTACATCTTTTCAAATCACAATATCAGAATTCAAGTACAAAATATCGGTCTTGTACAAAAGCCTTCAAAATGCATAGTTTTTAAAGTCATAATCCCCAAGATAAACTGCCGTGGAAAGATAGAGCCAAAGCCAAGCAATATTTTAAACACTTCAAGCAGAGAGAATCTGAATCAAGCTCCTATGTTTCTACCCTAAGCACCTGGGGGGATGGAAAGAAAAGAGGCGAAATAAACTAGGTCAGACATAAGTCTGGTGAGTCCAGTGACTTTCAGTATATAAACAGATAATAGTATCATGACATGTTAATAAACTGGATGAGAGATAACCGCAACAGGAATAACAGGTTAACAGAAGAAACAAAATGATATAAGCTAAGCTAAGCTTTTTACTTCTCTGCACTAATACTAGTATAACAGGATTAGGTGTTACCCTAATGTCCAAACCGAAAAAGAAACGGAAACAGAATAATCTCTACATAAGCAGAATGCTAGTAGTGGGCTTTTACCACCCGAAGTGATAGAAAGTACAGAAGCAGAATACTAATAATGGGTCTTTACCACCTCAACAGACAAAAGGTACGGAAACGGAATCAGAAACGGAATCAGAGTCGGAAACAGAATAATCCCTATGGAAACAAAATGTTAGAATTAGGTGTACACTAGTAATGGGCATTTACCACCCAACAGACGGCACCAGGCAGAAACAGACAGGTGTTGCCACCCAACAAAAATAGACGGTACCAACAGAAACAGACAGAACTAAGTGTACCCTAAGTCCCACCCCCAAGCGATCGGCTCCCTAATACATAAATACTCTGTGTAGGCCCCACAGTAGGGTGTATCACTCCCTAAAGTGGCAACCTATCGGCACAGACCTATTTACATATGTCATGGTGTCTTACATTCTCAGAGTAGACCTGATCTATGCACGCACATAACCCGGTGGGAATGCGCCATCAACACCCCTCGCCATTTTCAAAATGAACTGCTTATAATTAGTTCAGTAAGCGTGCCCGGACCCCTACATAGTGTGGTGTCAAAGTTTTGATACAAGAAAGGGTTACTGTCTAATATGGGTCCCAAACAAAAGATGACACAAGTATTTCCCCTCCTAACCTTGTGTCCCCAGACTAACAGATTTCAGATTAACTTGTTTACAAGTTTCAGACATATAGAGTTCAGATGTACTAGTCACAGATCAGACAATCAAGTTAACAAGTTTTTAGAGCTACGGATCAGATATACAGATTAACAAGTTCTCAGACTAACGGATCAGATATACAGATTAACAGGCTTACAGATTGTTTTACCTAACCTTGTATTGGGCCTACAAATTTACAAACCGGGTTTATTAGATTCATCAGACCAATTGTTTTAACCCTATCCACCCAACACGTTTTAGGTATCGTATTTATCTTAGATTTGCATTAATTAATTATTAATGCACAGACCTCTCACATTAAGTCAGTAGCTTGTGGCCGCTGGATATGCCGGGCGGTTCCGGGCAGACTTCTGCCACAAACCAGACCTAACCTCGTGTCTAAGCATATTTTAGTTATGCCTACGAGCTCTCACATTAGACTGACAGTTTGCGGTCGCTGGTTAAGCCGGTTGGTTCCGGGTAGGCTTCTACCGCAAACGGAGTCTAACCTCGTGTAATAGCCACTTTACAGAAAATATCAGACTAATTATGTCTATTTAGCAGATTTAACTTCTTTACAAGTTACGGCAGATTATCCAAAGTTCTATTAACATGTTTTGCTCAATTTTAGATCGAGCGTCCAATTTATAATTATTCAGCTTTCAATAGATTAAGCAATTCAAAAGATTTAGTAGATAACAATTTTAGCAGATTAGGCAATTCAGCAGATTAGGCAATTCAACAGATTAAACAGATAACAGATTTAGCAGATTAGGCAATTCAATAGATTAAGCAGATAACAGATTTAGCAGATTAGGCAATTCAACAGATTTAGCAGATAACAGATTAGGCAATTCAGCAGATTTAACGGATTAAATATTTCTTAAAGTTCTATTTACATATCTTGCCTAAATTTACATACCTAAATCATGGTCATAATTCATAATACGACATATGCCCCAAATTTTAATTAAACTTTGCACAGTACAGAATATTCTCTATAAAGTCCCAAACAATATGAATTTTTGCCAAATTATAGCCTATGATGCCAAATATCCTAAAATCCATATTTAGGCGCATTCACATTAATCGTTAGCCTATTTTAATATAGATCTTTACGCCTAAGTCACATATTTCTTTTTTTCTCTTTTAAAGTCATAGATCGTGATATAAAATATGCCCCAAAAATCTAGATCTTAAATTTTAATCATGTATTAAGTCCTCAAAACCAGATCTTGCATTATAATATACATTATATTCCAAATCCCAAGTCATATGCTATCATATAATAATTCTTCTTCCAAATCACAGTCTTTTATACATAGTATGCACTTATTCTAGATCTTAATTTACAACCTATGTTCTTTTCTCAAATCAGTCACAGATCAGTCATGTCCAATTATGCAATATTCATTATTTGTCCCAAAATTAGCGTTTATGCATTAATCTCTTATGATATTTGGCGCAGGCTCGTATTAGCCTGGCTATAGAACAGAAAGAAAAAGGAGATACAGAATAGTCACAGAAAAACAGATCTGACAGATAAGAATATACATAACCTCAGATTCAGATTTATAATCATGCCCATATCATAATAAAAGTTTATATCTGAAAATAACTGTACTCACTAAAAGGGAACGATTCTTGTATTCTGGAATCTGTATTCTGACACTGAATAGCGTGTGGCGTAGACTATCGATTAGATTTGATTCTCTTTTAATTCTATTCAGATTGGAAGAAGATGCACTAGTCCTAGTTTTGATTCTAGCAGAGTAGAGACACCATTTTTATTTTTAATTAGAATAGAGGCAGAGTATAGGCATAATGAAATTGTGTGGAGAGAAAGATGGGATTGGGGGTGTTTAAATAGGTTAGAGCTAACGAATCCGGTCAGAAAGGCGTCTAAATATAGAAAAATGGATCTGTCCACGGATCTGGGAATAGGGGGGAGGTCGACCCTAGGGTCGACCCTAGTGTCGACCTGTTTAGCCAGGTCGACCCCCAAGTTGACCCTAGTGTCGACCTGGGTCCTGGGCGGGAATTTTCCCGCCCAGCCCAGGTGTCTGTTTTGAATTTTGAATTTCGGGCTGATTTTTACTGAAACTTCTAAAGGCCATATCTCCTTCATACGGAGTCCGATTTACACAAACTTGGACTCTATTCCAAGAAGAATTTCGAGGAGAACGCAATGGAGTAACCCATTTTCCTTAATTCTCACATTTAAAATTAATTATACTCTGCTTTGTTACTCTTGTGTTCACAGAAAATACGGGGTGTTACATTCTCCCCTCCTTAAAGGATTTCGTCCCCGAAATCTTCAAGTTAGGAAGAATGTGTCCTACCATCCAATCACCCATCTACTCAACCATCATCCACAAGCATCCATTGTCCTTAGAAAACTTCTAATGTTGTATGAACATATGCAAAAGTGTGTGTATATGTTACTTATCTAATGCAAAGATCTGGCGGTCCACTGATTCAGTTGACCTCCTTAATGCGAATTATGTCAGTGCCATGAGTCCAACATGT
Source organism: Allium sativum (assembly GCA_030737875.1). Lineage (NCBI taxonomy): Eukaryota > Viridiplantae > Streptophyta > Magnoliopsida > Asparagales > Amaryllidaceae > Allium > Allium sativum. The sequence goes on along the minus strand of CM060919.1, from coordinate 795,053,913 downwards.
ATGCAATTTTCCTATTTGATACATATCGTTTCTATATGAGCGCACAACCGTTCATTCATATGCAACATCCATGTGCTGAGTCAACCATTTTGCATCCATAAAATTTTAAAATGCACACACATCCATATGCAGTATGAGAGTGTTTTTGAGTCGATCTAGTGCCTATTGTGTGTATATGCATCAACGAGCAACCACTAGCAACCACTTGCATCCACTTGCAACCATCAAACATAACATGTCTCAAACACATGTTTACACCCATTAGTTTCTACCTAAAGGTCGAAGATTAGATCGATATGATACAACTGAGTGATGGAAGCAAGTATAATTAAAACAAAAGCTTTGTTCCTATCAGACATCGGTTTAAGAGAATAACCCCCTAAGTATCAACCCCAAAGACCGAAATCAACATCAGATTGACACTCAGAGAATCACCTCCATTAAACAAATGTTCAACTGGAAATCTACTTCATGCTTTGAGTAAAAACCCCTATCCTTTTCAGAAATATTCAGATACTTACAGACTACCGGTACATATCAGAATATCAAATGATTCTTAGGAAACTAAGCATGTTAAAAACCCAGAATGTATGCGTCATAGTCAACTTAACGCCCAACACAGATACCTTCAAACCCCAACTTATCACAAACAGATGAGCCGTAACCCTCATGGGGTTTGAGATTATAGCGGAACAAGAAACAAGACAAGTATTAAAGTGCAGAGTTTCAATTACAGAATCAAAATGCCAGAATCAGAAAGAGTTTTTTAACTCCACAATCAGATAAGGAGATTAATCCCTCTACAGAAAGTTTTACTATTTCTACCCTATCCACGAGCCTCGAGGGTATTCGCCTGTCCTCCAGAAGTTGGTCCTGCCCTCTGTCCTTGTCCTCGTTTCTTTGGGCAGTCCCTAGTGAAGTGCCCGATTTCTCCACAGTTGAAGCAAGTGCCCTTTCTCTTTCTGCAATCCTTGTTCAGATGGGTTGAGCTTCCACAAGTAAAGCACTTCTTCTCCTTCTTATCTTCAGTCTTCTCATCCTTCTTTTGTGTTTCCTTTTTGGGCCCCGCCTTCTTGTTCTGTGGTCCTTCAAGTTTCTCTTCCTTCTTCTTACTTTTGGTTTCCTCTTCATGCATCAATGCCATGTCAACTAATTTCTCGAAGATAGCCCCCATAGGAATGTGGGACATTGCCAATCCATGTAGTGGCTTGTTCAAACCTTTAGCAAACCTTAGTGCCTTCTTATGTGGTGTATTTACCAAATCTAAGTCGAATCTCGCCAATTGATTAAACTTGTTGACGTACTCTCTCACTAACAAATTTCCCTGCTTCAACGCCAAGAACCTCTCTACGAATAGACTCTCTTTCGCTCATGAGAGAAATTTCATCTCGAACCTATACCTGAAATCCATCCATCTCTCTACCGGACGCTCTACGTTTGTGACCTCCCACCAAAATGAAGCTTCGTCCTTAAGCAACCATACTGCCAACTGTATCTTCTTCCTATCGTCCACCTCAAAGATAACGAACAAATCCTCAGTTTCTTTGAGCCAGTTCCTTTCTTCCATGAAGGATTCAGTTCCATTAAAGTTCTTCCCACCCATGGCTCGAAAGTCTCTACATATCTTCGGGAAAGTATTCACGGGCGGAGGAGGAGGAGGAAACGCTGCAGCTGGGGGAGGAGGAACTTCTGTTGGGCCCGCATCATTAGCCCTAGCTTCTAGGTACCTCCGGAACCAGCCAGGTATCGGTACACCCTCCAGAAGGTTAAGATCCCCAGACATGCTGAAACGAAAGAAAAGGAAAGATTCAAAACAAAGGATAGAAAGACAGGCATATGGCTTTGGGGATTATGCTTTTCAAAATAAACTCTACTTTTGAAAATACTTCCTTTTTAAAATCTTTTTGAAAATAGTTTTCAAATTTTTTTATCAAATCTGGTAACCTTCAGCTCTGATACCAAGTGTAACACCCCACCTCCGTTAAGGTCACTCACAAAGGGAATGCCTTAACTTTGATGGAGCGTTTTAGTAGACAGAGCAGAAATTTACAAGATGGATAAATCAATACTTGAAAAATTTATAACTTTATTACAACAGAAACAGAAATAAGTTTGGTTACATCTTTTCAAATCACAATATCAGAATTCAAGTACAAAATATCGGTCTTGTACAAAAGCCTTCAGAATGCATAGTTTTTAAAGTCATAATCCCCAACATAAATTGCCATGGAAAGATAGAGCCAAAGCCAACAATACTATAAGCACTTCAAGCAGAGAGAATCTGAATCAAGCTCCTACGTTTCCACCCTAAGCACCTTGGGGGGGGGAACAGAAAGAAAAGAGGCGAAACAAACCAGGTCGGACATAAGTCTGGTGAGTCCAGTGACTTTCAGTATATAAACAGATAATAGTATCATGACATGTTAATAAAACTAGATGAGAGGTAACCGCAACAGGAATAACAGATTAACAGAAGAAACAGAATGATATATGCTAAGCTAAGCTTTTCACTTCTCTGCACTAATACTAGTATAACAGGATTAGGTGTTACCCTAATGTCCAAACCGAAACGGAAACTGTATAATCTCTACACAAACAGAATGTTAGTAGTGGGCTTTTACCACCCGAACAGACAGAAGGTACAGAAGCAAAATACTAATAATGGGCCTTTACCACCCAACTAATGGGCCTTTACCACCCCAACAGACAGAAGGTACGGAAACGGAATCAGAAACGGAATCAGAGACGGAAGCAGGATAATCCCTACAGAAACAGAATGTCAGAATTAGGTGTACACTAGTAATGGGCCTTTACCACCGCAATAGACAGTACCACGTAGAAACAGACAGGTGTTGCCACCCAATAGAAATAGCTGGTACCAAAAGAAATAGACAGAACCAAGTGTACCCTAAGTCCTAACCCCAAGCGATCAGCTCCCTAATACAATTATACCCTGTATCGGCCCCATAGTAGGGTGTATCCTCCCTAAAGTGGCAACCTATTGGCACAGACCAATTTACAGATGTCACGGTGTCTTACATCCTCAGAGTAGACAGGATCTATGCACGCAAATAACCCGGTTGGAATGCGCCATCAACATCCCTCGCCATTATCAGAATGAACCGCTTATAATTAGTTCGGTAAGCGTGCCCGGACCCATACATAGTGTAGGATCAAAGTTTTGATACCAGAAAGGGTTACTGACTAATATGGGTCCCAACCAATAGATGACACAAGTATTTCCCCTCCTAACCTTGTGTCCCTAGACTAACATATTTCAGATTAACTTTTTACAAGTTTCAGACATACAGAGTTCAGATCTACTAGTTCACTGATCTGACAATCAAGTTAACAAGTTTTCAGAGCTACGGATCATATATACAGATTAACAAGTTCTCAGACTAACGGATCAGATATATAGATTAACAGGCTTACATATTATTTTACCTAACTTTGTATTGGGCCTACAGATTTACAAACCGGGTTATTAGATTCATCAGACCAATTGTTTTAACTCTATCCACCCAACATGTTTAAGGTATCGTATTTATCTTATATTTGCATTAATTAATTATTAATGCACACACCTCTCACATTAGGTCAGTAGATTGTGGTCGCTGGATATGTCGGGCGGTTCCGGGCAGACTTCTGCCACAAGCCAGACCTAACCTCGTGTCTAAGCATATTTTAGTTATGCCTACGATCTCTCACATTAGACTGACAGTTTGCGGTCGCTGGTTAAGCCAGTTGGTTCCGGGAAGGCTTCTACCGCAAACGAAGTCTAACCTCATGTCATAACCACTTTACAGGAAATATCAGACTAATTATGTCTATTTAGCATATTTAACTTCTTTACAAGTTACGGCAGATTATCCAAAGTTCTATTAACATGTTTTGCTCAATTTTAGATCAAGCCTCCAATTTATAATTATTCAGCTTTCAACAGATTAAGCAATTCAACAGATTTAGCAGATAACAATTTCAGCAGATTAGGCAATTCAGCAGATTTAGCAGATTAGGCAATTCAACAGATTAAGCAGATAACAGATTTAGCAAATTAGGCAATTCAACAGATTAAGCAGATTAGGCAATTCAACAGATTTAGCAGATAATAGATTAGCAGATTAGGCAATTCAGTAGATTTAACGGATTAAATATTTCATAAAGTTCTATTTACATATCTTGACTAAATTTACATACATAAATCATGGTCTTAATTCATAATACGACATATGCCCCAAATTTTAATTAAACTTTGCATAGTACAGAATATTCTCTAAAAAGTCCCAAACAATATGAATTATGCCAAATTATAGCCTATGATGCCAAATATCCTAAAATCCATATTTAGGCGCATTCACATTAATAGTTAACCTATTTCAATATAGATCTTTACGCCTAAGTCACATATATCTTTTTTTTTCTCTTTTCAAGTCATAGATCGTGATATAAAATATGCCCCAAAAATCTAGATCTTAAATTTTAATCATGTATTAAGTCCTCAAAATCAGATCTTACATTATAATATGCATTATATTCCAAATCCTAAGTCATATGCTATCATATAATAATTCTTCTTCCAAATCACAGTCTTTTATACATAGTATGTACTTATTCTAGATCTTAATTTACAACCTATGTTCTTTTCTCAAATCAGTCACAGATCAGTCATGTCCAATTAATCAATATTCATTATTTGTCCCAGAATTAGCGTTCATGCGTTAATCTCTTATGAGATTTGGTGCAGGCTCGTAGTAGCCTGGCTATAGAACAGAAAGAAAAAAGAGATACAGAATAGTCACAGAAAAACAGATCTGACAGATAAGAATATGCATAACCTCAGATTCAGATTTATAACCATGCCCAGATCATAATAAAAGTTTATATCTGAAAATAAATGTACTCACAAAAAGGGAACGATTCTTGTATTCTGGAATCTGTATTCTGACACTGAATAGCGCTCCTTTGGCATAGACTATCGATTAGATTTGATACTCTTTTAATTCTATTCAGATTGGAAGAAGATGCACTAGTACTAGTTTTGATTCTAGCAGAGTAGCGACGCCATTTTTATTTTTAATTAGAATAGAGGCAGAGTATAGGTAGAATTAAATTGTGTGGAGAGAAAGCTAGGTTTGGGGGTGTTTAAATAGGTTAGAGCTCACGAATCCGGTCAGAAAGGCGTCTAAATACAGAAAAATGCATCTGTCCATGGATCTGGGAATAGGGGGGAGGTCGACCCTAGGGTCGACCCTAGTGTCGACCTGTTTAGCCAGTTCGACCCCCAGGTCGACCCTAGTTTCAACCTGGGTCCTGGGCGGGAATTTTCCCGCCCAGCCCGGGTGTCTGTTTTGAATTTCAAATTTTGAATTCCAGGCTGATTTTTACTGAAACTTCTGAAGGCCATATCTCCTTCATACGGAGTACGATTTACGCAAACTTGGACTCTATTCCAAGCAGAATTTCGAGAAGAACGCAATGGAGTAACCCGTTTTCCTTAATTCTCAATTTTAAAATTAATTATACTCTGATTTTTTACTCTTATGTTCACAGAAAATAAGGGATGTTGCACTTCGAAGATACGCTCACAGCTATCCAACCAATCTTGAACATCCGTGACCGATTCCGTTCCGTGGAATGGCTTTCCACCAAGACTAGTGTAATCTATGCATAGCTTGGCGAAATCGGCCCTAGGCGCTTGCACCGTTGCACCACCACCATTAGCAGCATTAGGAACTGCCCTCTAAACGTCCCTAAGCATCTCTCTCATGAAGTCAGTGAACATAGTCCTCAAGTCAGGAGCATTCCCATTATTTCCTCCCCTACCAGCACCCCTCGCATATCGGCTCATCGTTCAATCTGTAAAGAGAAATGATTAACCATTCTCTTTGTGGTGTCAGTGCAGTGCGACTTCATCCTTAACTATACTAATAGTGTGTGTATATATATAGCTTTTGAAAACAAAAATAATAACAAATACGCACTCTCATATACGTATTATCTCTCCCTGGTGTCTTTCCCTAGGTTAGCTACACAACCTAGAGCTCTGATGCCAAATGTGATGGCCCGCCCCGCACCAGCCGACATTTCAATGAAAGTGCGCTGTACCAATGTTTAACCAGCACGGGACGGTCGCCAAAGAAAGGAAAAGAAGTGTATTTTAACTAATAAGGAACCTGTAGAATGTATCACAGCGCAAGGAATAAAATATAATAATAACATACTTGACATAAAATAGGTGAGACAGTGCATAAGCTGAAAACTAAACATCATAGCAGCGGAAAATCCAAATACAGCTTATGTTCCACATCATTATTATTACAACTTTTGAAAACTGTCTCTAAAGAAAATAAGGAAGGTACACTACTAATGCCCAAAGCAGTGACCAGCAGCGACACAGGGAGAATATATGTAGATAATAAGTAGGAGCCTCATGCTCGTCTCCGGATCAGCTACTCGTGCATAACCAACAAACCTGTCTCTAGTCGGCCCGTTTAAGAGCACCCAGAGTAATAAGAAGAGACATAAAATTCTGGGTAAGAGAAAAGTATGGTATGAGCGATAAGCAGCAAAACAGAACAATAACAGGTATACTAAGCCACCTGAACCTGGACGTGCAACTAAAGAGTTAGCACAACATACCGCTCAATACTCTAAGGTGCCACTAAGCATAAGGTATAAAGATACGGGGTGGGGGTGTGCATGACATAGTGATGGCAAACAATCAATCATAGCAACCATCCTCACATCTCTCACTCGGTGCGTAAAGCATGCGATATCCACTACTTTGATCACTAGACCCATCGAGGTAGTGATGGAGTCCAACTTGTATAACTATTGCTACCACCAGGCTTGCCCCATGGAGTCACGAATAAATCCTTACAAATGACCCCACCTCATTGGTCCATAGACAATAGTCCTACCTAGGCCACTGTGGCCCTGAATCCATCCACATACCCCACACTCCATAGTGATCCAAAGATATAGACATCGATAACCCCTTTGCACACGTCCCATAGCAAAGTCCAATCATGAAGTTAACTCGTTGGTTCCCAACTGGATCATGAGTTCTACTTCGTATTTGGACTTCCTTTGCATCTCGGGTTTTGGTCAAATTGGAGTTGGTCTTCAGAAAAGTCATCGCGTAGTAGTAATAGCACACATCCGGTTCGGCTCGAATATGCTTAATGCTCCAGTCATCATCGGTTCGGTCCAATGCTTCCTAGTATGCTCCTGGGTGCGGTTCGGTTTGGTGCTCCCTTTCTAGCTCGGTTCGGTTCGGATGTCTTCGACCTGGGTTCGGCTCGGGTCTCCCCATCCGGTTCGGTTCGGATTCTCCATCGTGGTTGGGCTCAGCTCCTTCATTCCTAGCTCCACTTGCGTCGATCCGATCCCACACCCTAGCTTCAGTCCGATCCGATCTCCATGCCCTTTTTTCCGATCCGATCTCCACGCCCTTACTTCCCATTCGAACCAAATTCCAACTCTGATGAAAATGGTCTTCCTTCCTGCCAAGCCTCTTGTGCCAAGTTCCGATCCATATCGAGTCCCCTTGCTCAGTTCCCTTATCCGAACCGGGCCCAATACCCGATCTGATCCGGTCTGAAACTCTGCACATTTCCTGCAACTTTTTTAACGACTGTTTTACGCCATACAATGGCATTTTCGACCAATCTAACAATTCTAATCGATCACAAAGCACACCATACAGTCATAGCAACATTTATAATCAACCACAAACATCAAAACAACAATATGATGTATTAAAATGGATCAAACATAGCCAAAAACCCATATTTTCCCCTTAATCATGTTTAAGCAAAACTAATGATAGGATTAGTAAAACTTAACCAAATTAAACCAAATTTCTAACAGAGGCCTAAAACAATATTATGAAATTTATAAATATTTTTCCAGAATTTAATCATGTTTAAATTCACTAATTATCAATAATTACCCTTAATTAACCTTAATTAGTGAGGAACTATGCAAATCACTCACCTTTGCCACAAATAAAATATCAAATCTGAAATTATCCTCTATTTGGCGTTGTTCCCAAGGCTGCGCAGCAGCTCCAATCTTGTTTTGGTGTTGATTTGGCTTGATTTGACGTAGATTAGGCTAATACTTGATTAGAAAGTGATTAGAGATGATTCTAGAGGTTGGAGGCCATTGTTAGGGTTCCTAGGAGGTAAATGGCGGCTAGAAAACTGAAATGAAATGAAAACCTAGCTCATTTCAGTCTCCCCATATCCCTAATCCCGAAATGGGTTATGGGCCCATTCACTAATCACCTCATTTGGCCCGGTTAAGCAGTTTTTCATCTTCCAAACCTTATTTCAGCCAAAGCTCCCAAACGGTAAGTCCGTTTTTCACATATGACCATCTACCGAAAGGTAAACCATCATCCGGATCTAATGGAAGTGGTTTCAGGTCAAAACTCCTTTCCAATCAAAAGTTATGGCCAATAGAAGATCAACTTGGGGCAAAACAGTCATTTAAAAATCGGCAAAAATCGTGAACATGGGAAATGACCTCAGTAGTCGTCTCCCAATGTTACATGACTATAAAACTTCGTATGTGAAAGAAATAAATATTCTACGATCCTTCGATGCGCAGAATGCGGGTCATTACAGCTCTCTTCTCACAACTTATTCTGAAGTAATTTCCAATTCATGTTGTGCGGCTTCTTCCACAATCGGTTCCGGATCATGCACATGCTTCTAAGTTGAGATATGTGAAATACATCATGTACACAAGGCAACCAGTCAGGTAATTGAACTATATAAGTGAGAGTTCCAATCTGTTCAAGTACAAGGAATAGACCAATAAATTTGGGTGCCAACTTCCCAGTTTTGCCAAATCTAACTACTCCCCTCATCGGAGAAACTCGTAGATACACATAGTCACCAACAGAAAAAGCCAAATCCCTTCTTCTAGAGTCTGCATAGCTCTTCTGTCGGCTTTGAGCGGTTTGTAATCGTTTCTTGATGAAATCGACTTTGTCCGAAGCTTCGTGAATCACATTTGGTCCCAATACAAGTCAATTGCCAGGTTCTATCCAACAAGCGGGAGATCTGCACGGTCGACCATACAGTGCTTCGAGTGGCGACATTTTCAGGCTTTCTTGGTAGCTGTTGTTGTACAAGAACTCAGCCAAATGCAAGTGGTCCTCCCATGATCCACCAAAATCTATAATACAAGCTCGTAGTAAGTCTTCTAGTACGCGATTCACCCTCTCAGTCTGGCCATCTTTTTGAGGGTGATAAGCGGTGCTCAAATTCATTTTGTTCACAACTCTGTTTGGAATGCTTTACAGAATTTACTAGCAAAAATTGGGTCACGATCACTAACTATGCTAATGGGGACTCCATGTAGCTTAACGATCTCTTTGAAATAAATCTGCGCCAGACTTTGAGCGGTTCTATTGGATCTAACAGGTATGAAATGGGCGGTCTTGATGAAACGATCTACGATCACCCAAATATTGTCATTTCCCTTCTTGGTTCGGGGAAAACCATTTATGAAGTCCATGGAAATATGCTCCCACTTACAATTTGGAATATCCAACAGTTGTAACAATCCGGCGAGTTTCTGTTGATCGCTTTTTACTTGTTGACAAGTAAAACACTTGCTAACATATATTGAAACGTCCCTTTTCATCGCCTTCCACCAGAATGTTCGCTTGAGATCGTTATACATTTTGCTCACACCTGGATGGATACTCAGCTTGGACTTGTGACATTTGTCTAACATTTCTCTTTTGAGCTCGGGGATGTCGGGAACACAAATTCTTCCTTTCAATCTCAGAATCTCATTGTTATCAATTTGAAAACTTGAGGGTTCGCCTTTCTGAAGTCTTTTGATCATCTCCTTAATAAAATTATCGTCTCTCTGAAGAACAGATATTCTGTCAATCAAGGAAGTCGTAATAATAAGACTGGCGATGATTACATTCTTCCTACTAAGCGCATAAGCCACAACATTGGCTTTCCCTGGAGTGTACAAAATCTCAAAATCGTATGCTGCAAGAAATTCTAGCCAACGCTGCTGTCTCAATTCATGTCTTTCTGGGTGAAAAAATACTTCAACGACTGATGATCTGTATATAGCTCGAACTTCTCACCCAATAGAGAGTGTCTCCAGATTTCCATAGCAAACACGATGGATAAAATTCAAGACTATTAGTTGCATAATTCTTCTCATGCGGCTTCAACTGATGGCTAGCATAAGCAACAACTTGGCCTCTTTGCATTAATACTGCACCAAGACCTTCTTTAGAAGCATCTTTCCAGACTTTCAAGTCTTGATTGCCATCGATAATTGTTAACACTGGAGCAGTTGTCAATCTTAACTTCAGCTTCTGAAAATTTGCCTTACACTCTGGAGTCCAATTGAATCTTTCATGCTTCTTTGTAAGATTTGTTAAGGAACTGGATATCTTCGAAAAATCTTTAACGAATTTCCGATAATAACTAGCCGATCCAAGAAAACTTCTGACTTCTGTGGGCGTACTAGGCTATTTCCAATCCTGAATAGCAGTGATTTTACCGGGATCCACAGAAATTTCTTCCTTTGACACGACTTGACAAAGGAACTTGACTTCTTCTTGCCAGAATATACATTTGGAAAATTCGACCTTTAAAACATTCTTTCTCTGAATCTCTAACACTTGTTCCAAATGTTTCGCGTGCACGCTCTCTGACTTAGAGAAGATTAGAATATCATCAATGAAGACCAGTACAAATTTATTCAAGACTCCTCTGAATACCCTGTTCATCAGATTGACAAAATACGATGGAGCATTACATAAGCTGGACGACATTACTAACCACTCATAGAATAAATCGGGACCTCTGAACACTGTCAGAGGAACACATTTCTCGACAATACGAAGTTGATGGAAACCTGTAGCTAGGTCCATTCGTGAAAATACTTACGCTCCATTCAATGGATCCAACAAATCATCAATTCGCGGCAATGGATATTTATTCTTTAATGTCTGCTTGTTCAAGTCACGATAATGCACACATAGTCTGAGAGTACAGTCTGACTTTGGGATAAACACCACTGCTACTCCCCAATCAGAGAAACTAGGTCTGATCAGACCCTTCCATACAAGCTGTCGAGTTTGATTGTCTAATTCATCTTTCTCCTTTAAGGTCACTCTCTAAATAGCGTGTACTACTAGCCTTGCGTTCGGAATTAAAGAGATTTTGAAATCAATGTCCCTATGCGGAGGCAAGCTAACAACTTCTTCAAACACATCCGCAAAATTCTTGATGACAGGGATATTTTCTATGTTGACTGGAATTTTCTCTGTAACGACAAGAATATTTTCTATTTGAGCAGGAGAAACATCAAGAGCTGACTAAAAGTCTTTTCTATCCGAATTCGGACCATCACATGGTATGATTATATAATTCCCTGATTTAATCTTCGCCTTAAAGACTCTGTCGGCGCATTTAACCTCAGCTTCATACTTAGTTAAACCATCCAATCCCAAAATAAGATCAAACTCTGTAAAATTCATGATGATCGAGATGGAAGGGAATCGATAAAAGGAAAAAGAGACAGGCACCCCACAAATCCAACTAAGATTGAGGGAACCCCCAACCGGATTATGGACAGTCATGGGTCCTTTGAGCCTTTTCAATTTCAAATCCAATTTCTTAACCGCATTACTTGCAATAAAGCTTCGCGACGTGCCTGTATCAAACAGCACTTTAACTGGAATGTTTTTGACAGTAAGTGTCCCTTCCAAAACATCAGGCCTTCCTTGACTAGCTGAGGGTACTGGAGTTTCTGCTACTTCATTTACATGTACTGCTTCAGATTTCTTTAATAGCCGGCAATCTTGCTTTACATGACCAGCCTGATGGCAAAGATTGCATTTTCTATTCTCTTGAAACTTATTCTTGGATTTAAATTTATCCTTCTCTCGTTTGTTCCAAGATTTGCAATTTATCGCCAAATGTCCTCACTTATTGCAGCTTGAGCATGTGGCAGTCGTTATTGGTTCTTTCTCTGATTTAACCTTTTCCCTATTGACTCCAGGCTTCTTTCTGACCCCAGACGTCGTACTTATCTCAAGCTGTGTACTTGTCTCTGGGCTATCAGTTTCAAATTTCCTTTTGTTGCTAGAACTGACTTCCTCTTCGTCCTCCAAAAGACCTCGATTATCAAGATCTTCATATTGGTAAGCCATGTATATCATTTCATAAAAAGGAAGATTCACATGTCTAGTGACGCAATTTTGGTACCTTCTTTGAAGCCCATTAATAAACATCAGATTCTTACTCTTTGGATTTTGAATTAGATGCGGGGCAAAACGAGAAAGTTCATTGAATTTCTTATGATATTCCGGAATGGTCATATCTCCTTGTATCAGATAGTAGAATTCATCACATAACTGCTCAGTCGCTTCTGGAGGAGCAAATCTTTCTCTAAAAATCTCTTTAAATCTATCCCAGGTAATATTACCTTCTGGATTATCCTTAATAACTGGTTTCCACCAGAACAAAGCTTCATCTTTGAGTGCCTAAGATGCCAGTAATCTTTTCTGATCATCTCTCAGCTGGAAACGTTCAAAAATTCTTTCAGCAGAACGTGTCCAAGCTTGTGTTTCACTAATAGATTTTTTGCCCAAGAATGGCACTCCACCCAGATTTCAATACTTCTTTAATAGAGCTTCTAGATCTGGTTCTGTATTACTTATTCTATTTCTGCCACTCATTTTTCTATGTCTGCATATAGCAGACAAAGTATCAGGCCAAAAGAAATGATATTGTAAAGCATAGAGACATATATTTGAATGTATATGTGTCAATTGGGGTGTATTTTATTCTTCTTTACTCATTCAAGGATATTATTGATCCTTTCTATAATGAGTAATTTGTCTTAGAATACTTCTGATTCTATTTCTCACAAGTTCGTTAATATGTTATATTCTAGAACTAAGCTTAACCAAAGCTTTGATACCACCTGTGACGACCCCAAACCTCCGTTCCACGATGGCAAGGGTAATCTTTGGAATATAACACATAAACAGTAACAGTAGAACATAAATAAATCATTACACCAGATAATGTGCAACAGAATACACTGGATAAATATTTTCATCAGAGTTACACAGTATAAACAGGATCACACTTGGTACAAAATACAATTTCAGCTTTATATAAAATGTCTGCAGCGGAATCAAACATAATATACATAATAAAGTCTGATCAGCAAAATAGATATGACAGAGTCCATCTCCAGCTCCGTAGCTATCCAGAAGGAGCCTGCTAAAACCTGAATACAAGGATGCCCGTGTAGAAAATAGGGCACCCGAGTTTGCAAGTGAAACAAACTACGAGTCAGTCATGGGACTGGTACGAGAAATCTACTTACTGGTCAAACAATAATAACAAGGCAAATCATAGGACCACGCCGCTAACACGGAACGGGTTTACTCGAGTGATTGCCAATGCAAGTAATAAAGTAAATCATTAAATAATGCAATGCTTTTTAGAAAAATGAAGCCAATATAAGACTCAAGTCCCATCGCACAATAGAACGCAAACCGGAGGATAGAGTTTTACCTTATAGCGGCCAAGATATGCTTGATATGTATAAAACAAAGTCATTCAATATTATTACTAGTGTTTAAAAGTTTCAAAACAAATTCAGTCATAATGTATAAACCATAGATGGCATAAGTGCCCCATACCACTGTGTCGCCAATATAGGTTTACAATTAAAACCGCACTATGTTGTATTTGGAAATTGGATTTCCGTCATGAACCAAGGCAAAATATAGTCCTTATCGCTTCGAGACACTCTAGCCCGCCCATCAGGAACAGCCGCAACTGCACCTTGGATCGTCAGGGCCAGTCCACACGGAGTGGATTAAAATGCCTGAACACTGCGTTTCCCTGCCCTATGGGGCATCAAACTGGTCATATCCCGACCAGACCATCGTCTCCGCAGAGACCCGCCTCGCATTCCAACAACCACATGAGTCAAACTTATCAGGGCTTGTAAACCACTGACATCACTCCTAGCTAGAAGGAAATGCATGTCCTCCCTGATGTCCTCTTCCATTTCTGGTTCATACCGGGGTGTGAGGCTCATGAATTAACGCCATACACAAAGCTAGATATATTAAAGATTTGCTTTGATCATCAACCACAAGGCTCTGCTTTTCAACAAAAGCCTTGATCAATGCATCTCTGCATGCCACGTTGTCAATCTACAACGTCAGACACACATCCATTTACAAGTCCGTTCTGTGTCTGAACGAAACCGGAGGCACCTTATTCCTCTCCCGTATGTCCAATACAGGAGAAAGGCCCTCGCACATCCAAACGATCAATAAGTACGTCCAGATAACCACCACTGTAACCCTTTCAAGGAAGCAACTCCTATCAAAGGCATCAGTAGTCATCCATTCGATGTGAAAATCATCGGTCTTGCACCGTCATCATATCTTGGACTTGTAATCGTCGATCAATTATTTGAAATGAGATTTAACTCGGCCTTTTAAAATAATTCATGTATATTTAGAATTCAAATCAATCCTTTTCCATGGTTAAATTATTTGACATCTATAATTCAGTTCATTAAAATAATTTTCGTGTCAAACACATTCAACCATCAAATATCCAATAAACCAAGTAAATTCGGTTTATTTCCATTTCAAATTGCTTATAATATATTATAACGATTTATCGCTATTTTTTTTAATTTAAAAATAGCCACTTTTATTTAAATGACGCTTCAGGCCATAACGCGGCCATAGCGCTGTTTTTCTTCAGATTTGATTTACACATATCTGAAAATCTAACCGTTGGATCTTTACAAACGTTATATCGTTGGAAATATCTTTTCAAAGCGAACCCAAAGGTTCGAGTTTTGAGAAAATCCGACGGTCGGATATCCCGGTACAATCGTTTAAAGTTACGATTTCAAAATACGAACTGCAGCGTCGTTATTCATTTTATTTTAATTATATAAATATATAATTCATTCTGGCGCTGTTTTTCCTTATATTTGAATTAAACATTTCTGAAAATCTAACCGTTGGATCTTTACAAATTTGGTATCATTGGAAAGATATTTTCAAAGCGAACACAACGGTTTTGGTTTCTTGAAGATCAGATGGTCGGATCTCCCGTAATAATCGTTTAAAATCACAATTTCAAAATGCAAACCATACCATCGTTATTCATTTTATTTTAATTATATATATATGTATATATATATAAATATAATTCGTTCTTTGATTTCCAAACTATTTTCACTTCATATACGTGATAAAAATAATATTTTTAACCAACAAATATTCATTTCAACACATGAGTATTTTTAACACTTCATATATATATAATAAAAATGTGATTTTTATTGTCAAAACAATTTATTTCAAACACGAATATTTTTAGCGTTTCATATACATAATAAAAATGTGATTTTTATTGTCAAAACAATTTACTTCAAATATGAATATTTTTAGCGATTCATATATATAATTAAAATGTGAATTTTATTGTCAAAACAATTTATTTCAAACATGAATATTTTATATACTTCATGTACATGATAAAAATATGATTTTTATCGTCTAAGAAACTTATTTCAATCATGAATAAATTATCAACACATGAATATATTTCAACATATAAATATATTTCAAACACAAGAACATTTCATAAAATTTCGGTAGCATAATGGCAGGGTAATTAAAACCGGCACCGTCCCGATGTACAGCTCCTCGCGCTACCTTAAAGCCTCGCAGCTTTTGACAAGGGGGATTTCAATAATCTAGTTCGTACGCAGACGAACTTTTCCACAAACTAATCCTATTTGGATTCAACCACAGTCAATCCATTTCCAAACCACAATCGATCATTCCAAACCACAATCCAAACAATCACAACCAATATATATCGTCCATGGTTTGTGGACGAGGGGAGTGTATATTTATATATACGTATATAAATATATTTTAGTTTCATTTCAACTCCATTCAACGCACATATGATTTTTACAATGTATATATAACTTATACATCACACATATAATTTATACAACGCTTATACATGAGGTGTACAACGCTTATATAACTTATACATCGATCATATAATTTATACATCGCTATTCCATTCAAATTTGAATTTAGAAATCTCACATTGTTTTTCGCTTTGCCAAAAATCATAGCAAGCTCTAAAAATTCCTCGGTCTCTTCTAGAATGTAGAAGACGTCCTTACGGTCCCGATGTCTCTTGTTTCACTGGATTTTGACAACATAGCAAAAGGATATGATTTTTATAAATAAATTCCAATTCGTAACGCTTTTAACTATTGTAATCACTTAAAATAGAAATAGCCGTATACCTTTAAAGGATTCAAAACTAGGTTTTGATTTTACGTCAAATTCGTTGAACGTTGCGACGATCGGGCAATGCCACCTGGAGGGGCTCGGAATCACGCTCAGAACGATGTTAGGTGGGCCCACTTCGATCTGCACTAGAGGGTGTGGGGGCGAGCTAAAGGCTCGGACTTTGGAGCTTCCCTTCTCGAGATTAGCGTGACTAGGGGAGATGTGGTTGGTACAAATTTAAAGAGGAAGGAGAGCTCTTCAAAAAGTTCCAAAGAGGCGTTCGGTTTTAATGTAAGGATCGAGAGAAACGGAGGAGAGAAGGTGGCGATGGGTTTCCGTCGTGCGTCGCTGTTACGGGGAGAGAGAAAAGGAATTTTCAATTTTTTTTAATTTAATGAATGGAATTTTCCTATTGGGCCATACTTATATTAAATTTTAAAATATGGTTTTCTAATACGAATACCAAATCAAACCCAATGACTGTCGCCCCTAGTTAAATACCTCTATTCCGGACACAATGGAATATGTTTCATAACCCCATTCGATTGTTTTAGTTCGATATTCTTCAAATTAAAATATTAAAACATTCAATTTTAGATTTGAACGTACATTTTAATTTGCGGGGCCACATACTGATTCTAAAAATTACAGAAAAATTATATCTCGCTTTGTTTTGTCAATATGGTCCTAACAAAACTAATTTCATTGAATTTGAAGACAGTTTGAAAAATGGTCATTTTCTGGTTGATCCAATTCAAATAGAAATCACCAAATGCGTTTTCCTTTGCCACGCTCATTGATCAACTTCAAAAATTATGGAATTTTAAACCTAGCAATAATTTGACATTCTAAATCCAACAAAAGTGGTTTCGTTTAAAACGGAGGCCATTTGCAAAATGTCTATTTTCAAGGGCTATATTAATTTCACAACGACCATTTTAAAAATTCATTCGGCCATAACATTTGATTCCCATTATGAAATTTCTATTTTTCAGATTTGTTAGAAATATATTTTCAAATAGATTTAAATATTTTTGGTTTCACTAAAATCCGCTTTATTTTGCATCTTGTATATTCAGTCAAAGTTCAAATTCAATTTTTCAAACTACCGCGCCATTTCAGGCCTTGTTTTATAATTAAAATAAATATTTTCGCTATAACTTCAATACAATTGAATTTTTAGTCATTTTTATTTAAAATAAATTATTTTAAATATTCCAAATTCATTAAAATAGACAAATTAAAAATTTTAAATTGGTTCTGATTTTCTGGGTTGTTACATCATGCCAGCATCGATCTGAGCAAGACCACCGGCGCAGGGAAGCCTTCTCGAAGCTCTTCGACGTGGCGCCAGCTGATCGACCTCTCGTGCAACGATTCACGCCCAAATCGCAAACCTAGTTCTGAACAGTTGGGGAGGTATACGGTTTGGTTATTTTAAACTGATTTCAACATTTTAAAAGCGTCGCAAATTCATATTTGTTTATAAAAATCGTATCTTTATCATACGGTAACAAAATTTGATGAAACATGAGACATTGGACTCGTGACAACGTCTTCTACATTCTAGAAGAGACCAGAGAATTTTAGGAGCTTTCTACAATTTTAGAAGGAGTGGATCCCAATGTGAGAACTTCTCACTTTTAATGTTATATTCTAGTTAAAATATATACTAGGATGCAGACGGTGCTTAGCAGCACCCGACACCCGTCGTCCACAAACCATGGACGACTTGTTTGATTGTATTATGTTGTGAAATTTGATTGTGATTGTGATGTGAATGGAAAATAAAATATTCATGTGTTGAATAAAATGTGTAATTATTAAAAATATCATTTTTAATGTGTAATGGAACTTTATAAAATATTCATGTGTTGAAATAAATATTTTATCACTAAAAATATAATTTTTAACGTGTATATGAATAAAATAAATATTCATTTGCAAATCGGACGATTTGTTTATGTACACCCATTTATTTGATATTGATTGGGACGATAAATTTTACACATCGCTCAACTGCACGAATAAATACTGTGTCTGTTGATTGAAACCCCACACGAGTATTGGGATGATATTCGACGTACACTAATCCCAATTGTTTAATTGTATGTCGATCGATTGGTTGACAGACTGTTGTAAGCGTTAATTATTTATACTTAATGCTTATGCAGTTGTGTGGTGCGCTTTGGATGATGGCTGATTGTTTATCACTGTTGTTATATACATGTGTTGTATGGAATCCATATAAATAATATTATATGGTATCTGGTTGGGTGTCATTCCAATTTGAAAAATAAAGGAGATTTTAAAATAATGAATATTTTAAAATAACGAATATTTCAAAACAATATTCAGTAAAGGATTAAGATCTGATTTTGATGTCCAATTTTGGAGGAACACGAACATATTTAAAAATATGAAGCCGTGTTGATTAGATTTACGCCATTTTAACGCGAACGATGTTTATATCGATTTTATTCATTTTTACAATGAATACCGAAAAGGAAATGATTTCAAAATCTAATGTTTTCAAAATATTATCATTTATATACTAATGATAGGGAATATTCAATTTTGATCTAAAAATGAATTAGAAGTTGAAATCGTTTTTAAAACAAATTTAAAATGATTTATAAAAAACGTTTGAAATGGAAATTAGGATATATATATTATATATATTAAATGGCCTGAATAGAACGCGCTGCGCCGCGGTAATTCGCGAATTTCAACCATTGACTTCGAATGGACGTTACGGGAGAGCCGACCATCGGATTCTCCTAAAACAGGAACCCTTGGGTTCATATCAAAAAGATCTTTCAAACGAATATTAGAGATTTGAAATATAACAGTTGGATTTGGAATTATGTCCAAATCAAAATTGGAAAAGGTCGCTGTAAGTGTAGTTCGATGACCGTTTATGGAAATCGACTAAGAGGGCCTTGATAAAATTTTTAAAAATATTAATAATTTGTGTAAAATCATAATAAATGATTTGGAAAGAATTGGAATGGAAATTTCCACGTTTGTAAAGATAAAAATATATTTTTATCGAAATTAACTAGTTATGAACTAGAATTATAATCCAATATTTTTAAATAAATAAATTGGATTGAGAATGGGTTTTAATATAACCAGAATTTCCAATATATGAATTGGAGTGGATTGGAATGGAAATCATCTTTGGAATATTTCGATGTTGGATTTCGTGATTATACGGATATTGTTATGGAAATTTGGAAGATATATTATATGTCGTTATTTCCAACACGATATTTGTTGGTTTCAGAATTTGATATTGAATATAAGCCGATATATTTTCTATTCAGAGCCTTGTATTTAATATCAAATTAGATTTTAGGTTTGTCATGAATGGCGTTTTAAATAACACTATACTTAAACCCCGTGTGAAAAGAATAAATCTTCTAATTAAGATTATTGGAGTTTTCCAGTTATATTTTGTAACTGGAGTAAAATGGAATGTGAATTGGGTTTTAACTGGAGATTAGTTAAGTTGAATGGTTTCCTAGGTATTGATCTGATGTTGGTTTCGGCCTTTGGGATTAATACTTAGGGAATCGTTCTCTAACTAATTCACGGTTATAGACTGATGGAATGTGATTTGGAATATATAAATCTTTTATTAAGATTTAATGGAATTTCTAAAGTCAAGATTTCCAATTTAATAAAATAAATTAGAATGGAGTGGAATTCGATTTGGTAAAAATCGAAGTGAGCTTTTGTGGAGGAAGACTGTTAGTATATATGGAATTTAAAAGGCTTTGCCGTTATTCCCTCTATATTATTGGTTGGATACGGAAGTTTATATCGATTATATATTGATCGGTTTTCCGTGAAGATTCCATAATTAATGGAACGGGATTTTGGATTTATCGTGAATTGTGTTTTAAATGACATTAGTTCTTTAACCCAGTTAAAGATAAGATTAATTTCTAAACTTTGGATAATTATCAAGTAATGATTTTTGGGGTTAAAACTGAATTAGAGTTTTAATGAATCTTTAATTAGATGGAAATGAGAATGTGATAATTTAAAGTATCAAATTTGGGAAATGATCGAGAATGGAGTATCACCAGTTTTGTTCCAAGCGATAGTTAAATCTTTAATTAAATTTGAACGTGAAATGGTAATTAATATTTATCGATGACACTGTGGTGTTAGATATAGAGTATCACCAGTTTTGCTCCATGGGATGAATAGGTTGGGATTAGGAAATTTAATAAATGACTACTTCGATGTGGTTCGCTAATCCCGACTAGTTGGATAAACCTTAACATGGTTTGATATCCAAAGGAAGATTAAAGAAAAAATTTAAAAGAATTTATCTTTGATAAAATTAACGGGAACCTATTCCCTAATGATGTGAATATTTAAATAAAATAATATTCTGGATTAGAATGAGGCGTATGTTGTGTTTGTGTAACACTTGTTCATAATATAGTTCGGTTATTCGGAAAGGCCAGGTTTATACCCATTCTGAATAACTGATTCGACGATATGTCGACGATGAAGACGGTGGTTGAAGACCTGAGGTCTTCACTTCATTTGGATGATTACTGATGTCTTTATTGGGCTGTACACCCAATAAGAGGTAATAAGTGGTGATCGTCTAGACGTACTTGGAGATCGACGGATATGCGAGGGTCTCTCTCATGTATTGGACATATGGGATGAGGAATAAGGTGCCTCCGGTTTCGTTCATACCTAGAACGAACTTGTAAATGGACTGTGTGTCTGACATTTGATTTCATTCTGTGTGATTGATAGACATCAGTTGCATGGCGTGAATTGCCTGTGTGGCATGCTGAGATGCAAATGATCAAGGCTTCTGTTGAAAAGCAGAGTCTTGTGGTTAATGATCAAAGAATGGCTTTAACATATCATAGCTTTGTGTATAGCGTTAATTCGCGAGCCTCACACACCGGTGTGAACCAGAAACGGGAGAGGACCTCAGGAAGGACATGCGTTTCTTTCTAGCTAGGAGTGGTGTAATGACCCGCATTTTCA
This sequence comes from Allium sativum, assembly GCA_030737875.1. NCBI lineage: Eukaryota > Viridiplantae > Streptophyta > Magnoliopsida > Asparagales > Amaryllidaceae > Allium > Allium sativum. Next base: position 795,032,519 of record CM060919.1, on the reverse strand, counting down.
GCGATATAATAATTAATTTATTTAATTATTTAAAAGGTGATTAAGAGGATTCAATGGTCGTTTAATTAAACAATATTGAATATTTAATTAAAATAATAATTAAATAATATATATATATAATTCTGAAATAATCAGAATTGGCTGAAATGGTCATATGGTGTTAATTGGGGAATTCAAAATATATAATTCAGTTTAGAGTTGAATTATATTAATAAATATATTATATAAACGACAGTTGAACATAGGGATGGCAAAAAAATCCGTATCCGCGGTTATCCATGGGTAAAATCCGTGATGGATGTGAAACAGATAGTTAAATGGGTATCTATGGGTAAAATAAACGAGTATTTTAATATCCGTTAATTAATGGGGCGGATACGCATAGTAAGTTATCCATATCCGCGGGTACCCGTGTCCGTATTGAATGTGATTTATTTTCAATGGTTAATACAAAAAATATTGTTCTTGGTTGTTTGGTATTTGTGTGCATGCTTTTACTCAACAATTTATAACTGGCTGTTGATATTTTGATGGATACTTCTGTTGTTATCTATTCTTTTTTGGATGTTGGTTTAATTATGTATTGGTATTTTGAGGTTAACATATAATCATTGGTCTAATTTGTTTTTTTTAACCAAATGTACTTTTAAATAATTTCAATAAATGGCTAAAAAATAAATTGAATAAATATAATGGATACCCACGAATACCCACCATTATCCCCAACCTGTTTAAAACCCATTTAATGGATACCCGTGCGGGTATGGAGCGGGCACGGGGCAAAAAATCACCCAACGGGGCGGGTGACGGGTTGGTACTACCCGTGCCCGCCCCGCCCCATTGCCATCCCTAGTTGAACGTATAATTATATTATAAATATAATCGAGCTCGAAATGGCGCTGTAGTTCGTAATTTGGCGATTCGAACTTTAAACGAATATACAGAAGCCGTTTTAAATTGGATTTCTGTGAAACAAGAAACGTTAGGAGCTGGTGAAGTATATTTTTCTAGTAGAAGAGAACAATCGGGATTTCATCGTGTAGATTTTTAGTTATGGCCATAACGGTTATTTAAAAATATTTGAATATCGGGTTTGAATTTAGAAAAGGTTCTTTTGAGACATAATGATAATTTAATTTTTAGAATTTTATTGTAATTTTTAAGTAATTAAATAAGCCCTTTTTATTTTGGAGTATTTTGCACCTTATATCAATATTTTGGGGTTTCACAATATGAGTTAACCTACCAATATTATTATATTTTTGGGATCGTGGGGCAGTACTTGTCACGTTAGTATTTTTTATTTTTGTCCATAGTGGTCGTAAATGAACGAAATCCTGGGTAGTCGGTACCGTTTTCACTTTAACAAAACTAAGCTATGAACACTTAATAAGCAATGAACGAGGATGCATTTATATAGTAACTAGTTGGACAAAACAAATGGGTATTTGTTTAGCAGAGAAGAACTGCAAAATTTTATTTTCATGGTCAACAAAAAGCCTACATCACGTGGTAAAAATTTAACGAACGTGCATCTTTCCTTAACCACGGAGACCCGATTGGAGTCCACAAAGGCCACGTCCCCGTTCCTTAAGCCTTAAGTCTTCTCACCTATATATGTGACTTCCTCCATCTACAGCACTTCGTTTGGTTCTATTCAAGAAATTTATACATGGCCGAACTCCAAAATCCAAACCCACGTGGAGAACCACCATACATAAATTCCCTTCTTTCAAAAGTAATAAAAACCAACAGCCCAAATTCTCTACCCATTTTCTGGGAAGCGAACATCATTTCAGTTCGCTACATTTCCTTTCTTTCTTTCTCGAAATCTGGGGCTGTGGAGATTAACGCAGGGTGAGGACTGAAGGAGTTGGGGGGAGGTGTTCACACCTGAAGGTTTGCATAGAGATCCACACTATGTATGTCCGTGGAAAGTGGCTGAGATACGGGTTTTACCGTGGGTGTGTGAGGAGATGCAGTTTGTTTCGGTGAAGTATGGAGGAGGAAGGTCTTTGTTTTGAGGAGTTTCATTGGGCTCGTTTTGCAGTCAGTGAAGAATAAGGAGGAGGTTGAAGCTGGTGTTACAGAAAATGGTTTCAAGAGTTTTAGCTGAAACACAATTTGTAATCGAAGAAGGAGGCGCAGCTATAGTCGCATTTCCGGTGAACTTGGTGATGATAACCACTATATTGGGTGTTGTAGCATTCGAAACCCAAGAAGGGGATGACCTGCGAGTTGGAAAGTATGGCGACGAGAGCCGGGAGGAGGCGAAGGGGAGTTGTTTGATCATTTTTGTTATACTTTTCAGTGATGAATTTATGGAGGATGGACAGCTCGAAGTCGTATGGGAAATAGCGCTATGTATATTTGTATTATCTGGCAGAAATTTGAGAAGAAGACACTACTAAAAACGGGTTGGAGAATGTACAAGGCTTTGGGCCAAGGTGAAATTAACGTTAAGGCCAAGAGAAAAGAAAAAAAACAGAAAATGAATAACGTGGAAAAAGGGCTATATGCATGGAAAAGGGACGGTCCATGCTCTTCTCAGGCAAATGGAAGCACGTAAGTGCAGGTTTGGGTACTTCAAATATTGGATGGGCCGATTATTGGTAAAGCCCAAACAAGAATCTAATTAGTTTAATTTTATATTTAAAATGTGCACTAACTTGAAATTATTGCATCTAACTCATACGATATCGAAATACAACAAATCAGGATCCATCAGGATTGTATGGACGGTGGCTACACCATGGAGCTGACTGGGAGTGAATTCGAGCTCGTTACAATTTATCGCAAAATAAATTGTCCATCTGAATCAAGTGATGGTTATCGTTATCAACGATGATCGTCCAATGTGAGTAAAACTCACCAACTCTGAACAGTTATATTTTTATAACGTATTGTTAGAACTGATAATCATCTAGTGATTGATGTGTGTTAACTGTTTGGTTGAATTGCTGATGTACTGGATGAAACTATAGATAACGATATATATATAAATCGTTAATAAAATATTGATTCTGTTTAACAGAATATTTCATATTGAAATGAAATCGATGTTAATGATATTGTTTAACATCTGTGATGCAGGGAAACAGGTCGGAGGAATCCAACTGGATTCCTCCACATTTATTTTACTGTTTTCATATATGGTGATATATGATGTGATATAAAATCTATTGATGATGATGTGTGTTTAAGTGATATCGATAATTGTGATTTGATATTTTAAATACCGTAAGAAATACTGGCATGTAGAAAGGGGATTTTCAAAGTATATTTTGAAAATAAATTAGTTATATAAAATCAATGGATTTTATATAGAAAAGGAAAAAGGGATATTTTTTTTAAGAAAACATTCATAAAATCGAAAGAGTTTTGAAAAGGAAATATTTATTGAAAATAAATATGATAAAGATGAAAAGGGAATTATTTATAAAATCAAAGGATTTTATAAAGAGAAATATTTATTGGGATAATAAATAGAAGTATAAAGGGATTATTTATTTGGGAAAATAAATAAGAGTTATAAAGGAAACATATTTGTAAAACAAATATAAAGGGAATATATTTGTAAAACCAATACAAAGGAAGATATTTGCAAAACAAATAGAAAGAGAAATATTTGTAAAACATTTACAAATAGAATTTAAAAAGGAAATATTTGTAAAACAGTTACAACTAGATTAAATGGAAATATTTATTTATAGGAAATAAATAGAATGTTATAAATGAGATATTTATTTGTTAAATAAATAGGAAGGATGAATGAAATATTTATTGGTTAACTAAATAGAATTGAAGTGAATATTTATTGGTTAAATAAATAGAATTGAAGGGAATATTTATTTATTAAATAAATAGAATTGAAAGGGAATAGCTATTTGTTAAGTAAACCAAAAGAAAAGGAATTTTAACACCCCACGTCCATTAATGTCACTCACAAAGGGAATGCATTAACTTCTATGGAGCGTTTTAAGTGTGTATAGAACAGAAACTTAGCAACAAGACAGATATAAGTAGTACTTAAAAATTCAAAATTTTATTCATTGCAGCGGTAAACACATAGGTTTGATTACATCATCAAAAACCAGAGTCAAAGTACATAATATCCATCTTGACTAAATCAGAGTACATAAATTGAAAGACATAACCCCAATACAAAATAGCCATAAATAAGATAAGCTGAACTTTTACTTCAGCGATCCAAGCAACTTCTAAAAGCAGAGATACAGCTGTCCAAAATCAAGCTCCACTGGTGCTAGTTCCACCCTGAGCACCTGGGGGCAAAAAGGAAGAAAAGAGGTGGAAATAAATGGGGTCAGACATAAAGTCTGGCGAGTGTGATAATTTTAACAATATAATTACCAAAATAACTAGGCTAAGGCATAAGTTGGAAAATAAGGAAATGACTATGAACAATTGAGTATGACAGAGTAAACAAGGAAATAAGATGAACAAAGACAACGTTAAAGGCGCACTTTAACCACTATAAGATAATTACTATACTGCACCACCACTAGTCACCCTAAGGTTGATCCTGCCTACATGACTTTAATAATGATAGTGGTAGTTTCGTATACCCCTAGTTGCCTTCATAGGTGCCGCCTGCCCCTATCTCCACTAGGTGTACCCACTATCCCCATGCGATCGGCTCCCAAACTCGTAGATACCCGTGTTGGCCCCACAGTGGGGTGTATCACTCCCCAAAGTGGCAACCTGGTACAACCAACAATGCACGGCTTATACCTACACGATGCAACAACGTCTTACCTACCAGCACGGGCCCACACACGCACATGAACCCGTTGGACTTGCGTTGCCCCCACTAACCCGTTTTGGCCTATTACAGTCAAGCCTAGTACGCGTGTCCCGTCCTCGACTTGGGTCGAGCCCACAAAGATACTTATGGGTTACTGGTTGAAACGGGCCCCCATTACTTGACACAAGCTATCCACCTAAGCTTGGTCCCCTCTAGTTCATCCCACTTAACCCTCTTCTTATTCACGTTCACTTACATGTTTCATTTTTGGTTAAGTGTTTCTAATCGTATTTCAAATGCCACCCAAGGCACGCACTTAATTTCACATGCCACCCAAGGCACCCACTTATCCCCCTCATGTCCCACTACATGTTTATCTGGTTAAGTGTTTCTTAATTCATTAAGACCGTAACCTCGTAAAAACCTCCCACATTAGGCTGGCATTTGTGGCAGCTGGATTTGCCGAGCGGGTCCGGGCAGTCTTACACCACAAACGAGACTAACCTCGTGTCTTTACAACTGTTACGCATTTAGTTTATACCTAAGACCTCCCACATTAGACTGGCATTTGTGGCAGCAGGATTTGCCTAGCGGGTCCGTGCAGTCTTACACCACAAAAGAGCCTAACCTCATGTCTTAGGAAATTAATTACACATAATTAATTATCCCCCAATTTGAATTAATTTCCCTATTCAAATTATCAATCAATTCCAAATTTAACTATGGCCATAATTGACTCAATTATGTCCATCTATTTATGGTATGCAAAATCATACCAATTATCATCACAAATTTATTTTATGCCATTTAAGGAATTTATGCCAATTCTCAATATTAAATCTTTTAATATTATCCCATTGCCCCACGTTGTACGTTCGTTCGTTTAACGTAAAATATACGTTAGACTCGAATAGTCTAACTCATGGAATAAGGAGAAAACATCACAACATACATAAGGATAAAACTAGATCTAAACATAAAGGGTGAACTTGCATGTGTGAATGAGGCTCTTCATCTAAAACTTGCATAGGCCAAAGTCACAAACTTGCATAAAACTACATATGTCATAGATCTAAATCTAAAGGTGTGAACTTGTTTAGGTAAATGTCACAAACTTGCATAAACCATGTATGTCATAAATCTAATCATAAGGTGTAAACTTGCATAGGCAATAACCACAAACTTACATTATATGATTCATACTCCAAAAATATATATATACTTGCATATGTGATTTATGCAACATAACGATGGTGTAAACTTACATCTAAACATGTATACTAGCATGTAGAATTTAGCATATAACTCACACATGTCATAGCCTAACTTTAGATCCAATTTACACATAAAGTAGATGTCATGAAACATACAAGGTTGTATATAATTTTCACTAACTTGCATATGATCCATGCCTTAATTAACATCCTAACTTCATCCTAACTTGCATGCATACATATGATTTTGTCATATGAATTAGTTCCAACAACATAACCAAACTAGCATATGAAACATGATTATACATAAGGCAACCATAGAATTACAACATAGATGATAACATCACAACTTTACAACATAAATGATAACATCATAGAATTTACAACATAGATGATAACATCATAGAATTTACAACATAGATAATAACATGCGGTCAATAATTCACAACATAACCATATAGTCCACATCATAGCTTAATCCAATTAAATTGTTAATTATTTTATTAAAGAAATCGAACTCACAACTCAAAGAAGGTCTTGAGTTCTGAAATCTGAGTTCTGAAATTGACTATCTTTCCTTTGAAGAAGACAATTTGTTGCGGTTTAGACTAGAATTGAATTTGATTAGCTCTTCTTCCTCTCTAATTGGTAGCGGCTATTCTGAGTTGCAAGGTGACGGCATGGAGGCCATGATTCTAATTTTAATTTGATTTTAGGGTTTGAGTCTACATGTGTTTTTATAGAGTTTAGGATTAGTTTAGGCCGCCCGATCAACCCAGAATTAATCCCAGCCAATCAGAGCAGATCAGAAACCTTAATGACTCAGCATACAGTCATAAACAGGTCATCAAACAAATCTGCCCGGGGAAGGGGGGCAGGTCGACCCCCAGGTCGACCCTATGGTAGACCTGGTGAGGGTAGGTTGACCCCCAGGTCGACCTGGCCCTGGCGGGAAATTTCCCGCCTAGCCCAATCTGACTCTGAAATTTGAATTTTTGAAATCTATTTTGAATTTTCTGAAACTTATGATGGCCATAACTTCTTCATACGAAGTCCAATTCACGCAAACTCGGACTCTATCTCAACCAGAATTCCGAGACGAACACAATGGCGCAACCCGTTTCCCATAATTCTCACATCTGAGATTAGTTATTCTTTAATTTGTGAACATTAATATTGAAAATTGCGGGGTGTTACATTCTCCCCTCCTTAAAGGATTTCGCCCGCGAAATCTCCAAGTTAAGGAGAATGCATATCCTAACATCCAAATAAACATCCACTCAACCATCAAACACAGGCATCCATTGTCCTTATAAAATTCCTAATGCTGTATGAACGTATGCAAGAAGTATGTGTATATGTTCTTTATCTAATGCAAAATAAGGCGGTCTACTGATTCAGTTGACCTCCTTAATGCAAACCATGATAGTGCCATACGTCCATTATGTATGCGAAAGAATCCTATCGATAAATATTATTTCTACATGTGTGAACAACCATTCACCAAAATGCAACATCCATATGATAGTACAATCATTATACATCCATTAACTTAAATGTGCACACACATTTATATGCAATATGCAATATGAAGTGACTGAGCCGATCTAGTGCCTAAAGTGTTTGTATATGCATCCACGAGCAACCACTAGCAACCACTTGCATCCACATGCATCCCTCATACATAACATGTCTCAAACACATGTTTCAACCATAGGACTACCATATCTAAAGGTCAAAGATACTAGCGAGAGGACATACCAAAGATAAGACAAGTACAAGCGTAAGCGACAAAAGGAGAAATTAAAAGACATACCCTCGAAAAGAAAAGGGTATAATGAACGCATCTTCTCTTCCGTCTCCCAAGTAGCGTTGCTCTCAGCATCTCCCCATTGCACTTTGACTAGCCTGACCTCTCGATTCCTCAACTTCTTAATCTCCGACCCAAGAATGCACGTAGGAGCTCGTCGAATCGTCGCATCACGCTCTATCTCCACCTCTCTAAGCAAGCTCGGCTCTACCGCTTCCGCGGTCTCATGCAATCACTTCCTCAAATGTGATACATGGAATACATCGTTTACACCACTAAGTCTCTTGGGCAACTCCACTCTATACACCATCTGTCCAATTCTCTCCTTAATAGGAAACGACTGTACGAACTTTGGTGCTAACTTCCCAATGGACCTAAGGCGAAAAACATTCCGTAATGGAGACACCTTGACAAAGACCATGTCCCCAATATCAAACTCAAGATCTGTCCTCCTCTTGTACACATAAGATTTCTGCTTATCTTGCGCCATCTTCATCCTCCTTCGAATCAAATCGATCTTTTCCGAAGTCTCTCTAATCATATCGGGCCCAAGCAAGATCTTATCTATAGATTCCCACCAACATGTAGGCGAACAACACGGCCGTACATAAAGAGCCTCGAACGGTGCCATGCCAATGCTAGACTGAAAGCTATTATTATATGTGAACTCCACCAAAGGAAGATGTTCCTCCCTTGAACCTCCGAAGTCTAAGACACACAACCTCAATAGGTCCTCTAGAATACGATTCACCCTCTCGGTCTGGCTATCCGTTTGAGGATGATATGTGGTGCTCAAACATAACTGAGTCCCTACCACCTCTTGCAAGCTCTTCCAAAACTTGCTAGTAAAGATAGGATCACTGTCGCTCACTATGCTAGAAGGAATACCATGCAAACGAATTATCTCTCAAATGTATATGGAGGCTAACCATGGAGCAGTCCTCTTACTCTTCATGGGAATGAAATGGGCGCTCTTAGTAAGTCTGTCTACCACGACCCAAATCCCCGTATTACCCTTCCTCGATCTCGGTAGCCCAGCAATAAAGTCCATCGAGACACTTTCCCACTTCCGTTGTGGGACCTCCAATGGGTGAAGCAACCCACCGGGTTTCTTTTGCTCTGCTTTCACTTGTTGGCACACAAAGCATCTAGCGACAAACTAAGCCACGTCCCTCTTTATGCCGGCCAAAAAGTAAATTCGTCTCATGTCCATGTACATCTTGTCCCCACCGGGATGGATGGTCATCTTCGAACGATGTGCATCATCAAGAATGGTCTTCCTCAAATTCTCGTCCCGTGGTACACAAATTCAACCATCCCTATGTAACCAACCCTTATTATCTAGGGTATACTTATTGAGATGGCTCGATGACTCCCCCCTTTTGAGCTTCTCTACTAACTCGACCAACTGTGGGTCATCTCGCTGTGCCTCACCGATCCATCCCAAAAGCGTAGGTCTTACCTCTAAGGATGCTAGCAAACCGGGTACAAAGTCAATGGAAGGTCTAAAGTCAAACGTAAAGAGATATTTCAAAGATTGATGGTCTGTGTATAATTCAAATTTTTCGCCCAAAAGATAATGTCTCCAAATTTTTAAAGCAAAGACTACGGCCAACAACTCTAAGTCATGGACACGATAATTTTTCTCATGCGGCTTTAATTGACGACTTGCATATGCAACAACTCTGCCCCTTTGCATCAGTACCGCACCAAGACCACCACTTTGAGAAGCATCGGTGTAGACCTTTAAATCTTGGTTGCCATCGATGATGGTAAGTATGGGAGCAGTAGTCAAACTCACCTTTAGCTCTTGGAATGCTTCCTCACAATCCGATGTCCAATTGAACTTGGCATGCTTCTTGGTAAGCTTTGTTAATGGGCTAGACTGCTTGGCGAAACCTTCGACAAATTTCCTGTAATATCCGGCCAATCCTAGGAAGCTTCTTACTTCAGTGGGTGTACTGGGCTGCTTCCAATCTCGAATGGCGGAAATTTTACTTGGATCAACTGCGATTCCTTCTTTTGACACAACATGGCCCAAGAATTTTACTTCTTCTTGCCAAAATGTGCGTTTGGAATGCTTTTAAAACATTTTGTCACAAAATTTCCAACACTTCCCTTAAATGCCCTTCATGCTCCTCCTTAGTTTTAGAATAGATTAGAATATCATCAATGAAGACTAGGACGAATTTATTTAGGACCTCCCTGAAGACCCTATTCATCAAGTCAACAAAGTAGGCTGGAGCATTGCATAAACCGAACGGCATCACTAACTATTCGTAGAATATATCGGGACCTCTGAAGGCGGTCAAAGGTATGCATTCTTCAGCTATGCGGAGTTGGTGAAAACCTGTGGCTAGGTCCATCTTCGAAAACACCTTGGCTCCATTCAATTGGTCCATCAAATCATCTATGCGGGGCAAGGGGTATTTGTTCTTCAATGTTTGTTTGTTAAGACCGCGGTAATCGACACAAAGTCTTAGAGTACCGTCCAATTTGGGGACAAACACCACAGCTGCACCCCAATTTGAAAAGCGAGGTCGGATGAGTCCCTTCCACAGGAGCTGCTTAGTTTGGGTTTGCAATTCTTCCTTTTCTTTAGGGGTCATCCTTCTGATAGCATGAACTATAGGTCTTGCATTAGGAACAAGATCAATCCTGAAATCGATTTCCCTTCGCGGGGGTAGGGTGTCCACTTCTTCAAATACATCCGCGTAATCTTTGACCACGGGAATATTTTCTAAGGAAATGGGAGTTATCTCCAGGGAAGACCAAAATACTTTTCTGTCAGATTTTGTCCCATGGCAAGGTATAGCAACAATGTTTCTGAAACCTGTTTTCACCTTAACCACTCTTTCTGAACATAACACTTCAGCGTCATATTGGGTTAGCCAATCAAGACCGAGGATGATACCAAACTCGAAGAAATTCATAATGATCAAGTTAAATGGAAATTTGAAATAGGAGTAAGATACAGGCACTTTACAAAATAAATCTAGAGTGGTAGAACCTCCTACAGGGTTGTGAACATTTAGTGGTTCTTTAAGACTTCTTTGCTTTAGTTTCAATTTCTGGACCGCATTGCTAGAAATAAAGCTTCTTGATGCACCCGTATCAAATAAGGCAGTAACAGGGATATTTTTAACAGAAATGGTACCATCTAAAACATTAGGCTTACCTGCTCCTTTGGAAGAAGTAGGAGCGAAAGAAGATGGTGCACTTGCCCCTTCATACACATGTGCAACCTGCGCTCCTTTCAACAGCAGACAGTTTGGCTTGATATGACCCTTCTTGTGGCAATTATAGGATTCCATGGTGTCGTCGCTTCGGGCCTTCTTTGGATTCTTGCAGTTCTTGCTGTAGTGCCCAAACTTTTGGCAGTTGTAGCATTGCACCTTTGACTTATCGTGCCCCTTAGCAGCTCCAGAATTGCTTCCTTCAGTCTTCTTCTCTGTTTTCTTCCTCTTATTGTTGGCCAAGCTCCTTTCCCTGTCTTGTTGGGAATTCTTCCTATCATTCTCCTCATATCGGCTAGCAAACTCCACCAGCCTATTGAAAGAGAGGTCGATGTGGGCAGTGGCTCTATCAATATACTTCCTCGCAAGCCCATTTATGAACCTCTTGTTCTTCTGAAAGTCATCCTGAACCAATTCAGGGGCATAGCGGGAAAGGTCTTCAAATCTTCGTACATATTCCGAAATGGTCTTGTCGCCTTGCTTCAGATTGGCGAACTCGTCATGTAGTTTCTCTACCTCTTGCCTTGGAATGTATTTGTCATTGAAAAGCTCCTTAAACCTTGTCCAAGTCATATTGTCTGCAATCCCTCCAACCGTGACAGTGCCCCACCAGTTTTGAGCTTCCTCTTGTAGTAGCCATGAAGCCACTAATCTTTTCCTATGATCCTTCAGCTCTAATCCTCCAAAAATCTTTTCACAGTTCCTCAGCCAAGCTTGAGCTTGTGTCACAGTCTCAGTACCTTTGAATGGCACTCCTCCCAAGTTTTTGTACTTCTTTTCCATCTTATCCAAATCAAAGGGCTGCGGTGGTGGTGGTTGTTGAACGGTAGCCTCCTCAGTTCCAGCAGCATTTTGCCTCCTTGCTCTAGCTCTAACGGCTCTAGCGGCAACGGTACTCATTTCTAGTTAGTTCTATACGATCAAGGAAAGAGTCAGAACAACTATAATGGTGATTTGAGGAGTTGATCAAGATAAAAGGACGGATAAAAGATAATGATAAAATGACTGACTATTATGTATTCACATGAAATGTTCGCCATAGAATATTGTGATTCTATGTAAACGAATTATCATAAATATGTTATATCCCAAAGCTAAGTTTAACCAAAGCTCTGATACCAACTGTGATAACCCCAAACTTCCACTGGATGAAAGTAAGGAATAATCATTTGGAATACAAATAAATACAATAATACATATCACAGATACAACATAGCATAGGAAATTCATAGAGTAACAACATCATAGCAGCGGAAAATAATGTCATCAACCACAGAAAATCCATAGTCACATAATTCCAAATTATTACATCAAGTTTGCAGTAAAAGAAATAAGTTCCGACTCCTACTTAATAACATGGAATAAACCAAGTTTAATGTCTGGAATGAAAAAAAAATGCAATAGCAGCGATAGATGTCTTCAAGCTCCAAATCATCACCTCTCCACAAAAGCAAATCTAAGGAAGATAATAAGCAGCTCCAAAGAAAAGACTCCAAGCGAAGAATAAACCTGTTTACTTGGCTGCCCGTGTAGAAAGGAGGGCACCCGAGTTTGCAAAAAAGGTGGAAACAAACAACGGGTCAGTCGTGGGACTGGTGTTAGAATTCTTAACTAATAAATCACTATTAATAGGGCAAATCCAAAGACCACGCCGCTAACGCGGAACGGGTTTACTCTAATGGATTGCCGTGCATAAAAGTGTCAGAATAAATGATAAGTAAATCATACAACAACGTTATGCTTTTTAGAAAAATGGAATCACCATAAGACCCAGGTCCCATCACACAATGAAACACAAACCAGAGGATAGGGTTTTACCCTATAGTGATTAAACATGCTAAATACGGCAAATACGAGTTTAATATTATTATTAGTATATATCAAAACATTTTAAAGTAAATGTAGAAATCCTAGGAAGAATAGTATCCCATACTACTATGCCTCCATACTAGTAATACAATCAAATTCGTAGGGTCGTATTTGGATTTTGGTTTCCATCATGAGTCAAGGCAAGGGAGGAGCTCCTACCGATTCGAGACACTCTAGCTAATGTCTCAGGATCCCCCGCAGTGAACCTTTGGAAAGCTGCAGGGCCGCTCCACCATACGAGTTGCGGATTAGTTATTCCTGAACACACGTTTCCCAGTCCTATAGGACCTATCATCCGAGGCGACTCATTCCATCATACACATAAGTAAAATGTTGGGCCGTGTTAAAACCCAATCACCACTTCTAGCTAGAAATAAACGTGCTGCTCTCCCTGCGTTCCCTTCTCCCGTTATAGACTCCGCCGGTGTGTGAGGCTCGCGAAGTCACGCTGTACACAAAGCTATGCCTAAACAGGCTATGCTTTGATCGTCCCACAAGGCCTGCTTTTCAACAAAACCTTGATCCTATGCATCTTAGCATGCCACATAATCACTCCATATCGCACTACCAATCCTTTGCCGAAATATATGAACGGGTGTTAAGCAAGAGAATAAATTCCCCGCCACCAAACATCCATACATTCGACAAAAGATCAATAACATGATATTTGATAGAGTATGATGTCAGACACACAATCCATTTAGTAGCTTATGATCTGGGTTTGAGCGAAAGCCAAACCCGTGAAATCAACACGTACGTTTGGGCAATGACCATGACCCTTGAATTGGGAGCAAGTCAAATAAGGGCCTTGATCGTTGTCCATTCGAGGGAAGATTTACGGTCTTCATACGCCATCTTCATATTTTCAATTAACGTCATTTTGATTATTTAGAATGAGAGAACTCGGACTTCCCAAATAATCCTCGTATATATATATATATATATTTAAAATCCTTCTTATACATTAATAATTATTTTTATTAACGATTCATCCCTATTTTAATTATTTAAAATAATTAAATTTTTATATAACGACGCCTTAAGTCCATGGGCGACTATGGCGCTACATTCAACCAATTTTGATTTTTACATTTCTCAGAATCTAACCGTTGGATCTTAACGTAATATATATCGTTGGAAAGGTTTTTCCAAGACGGTCCTAACGGTTTCAGTTTGAAGAAAATCCAACGGTCGGATCTTCTTGTATAGTCGTTTAAAAGTACGATTTCAAAACGCGAACTACCACGCCCTATTCGTTTAATTTTAATTATATATATATATAATTATTGAATCGTAATAACGTCGTTTGATTAAAACCACGCTCTACACAACTACCGATACTTACTAAATTTTAATTCATTTGAAAATGAAAATAATATTATCGCATCCTAAATTCATTCTTTCCTTACATTGAAAATGTAAATTCCATCCTTTTTATTTACATAAAAAAATGTAAATTTAATTCCTATGTAAATTCCTTTTTTTTTATTTACATGTAATAATGTAAATTTTGATACATTCAAAATCCTACTTAATTACATATAAAAATGTAAATTTCAACTTCAATGCACATTCTCATCTTAGTTGCATAATAAAAATGTAACTTATATTTGCAGTGAATCCTATTCTAAATTTACATATAAAAATGTAAGTTTTAATGACAATGCAAACTCTACTTTTAATTTACCTAGTAAAAATATAATTTTTAATTACAATGCAAACTCTACTTCTAATTAACATTGTGAAAATATGATTTTTAATTACAATGCAAACTCTACTTCCTATTTACATTGTAAAAATATGATTTTTAATTTCATGTCACATTTCTACATCTAAATTACATATAAAATAAAATAAATAAATTTTATTTCTAATGTTCATTCTCATTCCATGTTACATATATAAAAATGTAAATTCTATCATACAATGAAATTGCATCCTTTAATTACATAGAGAAATGTAGTTTTTATCCTACGGCATACATTCTTATAAAAATGTAATATTTAACCCACAACTTAAATTTATGTTTTAATTACATATAAAGATGTAAATTTTATCCCACGGTGTAATTCCCTATATAATTTACATATAAAAATGTAAATTTTAACATACGATGAAATTCACTTTATAATTACAAAGAAAAATGTAATTTTTAACATACAGTATAATTTTCCTATATAATTTACATATAAAAATGTTAATTTTAACATACGATGAAATTCACTTTATAATTACAAAGAAAAATGCAATTTTTAACATACAGTATAAATTCACTTATAATTTACATATAAAGATGTAAATTTTAACATACGATGAAATTCACTTTATAATTACAAAGAAAATTGTAATTTTTAACATACAGTATAATTTCCTATATAATTTACATATAAAAATGTAAATTTTAACATACGATGGAATTCACATGTTAATAACAAAGAAAAATGTAATTTTTGACATACGGTATAATTTCCAATATAATTTACATATAAAAATGTAAATTTTAACATACGATGAAATTCACTTTATAATTACAAAGAAAAATGTAATTTTTTACATATGGTATAATTTCCTATATAATTTACATATAAAAAGGTAAATTTTAACATACGATGAAATTCACTTAATAATTACAAAGAAAAATGTAATTTTTGACATACGGTATAATTTCCTATATAATTTACATATAAAAATGTAAATTTTAACATACGATGAAATTCACTTTATAATTACAAGGAAAAATGTAATTTTTACCCCTATGCAAAATCTACTTTAATTTAACATTATAAAAATGTAAATCCTCTACTTTACTTCACAATAGAAATAATGTAAATTGCATATTGGTGTAAATTTCATAACGATATGAATTCCTACTTTAATTCACAATAAAATAATGCAAGTTGCATAACGATGTAAATTTCACAACGTTGTAAATTCCTACTTTAATTCACGTTAAAATAATGTGAATTGCATAATGACGTATATGATGATAGATTTATACATGATTTATATCTATAAGGCATACTTCAACAAATTTAAACGAGGAAAAATCTAATTTTTCCTACCGATCTATGTTTTTAATTAACAGATCTATGATTAAAAATAACGGATCTAAAATCATAGCATCACAACAATTTGAATCCATCCCATGGTAACATTCATCGCAAATTCAATTGTGTTTACTTTCAATTCCACATAACGCAATAATAATAATTAAATTAATTAAATTTAAATAAAAATAAATTCTCACCTAGCTCGGATTTGAAAGGAAGGTTCGGATTCAATCAGATCTCGTGTTCAAGGTCACGGCAGTTTCGGATCTGAAAGATTTCAATTCGAAGTTCATACAAATAAATCAGAACTGGCTTTTAACAACTGTCGCTGTAACGCTTAAAAGCGTGGCAAATCTGAAATATTCATACCTCAAAATTTTCAGAAAAGTTCAAAACTTTGAATTCAGATTTCGGGAGCTGTAGTCGACGGTTTTGCAAACGGTTTGCGGGAGATTGGAGAGCTACGAGAGGCGCATCCACGCCGGGAATATAGGGTGGTGCAGCGGCCTGTGCAGGGGGCAGCGGCGGCTTTAAGGTCGCGGGTTGGGGCTCGAAATTCGAAAGCTACAGGGCGTGAAATCGAATGAAACTTGTTGGAGATTGGAGAGGAAGGGAAGAGCTTCAAAAAGTTCAACTACGGCTAAGTGTAATTGTGAGTGGATTGATGGGAAAATGGAGATGAAAATTAAAAGGGGGGCGGCTATGGGTTATGTCGATCGGGGAAGAAGACGCTGTACACGGCCGTATTTATACAGGTATTTTCCACGTATTTCTATTTTATTTAATTAATTTAATTCCGGAAAATAGGGTTTTTCCGTTCGAACTCCAATTCGCGCTCAACGACTGTCGAACAATAGGTTTTGACGCCTTCTGAACGCAATGGCGGTATTGCCGAAGTTCAATTCTGAAGTTAAAAGCATGTTTCTTTTATTTTCGAATTAATTCTTTTATTTTTAATTCGAACGTACTTTCCAATTTTACTGGGGTCACAAATGAAGTCAGAAAAATACTGAAAAATTATTTTTGGCTTTCTTATGACAATACGATCCCAACAAAATTTATTTCGTCGAATTCTGAGGCTATTTGAAAAATAGCTATTTTTCAGTCAATTAATTTTGACCGAAATTGACAAAACACAGTTTCTTTTGCCACGCTCACATACTAGCTTCAAAAATCATGAAATTTAAAATCTAGCAATAATTTTACATCCCGAATTCACCAAAATTGGTTTCCTCGAATTCCGAGGTCGTATGCAAAATGTTGATTTTCAAGGGCGATATATTTTCTATAGCGACCTTTCTGAAAATTCATTTGGGCATAACTTTTGATTCCCGCTATGAAACTTCGATTTTTCAGATTCGTTAGAAAGATATTCATTAATAGATTTAAATATTTTTCATTTCACCAAAATCCGGTTTATTCTGCATCCTGTGTAGTTAGTCAAAGTTCAAGTTTGACTTTTCAAACTACCATCCTATTTCTAATTCTTTATGTAATTTATTTGAATATATTTGCATTAACTTTGATCAAAATAAATTTCCATTCATTTTTATTTGAAATAATTTATTTTAAATATTTAAACACCCCTAAAATCTCTAAAATGAAAATTCTAAATTGGCCCCAAATTCCGGGTTGTTACAATCTCCCCCGCTTAAGAACTTTTCGTCCTCGAAAAGAAAAAGGGAAGAATAGAAGGGTTGGAACCAACATAAAGAATAGAAAATATTTTAAGCGTACCTCAAAATAAAACTAATCGGGGATATCCACTCTGCATTTGGGATAGGCTTGTTTGATACTCTCCTCGGTTTCCCAAGTGCAGTCTCTAGGATCACCGCTCCATTGCACCTTGACTAGGTTGATACTTTTATTTCTCAGCTTCCTAGTCTCCTTGCCAATAATTTTCAGTGGTTCTCTTCTCACTGCAAGGCTTGGGGTAATCTCCAAATCTTGCTGTGCTGCTTCTTCCACAATCAGATCTGGATCATGGGCATGCCTTCGAAGTTGAGATACATGGAATACATCGTGCACTCCAGGCAACCAGTCGGGCATCTGAATTCTATAAGCTAGGGTGCCAATCTTTTCAAGAATAGGGAAGGGGCCGATGAACCTAGGTGCTAATTTTCCTGTCTTTCCAAAACGGATAACACCTCGCATTGGAGCGACTTTCAGTTAGACATAGTCACCCACTTCAAAAGCTAGCTCTCGCCTTCTTACGTCTGCATAGCTTTTCTATCTACTTTGGGAAGCCAATAGTCGCTTCTTAATAATGTCAACTTTGTCTGAAGCTTCTCGGATCATGTCTGGACCCAACACAAGCCGATTTCCTTTTTCAACCCAACACGCTGGCGATCTACACGGCCTACCATATAAGGCTTCAAATGGAGACATTTTCAAACTTTCTTGATAGCTATTGTTATACGAGAATTCAACTAAATGCAAGTGATCCTCCCAAGAACCTCCAAAATCGAGTATGCAAGCTCGCAATTGATCTTCAAGAATGCGATTCACTCGCTCAGTCTGGCCGTAAGTCTGTGGGTGATAGGCGGTACTGAGATTTAACTTCGTTCCCAACTCATTTTGGAGTGCTTCCCAAAATTTGCTAGCAAAGATTGGATCACGGTCGCTTACGATGCTACTAGGAACTCTGTGTAAAAGAAAAGATTACTATTTAATTGGAAAAAGAAAATTTTCATTCAGATTATGATGAAAAGGGAAGATTTAGTTTTATTACCCATGTAGCCTGACGATTTCTTTGAAATAGATTTGCGCCAGACTTTGAGCAGTCCTAGTGGATTTGACAGGTATGAAATGAGCGGACTTTGTGAAGCGATCCACGATCACCCATATGCTGTCATTTCCTTTCCTAGTACGAGGCAGACCATCTATAAAATCCATGGAGATTTGGTCCCACTTCCAATCTGGTACTTCTAGTGGCTGCAACAACCCTGCCAGCTTTTGTTGATCACTTTTTACTTGTTGGCATGTGGGGCATCTACTCACATAAATGGATATATCCCTCTTCATAGACCTCCACCAAAATGTGTGCTTTAAGTCTTGATACATTTTGCTCACACCGGGGTGGATGCAAAGCTTTGATTTGTGGCCCTCATCTAAAACTTCTCTTATGAGCTCGGGGATACTTGGAACACAAATCCGCCCGTGCAATCTAAGCACTCCCTTGCCATCTATTTGGAAGTCCGTGTTTTCTCCTCGTTAAATTCTTTCAATCATTTTCCGAATAAAAGCATCACTTTTCTGAAGAGAGGCGATCTTATCAACCAAAGAAGGGGTGATGATGAGGCTTGCGACAATGACATCCTTTCTACTAAGTGTGTCTGCCACAACATTGGCTTTTCCTGGCGTATATGAGATGTCAAGATCGTATGCCGCCAGAAATTCTAGCCATCGTTGCTGCCTTAAATTCAGATCCTTTTGATCGAAGAGATATTTCAAAGATTGATGGTTTGTGTATAATTCAAATTTTTCGCCCAAAAGATAATATCTCCAAATTTTTAAAGCAAAGACTACGGCCAACAACTCTAAGTCATGGACACGATAATTTTTCTCATGCGGCTTTAATTGACGACTTGCATATGCAACAACTCTGCCCCTTTGCATCAGTACCGTACCAAGACCACCACTTTGAGAAGTATCGGTGTAGACCTTTAAATCTTGGTTGCCATCGATGATGGTAAGTACGGGAGCAGTAGTCAAACTCACCTTTAGCTCTTGGAATGCTTCCTCACAATCCGATGTCCAATTGAACTTGGCATGCTTCTTGGTAAGCTTTGTTAATGGGCTAGACAGCTTGGCGAAACCTTCGACAAATTTCCTGTAATATCCGGCCAATCCTAGGAAGCTTCTTACTTCAGTGGGTGTACTGGGCTGCTTCCAATATCGAATGACGGCAATTTTACTTGGATCAACTGCGATTCCTTCTTTTGATACAACATGGCCCAAGAATTTTACTTCTTCTTGCCAAAATGTGCATTTGGAAAACTTTGCTTTTAAAACATTTCATCGCAGAATTTCCAACACTTCCCTTAAATGCCCTTAATGCTCCTCCTTAGTTTTAGAATAGATTAGAATATCATCAATGAAGACTAGGACGAATTTATTTAGGACATCCCTGAAGACCCTATTCATCAAGTCAACAAAGTAGGCTGGAGCATTGCATAAACCGAACGACATCACTAACCATTCGTATAATATATCGGGACATCTGAAGGCGGTCAAAGGTATGCATTCTTCAGCTATGCGGAGTTGGTGAAAACCTGTGGCTAGGTCCATCTTCGAAAACACCTTGGCTCCATTCAATTGGTCCATCAAATCATCTATGCGGGGCAAGGGGTATTTGTTCTTCAATGTTTGTTTGTTAACATCGCGGTAATCGACACAAAGTCTTAGAGTACCGTCCGATTTGGGGACAAACACCATAGCTGCACCCCAATTTGAAAAGCTAGGTCGGATGAGTCCCTTCCACAGGAGCTGCTTAGTTTGGGTTTGCAATTCTTCCTTTTCTTTAGGAGTCATCCTTCTGATAGCATGAACTACAGGTCTTGCATTAGGAACAAGATCAATCCTGAAATCGATTTCCCTTCGCGGGGATAGGCTGTCCACTTCTTCAAATACATCCACGTAATCTTTGACCACGGGAATATTTTCTAAGGAAATGGGAGTGATCTCCAGGGAAGACCAAAATGCCTTTCTGTCAGATTTTGGCCCATGGCAAGGTATAGCAACAGTGTTTCTGAAACCTGTTTTCACCTTAACCACTCTTTCTGAACATAACACTTCAGCGTCATATTGGGTTAGCCAATCAAGACCGAGGATGATATCAAACTCGGAGAAATTCATAATGATCAAGTTAAATGGAAATTTGAAATAGGAGTAAGATACATGCACTTTACAAAATAAATCTAGAGTGGTAGAACCTCCTACAGGGTTGTGAACATTTAGTGGTTCTTTAAGACTTCTTTGCTTTAGTTTCAATTTCTGGACCGCATTGCTAGAAATAAAGCTTCTTGATGCACCCGTATCAAATAAGGTAGTAACAGGGATATTTTTAACAGAAATGGTACCATCTAAAACATTAGGCTTACCTGCTCCGTCGGAAGAAGTAGGAGCGGAAGAAGATGGTGCACTTGCCCCTTCATACACATGTGCAACCTGCGCTCCTTTCAACAGCGGACAGTTTGGCTTGATATGACCCTTCTTGTGGCAATTATAGCATTCCTTAGTGTCGTCGCTTCGGGCCTTCTTTGGATTCCTGCAGTCCTTGCTGTAGTGCCCAAACTTTTGGCAGTTGTAGCATTGCACCTTTGACTTATCGTGCCCCTTAGCAGCTCCAGAATTGCTTCCTTCAGTCTTCTTCTCTGTTTGCTTCCTCTTATTGTTGGCCAAGCTCCTTTCCCTGTCTTGTTGGGAATTCTTCCTATCATTCTCCTCATATCGGCAAGCAAACTCCACCAGTCTATTGAAAGAGAGGTCGATGTGGGCAGTGGCTCTATCAATATACTTCCTCGCAAGCCCATTTATGAACCTCTTGTTCTTCTAAAAGTCATCCTGAACCAGTTCAGGGGCATAGCGGGAAAGGTCTTCAAATCTTCGTACATATTCTGAAATGGTCTTGTCGCCTTGCTTCAGATTGGCGAACTCGTCATGTAGTTTCTCTACCTCCTGCCTTGGAATGTATTTGTCATTGAAAAGCTCCTTAAACCTTGTCCAAGTCATATTGTCTGCAATCCCTCCAACTGTGACAGTGTCCCACCAGTTTTGAGCTTCCTCTTGTAGCAGCCATGAAGCCACTAATCTTTTGCTATGATCCTTCAGCTCTAATCCTCCAAAAATCTTTTCACGGTTCCTCAGCCAAGCTTGAGCTTGTGTCACAGTCTCAGTACCTTTGAATGGCACTCCTCCCAAGTTTTTGTACTTCTTTGCCATCTTATCCAAATCAAAGGGCTGCGGTGGTGGTGGTTGTTGAACGGTAGCCTCCTCAGTTCCAGCAGCATTTTGCCTCCTTGCTCTAGCTCTAGCGGCTCTAGCGGCAACGGTACTCATTTCTAGTTAGTTCTGTACGATCAAGGAAAGAGTCAGAACAACTATAATGGTGATTTGAGAAGTTGATCAAGATAAAAAGACGGATAAAAGATAATGATAGAATGACTGACTATTCTGTATTCACATGAAATGTTCGCCATAGTATATTGTGATTCTATATAAACGAATTGTCATAAATATGTTATATCCCAAAGCTAAGTTTAACCAAAGCTCTGACACCAACTGTGATAACCCCAAACTTCCACAGGATGAAAGTAAGGAATAATCATTTGGAATACAACATAAATACAATAATACATATCACAGATACAACATAGCATAGGAAATTCATAGAGTAACAACATCATAGCAGCGGAAATATAATGTCGTCAACCACAGAAAATCCACAGTCATAGAATTCCAAATTATTACATCAAGTTTGCAGTAAAAGAAATAAGTTCCAACTCCAACTTAATAATGTGGAATAAACCAAGTTTAATGTCTAGAATGAAAAAAAAATGCAATAGCAGCGAATGATAGATGTCTTCAAGCTCCAAATCATCACCTCTCCACAAAAGCAAATCTAAGGAAGATAATAAGCAGCTCCAAAGAAAAGACTCCAAGCGAAGAATAAACCTGTTTACTTGGCTGCCCGTGTAGAAAGGAGGGCACCCGAGTTTGCAAAAAAGGTGGAAACGAACAACGGGTCAGTCGTGGGACTGGTGTGAGAATTCTTAACTAATAAATCACTATTAATAGGGCAAATCCAAAGACCACGCCGCTAACGCGGAACAGGTTTACTCTAATGGATTGCCGTGCATAAAAGTGTCAGAATAAATGATAAGTAAATCGTACAACAACGTTATGCTTTTTAGAAAAATGGAATCACCATAAGACCCAGGTCACATCACACAATGCAACAAAAACCAGAGGATATGGTTTTACCTTATAGTGATTAAACATGCTAAATATGGCAAATACGAGTTTAATATTATTATTAGTATATATCAAAACATTTCAAAGTAAATGTAGAAATCCTAGGAAGAATAGTATCCCATACTACTATGCCTCCATACTAGTAATACAATCAAATTCGTAGGGTCGTATTTGGATTTTGGTTTCCATCATGAGTCAAGGCTAGGGAGGAGCTCCAACCGATTCGAGATACTCTAGCTAATGTCTCAGGATCCCCCGTAGTGAACCCTTGGAAAGCTGTAGGGCCGGTCCACCATACGAGTTGCGGATTAGTTATTCCTGAGCACACGTTTCCCAGTCCTATAGGACCTATCATCCGAGGCGCCTCATTCCATCATCCACATAAGTAAAATGTTGGGCCGTGTTAAAACCCAATCACCACTTCTAGCTAGAAAGAAACGTGCTGCTCTCCCTGCGTTCCCTTCTCCCGTTATAGACTCCGCCGGTGTGTGAGGCTCGCCAAGTCACGCTGTACACAAAGCTATGCCTAAACAGGCTATGCTTTGATCGTCCTACAAGGCCTGCTTTTCAACAAAACCTTGATCCTATGCATCTTAGCATGCCAAATAATCACTCCATATCGCACTACCAATCCTTTGCCGAAATATATGAACGGGTGTTAAGCAAGAGAATAAATTCCCCGCCACCAAACATCCATACATTCGACAAAAGATCAATAACATGATATTTGATAGAGTATGATGTCAGACACACAATCCATTTAGTAGCTTATGCTCTGGGGCTGAGCGAAAGCCAAACCCGTGAAATCAACACGTACGTTTGGGCAATGACCATGACCCTTGAATTGGGAGCAAGTCAAATCAGGGCCTCGATCATTGTCCATTCGAGGGAAGATTTACGGTCTTCATACGCCATCTTCAAATTTTCAATTAACGTCGTTTTGATTATTTAGAATGAGAGAACTCGGACTTCCCAAATAATCCTCGTATATATATATATATATATTTAAAATCCTTCTTATACATTAATAATTACTTTTATTAACGATTCATCCCTATTTTAATTATTTAAAATAATTAAATTTTTATATAACGACGCCTTAAGTCCATGGGCGACTATGGCGCTGCTTTCAACCAATTTTGATTTTTACATTTCTCAGAATCTAACCGTTGGATCTTAACGTAATATATATCGTTGGAAAGTTTTTTCTAAGACGGTCCTAACGGTTTCAGTTTCAAGAAAATCCGACGGTCGGATCTTCTTGTATAGTCGTTTAAAAGTACGATTTCAAAACGCGAACTACCACGCCCTATTCGTTTAATTTTAATTATATATATATATATAATTATTGAATCGTAATAACGTCATTTGATTAAAACCACGCTCTACACAACTACCGATACTTACGAAATTTTAATTCATTTGAAAATGAAAATAATATTATCGCATCCTAAATTCATTCTTTCCTTACATTGAAAACCATCCTTTTTATTTACATTTAAAAAATGTAAATTTAATTCCTATGTAAATTCCTATTTTTTTATTTACATGTAATAATGTAAATTTTGATACATTCAAAATCCTACTTTTAAATTACGTATAAAAATGTAAATTTCAACTTCAATGTACATTCTCTTCTTAGTTGCATAATAAAAATGTAACATATATTTGCATTGAATCATATTCTAAATTTACATATAAAAATGTAAGTTTTAACGACAATGCAAACTCTACTTTTAATTTACCTAGTAAAAATATAATTTTTAATTACAATGCAAATTCTACTTCTAATTCACATAGTGAAAATATGATTTTTAATTACAATGCAAACTCTACTTCCTATTTACATTGTAAAAATATGATTTTTAATTTCATGTCACATTTCTACATCTAAATTACATATAAAATAAAATAAATAAATTTTATTTCTAATGTTCATTCTCATTCCATGTTACATATATATAAAAAAATGTAAATTCTATCATACAATGAAATTGCATCCTTTAATTACATAGAGAAATATAGTTTTTATCCTACGGCATACATTCCTATAGGCATTACATATAAAAATGTAATATTTAACCCACAATGTAAATTCATGTTTTAATTACATATAAAGATGTAAATTTTATCCCACGGTGTAATTCCCTATATAATTTACATATAAAAATGTAAATTTTAACATACGATGAAATTCACTTTATAATTACAAAGAAAAATGTAACTTTTAACATACAGTATAATTTTCCTATATAATTTACATATAAAAATGTAAATTTTAACATACGATGAAATTCACTTTATAATTACAAAGAAAAATGTAATTTTTAACATACAGTATAAATTCACTTATAATTTACATATAAAAATGTAAATTTTAACATACGATGAAATTCACTTTATAATTACAAAGAAAAATGTAATTTTTAACATACAGTATAATTTCCTATATAATTTACATATAAAAATGTAAATTTTGACATACGATGGAATTCACATGTTAATTACAAAGAAAAATGTAATTTTTGACATACGGTATAATTTCCTATATAATTTACATATAAAAATGTAAATTTTAACATACGATGAAATTCACTTTATAATTACAAAGAAAAATGTAATTTTTGACATACGGTATAATTTCCTATATAATTTACATATAAAAATGTAAATTTTAACATACGATGAAATTCACTTTATAATTATAAAGAAAAATGTAATTTTTGACATAAGGTATAATTTCCTACATAATTTACATATAAAAATGTAAATTTTAACATACGATGAAATTCACTTTATAATTACAAAGAAAAATGTAATTTTTACCCCTATGCAAATTCTACTTTAATTTAACATTATAAAAAGGTAAATCCTCTACTTTACTTCACAATAGAAATAATGTAAATTGCATATTGGTGTAAATTTCATAACAATATGAATTCTTACTTTAATTCACAATAAAATAATGCAAGTTGCATAACGATGTAAATTTCACAACGATGTAAATTCCTAGTTTAATTCACGTTAAAATAATGTAAATTGCATAACGACGTATATGATGATAGATTTAAACATGATTCATATCCATAAGGCATACTTCAACAAATTTAAACGAGGAAAAATCTAATTTTTTTCCTACCGATCTATATTTTTTATTAACAGATCTATGATTAAAAATAACGGATCTAAAATCATAGCATCACAACAATTTGAATCCATCCCATGGTAACATTCATCGCAAATTCAATTGTGTTTGACTTTCAATTCCACATAACGCAATAATAATAATTAAATTAATTAAATTTAAATAAAAATAAATTCTCACCTAGCTCGGATTTGAAAGGAAGGTTCGGATTCAATCAGATCTCGTGTTCAAGGTCACGGCAGTTTCGGATTTGAAAGATTTCAATTCGAAGTTCATACAATAAATCAGAACTAACTTTTAACAACTGTCGCTGTAACGCTTAAAAGCGTGGCAAATTTGAAATATTCATACCTCAAAATTTTCAGAAAAGTTCAAAACTTTGAATTCAGATTTCGGGAGCTGTAGTCGATTGTTTTGCGAACGGTTTGCGGGAGATTGGAGAGCTACGAGAGGCGCATCCACGCCGGGAATATAGGGGGGTGCGGCGGCCTGTGCAGGGGGCTGCGCCGGCTTTAAGGTCGCGGGTTGGGGCTCGAAATTCGAGAGCTACAGGGCGTGAAATCGAATGAAACTTGTCGGAGATTGGAGAGGAAGGGAAGAGCTTCCAAAAGTTCAACTACGGCTAAGTGTAATTGTGAGTGGATTGATGGGAAAATGGAGATGAAGATTAAAAGGTGGGGCGGCTAAGGGTTATGTCGATCGGGGAAGAAGACGCTGTACACAGCCGTA
The DNA here is from genome assembly GCA_030737875.1 of Allium sativum. Lineage (NCBI taxonomy): Eukaryota > Viridiplantae > Streptophyta > Magnoliopsida > Asparagales > Amaryllidaceae > Allium > Allium sativum. Next base: position 795,005,726 of record CM060919.1, on the reverse strand, counting down.
TTTATACAGGTATTTTCCACGTATTTCTATTTTATTTTATTTATTTAATTGCGGAAAATAGGGTTTTTCCGTTCGAACTCCAATTCGCGCTCAACGACTGTCGAGCAATAGGTTTTGACGCCTTCTGAACGCAATGGCGCTATTGCCGAAGTCCAATTCTGAAATGACCCGAACTTCCCCGGTCTCCGAAGAGATGAGAAAGAGCAGATTGAGTCGAGAACAAGCCACAAAATAGAACGCAGACGGAAGAACATTTCATTGTATACTACAACAATTCCATCAGAATACAAGAATATACAGAGTATAAATGAATCAATATTACAAAGAAATATCAGAGATTACAATACATTACATAGCAGTGGAAAATAATACAATACACAACTAGAAGAGATATACGAATACAAAGCTTTCCGGATATCATTCCAGCTGTAAACCAGGATCCTGTGAATATAAATCTGCAAAACCAAAACTACTAGCTGCCCGTGTCAAAATAAGGGCACCCAGAGTTTAGGTTAAAACAATAAACTCCAGGTCAGTCATGGGACTGGTGTGAGAACTAAAACAGTTGTAAATCTTTATTTTTAAAGTTCGGTAAATCAAGGGACCACGCCGTATAACACGGAACGGGTTTCCTCCCAAGAACACCAGTGCATAAAACAAACAGCGCAATGCTAAAATAGAGAAAAATGAAGCTGTTATAAGACCCAGGTACTATCACACAATGCAACGCAAGCCGGGGGATAGGGTTTTCCCTTATAATATCCAAGGAATGCTTGATACGGTTTAAAACAAATCATTTGATACTATTATCAGTGTATAAAACAATCTTCAAATCATAAGTATCAATCATAGGCGGCATGGGTACCATATATCATGTCGCCACACTAGTTCTACAAATAAAAACCGCAAAATCACGTATTTGGAAATTGGATTTCCATCTATGAACCGAGGCAAAAGATAGTCCTCTACCGATTTGAGACGCTCTAGCCCGCCCCTCAGGATCAGAGCTCGAGTGACCCTTGGATCGTCAGGGCCGGTCCACTGATGTGGATTAAAATGCCTGAACATGCGTTTCCCCTCCCTTTGGGGCGTAAATGAGCCAACGAATGGCTCCATCGGACCCGGATCGTCCGATCTAACCGAGGCGCCTCGCAACAGCAACAACCACACAGGTGAAAAGTATATAAATGTCAGGGCTGGTAGGTCACTGACACCACCCTAGCTAGAAAGAAACGCATGTCATCCCTGAGGTCCTCTCCCGTTTTTGGTTCACAACCGGGGTGCGAGGCTCGCGAATTCACGTTACACAAAGTTGTGCCAAACAGGCTGTGCTTTGATCATCACCACAAGACTTTGCTTTTCAACAGAAGCCTCGATCAATTGCCACTTAGGCATGCCACACAGGCAATTTACTCCATGCGTTTGATATCCATTAATATATAACCCCTGAGCTCATACGTCTCAGAGAAGGGCGTTAAGCAAGAGAATAAATTCTCCGCTGCCAAACAGATATATATTTAATATAAATCAATCACACAGACTAAAATCCAATGTCAGACACACAGTCCATTTACAAGTCCGTTCTGGGTCTGAACGAAACCGGGGGCACCTAGTACCCCGCATATCCATCGATCTCCATGTACGTCTGGACGACCACCAACTGTTTCCATCTTCTTGGGTGTACATCCCAATCAAGATCATCACTAATCACCCAAACGACGTGAAGACCTCCGGTCTTCGACCATCGTCTTCATCTTCGACTTATCGTCGTATCAGTTATTCAGAATGGGATAAACCCGTTCTTCCCGAATAACTCGCGTATATTTTAAATAAGTGTTACACAAACACAACATACGCCTCATTCCAATTCATCAGTCACTAACCGTAAATTAATCAAGAGAATAATTCCCCAAATATTAACCCCGAAGGCCGAAACCAACATCAAATCAATATCCAGGAAACCATTCTGCTTAGCTAACCGACAGTTAGTTTCTAAATTTCACATTCATAGGGAAAGGTTCCCATTAATTTTATCAAAGATAAATTCTTTATATTTATTCTTTAATCTATCCTTTTGAATTTCGATTCAACTAGTCGGGATTAACGAACCTTACCGAAGTAATCATTTGTTTTAATTTCCCAATCCCAACCTATTCATCCCATGAAGTAAAACTGGTAATACTTCATACCTAACACCACAGTGTTATCGGTAAATTCAATTACCATTTCACGTTCAAATCTAATTAAAGATTTAACTATCGCCTGGAGTAAAACTGGTGATACTCCATTCTCGATCTTTTCAATCTAATTAAAGATTCATTAAAACTCCACTTAGTTTTAATCGTTAACTGGGTTAAAGAATCAGTGTCATTTAAAACACGGTTCACGATAAACCCAAAACCGCATTCCATTAATTATCGGATTAAAGAACTAGTGTTATTTAAAAACACTGTCCACGATAAACCCAAAAATCAATATCAATTCAATTCCAATTAAATATTATTTAATTGATACACTTCATTAAATCTAAATAAAAATATTTAATCTTTTCTCCACTGGGTTCAAGAACAGTGTTAGTCAAGACACCATTCACGACAAACCCAAATCACATTTGATATTAAATACAAGGCTCTGAATAGAAAATATCCCGGCTTATATTCAATATCAAATTCTACAACAAACAAATATCGTATTGGAAATAACGATATATATATCTATATCTTTCAAATTTCCATAACAAAATCTGTATAGTCACGAAATCCAACATCGAAATATTCTTAAGGAAATTTCGATTCAAATCCATTCCAATGCAATCATTGGAAATTCTGGTTATTTTCAAAACCATTTCAAATTCAATTTATTTATCTAAAATAAATAGAATTATAATTCTAGTTCAAAACTAGTTCATTTCGATAAAAATCTATTTTTATCTTTTCAAATATGGAGTTTTTCATCCCAATTCTTTCTAAATCATTTCTTATGATTTTACACAAATTATTACTATTTTTAATAATTTTATCAAGGCCCGTACAGTCGATTTCCATCAACGGCCATCGAACTGCACTTACAACGACCTTTTCCAAATTTGATTTGGACATAATTCCAAATCCAACTGTTAGATTTCAAGTTTCTAATATTCATGGGAAAGCTCTTTTCGATACGAACCCAACGGTTCCAGTTTCAGGAGAATCCGACAGTCGGATCTCCCGCAATATCCGTTCGAAGTCAATGGTCGAAATTCGCGAACTGTCGCGGCGCGTTCTATTCAGGCCATTATATATTATATATAATGTATATAATATATATTCCGTCGATTTCTATTTAAAACAAATTTTATAAATCCTTTTAAATTCATTTCAAAATGATTTCAACTTCATATTCAATTTCAAATCAAAAATGAATATTCCACTATAAATTCGTTTTAAATTCATTTCAAATCAATTTCAATTTCAATTAAATTCAAATTTCTATTCAATTCGATTTAATTCAATTTCAATTCAAATCGATTTCAATTCAATTTCAATTAAATTCAAATTTCTATTCAATTCGATTCAATTCAAATTTCATTTCAAAATATTCGATTTCGAAATCACTTTTCAATATTCATTTTAAATCGAATAAAATCGATAAAGTTCCTGTTCGTGTTAAAATGGCGGTTAACTACTTAACACGGCTTCACATTTCAATATTCACTAAATATTATTTTAAAATATTTATTAATTCTGAACTGGAATCAGACACAGTGAAGTACCATATAATGTGGATTATATGGATTTCATCCAATTCAAATACACCACAATGACGATAAACAATCAACCATCATCCAAAGTGCGTTCTACACTGCATAAGCATCGAATATAAATATTCAACGCTTACACAGTCTGTCAATCAATCGATCGACAAATCACTAAACAGTTGGGATTTGTGTTCGTCAAATATCATCCCAACACCCGTGTGGGGTTTCAAACAATCAAACACATATTTTATTTGTGTAGTTGGGCGATGTGTAAAATTTATCGTCCCAATCAATATCAGTCAGATCAGTGTACATAAACAAACCGTCTGGTTTGTAAATGAATATTTTATTCACACACGCGTTAAAAATTATATTTTTAACGATAAAATATTTTATTTCAACACATGAATTTCTATTCAGTTCATTTACACAATAAAATGATATTTTTATTTTTCCAACATATTTTAGAAAATTTCGGCGGCATAACGACACGATACTAGAAACAGGACAAGGCCTAGCCTTATCCCCGATCTAGTGAAGGCCCACGCCATTCACACATCAATCAATTCCATTTCAATTCACCAAACAACCAAATCAAATCTAATAATCTAACCAACTACACAACCAAACAAACAAGTCCATGGTCTGTGGACAATGGTGTCGGGTGCTACTAAACACCATCTGCATCCTAGTATATATTTTATAACTAGAAAAATAAATTAAAAGGTGAGAAGTTCTCACCAATAGCTATCCCAACTTCACGACACTTCATTTATAGAAATCTTCGTCGTTTTCGCCTTTTTGTCATCTTCGTTGCCCGTATTCTCTACATATGTAAAAATCACATTTTTATATTGCTATTCAATATATAAAAATCGAATTTTTTACTTTGCTATTCAATATATAAAAATCGAATTTTTACTTCGCTATTCAATATATAAAAATCGAATTTTTACTTCGCTATTCAATATATAAAAATCGAATTTTTACTTCGCTATTCAATATATAAAAATCGAATTTTTACTTCGCTATTCAATATATAAAAATCGAATTTTTACTTTCACTTCGTTATAAAAATTATATTTTTATATTTCTCTTCGCTTAATAAAGATTATATTTTTATTACTCTCCATGAATAAAAATCACATTTTTACTATGCTACTAGTATAAAAATTATATTTTTAACCTTTCTATATTATAAAAATTATATTTTTACTATCTACATTAGATAAAAATCATATCTTTATATCTTCCATAAATTAAAAATCGAATTTTTATTCTTTCTAAAATATAAAAATTTCGCCTTTATTTTCAAAGCTAATCATATATGAAAAAAAATCAGTTTTTTTATAACTAAGTAAGTAAATAAATGAAATCATAAAAACATAACTTTAATCGTTGGTGAATGGGGGATCGGAGGCGAAGAAGGTGGTTCTGAAGTGGAGGGGGGCGTCGGAGTGGGTGAAAGAAGAAGAAGAAGCGACCGCAACAGCAGGTAGGGAGGGGTCACGCGCGTCGGTAGGAAAAGGTGGGGGGTGTCGCGCAGTGGGTGGCTGGTTTAGGCGCCGCGACCTAGAGTTTTGGGGGGGTGCTGAGCGTCAGAGAAGAGGGCGCGGGGAGGCGCGAGGGGGAAGGGGGAAAGCCAGCGATGGCGGTGGCGCCGCTGATGAGGGACGCGGTCGACGAGCTCAGTTCGTTTTTTTTTCATTTTCGATTTGAACTGAAATGTAACGGGGTGGGGGAGAGTATAGGAAAAGGGGTTTGACTTTTATTTTAATTATATATTTTATTATTTAATTATTTCAAAAAGTAACTTTTTATTTCGAACTCAAAACGAGAACCAACGACTGTCGCCCCTAGCTAATTACCCTCATTACGAACACAGTGGGATATGTATCGTAGGCTGATTCGATCGTCTCGATCAGCTTTCGTCAAAATCAACATATAACTCTATATATTGAATTTGAACGCACATTTCAATTTACTGGAGTCACACACTAACTAGAAAAATTCCAGAAAAATATTTTCTAGCTTCGTATTGACGATACGGTCCTAACAAAACCAATTTCATCGAATTCTGAGACCGTTTGAAAAATGGCCACTTTCCAGTCGATTAAAATCAACTAAAACTGGTCAAACACGTTTTCCTTTGCCACGCTCACATATTGATTCGAAAAATTATGAAATTTGAAACCTAGCAATAACTTTACATCACGGATCCAACAAAAGTGGTTTCGTCGAAATCCGAGGTCGTTTGCAAAATTTCCATTTTTAAGGGCCTGAATTCCATAGCGACTATTCTGAATTTTCAACTGGACATATCTTTTGATTCCCGCTATGAAATTTTGATTTTTCGGATTCGTTGGAAAGATATTCACAATTAGATCCTAATGTTTTTGGTTTCACAAAAATCCGGATTGTTTTTCACCCGGTACATTCAATTGAAGTTTGAAATCGAATTATCGAACTACCGTGCCATTTTCAATTCTATTTATAATTATATATAATTATTTATATTCTAACGACGAACTATATAATATATACGTTCGAATACTATTCAAAATAAATTTCTCGACGATATTATTTAAAATAATCTATTTTAAATATTCAAAATTCGCTAAAATTGCCAGAATAAAATTTTTAAACTGGCCCAGATTTTTGAGTTGTTACAAATTCTGAAGTTAAAAGCATGTTTCTTTTATTTTCAAATTAATTCTTTTATTTTTAATTCGAACGTACTTTCCAATTTTACTGGGGTCACAAATGAAGTCAAAAAAATCCAGAAAAAATATTTTTGTCTTTCTTATGATAATACGATCTCAACAAAATTTATTTCGTCAAATTCTGAGACTGTTTGAAAAATGGCTATTTTTCAGTCAATTAATTTTGACCGAAATTGACAAAACACAGTTTCTTTTGCAACGCTCACATACTAGCTTCAAAAATCATGAAATTTGAAATCTAGCAATAATTTTACATCCCGGATCCAACAAAAGTGGATTCGTCGAATTCCGAGGTCGTATGCAAAATGTCGATTTTCAAGGGCGATATATTTTCTATTGCGACCTTTCTGAAAATTCATTTGGGCATAACTTTTTATTCCCGCTATGAAACTTCGATTTTTCAGATTGGTTAGAAAGATATTCATTAATAGATTTAAATATTTTTTGTTTCACCAAAATCCGGTTTATTCTGCATCTTGTGTAGTTAGTCAAAGTTCAAGTTTGACTTTTCAAACTACCATCCTATTTCTAATTCTTTATGTAATTTATTTGAATATATTTTCATTAACTTTGCTCAAAATAAATTTCCATTCATTTTTATTTGAAATAATTTATTTTAAATATTTAAACACCCCTAAAATCTCTAAAATGAAAATTTTAAATTGGCCCCAAATTTTGGATTGTTACAGCTGCGGCGCATGTTTTGACTAGAGAAGGAATTAGGTCTTAAGAATGGAAGTTGATGTCTATTTATAGGAAATAGATTTTAGATATTTTAGCTCAGATAATTTCAGATATTTTTCTTTTATTATTTTATATTCGTTTTAGCCTTCTAAAAATCTGTGTGATCACACACGATGTTCAAAAATCACGGAAATGGTCATGTAGCTACAGTTCGACATTACGGTCCCAACGAAACTGGTTTCGTCGAATTCCGACTTCGTTTGCAAAAGTGGCTATTTTTAAAGCTCTGGATGATCCATTTAAATATATAAATATATTTAAATATATTAAATTTAACATTAATATATATTCACAATAGAATATCATACGCTCTAGAATATTCCTATATGAATTTCTAACTCGATATTTCAAATCTGGGTCAACCCGATATTCGATTTATATTGAAATTCCTTTTTAAAATATAAATAATTCCTTTATAAATTATAAAGGAATTCCACAGCGACTTTTCTGAAATTTAATTTGGACGTGAATCAAAATCTACATGACGAAATCCCGATTTTTCTCTTCCACTAGAAAGATATACTCTACCAGCTCCACACGTTTCTTGTTTCACAGAAATCCGGCTTAAAACGAATCCTGTACATTCAGTTGAAGTTAAAATCGCCAATTCATGAACTGCAGTGCCATTTCGAGCTCGTTTATAATTATATTATAAACTATACGTTCAACTGTCGTTTATATAATATATTCGTTATTCAAATTCAATTCCAAGCTGAATTAAATATCACAGATGATCCAGTTCACACCATATCATCATTTCAGCCAATTCTGAGTATTTCAGAATTAAATAAATTATTTAATTTATAGTTTTTAATTAAATATTCATCATTATATAACTCTACGACCATTTAATTCACTAAACCACCCTTTATATAATTAAATAAATTAATTATAATACCTCTGCCAATGCGGGTCATTACAATCTTTCCCACTTAAAATAATTTCGTCCTCGAAATTGCTAAAAGGTAGAGAACGACCCTATCGACTGGTTAGAACATATTTGTTCACTTTTTAACTTCAGTTTCAACTGAACCAATTTAATTTCAATTTAATTATTAATTAATTCTTATCAACGAAAATTTCCAAAAATCCTGAAAATTTTCCAACGCCTTAACTTTCCGAAAAATTTCGCCAGCACCTCCTTTGTACTGGTCAATCGGTCAAACTCCAACTCGCCTCTCTAGGCCATCTCCAACCCAAAAGAAAATCAAACAGTCAAGCGGCTTGCCAATTCGGCTCATAAATCTTATATCCAATAGAAATATAAACTTGTACCTTTTGTCAGCATATCATTATATCCTTTGCACCTGTTATTAAGCCCTTAATTAATATTCCATTAGTTAAATCACTTCTCTATTTCTTTATCAATATTTGTTAACCAAATATTTTCAATAACCATATTGGTCTTTTATGTTATTTGGAAAACATTTCCGAATATCACCTTCCTTTATTTTCTAAACTTTAGAAAATATATGCTATTTATAATTGGAAAATATTCCAATTACTTATCTCTTTTCCGATCTCGTTTATTTCTATTCTTAGGAAATATTCTTATTATATTTCCAAGCTTACACTTATTTACGTTAAAATGGATGTTGTGTAAAACATCGTTACGACAACCCAAATACTATATTCAACTAACTCTTATTCAACATTGATCTTCGAGCCTGAAATCTTACTATTTATTTGTTAATAATGAAATCAATCAAGTTGGGGTATAACTACCTCTCAGACCTTGACTGAATAACATTTATAACGTCAAAACAGATATGACTACTTACTCGAATAATCAATACCATACAACTACTTCTTCACTTTTAACACATATACACCTTCTCTTTCTATTCTTACTAGATTTTATTCTTAGTCTTCCTTTTTGATTTTACTATTCTATTTCTAAGTTCGTTTCCTTATCGACTTCTACATATATATCGATACGTTGATTTCTAACTATCAAATTATCTTAAAAATATTCTAACTCCTTAAATTCCCGGAAAAATTTTCCATAACCTCCTTTGTACTAGGAGCATTGGGATATTTCAAATAGCCTCCCATGCCTTTACCAATCCAAAAGAAAAAGAAAAGACCAAGCAGCTAGCCGATACGGCGCATAAAATCTCATATATGAATTAAATACATACCTTTTCGTCGAGCATTCTATTTATATAACTTCATTAACCTTATCCATACCTATCTCATGTATATTTATACCTGCCCAATCTATTTTAACTATACCTGATCGTTTTAACTCAATTCGTTAATTAATTTGTTAATTAACTCTTTAGTCTATTTCACTTTTATATTTGAACATGAAATGTTCAAATATATTTTAACTTTCTTATTAACTAATTTGAATCCAAATTTCAAATTTAAGTTCTATATTCGATTTCGAATATCCATTTACAAATCCAATTCACCTTTCAAAGTTCAAATTCAAATTCAAAACTCGATTAACTAATTCCTCTTTGACTTAGTTAATTCTATTCAATTTCTATTCAAATTTTATTCAAATTCTATATATTCAAATTCTAAATTTGAATTCCATTTGAATTCTATATTCAAATTCCATATATTCAAATTCTATATATCAAATTCTATTCAAATTCTATATATTCAAATTCTATTCAAATTCAATTTCTATAGTTTAAATTCCATTTGAATTCTATATTCATATTCCATTTTTGAATTCCATTGAATTTCATATACTCAAACTCCCTTCGAATTTCTATATTCAATTTCTATTTTAAACTTTCTTTATTTATTCTTTAAACAAGTCTCGTTTTCAATTCCTTTTGAAATCGATATTTCTACTTTTGGAAAATAGATTTTTCCTTTTCAATTTCACACTTGTATTTTTAATTCTGAATTATCCAATGATAATTCTTTTCACTTCATTTATAAACTTCGTTTATAAAAGAACTATTTATAAACTTTGTTTATAAAGGAACTACTTGTTTTATTTCTTTTAAAACAAGTTAATATTTCAAATCTATTTAAAAATTCAAATTCTATAGTTTAAATTCCATTTTGAAATTCAACACACTTGTCTTTCCCAGAACAAATTCAAAACAGTATCGTCACTTACAACTCGAAAATGAATACTGATGATGCAGCTGTCATCATCAGAATCTATTTTCCAGCGATCGAAGTGAGTTCAATACTATAAAACCATTTTTAAACATTTCCACTTTGAAATTCATTTCAAAATATAATTCACACTGCTTGTAAAACAATTTAAAATCTCCCAAGATCTTAAATTTTCCTTACTTTTAATCCAAATCCATTTACAAACACTTATCAAATTTTCCGGAATTTTAATTCAATTTCTGGCTTAAATTTCAGATTTAAATCGTATGATTTCACGTATTTCACTTATATGAATTCTGATTGGTTATTTACATAACCATTTAATTTATAATCTTACTCGATTATAATAACAACCAATATATCCACTATATTATAAATATATATATATATATATATATATATATATATCTTCTCTATATCAAGATATACCTTGGGTAGACTTATTTTAATTTACTCACTTTTCAAAACATATCGTGTTGACCCATCGTAGTCGAGTGTTTAGTAACACCTACCGATACAGTGGATCAAACTGATCGACCAGAACTCATAAACAACTCAACCAATAAATCACCACAATATAAAACAATTTTTATATCAATAACAAATACGCTCACTCGTATATATACACTCAACTCAATCTAGGGTATTGCTAACCCTATCTCTACCGAGTCACGCCACAGAGCCAAGGTAATTCTTAACTTAAACTCTGATACCAACTGTAATGACCCGGGATTTTGATGACTTTGGTTATCGCCATAAACTCAATGACGACTAACCAGACATCGAAAAATACCAGTCATTAATGAAAGAAATTAGAGGGTGAGGATAGATAAGATAGAAACTTAGAATAGAAGAAGAAGAACAACACAACATCAGAGTAACACGAATCTCACAGCGGAACGAATAACATATATTATATAACATAACTTTGAAATATAACCTTGTACTTGAATATACATCATTAACAAAGTACAACACTTACAACACAGCGGAAATAATCTATAGCTATATGATCCTGAAGCCTCTTGCTCCAGCTCTTCAAGTGTATATGTAAAATCCTGACTACTTGACTGTCTGTACAAAATTGGGCACCCAAGAGTTTAGGGAAAACAAAACAAAATAAACTCCGGGTCAGTCATGGGACTAGTATGAGTAAAACAGTTAAAACACTTTGAACAAGTAAACGATATCTCATAAGACCACGCCGTATAACGGAACAGGTTTTTCCCTTATGATAATCCAAATTATCTTTATATCAAAAACCCTTTGATATTATAATAATGTCTATCAACACAGTATAATAATCATCTAGCAGAAACGCTTTCATCTCACGTTCTACGTATATAGTATACAATCAAAACCGCAAGCACGTATTGGGTAATGGATTTCCAACTATGACAAGGTATGGAACCACCTTTCGCTAGTGTACCTCTAGAGAGGAATACACTGGATTCAACAAGAACATCTTGCAACCCGGCCACACATGACCGACCACTCATTTCGCTTGAGTATATCGAATGTATATCACCAACGGTTGGGATCAGCAACCGTTTCCCGAATGGAACAGCATCAACAATAGATTTTTAGAAGTAAATGAAACTCTAGATCGGGTGATTATACACCCTGCTTCGGTGCGACCGACTTAGCCATGTTGCCTGCCCGATTTCTGTCATTTATCGGTTGATGAGGCTAGAAGCTACGCTTTATCATCACACCAGATTCACTTTGAATGCCACATCATCAAATCCATCAAATCACCGATTTGACGTCCTCAACCATACATTATGTGTTAGCTAAAAGAAGTTTCCTTCTCCACTTCCACTCTTGGTACGGTTGGAGAAATCAATATACGTGATCGTCTGGAAATACTCTGTCAAACATCCGTCCATACAAGTCATCCAGGAACAGGATGAACCGAAGGCACTATTCTGTAAACAGGATAGCCCTTGCATAACTCCGTCTTCAATTTCCTTTGGCATATATGATTTGCAACGCTTGTGCCAATACAGAGTGGTTCTTTGGATAATAATCCAACCGGTCTCTCCATATTAACAATGTTAAAATGGTCAAAACTTCGATAGTGTGTGATTTAACTATCGAAGAAAAACAGGTGTGCAAACAACGATATTAATTCCAAATGGAAATTTATATCGATCAAACATCATTCAACATTTATCTCTTTATTTCATTAATTTACTTATCTCCTGTTTCCCTATATTCAATATTTCTTATTTTCTAAATTTGGAAAATATACGTTATTAACAATGGAAAACATTTCCATTTCTTGTTTTCTTTATTAGAAAACATTTCTGGTTTCTTATTTGAAAACATTTTCCGAAGCTTCTTCATTGGACTTAGACAGATGTTTAAACAAACCATCGCGATGCCAATTCAAACCATTTCCTTTAATTACTAAATTCACTTAACCATCCTTTACTATCGAACCTTAACCATTCCTTAGTTAAAAATAAAGTCAATCAAGTTGGGGTAATACTACCTCTCAGACCTTAACTGAACAACGTTTCTAACCTTAAAATAGACAAAGTTCACTTTATATTTATTTAACTAACTTCCTTACTTAACCCTCCTTTGAATCATCTCTTATTCGATAATTCTTTCCTTCGAATATGGTGTATTTGATAACTCTATTCAATTTACTCTATTCGATTAACCCTTATCAATTAACTCTATTGGACTAACGCTATTGGATTAACTCTATTGGACTAATGCTATTAGATTAACTCTATTGGACTAACGCTATTGATTTACTCTTTTCACTTAACTCCTTTTGAATAAACTATATTCGATAAATCCTTTAACTCTATTCGAATAAACTATATTCGATTAACTCAATTGATTCTATTCACTTAACTCTTTTGATTTAACTTTAACTCTATTCACTTATCTCCTATCGAATAAACTATAGTCGATTAACTCCTTTATTCTATTTAAATAAACTATATTCGATTAACTCCTTTTACTATTCGAATAAACTATATTCAATTAACTCCTTTTACTATTCAAATAAACTATATTCGATTAACTCCTTTTACTTTCTATTCGAATAAACTATATTCGATTAACTCCTTTTACTTTCTATTCGAATAAACTATATTCGATTAACTCCTTTTACTTTTTATTCGAATAAACTATATTCGATTAACTCCTTTGCTTTAACTCTAATCGATTAAACTAACATCGATTAACTCCTTTTAACTCGATTAAACTATCATCGATTAACTCCTTTTAACTCGATTAAACTATTCATTTACAAAGATTTACTTTTAGTAACGGTTCTTCACTTTACAAATGATTTCCTTCTTATAACAGTTTCCATTTTATAACTTTTATTCATTTTCTAAATATCTCCTATTTATAAATATTCCAATTTATAAATATTCCTTAATTATAAATATTCCATTTATAAATATTTTGTTTTCAAATATCACTTTGACAAATTCCCCTTTTATCAACATTTCAGTATGTTATGGTATTCAACATATCAAATCACGATGATCAGTATCGTCCAAACACATATAATCGACAACAGATTATATATCACATCATATATCACAATATATGAAAAACAATAAAATAACTGTTGAGGAATCCAGTCGGATTCCTCCAACCTGTCTCGCTGCATCACAGATGTTAAACAATATAGATAACATCACTTTCAGTTCCATATGATATATTCCGTTAAACAGAATCAATATAGAAATTCAACTAACTGACTAGCAGTTCAATCAAATAGTCAACACACAGTCAATCAGCCAATATTTAACAGTTCTAAAAATACAACATGGAATTTTAAACTGTTCAGAGTTAGTGAGATTTACTCACATTGGACGATCATCGTCAATAATGATAACCATCGCTCGATTTGATTCAGATGGACAATTTATTTTGCGATAAATTGTAACGAGCTCTGATGGACTTCCAGTCAGTCTCATTGTGTTGCTCCCGTCCATACAATCCTAAGGGATCTTGTTTCGCTGAATTTCGATTATATATGACCGAGTTATAACATTTCGAAGTTTACACTATTTAAATTAAAAATAAACTTAATTAATAAGCTCATTGTGCTTTAACCTTTTATATTGGGCCCGACTTCAACTTCAACAGCCCACCAACCCGTTGCAGCGCATCCTTTCTTCCCCGAATTTCATCCCGTTTCCAGTATTCGGTTTAAACACCATTTCCTTCATTTCGATCTTCAACTGCTCCTCCTCTTTACCATTTAAAACCAAAAAGAAAATGCCAACATCTTCTCCTTCTCGCGAGCTATCTCCTCATACTGAAAAGGTCCACCTCGCACCCACCATGATAATCGCGACTACAGGATCTCTCGTGCTCTATCAGACACCAATCGACGGCGATGACTAACGAACGACCCCACATTTTGCACACGGGTGCCAAATCCACCCCTAAATTCGAATATGATTTCAAAACTTCAATCCGATGCACAAAAATCTTAATTCGATCAACCCTAGCTTCTACAGTACTTACGGCTTCACCCCCAAACGCAAATCGAGCGTGATGAAAACTGTGTGGAAATGAAGAGGACGATCCCATAAACACACACAAACTACTCTCGAGATTTATGTATTTTGTTTGGAATTTCTATAGATTTTCAAAGATCCATTTTTACTATATATTTTTCTCCTGAGGCTGCGGCGCATGTTTTGACTAGAGAAGGAATTTGGTCTTAAGAATGGAAGTTGATGTCTATTTATAGGAAATAGATTTTAGCTTAGATATTTTCAGATATTTTTCTTTTATTATTTTATATTCGTTTTAGCCTTCTAAAAACCCGTGTGATCACTCACGATGTTCAAAAATCACGGAAATGGTTATGTAGCTACAGTTCGACATTACGGTCCCAACGAAACTGGTTTCGTCGAATTCCGACTTCGTTTGCAAAAATGGCTATTTTTAAAGCTCTGGATGACCCATTTAAATATATAAATATATTTAAATATATTAAATTTAACATTAATTAATTAATATTATCATATATATTCACAACAGAATATCATACGCTCAAGAATATTCCTATATGAATTTCTAACTCGATATTTCAAATCTGGGTCAACCCGATATTCGATTTATATTGAAATTCCATTTTAAAATATAAATAATTCCTTTATAAATTATAAAGGAATTCCACAGCGAATTTTCTGAAATTTAATTTGGACGTGAATCAAAATCTACACGACGAAATCCCGATTTTTCTCTTCTACTAGAAAGATATACTCCACCAACTCCACACGTTTCTTGTTTCATAGAAATCCGGCTTAAAACGAATCCTGTACATTCAGTTGAAGTTCAAATCGCCAATTTACGAACTGCAGCGCCATTTCGAGCTCGTTTATAATTATATTATAAACTATACGTTCAACTGTCGTTTATATAATATATTCGTTATTCAAATTCAATTCCAAGCTGAATTAAATATCACAGATGATCCAGTTCACACCATATCATCATTTCAGCCAATTCTGATTATTTCAGAATTAAATATATTATTTAATTTATTATTTTAAACAAACATTCATCATTATATAATTCTACGACCATTTAATTCACTAAACCACCCTTTATATAATTAAATAAATTAATTATAATACCTCTGCCAATGCGGGTCATTACATGTTGAATGGTATTCGTGTTTTGAATAAATTGTTTTAACAATAAAAATCACATTTTTACTCTATGTATACAAACTATAGAAAACCTTCATGTGTTGAATCGAAATTCGTTCGTTGAATTGAAATTCATGTGTTGAATGGTATTCGTGTTTTGAATAAATTGTTTTAACAATAAAAATCACATTTTTACTCTATATATACAAACTATAGAAAACCTTCATGTGTTGAATCGATATTCATTCGTTGAATAGAAATTCATGTGTTGAATGGTATTCGTGTTTTGAATAAATTGTTTTAACAATAAAAATCAAAATTTTACTCTATATATACAAACTATAGAAAACCTTCATGTGTTGAATCGAAATTCATTTGTTGAATTGAAATTCCTGTGTTGAATGGTATTCATATTTTGAAAGAAATTGTTTTATAATAAAAAATCCTATTTTTATCATCAATATGAACTATATAAAATAATCTTGTTTTGAAATAAATTGTTTTATAATAAAAATCATATTTTTATTACCTATATGAACTATATAAAATAATCGTGGTTTGAAATGAATTGTTTTACAATAAAAATCACATTTTTATTATATACATGAATTGTTAAAAATAGTGAAGTGTTGAAATAGAAGACAGTTAGATAAAAATATCATTTTTATCAAATGTATGAAAATCATATAGTTTTAAAATCGAAGAATCGATATATATATATATAAATAGAATTGAAATATATCGAATAACGAAGCTGCAGTTCGTATTTTGAAACCGTGATTTCAAACGATTAGTGCAGGAGATCCGATCATCGGATTTTCCCGAAATCACAACCGTTGGGTTCGCTTTGGAAATATCTTTCCAACGACACCAACTTTGTAAAAATCCAACGGTTGGATTGTCTGGAATGTTTAATTCAAATCTGAAGAAAAACAGCGCCAGAATCGTTTTTATTTATATATATAAATATAATTATATTAAATCGAATAACGACGCTGTAGTTCGTATTTTGAAATCGAAACTTCAAACGATTATACCAGGAGATCTGACCGTCGGATTTTCCCGAAACTGGAACTGTTGGATTCGTTTTGAAAAGATCTTTCTAATGATGCAAAATTTGTGAAGATCCAACGGTTAGATTTTCAGATATGTGTAAATCAAATTTGAAGAAAAACAGCGCCACAACCGCGTTATGGCCCGAAGCGTCGTTTTGAATAAATTGGCTATTTTAAAATAAATAAAAATAGCGATAAATCGTTATAAAATATTATAAACAATATGGATGTGAAATTTAGAAACTAACTTAAGGTTGGCTAAGTCGAATGGTTTCCTGGGTGTTGATCTGATGTTGGTTTCGGCCTTCGGGGTTAATATTTGGGAAATCGTTCTCTTACTGATTTACGGTTAGTGACTAATGAACTGGAATATAGCGTATGTGTGTTTGTGTTGCACTTGTTTATTATATACGCGAGTTGCTCAGAAAGACCGGGTCTATCCCATTCTAAATAACTGAATCGACGATAAGAAATCGAAGATGAAGACGGTGGTCGAAGACCGGAGATCTTCACCTCGTTTGGATGGTAACTGATGTCCTGATTGGGAGGCATCCCGAAATATGGATAATGAGTGGTGATCGTCTAGACGTACGTGGAGATCGATGGGTTTGCGAGGTATATAGTGCCTCCGTTTTCGTTCAGACCCAGAACGGACTTGCAAATGGACGATGTGTCCGACATTGGAATTTATTATGTGTGATTGATAGACATCAGTTGCATGGTGTGAATTGCCTGTGTGGCATGCTAAGATGCAGTGAGCAGGGCTTCTGTTGAAAAGCAAGGTCTTGTGGTTGATTATCAAACCACTGCCTGTGTGGCGTAGCTTTGTGTATAAAGTGAATTCGCGAGCCTCACACCCCGGTATGAACCAGAAACGGGAGAAAGGACCTCAGGGAGGACATGCGTTTCTTTCTAGTTAGAGGTGGTGTCAGTGCTTAAACTGGCTGACATTTATATTATTTTCACCTATGTGGTTGTTGCTGTTGCGAGGTGCCTCAGATATATCGGTCGATCCGGGACCGATGGAGTCAGTAGTTGGCTCATTTACGCCCCATAGGGCGGGGAAACGCAGTGTTCAGGAATTTTAATCCACATCGGTGGACCGACCCTGTCGCTCCTAGGGTCACTCGAGCTCTGATCCTGAGACTCGGTCTACACAGTCTCGAATTCAGTAAGGACTATCTTTTGCCTTGGTTCATGACGGAAATCCAATTTCCAAATACGTGACTGTGCGGTTTTGATTGTATACCTATATATGGCGACATAGTGGTATGGGGCATTAATGTCGTCTATGATTGATAGTTATGATTTGAAATTGTTTTTAAAACATATAAACACTAGTAATAATATCAAATGCTTTTGTTTTATTCGTATCAAGCATATTTTGGCCGTTATAAGGTAAAAACTCTATCCTCCAGTTTGCGTTGCATTGTGTGATGGGAACTGAGTCTTATAATGGCTTCATTTTTATAAAAAGCATTGCGATGTTTAAAAGAATTGTTTTTTTTAAAGCACTGGCAATCCAATGGAGTAAACCCGTTCCACGAAAGTGGCGCGGTCCTGTGATTAGCCATATTATAAATGTGTTGAGTATATTTCTCATACCAGTCCCATGACTGACTCGTAGTTTGTTTCACTTTCAAACTCGGGTGCCCCTTTTTTCTACATGGGCAGCCTTGTATTCAGGTTTTAGCTGGCTTTCTCTGGATAGCTGGAGCTGATGATGGATTCTATCATTTATCTCTTTTTATGCTGTTCAGCTCCTATTGTACATATTATGTTTGTTTCCGCTGTAGACATTTATGTATAGCTGAACTGTATTTGTACTAAGTATGATCCTGTATACTGTGTAACTCGGATGATTACGTTTATTCAGTGTATTATTTGTACATTATCTGGTGTATCTATTTAATTCTGTTCTTCTGTTATCTGTTTATGTGTTATATTCCAAAGATTACCCTTGCCGCCGTCAGTACGGGGTTTGGGGTCGTCTCAATTATAAGTGCATAGTGTATAAAACCACTTCAAATCATAAGTATCAATCATAGACGGCATGGGTACCATATATCATGTCGCTATACTAGTTCTACAATTAAAACCGCATATGTCACGTATTTGGAAGTTGGATTTCCATCTGTGAACCGAGGAAAAAGATAGTCATCTACCGATTCGAGACGCTCTAGTCCGCCCCTCAGGCAAGCGCGCAGACAAGCCTTGGATCGTCAAGGCCGGTTCACCGATGTGGATTAAAATGCCTGAACACTGCGTTTCCCTACCCTTTGGGGTGTCAATAAGCCAACGAATGACTCCATCGGCTTCACATAGTCACTGATGTATCCGAGGCGCCTCGCAACAGCAACAACCACATAAGTCAAACTCGTCAGGGCGTGTAAAACCACTGACGCCACTTCTAACTAGAAGGGAACGCATGTCCTCCATGAGGTCCTTCTCCCGTTTTTCGTTCATAACCGGGGTGTGAGGCTCACGAATCAACGTTACACAAAGCTATGCCACACAGGCTGTGCTTTGATCATCCACCACAAGACTCTGCTTTTCTACAGAAGCTCTGATCATTGGCATCTTAGCATGCCACACAGGCAAACTACTCCATGCAACCGATATCCATCAATCACATAGAATGATATCCAATGTTAGACACACAGTCCATTTACAAGTCCGTTCTGGGTCTGAACGAAACCGGAGGAACCTTATTCCTCGCATATCCATCGATCTCCAAGTACGTCTAGACGATCACCAACTGATTCCCTCCTCTTGGGTGTACATCCCAATCAAGATCATCAGTAATCACCCAAACGACGTGAAGACCTCTGGTCTTCAACCACCGTCTTGATCTTCGACTCATCGTCAAATCAGTTATTCAGAATGGGATAAACCCGGCCTTTCTGAATAACTCGCGTATATAATAAACAAGTGTTATACAAACACAGCATACGCCTCATTCTAATTCGTTAGTCACTAACCGTAAATTAGCAAGAGAACAATTCCCCAAATATTAACCCCGAAGGCCGAAACCAACATCAGATCAATACGCAGGAAACCATTCAACTTAACTAATCTCCAATTAGTTTCTAAATTTCACATCTTAGGGAAAGGTTCCCATTAATTTTATCAAAGATAAATTCTTCTAAATTTATTCTTTAATCTTCTTTTGAATATCAATTCAAACTAGTCGGGATTAGCGAACCACACCGAAGTAATTATTTATTTTATTTCCCAATCCCAACCTATTTATCCCATGAAGTAAAACTGGTCATACTTCATTTCTAACACCACGGTGTTATCGGTAAATTCGTTTACCATTTCACGTTCAAATCTAATTAAATATTTAACTACCGCCTGGAGTAAAACTGGTGATACTCCATTCTTGATCTTTTCAATCTAATTAAAAATTCATTAAAACTCCACTTTTTTTTAATCTTTAACTGGGTTAAAGAATCAGTGTCATTTAAAACACGGTTCACGATAAACCCCAAAATCACATCACATTCTATCACCTTTTAACCGTAAAATAGCAAGTGAGCAATTCCCTAAGTATTAACCCCGAAGGCCGAAACCAACATCAGATCAATACCCAAGAAACCATTCATCTTAGCTAATCTCCAGTTAGTTTCTGATTTTCTTAACTTCGTTGGTCTAAGAACAGTATTATTGAAGATACTATTCACGACAACCCAAAATCACATTCCATTAATTATCGGGTTAAATAACAAGTGTCATTTAAAACACTGTTCACGATAAACCCAAAAATCCATACCAATTCAATTCCAATTAAGTACTATTTAATTGGTACATTTCATTAAATCTAAATAAAAAGATTTAATATTTTTCTCAACTGGGCTTAAGAACAGTGTTAATGAAGACACCATTCACGACAAACCCAAATCACATTCGATATTAAATACAAGGCTCTAAATAGAAAATATATCGGCTTATATTCAATATCAAATTCTACGACCGACAAATATCGTATTGGAAATAACAATATATATATATATATATCTATCTTTCAAATTCCCATAACAATATCTGTTTCATCACGAAATCCAACATCAAAATATTCCAAAGACAATTTCGATTCAAATCCATTCCAATTCAATTATTGGAAATTCTGGTTATTTTCAAAACCATTTCAAATCCAATTTATTTATTTTAAAAATAAATAGAGTTATAATTCTAGTTCAAAACTAGTACATTTCGATAAAAAAACTATTTTTATCTTTTCAAATATGGAGTTTTTCATCCTAATTCTTCACAAACCATTTCTTATGATTTTACACAAATTATTACTATTTTTAATAATTTTATCAAGGCCCGTACAGTCGATTTCCATCAACGGCCATCGAACTGCACTTAAAGCGACCTTTTCCAAATTTGATTTGGACATAATTCCAAATCCAACCGTTAGATCTCCAATTTCTAATATCCGTTAGAAATCTCTTTCCGATACGAACCCAACGGTTCCAGTTTTAGGAGAATTCGACGGTCGGATCTCCCGTAATATCCATTCGAAGTCAATGGTCGAAATTCACGAACTGCCGCAGTGCGGCGCGTTCTATTCAGGCCATTATATATATATATATATATATATAATATATATATATATATATTATATATCATCAATTTCCTTTTGAAACATATTTTATAAATCGTTTTAAATTCGTTTTCGAAACAATTTCAACTTCATTTCAAATTCAAATCAAAATTGAATTTTTCCTTATAAATTCGTTTTAAATTCATTTCAAATTGATTTCAATTCAAATCGATTTTTAATTCAATTTCAGTTCATTTTCAATTCAATTTCAATTCGAATTCATTTCTATTCAACGTCAGTTTGTTTTCAATTCAATTTCAATTCGAATTCATTTCTATTCAATTTCAATTCGAATTCATTTCTATTCAATTTAAATTCGAATTCATTTCTATTCAATTTCAATTCAAATTCATTTCTATTCAATTCGAATTCATTTCTATTCAATTTCAATTCGAATTCATTATAAAATCGACAAAATTCCCATTCGTGTTAAAATGGCGTGTAACTAATTAACACGGCTTCACATTTCAATATTCAAAGAATATTATTTTTATATTATTCGATAATTCTGAACTGGAATCAGACACAGTCAACTAACATATAATTTCAGTTATATGGATTTCATCAAATTCATATATACAACAATGACGATAAACACCCAACCATCATCCAAAGTGCGTTCTACACTGTATAAGCTTCAAATATAAATATTCAACGCTTATAACAGCCTGTCAATCAATCGATCGACATACAGCTAATTATTGGGATTAGTGTATATTATATATCATCCCAATACCCGTGTGGGGTTTCAAACAACCAAACACAGATTTTATTTGTGCAGTTGGGCGATGTATAAAATTTATCGTCCCAATCAATATCAGTCAAATGTGTGTATATAAACAAATCGTCCGATTTGTTTATATTTATTTATTCACATTCATGTCACAAATTATATTTTCAACTATAAAATATTTTTAACTATATAAATATTTTATTTCATTTCACATCACATCACACAATCAACTACACATCATAATTAAACAAACAAGCATACAAGCCGTCCATGGTCTGTGGACGACGGGTGTCGGGTGCTACTAAACACCGTCTGCATCCTAGTATATATTTTTAACTAGAAATTTAAATTAAAGGTGAGGAGTTCTCACCGAAAGCTAAACCAATTGCCACGACTCTTCTCATGTAGAAATCTCTGCCGTTCTCGCCTTTTGTCACTTTCATTGTCCGTAGCCACTACATATATAAAGATCACATTTTTATATTCTCTATTATATAGAAATCATATTTTTATAACTACGCTATATAGATAAAATTTCTATAATATAAAAATCATATTTTTAATCTTCCTAGCATATAAAAATCATATTTTTATCGCTACCTCTAATATATAAAAATCGAATTTTTATCGCTACTTCTAATATATAAAAATCGAATTTTTATCTTTCACTTTACATGATAAAAATTATATTTTTATATCCTTGCTCATATCAATAAAGATCTAATCATTATATGCTAAAAATATAAATAAAAATTATATTTTTTCATCGTTATATACCTATATTCAAAATCACTTCTTGTTCATTTCAAAAATCACTTCTTTTATGAAATAAAAATCAGTTCTTTAACTAAATAAAAATCAGTTCTTTAACTAATTAAAAATCAGTTATTTAACTAATTAAAAATCAAAAATTTACTAAAGAAAAATCAGAAATTTACTTAATCAAATAAACCATAAAAAACTCACCATTTGTTGAACGAAGGGGGAGGAGGAAAAGAAGCGGCGGGTGGCGCTGGCTGCGTGGGGCCCCCATGACTGGCAACGGTGGTTTAACGGGCTGGGGGTGTTTACGTTCGGTTTGGGGAAGGAGGGAGAGGGGGAGAAGAAGAAGAGGGGAACGGAGCCGAGGGGGTGGGCGGCGCCAGCATCGATGGTCGAGGGGGGGGGGGGGTTCTCCGACGAGCGGCGGTGGTGTAAGGGGGTTCAGCGACGGGGAGCAGCTCGGGTTTGATCGACGAGTTGTTTTTTTTTCTTTCTTCTTTTCTTTCTGAGCGTTGACTGTGAAGGATGAGGGAGGAGAGAGTATATAGGGGGGTTTAGATAATTTTATATTATATTATTTTATTTTTATTTCAAAAATGTTAACCTTTCATTCGACCACCAAACGAGACCCAGCGACTGTCGCCCATAGCGTAATACCCCCATTCCGAATACAATGGGATATGTATCGTAGGCCAATTCGACCATTACGATCAGTTTCCGTTGAATTTAAAATATAAATCTTTTTATATTCAATTTAAACGCACATTTCAAATTACCGGGGCCACATACAATTTCTAAAAACTCCCGTAAAATTATTTCTAGCTTCGTATTGACGATACGGTCTTAACAAAACTAATTTCATTGAATTCTGAGACCGTTTGAAAAATGGCCATTTTCCAGTCAATTAAAATCAACTGAAACTGGTCAAACGCGTTTTCCTTTGCTATGCTCACATATTGATTCAGAAAATTATGAATTATAAAACCTAGCAATAACTTGACATCACGGATCCAACAAAAGTGGTTTCATCGAAAACCGATGTCGTTTGCAAAATGGTCATTTTTAAGGGCCAGAATTCCATAGCGACTATTTTGAATTTTCAACTGGACATAACTTTTGATTCCCGCTATGAAATTTCGATTTTTCGGATTTGTTGGAAAGAAATTCTAAATTAGATTCAAATATTTTTGGTTTCGTTAAAATCCGGTTTATTTTGAATCCTGTACATTCATTTGAAATTTGAAATCGAATTTTCGAACTACCGCGCCATTTTTAATTCTTTTTATATATATAAATAAATATTTATATTCTAACGATGACGTAAATAAATATATATGTTCTAATTCTATTCGAAATAAATTTCTCATCAATATTATTTAAAATATTTCATTTTAAATATTCAAAATTCACTAAAATTGCCAAAATAAAAATTTTAAATTGGCTCGGATTTCCGGGTTATTACAGGTAAGTATATGGAATATACTTTTAATAATCGATAAAGTGAATTTAATTAATTAATATTAATTAAGAAGGGACTTATCGACTGCTTATGTGTTTAACCAAGTAAATTGCCTAAATGAATTAAACCATGCCATGGTGATTTGTTTGGTTGATAGATAAATAACCGACTATCAAAATATTTAATAATTTTTAAAACTATTATGTTGGTCTAGGGAAATCACTTACGACTGACTTATGCATTCAAGAATGCATTGACGATTATGATTTGATGGCATGGACCTTTGAAACGGAAAGGACTTCTTGTCCCTAGTTAGCTACCTGATTAAATTATAAAAATGGTCCATACGTTTCGAGGATTTGCGTATTGTGAGGACTACTTGTTATTAATCTTAGGAGTGATTCTAGATAGGATGTGGTAAAAGAAGTGCTTATGGTTTGTCATGTTCTTGGACAGCTTATATGAAAGAGTGTCTGATATTGCATTTCTAAAGACCACTACATTGGTTCTTAAAATATACATACGTTTGGTGGTGTCAGAGACATCCCGTTTACACTAAACACCCTTTTTTGAGACCTGTAACACCCCGTAATTTTATAACATTAAAATTCACAAATTAAAGTATACTTAATTTTTAGAAAAGAATTAAGTGAAATGGGTTGCGTAGAGAAATATATATATATATTGATATATATATATATAAATTAAAAATTAAATAAATAAATATGCAAAAAAGTTAAAAACAGCGAATTGGGAGGGGGAATAACCGAACCGGCCCATTTTTGAGGTCGACCCAAGCCCCTCTGGGTCGACTAGGGGTTAATCCAGGGTGTTTGGCTGTCAACCCGTGGGCCGATTCGCTCAAATGCAGATTTTGCATTTGATTGGTTCTCATGGTTCAGGGTTAATTATTGGTCCTAAATAACTTCCTACACCTATAAATACATCCTAATGCTAACCCTAAACCTAATTAAAATAGAATAGTGATCGTCATACCATCGCCATGGAAATCAATGGAGTCGCCGCCAACTAAGAAAGAAGAAAAGCAAATTCAATTATAATTCTCTCAACCCTAAAGCAAAGCAAAACTCTCTCTTTTCTTCTCTAAATTGTGAGTATGATGATCTTTACAAGATTATTATCATTTTAATTAGGTTGAGTTATGAATGGATTATGAGTAGATGATGTGAATTATCATATATGTTGTTGTAAATCCAATGTTATGTGATGATGATATCTTACATGTTGTAAATCATGCTATGATGATGTTATGTATGTTGAAAGTTTCTATGCTAAGTTGTGATGAATCATACATGTTAAAAAGGCCATGATGTTACCATCTATGGTAGTTAGTTCATATTAATTAAATCATCATGTTTGGGTTATGTTGATCTATATGACAAGTCACATATGCAAGTTAGATTGATTAGAAAAGTTATGAACATATGCCAAGACATCTATTATGACATCTAGAATTATGCTATGACATATGTGATATCCTATGCTAGTTCACACCATCATTATGTTGCCCAAAAACCCCATATGCAAGTTTATGTATAGATTTGGGCTATGATCATATCATATAAATTGAGACATTTAACAAGTTGACACCTTTTGATCCTTAACATGTGTAGTTTATGCAAGTTTCGCCCCTAATATGATTAGATTTATTTTAATTGTCTATATGTTGTGATAATTTATCTTTGTGCTAGGTGTTAGACTATACAAGTCTAGTCTATATTATGCGTTGAATAAGCGAACGTATAAACGTGGGGCAGGGGTAATATTAAGGATTTAATATTAAAAAGTTGGGGTGCAATTGATATGATTTTGCATGCCATAAGTGGATGGCCATAATTGAGTCAATTATGGACATCATTAAAAGTTGACTTAATTAATAATTTGAATAGGGAATTATTAAAACTGGGGTAAAAGATTTTAAGTGTTAATCAATGCTTAGGACACGAGGTTGGACTCGTTTGTGACGTAAACCTGCCCGGTCCCGCCCAGTAAATCCAGTGGTCACAAATGTCAGCCCAATGTGAGAGGTCCTAGGCCTAAACTAAAGCATAACGGTTGTAAAGACACGAGGTTAGACTCTTTTATGCTGTAAGACTGCCCGGACCCGCCCGGCAAATCCAGCTGCCATAAATGCCAGTCTAATGTGAGAGGTCTTTATGAGGTTATGGCCTGAATGAATTAAGAAATACTTAACCAGATAAACATGTAAGGTGGGACATGGGGGTTAAGTAGGTGCCTTGGGTGGCATGAGGAATCTAGGGGGTGCCCTTAGTGGCATGTGAAATACGATTAGTAAGACTTAACCAAACACACATGTAAATGAACATGACTAAGAGGGCTAAGTGGGATATACTAGTGACAAGCTTAGGTGGGTAGCTTGTGGGGGCCCATTTCGACCAGTATCCCAAACGTATCTTTGTGGGCTCGACCCAAGTCGAGGACGGGACACGCATGCTGGGTTCGACTGTAAGAGGCCAAAACGGGGAGCGGTGGCAACGCAAGTCCAACGAGTTTCGTATGCGTGTGTGGACCCGGGCTGGTAGGTAAGACGTTGTTGCATCGTGTAGGTATAAGCCGTGCATTCTCAATTTGTATCGGGTTGCCACTTTAGGGGAGTGATACACCCTACTGTGGGGCCAACACGGGTATCTACGAGTAGGGAGCCGATCAAAAGTGGGTAGTGGGGTACACCTAGTGGAGATAGGGGCAGACGGCACCTATGTAGTCAGCTAGGGGTACGTAAGGCTATTTATAAAGTTTCTGTGTGAAGCAAGTGGGATCAAATAATAGGGTGACTGGTGTGGTGCAGTGTAGTAATGTGCGGTGCAGTGTAGTAATCATTCGTTAGTAATTAGGTGTGCCTTTACCGTTATGTTTAACGTTATCTTAAACTCTATCTTTATCTTCCTAAGAGTTCATAGACATTTACTTGTCTTCCAACTTATGCCTTAGTCTAGTTATTTTGATAATAGTATTGTTAGAATTATCATACTCGCCAGACTTTATGTCTGACCCCCTTTATTTCTATCCTTTTTCCCCCTCCAAGTCCTCAGGTTGGGCCCAGCTCTAGTGGAGTTTGATTGAATTGCTTCATCTCTCTTTGGAAAGCTTGGACCGTTGAAGTAAAGTCCAGCTTGTTATCTTTTTAATGGCTATTTATGTAATGGGATTATGTATTTTGTTTTTATGAAGATGGATATTGTACTTGGTTATGATCTATGGTTTTATGATGTAACAAACATGTTTAATTTCCGCTGCAACAAAATGAAGTTTTAGATTTCCAAGTACTATTTATTATCTGTCTTGTTGTAATTTTTTTGTTCTATATTCACTTATAACCTCCATGGAAGTTAATGCATTCCCTTTGTGAGTGACATTAATGGACGTGAGGTGTTACACGTGGTATCAGAGCTTAAGGTTACCAGAACAGATAAAAATACTTTAGAAAAATAGTTATTTTTGGAAGAAGTCCTTTCAAAAACATGTTTTAATGAGAAATTTAAAGAGAAAAGTTTTAAAGAAAAACATAATCCCCAATAGCCACATATCTTTATCTTTCGAATTCTCCATTTTGAATCTTTCCTTTTTCGTTTCAGCATGGCTGAAGATCTTAATCTACCCGACGGTGTAACGATACCAGGATGGTATAGGAGGCTATTGGAGGCTAGGGCCGCTGCAGGTCCAGCCAATGTTCCTCCACCACCAGTTGCACCCGTTCCTCCTCCTCCTCCTCGCGTAGATACTTTTGCAAAGACATGCAAGGAATTCAAGGCTATGGGTGGAAAACCATTTCAGGGGTCAGAAACGTTTGTGGAAGCTAGAGATTGGCTTAAGGAGGTGGAAGAATTGCTAGAAATCTTTGAAGTAGAAGAAGGGAGGAGAGTTCGTTTAGCAGCTTGGTTGATGAAGGGAGAGGCCTCGTTTTGGTGGGAGGTCACTAATGGGGAGCGTCCTGTTGACTCTTGGGCGGATTTCAGACGTAGGTTCGAGGCGAAGTTTCTCTTAAGGGCGGAAGAAAATCTATATATGGAAAGGTTCTTGACATTGAAGCAAGGAAGCTCATCAGTGAAAGAATATGTCAATAAATTTAATCAGTTAGCAAGGTTTGTCTTGGACTTAGTAAACATGCCGGAGAAGAGGGCTCTAAGGTTCGTGAATGGCTTGAATGAACCATTGCAAGGGTTGGCTATGACCCACATCCCGATGGGGGCCACCTTTGAGAAGTTAGTAGAAATGGCGCTTATGCATGAGGAGAAAAGCGCTAAAGCTGATAAGGCACCCGAGAAGAAGGGGGATCAGAAGAAACCACAACAGCAAAACAAGAAGGGTGGAAAAGACAATAATTGCCAAGGAAAGAAGAAGTGCTTTAACTGTGGAACCCCAGGCCATTTCAGCAAGGATTGCCGAAAGAAAAAGAAGACAGGCTGTTTTCATTGTGGCGATGCGGGACATTTAGTGAAGGACTGCCCAAAGAAGGGGCAGAGGGTAGGAGCTACCTCGGGAGGGCAGGTGCAGGCTCTTATGGCACTAGGGCAGGCTAGGGGACAAGTTCAGGCTCTCGCGGTCCCACCGCTGCAAGAACGAGGTAGAACCATTTCTGTTGAAAGATTAGTTTTTCTGTTTGATCATCCTGTCCGTACCTTATTCGATTCGGGTGCATCACATTCGTTTATCTCTACATCATTAGTTGAATCACTGCACTTAAACACCAGTTTAGTAGAGGATCCCTTAGTTGTTTCGAATCCAATAGGGGGCTCAGCTTATTTGTCCATGATGTGTTTGGATTTGAAAATTTCCATACTTAGCGTTGAATTAAGATGTGATGCTTATGTGTTGGGCTTCACGGGCTATGGGCTAATTTTAGGAATGGATTGGTTATCCAGAAATGGGGCCGTTCTTGATTGTGAAAGGAGAGTAGTTAGGCTCGTGACTCGCCTTGGCAACACTCTCGAAATCTTCTGTAATCCCATAAATTCGGTTATGCTAAGTTATCTAGAATCGCTTGACGCGTCTGGGGAAAATCTACGATTTGTTAGAGTGGTCCGAGAATATTCAGATGTGTTTGAGGAGGTGAAGGGCTTGCCTCCGAAGCGGGAGATAGATTTTCGAATATATCTTGTGGATAATGCGAAACCAGTATCTTTGCCAGTACGCCACATGGCTCCACATGAAAGGAGGTAACTCGATAAGCAAGTGAAGGAGTTGCTTGAGAAGGGGTTCATAAGATGAAGTATATCGGAGTGGGGTGCTCCAGTAGTATTTGCCACGAAGGCGGATGGGTCCCTTAGACTGTGTGTGGAATATAGAGAACTTAATAAACTTACTAAGAAGAACAGACACCCACTGCCGAGGATTGACGATCTCTACGATCAGTTAGTTGGCGCCTCAGTGTTTTCGCAGTTGGACTTAGCCACTGGGTTCCATCAGTTGAGAGTGGCTGAGGATAGCATAGACAAGGCTGCCTTTAGGACTCCAGACGGTTTCTATGAATGGCTAGTGATGCCCTTCGGTTTGACAAACGCCCTAGCATATTTTGTTGATTTGATGAGTAGGGTGTTTAGGGAGTACCTTAACAAATTCGTGGTAGTCTTTGTAGATGACATCTTGATTTTTTCTAAGGATGAAGAAGAGCATGCCCTACATCTTAGGGAAGTGTTGGAGACCCTACGAGCGCATAGCCTTAAGGCTAAATTTTCTAAGTGTCACTTCTGGAGGAAGGAAGTACGGTTCTTGGGGCACGTGGTTACCAAAGAAGGGATAACCGTGGATCCCGCGAAGGTGGTGGCCATCCAAGATTGGAAGGTCCCTAAAAATGCTACCGAAGTGAGAAGTTTCTTGGGGTTGGCTGGCTACTATAGGAAGTTTATCAAAGACTTCGCAAAGATATCAGCTCCATTGACACGCTTGACGAAGAAGAACCTAGTTTTCACATGGTACGTATATTGTGATGATGCGTTCCAACGTTTGAAGAGAGCTTTGACTTCAGCCCTAGTCTTAGTATTGCCAGACGGGAGTAAGCCGTTTACCGTTTATATTGACGCTTGTGGGACAGGACTAGGCGCAGTCTTAATGCAAGAGGGCAGGGTAATAGCCTATGGTGGAAGGCAGTTGAGAGCGCATGAGAAGAATTACCCCACACATGACCTAGAGTTGGCCGCTATTGTTTTCGCGCTTAAGTCTTGGCGTCATTATCTTCTTGGCGAGAAATTCGAATTATTCACTGACCACAAGACATGAAGAGAGTTTACTTTTGGGCCGGCATGAAGAAAGATGTGGCCGAGTATGTTGCTAGATGCTTGGTGTGCCAACAAGTAAAAGCGGAGCAAAAGAAACCCGGTGGGTTGCTTCACCCATTGGAGGTTCCACTATGGAAGTGGGAAAGTGTCTCGATAGATTTTGTGGATGGGTTACCGCGATCAAGGAAGGGTAATACGGGAATTTGGGTTATAGTAGATAGACTTACTAAAAGCGCCCATTTCATTCCCGTAAAGTGTAAGAGGACTGCTCCATGGTTATCCTCCGTATACGTTCGAGAAATAGTTCGTTTGCACGGTGTTCCTTCTAGCATAGTGAGCGACCGCGATCCTATTTTCACTAGCGAATTTTGGAGAAGCTTACAAGAGGCGGTAGGGACTCAGTTATGTTTGGGCACCGCATATCATCCTCAGACGGACGGCTAGACTGAGAGGGTGAATCACATTATAGAGGATCTGTTGAGGCTATGTATCCTAGACTTTGGGGGTACGTGGGAAGAGCATCTTCCATTGGTGGAGTTCGCATATAATAACAGCTTTCAGTCCAGCATTGGTATGGCACCATTCGAAGCTCTTTATGGACGACCTTGTCGTTCACCTACATGTTGGTGGGAATCTACGGATAAGATCTTACTTGGGCCCGATATGATTAGGGAGACTTCGGAGAAGATCGACTTGATTCGAAGGAGGATGAAAGCAGCACAGGATAGGCAGAAATCTTATGCGGATAAGAGGAGGACAGATCTCGAGTTTGAAGTTGGGGACATGGTCTTTGTCAAAGTGTCTCCATTACGGAACGTTTTTCGCTTTGGGTCCGTTGGGAAATTAGCACCAAGGTTCGTAGGACCGTTTCCTATTAACGAGAAGATTGGGCAAATGGCGTATAGAGTGGAGTTGCCCGAGAGACTTAGTGGTGTACACGACGTATTCCATGTGTCACATTTTACGAAGTGCTTGCACGAGACCGCGGAAGTGGTAGAGCCGAGCTTTCTTAGAGAGGTGGAGATAGAGCGTGATGCGACAATTCAACGAGCTCCTATGCGCATTCTTGGGTCGGAGATCAAGAGGTTGAGGAATCGAGAGGTCAGACTAGTCAAAGTGCAATGGGGAGATGATGAGAGCAACGCTACTTGGGAGACAGAAGAGAAGATGCGTTCACGATACCCTTTTCTTTTTGAGGGTATGTCTTTTAATTTCTCCTTTATCGCTTAGCCTGTACTTATCTTATCTTTAGTATATCCTCTCGCTAGTATCTTTGACCTTTAGTTAGGATAACCCTATGGTTGAAACATGTGTTTGAGACATGTTATGTATGGTGGATGCAAAGTTGATGCAAGTGTTTGCTAGTGGTTGCTCGTGGATGCATATACACACACTATTAGGCACCAGATCGGCTCAGTCACTTCATATTGCATATTGCATATATATGGATGTATTTAGTAAAATGGATGTATATTGGTTGTATTATCATATAGTTGCTGCATTCGGGTGGATGGTTGTGCACGCATATAGAATTAATATGTATCACTAGGAATCTTTTGCATACATATTGGACGCATGGCACTATCATGAATTGCACTAAGGAGGTCGACTGAATCAGTAGACCGCCTAATTTTGCATTAGATATGGACATATACACACACTGTGCATATAAACATTAAAGCATTAGAAGTCTTTTAAGGACAATGGATGCTGGTGTTTGATGGTTGAGTAGATGGACGATTAGATGGTAGGATATACATTCTTCTTGACTTGGAGATTTCGGGGACGAAATCCTTTAAGGAGGGGAGAATGTAACACCCGTAATTTTATAACATTAAAATTCACAAATTAAAGTATACTTAATTTTTAGAAAAGAATTAAGTGAAATGGGTTGCGCGGAGAAATATATATATATATATATAAATTAAAAATTAAATAAATAAAAATATGCAAAAAAGTTCAAAACAACGAATTGGGAGGGGGAATAACCGAACCGGCCCATTTTTGAGGTCGACCCAAGCCCCGCTGGGTCGACTAGGGGTTAATCCAGGGTGTTTGCTGTCAACCCGTGGGCTGATTCGCTCAAATGCAGATTTTGCATTTGATTGGTTCTCATGGTTCAGGGTTAATCTAATGGTCCTAAATAACTTCCTACACCTATAAATACATCCTGATGCTAACCCTAAACCTAATTAAAATAGAATAGTGACCGTCATACCATCGCCATGGAAATCAATGGAGCCTCCGCCAACTAGGAAAGAAGAAAAGCAAATTCAATTCTAATTCTCTCAACCCTAAAGCAAAGCAAAACTCTCTCTTTTCTTCTCTAAATTGTGAGTATGATGATCTTAACAAGATTATTATCATTTTAATTAGGTTGAGTTATGAATGGATTATGAGTAGATGATGTGAATTATCAAATATGTTGTTGTAAACCCCTTTTGCTATCATGTATATTGTAAATCCAATGTTATGTGATGATGATATCTTACATGTTGTAAATCATGCTATGATGATGTTATGTATGTTGAAAGTTTCTATGCTAAGTTGTGATGAATCATACATGTTAAAAAGGCCATGATGTTACCATCTATGATAGTTAGTTCATATTAATTAAATCATCATGTTTGGGTTATGTTGATCTATATGACAAGTCACATATGCAAGTTAGATTGATTAGAAAAGTTATGAACATATGCCAAGACATCTATTATGACATCTAGAATTATGCTATGACATATGTGATATCCTATGCTAGTTCACACCATCATTATGTTGCCTAAAACCCCCATATGCAAGTTTATGTATAGATTTGGGCTATGATCATATCATATAAATTGAGACATTTAACAAGTTGACACCTTTTGATCCTTAACATGTGTAGTTTATGCAAGTTTCACCCCTAATATGATTAGATTTATTTTAATTGTCTATATGTTGTGATAATTTATCTTTGTGCTAGGTGTTAGACTATACAAGTCTAGTCTATATTATGCGTTGAATAAGCGAACGTATAAACGTGGGGTAGGGGTAATATTAAGGATTTAATATTAAAAAGTTGGGGTGCAATTGATATGATTTTGCATGCCATAAGTGGATGGCCATAATTGAGTCAATTATGGACATCATTAAAAGTTGACTTAATTAATAATTTGAATAGGGAATTATTAAAACTGGGGTAAAAGATTTTAAGTGTTAATCAATGCATAGGACACGAGGTTGGACTCGTTTGTGACGTAAACCTGCCCGGACCCGCCCGGCAAATCCAGTGGTCACAAATGTCAGCCCAATGTGAGAGGTCCTAGGCCTAAACTAAAGCATAACGGTTGTAAAGACACGAGGTTAGACTCTTTTATGGTGTAAGACTGCCCGGACCCGCCCGACAAATCCAGCTGCCATAAATGCCAGTCTAACGTGAGAGGTCTTTATGAGGTTATGGCCTGAATGAATTAATAAATACTTAACCAGATAAACATTTAAGGTGGGACATGGGGGTTAAGTAGGTGCCTTGGGTGGCATGAGGAATCTATGGGGTGCCCTTAGTGGCATGTGAAATAAGATTAGTAAGACTTAACCAAACACACATGTAAATGAACATGACTAAGAGGGTTAAGTGGGATATACTAGTGACAAGCTTAGGTGGGTAGCTTGTGGGGGCCCATTTCGACCAGTATCCAAAACGTATCTTTGTGGGCTCGACCCAAGTCGAGGACGGGACACACATGATGGGTTCGACTGTAAGAGGCCAAAACGGGGAGCGGTGGCAACGCAAGTCCAATGGGTTTCGTATGCGTGTGTGGACCCGGGCTGGTAGGTAAGACGTTGTTGCATCGTGTAGGTATAAGCCATGCATTCTCAAGTTGTATCGGGTTGCCACTTTAGAGGAGTGATACACCCCACTGTGGGGCCAGCACGGGTATCTACGAGTAGGGAGCCGATCGAAAGTGGGTAGTGGGGTACACCTAGTGGAGATAGGGGCAGACGACACCTATGTAGTCAGCTAGGGGTACGTAAGGCTATTTATAAAGTTTCTGTGTGAAGCAAGTGGGATCAAATAATAGGGTGACTGGTGTGGTGCAGTGTAGTAATGTGCGGTGCAGTGTAGTAATCATTCGTTAGTAATTAGGTGTGCCTTTACCGTTATCTTTAACGTTATCTTAAACGCTATCTTTATCTTCCTAAGAGTTCATAGACATTTACTTGTCTTCCAGCTTATGCCTTAGTCTAGTTATTTTGATAATAGTATTGTTAGAATTATCATACTCGCCAGACTTTATGTCTGACCCCCTTTATTTCTATCCTTTTTCCCCCTCCAGGTCCTCAGGTTGGGCCCAGCTCTAGTGGAGTTTGATTGAATTGCTTCATCTCTCTTTGGAAAGCTTGGACCGTTGAAGTAAAGTCCAGCTTGTTATCTTTTTAATGGCTATTTATGTAATGGGATTATGTATTTTGTTTTTATGAAGATGGATATTGTACTTGGTTATGATCTATGGTTTTATGATGTAATAAACATGTTTAATTTCCGCTGCAATAAAATGAAGTTTTAGATTTCCAAGTACTATTTATTATCTGTCTTGTTGTAATTTTTTTGTTCTATATTCACTTATAACCTCCATGGAAGTTAATGCATTCCCTTTGTGAGTGACATTAATGGACGTGGGGTGTTACAAGACCCACGAGCTCGAATGCTATATTTTATACGAACACATTAGTATGTTGATAGAAATGGCGATGTGACACTCATTTTGGAATGTGTGTGATGTGAAAGGTAAAACGCTACCCTTTGCCTGATCGCTTGGAAAGGTCTAAAACAGTGATCCCATATGGCTATGTGGGTTGTGCCCACTATGGTATGGTCGTAACCCTTCTAGATTACTCTCATATGTTGAGTGTGTTATCGAAACGACCCGAACTTCCCCGATAAGGAAAGCCCGGATAGAATTGAGAACAAGCCACATCAGGGCGCAGACAGAAGAACATTTCATTGTTTGTTACAACAATTCCATCAGAATACAAGAATATACGGAGTATGAATAAATATTACACAGAAAATATCAGAGGTTTAAATTTCATTTAAATACATCGCAGCGAAAAAATAATAAAATACACAACTGAAGGAGATATACAGATACGAAGCTTTCCGAATATCATTCCAGCTGTAAACCAGGATCCTGTGAATATAAATCTGCAAAACCAAAACTACTAGCTGCCCATGTCAAAATAAGGGCACCCAGAGTTTAGGTTAAAACAATAAACTCCAGGTCAGTCATGGGACTGGTGTGAGAACTAAAACAGTTATTTAAAACTTTACTTTGAATCAGATATATCAAGGGACCACGCCGTATAACACGGAACGGGTTTCCTCCCAAGAATACCAGTGCATATAACAAAACAGCGCAATGCTTTTTGGAAAAATGAAGCTATTATAAGACCCAGGCCCTATCACACAATGCAACGCAAGCCGGGGGATAGGGTTTTCCCTTATAATAGCCAAACATGCTTAGTACGTTTAAAACAAATCATTTGATACTATTATAAGTGCGTGGTGTATAAAACAACTTCAAATCATAAGTATCAATCATAGGCGGCATGGGTACCATATATCATGTCGCCAATACTAGGTTTACAATCAAAACCGCACTTGTCACGTATTTGGAAATTGGATTCCCATCTATGAACCGAGGCCAGGGATCGTCCTCTACCGATTCGAGACTGTCTAGCCCGAGTCTCAGGGACAGAACGCATCGACCCTTGGATCGTCAGGGCCGGTCCACCAATGTGGATTAGACGAAATCCTGAACATTACGTCTCCCTGCCCTATGGGGCGTAAATGAGCCAACGAATGACTCCATTGGTTCGAGAACGACCGATATATCCGAGTCTCCTCGCAACAACAACAACCACATAAGTCAAACTCGTCAGGGTGTGTAAAACAACTGACACCACTTCTAGCTAGAAGGAAACGCATGTTCTCCCTAATGTCATCTCCCATTTTTGGTTCACAACCGGGGTGTGAGGCTCGCGAATCAACGCTACACAAAGCTATGCCACACAGGCCGTGCTTTGATCATCAACCACAAGACTCTGCTTTTCAACAGAAGCCTTGATCATTTGCATCTTAGCATGCCATACAGGCAAACCACTCTATGCAACCGATATCAGTCACACAGAATGATATCCAATGTCAGACACACAGTCCATTTACAAGTCCGTTCTGGTTCTGAACGAAACCGGAGGCACCTAGTACCCCGCACATCCATCGATCCCCAAGTACGTCTGGACGATCACCAACTGATTCTCTCCTCTTGGGTGTACGGCCCAATTAAGATCATCAGTAATTATCCAGACGACGTGAAGACCTCCGGTCTTAAGCCACCATCTTCATCTTCGACACCACGTCGAATCAGTAATTCAGAAAGGGATAAACCCGGTCTTTCTGAATAACTCGCGTATATAATAAACATGTGTTACACAACCACAACATACGCCTCATTCCAATTCATCGGTCACTAACCGTAAATTAACAAGAGAATAATTCCCAAAATATTAACCCCGAAGGCCGAAACCGACATCAGATCAATACCCAGGAAACCGTTCTGCTTAGCTAACCTACAGTTAGTTTCTAAATTTCACATTTCTTAGGGAAAGGTTCCCATTAATTTTATCAAAGATAAATTCTTTCAAATTTATTCTTTATTCTTCCTTTGAATATCACTTCAAACTAGTCGGGATTAGCGAACCGCACCGAAGTAATCATTTATTTTATTTCCCAATCACAACCTATTCATCCCATGAAGTAAAACTGGTAATACTTCATATCTAACACCACGGTGTTATCAGTAAATTTAATTACCATTCCATGTTCAAATCTAATTAAAGATTTAACTACCGCCTGGAGTAAAACTGATGATACTCCATTCTCAATCTTTTCAATCTAATTAAAGATTCAATAAAACTCCACTTAGTTTTAATCTTTAACCGAGTTAAAGAATCAGTGTCATTTAAAACACGGTTCACGATAAACCCCAAAAATAAATACCAATTCAATTCCAATTAAATATTATTTAATTGGTACACTTCATTAAATCTAAATAAAAGATTTAATCTTTTTTCTCAACTGGGCTTAAGAACAGTGTTAATGAAGACACCATTCACGACAAACCCAAATCACATTTGATATTAAATACAAGGCTCTGAATAGAAAATATATCGGCTTATATTCAATATCAAAACCTGAAATCAACAAATATCGTATTGGAAATAACTATATAAATATATCTTTCAAATTCCCATAACAATATCTGTATCATCACGAAATCCAACATCGAAATATTCCAAAGACAATTTCGATTCAAATCCATTCCAATTCAATTATTGGAAATTCTGGTTATTTTCAACACCATTTCAAATCCACTTTATTTATTTTAAAATAAATAAATAAATTATTATTCTAGTTCTAAACTAGTTCATTTTGATAAAGATCTATTTTTATCTTTTCAAATATGGAGTTTTTCATCCCAATTCTTCACAAATCATTTCTTATGATTTTACACAAATTATTACTATTTTTAATAATTTTATCAAGGCCCGTACAGTCGATTTCCATCGACGGCCATCGAACTGCACTTACAGCGACCTTTTCTAAATTTGATTTGGACATAATTCCAAATCCGACCGTTAGATTTCAAATCTCTAATATTCGATAGAAAGCTCTTTTCGATACGAACCCAATGGTTCAGGTTTTAGGAGGATCCGACGGTCGGATCTCTCGTAATATCCATTCGAAGTCAATGGTCGAAATTCACGAACTGCCGCGGCGCGGCGCGTTCTATTCAGGCCATTATGTTATATATATAATATATGTATAATATATACTTCGTCGATTTCCTTTCGAAACGAATTTTATAAATTGTTTTAAATTCGATTTCAAAACGATTTCAACTTCATTTCAAATTCAAATCAAAATTGAATTTTTCCTTATAAATTCGTTTTAAATTCATTTCAATTCAAATCGATTTTTAATTCAATTTCAGTTCGTTTTCAATTCAATTCAATTTCAATTCGAATTCATTTTCAATTAGAATTCATTTCAAAATGATTTACATTCAATTTCAATTCGATTCGAATTCATTTTATTTTCAGTTCAATTCGAATTCTAATTCATTTCAATTCAATTTAATTCGAATTTCCTTTTCTATTCAATTCAATTCGAATTCATTTTCTAAAATATTCGATTATTGAAATCACTTTTCAATATTCATTAAAAACAAATAAAATCGATATAAATATCATTCACGTCAAAATGGCGTCAATCTAATCAACACGGCTTCATATATTCTATTTTCAAATATTCTATTTCAAATATTTCTTTTTCAAATATTTCTATTCAAATATTTCTTTTTCAAAACTGGAATGAGGCCCAATCAATTACATTAAATGTTAATTATATGGATTTTCTACAACACATGTATACAATAACAACGATGAATAATCAACCATCATCCAAAATGCATTCTACACTGTATAAGCATCAAATATAAATATTTAACGCTCATAACAGTCTGTCCATCAATCGATCGACATACAGCTAATTATTGGGACTAGTATATGTCATATATCATCCCAATACCCATGTGGGGTTTTCAAACAATCAAACACAGATTTTATTTGTGCATTTGGGCGACGTGTAAAATTTATTGTCCCAATCAATATCAGTCAAATCAGTGTATATAAACAAATCGTCGATTTGTTTATAAATATTCATTCCATATACACGTTAAAAATTATATTTTTAACTATAAAATATTTTTCCACTATAAAATATTTTATTTCATTTCTCATCACAACACACAGTCAACTACACATCAAAATCAAACAAACAAGCATACAAGCCGTCCATGGTCTGTGGACGGCGGGTGTCGGGTGCTACTAAACACCGTCTGCATCCTAGTATATATTTTAACTAGAAAAAATTAAATTAAAAGTGAGAAGTTCTCACAGAGGGTTCCACTCCGCCGTGCTTTGCTTTTGAGCTGCTGAACATCTGGATTCCTTTGAAATTCCAATGCAGTTCTTTCTCGCAGTTCATGATAAAAATTATATTTTTATTATCTCTATTATGTAAAAATCATGTTTTTATTTCATAAAAATCCTATCTTTTCACTTTCAAAAATCTAATCTTTTCAGTTTTATAAATCTAATCTTTTCAGTTTTATATATCTAATCTTTTTAGTTTTATGTCCAAAAATAATTCTATCTTTTATCCTCTCAAAAACAGTGTATATTTTCAAAAACCAATTTGTATATTTTTATTTTAAAACAAATGTGAATTTATCTTCTAAAAACAGTGCAAAATTTAATTTTACAAATGAGGCTAATTTTATTTTCAGAAAGAATGCTCCTTTTTATTCAAAAACAATGTATGTCTATATTTTCAAAACAATGCTATTTAATTTTTATAGAAAATTTGCTATTAAATTTTCTTTCTTTTCTTATATCATTTTATATAGTTTAAAACATATTTTTATATTTCATAAAAAATCTAACACATTTTTTTTTCTAATTTAAACTAAGTTATTTAAGTAATAACCAAAAAGGATTAAACCTTCTCACATTGCCGAATTAAAATCCATCAGCTTCCAAGGTAGGTTTCCTTTTATAAAAACAATGTTTATTTTCATTTTACAAAACAATGTTTATTCAAAATAAACAATAAATAATAAAAGAAGGTATTAGCTCATTGTTTTCTTCTTCCTCGTCCTATCGCGTTCTGGAACCACCGTTCAACCCTTAGGGTTCGCCATTGCCGCTGCCACGGACCGTCGGAGATCAATCGGAGGGCGCTGCTCTGATCGCCGACCTCAACTACCCTTGCGCCGGAAGTGGGTCCCCGTTCGATGACCCATGGCGGCCAGAAACTGCCTCGAAACGGCGCAGGTTGGTGGGGGAAATTCG
Source organism: Allium sativum (assembly GCA_030737875.1). Taxonomy (NCBI): domain Eukaryota; kingdom Viridiplantae; phylum Streptophyta; class Magnoliopsida; order Asparagales; family Amaryllidaceae; genus Allium; species Allium sativum. Next base: position 794,964,959 of record CM060919.1, on the reverse strand, counting down.
AGTTCCACGCTGATCGAGAACCGATCCTCCCCATATGGTTTTGAAGATCTCCCAGGCTTGAACAATTTCGTGTTGATGGTTGGTTGAATCGAGGTGAGGAATGGACGGAAAGTGAGAGGGAAGGAGAGGAAGTGGCCAACATCGGTTTGTTTGAAAAAGGGGGCGCAGATATTTTGACCGGGGATTTTAATTCCTAGGGTTTTGACTAAGGGGTGGGGTATTTATTTCAATTATTAAATTATCCAAAAGGTTGATTTTTTATTTGACCTCGAAACGAGACCCAATGACTGTCTCCCCCAGCTAATTACCCCCATTCCGAACACAATGGGATATGCCACATAGGCCAATTCGGCTGTTACGATCAGTTTCCGTTGAAATCAAAACATAATCTATATATATTCAATTTGAACGTACATTTCAATTTACCGGGGTCACATATTAACTCTAAAAATTCCCGTAAAATTATTTCTGGATTCGTATTGACGATACGGTCCTAACAAACCTAATTTCGTCGAATTCTGAGACCGTTTGAAAAATGGCCAATTTCTGGTCGATAGAAATTGACTTAAACTGTCAAAACACCTTTAACTTCGCCAAGCTCACATATTGATTCAGAAAATTATGAAATTTGAAACCTAGCAATAACTTGACATCGCGGATCCAACAAAAGTGGTTTCGTCGAAATCCGAGGTCGTTTGCAAAATTTCCATTTTTAAGGGCCTGAATTCCATAACGACCATTCTTAATTTTCAACTGGACATAACTTTTGATCCCCGCAATGAAATTTCAATTTTTCGGATTCGTTGAAAAGATATTCTCAATTAGATTCAAATATTTTTGGTTTCACTAAAATCCGGTTTATTTTGCACCCGGTACATTCATTTGAACTTTGAAGTCGAATTATCGAACTACCGCGCCATTTTCAATTCCTTTTATAATTATAAATAAATATTTATATTCTAACGACAATTCGAATAAATATATACATTCGAATTCTATTCAAAATAAATTTCTCGTCGTTATTATTTAAAATAATTCATTTTAAATAATCAAAATCCACTAAAATTGCCATAATAAAAATTTTAAATTGGCTCGAATTTCCGGGTTATTACAATCTCCCCCACTTAAAACTTTTCGTCCCCGAAAAGGAACGAAGCCGAAAGTTGTTTCACAAATCAACTCAACTTTCACTGTTTTCTTTACAGCTTAAGTCCTTCAACTTTTCAGTTTTTAAGAACTTTTCAAATTTTTCAAAAATTTGGCTAACACCCTAAATTTTCGAAAAATTTCGCCATAACCTCCCCTGCACCAGGGACTTCGGGATATTTCATATAGCCTCCCATGGCCTTCTTCAATCCAAAAGAAAAAGAAAAAGCCAAGCGGCTAGCCAATCGGCTCATAAAATCATCATCACCCAAACAAAACAGTAAATTATGGTAAACATGTACCTATTTGTTGGGCAAACAATTTTATTCTTCTGCACTAGCCTCCTTGCTATGACCTGTTCAATGTAAGTACATGTATATGCATGCAAAGGCGACTAATTTTCAATACAACTCATTATTTGATCAATTTGGCTAAATGTTCAACATTTTAATTAATCAACCAATAATCAAACAACACAACCATCAATCAATTAGTTGGTTAACGTTTCAAATTCATAACTTTGATATATAGTCAAAAATCACATTTTTGATGCCAAATCACAACAATAAGCCCTATCTAATTTTGGTTCTCACACCAATCAATAGGAAATATATAAATATCACACCTTCGAAACTCGAACATAAATATTGATGATGTCATGACAATCATCAGTACCATCCCCGGGCGACTAGAGTGTGATTCTATATCTATCCAGTATATTAAAACTTCGAATACACGTTTGCAAGGCGTATATGCAAAATCTTTATATACTGGACTGTCCAAATTCAATACAAATAAATATTCAAATACTAATAATTGATTTAAATTTCAAATCAAAACTTGTTTTCGTTTTTATTTTTCAAAACAACTCTCTTCACACTCGTTCTAGGATACTACTGATCCCATCTCTAACGAGTTATTCCCATTGGATATTACTAATCCAATTTCTGATGAATTCTTTCGTATGGTTCTAATGTGTCTTGTTCTCTGAGCTTTGTAAACCAAAGCTCTGATACCAAAATGAAACGACAGGAACTTCCCCGGTAAGGAAAGCCCGGATAGAATTGATAACAAGCCACATCAGAGCGCAGACAGAAGAACATTTCATTGTTTATTACAACAATTCCATCAAAATACAAGAATATACAGAGTATGAATAAATATTACACAGAAAATATCAGACGTTTAAATTACATTTAAATACATCGCAGCGGAAAAATAATACAATACAAAGCTGAAGGAGATATACGGATACAAAGCTTTCCGAATATCATTCCAGCTGTAAACCAGGATCCTGTGAATATAAATCTGCAAAACCAAAACTACTAGCTGCCCGTGTCAAAATAAGGGCACCCGGAGTTTAGGTTAAAACAATAAACTCCAGGTCAGTCATGGGACTGGTGTGAGAACTAAAACAGTTATTTAAAACTTTACTTTAAATCAGATATATCAAGGGACCACGCCGTATAACACAGAACGGGTTTCCTCCCAAGAATACCAGTGCATATAACAAAACAGCGCAATGCTTTTTGGAAAAATGAAGCTATTATAAGACCCAGGTCCTATCACACAATGCAACGCAAGCCGGGGATAGGGTTTTCCCTTATAATAGCCAAACATGCTTAGTACGTTTAAAACAAATCATTTGACACTATTATAAGTGCATAGTGTATAAAACAACTTCAAATCATAAGTATCAATCATAGGCGGCATGGGTACCATATATCATGTCGCCAATACTAGGTTTACAATCAAAACCGCACTTGTCATGTATTTGGAAATTGGATTCCCATCTACGAACCGAGGCCAGGGATCGTCCTCTACCGATTCGAGACTGTCTAGCCCGAGTCTCAGGGACATAATGCATCGACCCTTGGATCGTCAGGGCCGGTCCACCGATGTGGATTAGACGAAATCCTGAACACTACGTCTCCCCGCCCTATGGAGCTTAAATGAGCCAACGAATGACTCCATCGGTTCGAGAACGACCGATACATCCGAGGCGCCTCGCAACAGTAACAACCACATAAGTCAAACTCGTCAGGGCGTGTAAAACCACTGACGCCACTTTTAGCTAGAAGGAAACGCATGTTCTCCCTGATGTCCTCTCCCGTTTCTGGTTCACAACCTGGGTGTGAGGCTCGCGAAGCAACGCTACACAAAGCTATGCCACACAGGCCGTACTTTGATCATCAACCACAAGACTCTGCTTTTCAACAGAAGCCTTGATCATTTGCATCTTAGCATGCCACACAGGCAAACCACTTTATGCAACTGATATCAATCACACAGAATGATATCCAATGTCAGACACACAGTCCATTTACAAGTCCGTTCTGGGTCTGAACAAAACCGGAGGCACCTAGTACCCCGCATATCCATCGATCCCCAAGTACGTCTGGACGATCACCAACTGATTCTCTCCTCTTGGGTGTACGGCCCAATCAAGATCATCAGTAATTATCCAGACGACGTGAAGACCTCCGGTCTTCCACCACCATCTTCATCTTCGACACCACATCGAATCAGTTATTCAGAATGGGATAAACCCGGTCTTTCTGAATAACTCGCATATATAATAAACATGTGCTACACAACCACAACATATGCCTCATTCCAATTCATCAGTCACTAACCGTAAATTAACAAGAGAATAATTCCCCAAATATTAACCCCGAAGGCTGAAACCAACATCAGATCAATACCCAGGAAACCGTTCTGCTTAGCTAACCTATAGTTAGTTTCTAAATTTCACATTTCTTAGGGAAAGGTTCCCATTAATTTTATCAAAGATAAATTCTTTTAAATTTATTCTTTATTCTTCCTTTGAATATCACTTCAAACTAGTCAGGATTAGCGAACCACACCGAAGTAATCATTTATTTTATTTCCCAATCCCAACCTATTCATCCCATGAAGTAAAACAGGTAATACTTCATGTCTAACACCACGGTGTTATCGGTAAATTTAATTACCATTTCACATTCAAATCTAATTAAAGATTTAACTACCGCCTGGAGTAAAACTGATGATACTCCATTCTCGATCTTTTCAATCTAATTAAAGATTCATTAAAACTCCACTTAGTTTTAATCTTTAACCGGGTTAAAGAATCAGTGTCATTTAAACACGGTTCACGATAAACCCCAAAAATTAATACCAATTCAATTCCAATTAAATATAATTTAATTGGTACACTTCATTAAATCTAAATAAAAGATTTAATCTTTTTTCTCAACTGGGCTTAAGAACAGTGTTAATGAAGACACCATTCACGACAAACCCAAATCACATTTGATATTAAATCCAAGGCTCTGAATAGAAAATATATCGGCTTATATTCAATATCAAATCTTGAAATCAACAAATATCGTATTGGAAATAACGATATAAATATATCTTTCAAATTCCCATAACAATATCTGTATCATCACGAAATCCAACATCGAAATATTCCAAAGACAATTTCGATTCAAATCCACTCCAATTCAATTATTGGAAATTCTGGTTATTTTCAAAACCATTTCAAATCCACTTTATTTATTTTAAAAAAGTAAATAAATTATTATTCTAGTTCAAAACTAGTTCATTTTGATAAAGATCTATTTTTATCTTTTCAAATATGGAGTTTTTCATCCCAATTCTTCACAAATCATTTCTTATGATTTTACACAAATTATTACTATTTTTAATAATTTTGTCAAGGCCCGTACAGTCGATTTCCATCAACGGCCATCGAACTGCACTTACAGCGACCTTTTCTAAATTTGATTTGGACATAATTCCAAATCCAACCGTTAGATTTCAAATCTCTAATATTCAATCAAAATCTCTTTTCGATACGAACCCAACTGTTCCGGTTTTAGGAGGATCCGACAGTCGGATCTCCCGTAATATCCATCCGAAGTCAATGGTCGAAATTCACGAACTGCCGCGGCGCAGCACGTTGTATTCAGGCCATTGTATTATATATATAATATATTCTTCATCGATTTCCTTTCGAAACAAATTTTTTAAATCGTTTTAAATTTGTTTTCAAAACGATTTCAACTTCATTTCAAATTCAAATCAAAATTGAATTTTTCCTTATAAATTCGTTTTAAATTCATTTCAAATTGATTTCAATTCAAATCAATTTTTAATTCAATTTCAGTTCGTTTTCAATTCAATTCAATTTCAATTGGAATTCATTTCAAATTTATTTACATTCAATTTCAATTCGATTCGAATTCATTTTATTTTCAATTCGAATTCTAATTCATTTCAATTCAATTTAATTCGAATTTCCTTTTCTATTCAATTCAATTCGAATTCATTTTCTAAAATATTCGATTATTGAAATCACTTTTCAATATTCATTAAAAACAAATAAAATCGATATAAATATCGTTCACGTCAAAATGGCGTCAATCTAATCAACACGGCTTCATATATTCTATTTTCAAATATTCTATTTCAAATATTTCTTTTTCAAATATTTCTATTCAAATATTTCTTTTTCAGAACTGGAATGAGGCCCAATCAATTACCATATAATGTTAATTATATGGATTTTCTACAACACATGTATACAATAACAACGATGAATAATCAACCATCATCCAAAGTGCATTCTACACTGTATAAGCATCAAATATAAATATTTGACGCTCATAACAGTCTGTCCATCAATCGATCGACATACAGCTAATTATTGGGACTAGTGTATGTCATATATCATCCCAATACCCATGTGGGGTTTTCAAACATTCAAACACAGATTTTATTTGTGCAGTTGGGCAACGTGTAAAATTTATCGTCCCAATCAATATCAGTCAAATCGGTGTATATAAACAAATCGTCGATTTGTTTATAAATATTCATTTCATATACACGTTAAAAATTATATTTTTAACTATAAAATATTTTTCCACTATAAAATATTTTATTTTATTTCTCATCACATCACACAGTCAACTACACATCAAAATCAAACAAACAAGCATACAAGCCGTCCATGGTCTGTGGACGGCGGGTGTCGGGTGCTACTAAACACCGTATGCATCCTAGTATATATTTTAACTAGAAAAAATTAAATTAAAAGTGAGAAGTTCTCACAGAGGGTTCCACTCCGCCGTGCTTTGCTTTTGAACTGCTGAACATCTGGATTCCTTTGAATTTCCAATGCAGTTCTTTCACGCTGTTCATGATAAAAAAAAATATTTTTATTATCTCTATTATGTAAAAATCATGTTTTTATTTCATAAAAATCCTATCTTTTCAGTTTCAAAAATCTAATCTTTTCAGTTTTATATATCTAATCTTTTCAGTTTTATATCAAAAAATAATGCTATCTTTTATCCTCTCAAAACAGTGTATATTTTCAAAAATCACTTTGTATATTTTTATTTTAAAACAAATATGAATTTATCTTCTAAAAACAGTGCAAAATTTAATTTTACAAACGAGGCTAATTTTATTTTCAGAAAGAATGCTCCTTTTTATTCAAAAACAATGTATGTCTATATTTTCAAAACAATACTATTTAATTTTTATAAAACATTTGCTATTAAATTTTCTTTCTTTCCTTAAATCATTTTATATAGTTTAAAACATATTTTTATATTTCATAAAAAATCTAACACATTTTTTTTCTAGTTTAAACTAAGTTATTTAATTAATAACCAAAAAGGATTAAACCTTCTCACATTGCCGAATTAAAACCCATTAGCTTCCATGGTAGGTTTCCTTTTATCAAAACAATGTTTATTTTCATTTTACAAAACAATGTTTATTCAAAATAAACAATAAATAATAAAAGAAGGTGTTAGCTCACTGTTTTCTTCTTCCTCGTCCTGTCGCGTTCTGGAACCACCGTTCAACCCTTAGGGTTCGCCATTGCCGCTGCCACGGACCGCCGGAGATCAATCGGAGGGCGCTGCTCTGATCGCCGACCTCAACTACCCTTGCGCCGGAAGTGGGTCCCCGTTCGGTGACCCATGGAGGCCAGAAACTACCTTGAAACGGCGTAGGTTGGTGGGGGAAATTCGAGTTCCACACTGATCGAGAACCGATCCTCCCCATATGGTTTTGAAGATCTCCCAGGCTTGAACAATTTCATGTTGATGGTTGGTTGAATCGAGGTGAGGAATGGACGGAAAGTGAGAGGGAAGGAGAGGAAGTGGCCAACATCGATTTGTTTGAAAAAGGAGGCACAAATATTTTGATCGGGGATTTTAATTCCTAGGGTTTTGACTAAGGGGTGGGGTATTTATTTTAATTATTTAAATTGTCCAAAAGGTTGACTTTTTATTTGACCTCGAAACGAGACCCAACGACTGTCTCCCCTAGCTAATTACCCCCATTCCGAACACAATGGGATTTGCCACGTAGGCCAATTCGGCTATTACGATCAGTTTCCGTTGAAATCAAAACATAAATCTATATATATTCAATTTGAACGTACATTTCAATTTACCGGGGTCACATATTAACTCTAAAAATTCCCGTAAAATTATTTCTGGCTTCGTATTGACGATACGGTCCTAACAAAACTAATTTCATCGAATTCTGAGATCGTTTGAAAAATGGCCAATTTCTGGTCGATCGAAATTGACTTAAACTGTCAAAACACGTTTAACTTCGCCACGCTCACATATTGATTCAGAAAATTATGAAATTTGAAACATAGTAATAACTTGACATCGCGGATCCAACAAAAGTGGTTTCGTCGAAATCCGAGGTCGTTTGCAAAATTTCCATTTTTAAGGGCCTGAATTCCATAGCGACTATTCTGAATTTTCAACTGGACATAACTTTTGATCCCCGCTATGAAATTTCAATTTTTCGGATTCGTTGGAAAGATATTCTCAAATAGATTCAAATATTTTTGGTTTCACTAAAATCCGGTTTATTTTGCTCCCGGTACATTCATTTGAACTTTGAAATCGAATTATCGAACTACCGCGCCATTTTCAATTCCTTTTATAATTATAAATAAATATTTATATTCTAACGATGATTCAAATAAATATATACATTCGAATTCTATTCAAAATAAATTTCTCGTCGTTATTATTTAAAATAATTCATTTTAAATAATCAAAATCCACTAAAATTTCCAAAATAAAATTTTTAAATTAGCTCGAATTTCCGGGTTATTACAGTTATGCATTTTGAAGCGAACTAAGATAGGTCATTTGCAACTAGGGTGATGTATTATTTGGTCTATGCTCCACATATAAGCATGCTTAGTAGGCCGCTTTTGCTAGATAAGCATAGGTTACAAAAATGTTGTTCATCGGTACATTCCTATATAATCATATTGTACAAAAGGTAGTCCCTTGCCCTGCCATAGTATGAAATCCATTCTCCTTACGTGTTTATGCTAATTGTTTTAGAACATAGCATACCTGAACTTTAATAATGCTAAGTATCATGAATATTTTATGACCATATTTTAATGGGATTTTATCTCGATGGTCATTAGAAATAATATCAGTATTTTACTAGTGTAAGGCAAAAATTCATCAGTGTTTATGTATGGCATGGTCTAATGAAATATCTTTTCTTTATAAAGAATTTATAATCTAAATAAATTGTTGTGATGTGAATTTTCTACCTTTCATATTGTAGACTGGTCCGGGCATTATTTTACTTCACGTAGAGGTTAGACTGAGTATATGTAACAACCCGCCCAGAATGGGCCTAAATTTCGACCTAGAAAAGGCCCATCGAAACGTAGAGCCATTCTAAACGGGTCGTTGGTTCCTGTAAGGATTACATTTGCAGAGATTACAATAACGTATACTTCGAATGGAAATCTCACACAGCGGAATGAGAAAATATAATATTCAAGTAAAATGTACAATTATTTCAAAAATCTCAGAAATACATAGTCCCAGTTACATTTATTCAATAGGTACGTCAAATATTTCAATCTCATAAGATTCCAAAAGAAGCAAAGCAATAATAGCTAATAATATCATAATAACTTTGTCTTCTTCATCGGCTTCAATCATGACTTCATCCATGGCTTTACCCCATTTACTAACCTGTTGGATGTTAAGGAGAGGGGGTTAGAACATAAAGTTTTGTGTGACTGAAATATAGTGTTACTTAATGTTCATAACCTATATTTTTGGTTACATATGTCTAGGTAAGTCTACGCAGTACACAACAAGCACCAAAATTCTAACCAATAGGGTGGATATCCAAGTCAATCGCCCATTAGTGTTTTTAGGGTAAAGACCCAACAAGATGTCATTCTCGGTCACGTATGGCCCTATTAAAAGTGGATTCTTACAATCTCTTATAACCCTAAGGCGGACCCCTGGCCCTTTAAGAACGCCGTCCCGGTATGTAAGCATTCTTTAGTTTATTCTCTCATTTGTAATATGAGAAGTAGTATTGCGAACGTTACTACTTAACTGATATTACTCGGTAGGACACCTATGCTGCTTTAGACTTTCATTAGACAGTTGGTGAGCATGCAATGACCACATATCTTTCAATTACCAATCTGTCCCTAGTTGAACCCTTACAAGCTCCTAGAGGAAGTGTACATCCCCATGAACTACCCTACTCTGTTAACCATTTTTTGCCTAACCACTTTTAAAGGAGGAGGACCCAAAGACCTACCTTAATACTAATAAGGGTGGGTCCCATGACTTGGGTTCCTCTCCAAGGAATAAACCTTCGGAGGGATCCTAGTCCTAACCACTTAAGATCCAAACTAGATAAAAAGGCGAGTCAGCTACTTAAGACCTTCTTAAGGCGTAGTAAACCTATTTATTTTCACACATCAGACTTATATATATAGTTATATATATACACACACTAGACCTCTCACATTAAACCATATACCTGCAGATGCTGGATACGTCATTCGGTTCTAGGCAGGCTTCTACTACAAGTCAGTTTAACCGCGTGTCTAGTGTACTAAGTTTATGAATGACCCATGACACCTAGACATCTCACATTAGTTGGGCCCACTTGTGGTTGCTGGATATGTCGGTCGGTTCTGGGCAGGCTTCTACCACAAATGGCAACTAACCTCGTGTCTATGTGTCATTTTTATATATATATATATAAGCCATTCTAAATATACGCACACACAAGCAAACAAATATATATGTGTATATTTGTTAAGGGGACATTTCAAATTCAAACTCCAACCTAGTCGCAATTATTACGCTAAGATAACGTTAATTACGTTGATTACGTAAATATAAGTAATATAATAGTAGCGCCTAATTAATGTAACATTCGTACAAACGGGGAAACGTTCTAACAGGGTGGCAATTGTCATCTTATCCAAATTAAGGCATACAAGTTAGATTTTTCCATATTATACCGCTACAACATAAACATGATGGCATACTAAACATATAGGAAACAACCGTGAATGGAAAACATATATATATATATATATACACATAACAATTACAACTTGTATCCTAAGCATGTAGAAATGGTTTCAATATTAAATTAAAAGTAGAGCATTTCATACATTCGCACATGTATGTTTCCAATCCATATTTCACCCAATTAACCCCTTTTGTGGTGTTATACACCCAAAAATGTTTACATTTGACTTATTCCAATTTATGAATGCGTTTACACCCAAATTAAGATCCAAACCCAATTCAACTATGAAACAATTCAAATCCTAACCTTTTTAGGCTAAATTAAATGATAATAATGGTGAATTGCATAAAATATAAATAATAGTACAACACTTATATTTACCTTTAATCCAATACAAAAACCACAATTCCACAAAACCAATTCAATATGATAATTTCCTACGTAATTACAAAACAGAAGATTTGGGGATTTTTCATGTTCATATTATCGCATAACCAAATCTTCATAGGCGCATCAATTCATATGGAAAACCATTAAAAACAAGAATATGCCTTTAAGTAAAACAAGATTCCACTCACAAATTAAGTGAAGATGTGGTAGAATTTCAAGATCTACAACGGTTCTCAACATTCAAACGAGCTCTGATTGATCTCCTAACAATATACATATAAGAAACATATAATTAGATTCTTATACATATTTGTATATGCTGAATTCCAAAGATCCTAAACTTAGATAGATTGAAATAGAGAGATATGGAATGGAGGTAGAGAAGTAGAAGAAACCTTCACCCTATTCTCTTTATTTTTCTAGGGGTATTGAAGATTAAGGTTTCTAGTGTGTTGTTTGAGTGATTATTTATACTTGCTCATGCAAGCAGGAGCCGTCGGATTAATAAAATTTAATCTGAGCCTTACATATAAATATAATCTCTTAGAAAACCCTCATCCACGTAGGCAGAATTGGGCTCCCCAGTCGCCTAGCGGCCGACCCCTTCGGGGTTGGAATGCCCAATTTTGGTGCGTTGCTGAGCTGTTTATTTTATTAATTACGTTCTTAATTTGCTTCATTCTTTTCCATATATCCAATATATGTTGTTCCCTAGATCTTATCTCCAAATTCAAATTTTGAATTTCCCTCTTTTATTTTAGATTATTATTTGGACAACATATAATATTCACATATTTTTTTTTCTACGTACGTTGTCCAAATTCATTCATTCATAACTTCTTCACACGTTGACCATTTTCAGCATATCATATATGAAAACGATTCAGAATTTCTCCACGAATCCAAATAAAAGAGTTTCATAGCCAAATTCCTAAAGTTGCAAAAATCTCATTTTCCATCCATATCATTTAATTGCTTATTTTTAATTATTTAATTTATTATTGATACTTACGAATTTTACAAGGTGTTATATTCCCCCTCCCCCTTAAAATAGATTTAGTCCCGAAATCTGTTTAAGGGGCGAAAAATACAACTCGCATGAAACATCCATGTTGTACACCCATGTTATTTATAATTCATCCATAAGAATCCATGACTCACGGTGATTATGAATTGCAGACCCACTAAAGTGAGCTCTATCCTAGCATGTAGGTGTAATAAGTGATGCAGCATGTATGCAAACAACCCAAATATGCATATATTTATATATGAGTGCTCGGTGCGATGATGTTGCATCCATTCCCTAACATCTAATCTAGTAATCACGATGCATCCATAAACGGAAATTTAAGGAAAAAATTACCCGTGAAAAGCTCTGGGTGAGTCTACCTCATCTTATCCTCGGTTTCCAATGTGCTTTTCGCAAGGTTATTCCCCCATTGTATTCGGACGAGGCGAACGGTTTTGTTGCGGAGCCTCTTGATTCTGTGCTCTATAATCCTTGTAGTGGCACGGGGCACCCTGGACTCCAACTCGAGTTTCTCTATGTCCCCAATTTCATCAAGATCGAGTCTGATGGAAGAATCATGAAGGCATTTCCTTATATGATATACATGAAAAACATTATGGATTCCCGATAGACGATCTTGGAGATCCACTCGATAAGCCAAAGATCCTATCTTCTCGATGATACTAAAAGGCCTAATAAATCTGGAAGCCAACTTCCCAGTCTTTCCAAATTGAATAGTTTTATTAAGAGGGGATACTTTCACGAACACTAAGTCTACAACATTAAATTCTAGTTCCCTCCTTCGCTTATCAGCATACGATTTCTAACAGTCTTGGGCTGCCTTCATTCTCTGTCTAATCAAAGATATCTTCTCCATGGATTCACGGACGAAGTCTGGTTCGAGTATTACCTTATTGGTAGTTTCCCACCAACAATTTGGCGATTTGCATGGCCTCCTGTATAGTGCTTCGAAAAGGGCCATACCAATCGTCGCTTGAAAACTATTATTATACGTGAATTCCACAAGCGGTAGGTGCTACTACCAAACTCCTCCAAAGTCAATGATACAAGCTCTAAGCGAGTCTTCTAAGATTCTGTTTACTCTCTCTGTCTGTCCATCAATCTGCGGATGATAAGTTATGCTTAAGTTAATGGTCATCCCAAATGCTGCTTGTAGGCTTCTCCAAAATTCGCTTGTGAATAAGGGATCTCCATCGCTCACGATACTTGATGGAATACCACGGAGTCTAACTATCTCTTTGACGTATGATTGGGCTAACGAGGCTGCAGTCCTTGTCTTCTTAACTAGTATGAAATGGGCGCTTTTGGTTAATTGGTCTACCATAACCCAAATGGTCTCATTATCCTTTTGGCTTCTAGGAAGTCCATCTACAAAGTCCATGGAAATATATTCCCACTTCCACATGGGGATCTCTAAAGGTAATAACAGTCCTTTGGGCTTCCCTTGCTCCGCCTTGACTTTTTGGCATGTTAAACATTTGGCCACGAACTCGGCTATGTCTCGCTTCATTCCTTCCCAATGGAGATTCCTCTTCATATCCTTGTACATCTTATCACCACCGGGGTGTATGGTCAGTCTCGACCTATGGCGCTCCTTTAGAATTTCTTTCCTCAACCCTTCATCCTTAGGGATGTAAAGTTGTCCATCCCAAAGTAAACTCCCATCATCATGGATCGAATACCTAACCGAATAAGGAAAGGTCTCTCTCTTTACCACTTTCTCCTTTATGCCTTTTAACTCCTCGTCGATGTCTTGTGCACTTTGGATTCTTTCTCTTAGGGTAGGTCTAATTATCATAGCCCCAAGAAAACCATTAGAAGTGGTTGGTGAGGGTTGCAAATTAAAATTTGCGAGGAACTCTAACTGTCTCCATTCTATCATCGCATTCAATATCTCATGTTTCCTACTTAAAGCATCCGCCACAAAATTCCATTTGCTTGGGGTATACTGAATCATAAAGTCAAATGAGGCAATATATTCCATCCGTCTTTGTTGTCTCAAGTTTAAGTCACATTGAGAAAATAAATACTTAAGGGATTTATGGTCAGTAAATAGTTCAAATTTCTCCCCTAAAAGATAATGCCTCCATATCTTAAGGGCGAACACTACTACGGCTAACTCAAGGTCATGCACTGGATATCTTTTCTCTGGATCCTTGAGTTGTCTACTAGCATAGGCAACTACTCTTCCTTCTTGCATAAGAACTACTCCTAAACTGGTCCCACATGCGTCAGTGTAAACGGTAAATGATTTTGAACCAATCGGGCATAATTAGGACTGGGCGCTAGTTAATGCTTCCTTTAATTTCTCAAAGGCTGTATCACTTTTATTACTCCAAGTGAATACCAAATTCTTTCTCGTCAATTGGGTTAATGGAGTAGCAATCTTTGCGAAGTCTTTAATGAAGTTCCTAGAATATCCGGCCAATCCAAGGAAACTTCTTACCTCTGTAGCATTTCGAGGTATCTTCCATTCCTTGATTTCCTCGATCTTTGCGGGGTCTATGGCCAAGCCTTTACTCGACACAATGTGTCCTAAAAATCTTACTTCTTCCCTCCAGAAATGGCACTTCGAGAATTTTGCTTTCAGTTGGTTCTCTCTTAATGTCCCTAACACTTGTCTCAAGTGTTTTTCATGCTCTTCACAATCTTTTGAAAATATAAGGATATCATCTATGAAGACTACCACAATTTTATTTAGAATGCCCCTAAACACTCTACTTATGAGGTTTACAAAGAAAGCGGGTGCATTTTTTAATCCGAAGGGCATAACTTCCCATTGGAGTAATCTGTCTGGCGTCCTAAACGAAGTTTTGTCCTTATTGTCCTCCGCAATTCTTAACTGATGAAATCTAGTAGCAAGGTCTAGTTGGGAAAATACTCCGACTCCTCCCAAGTGGTCAAAAAGGTCATCGATTCTTGGTAAAGGGTACTTGTTCTTTTTGCTCAAATTGTTAAGTTCACTATAGTCCACGCAAAGTCTCAAAGATCCGTCTGCTTTGGTGGCAAATACAATAGGTGCACCCCGTTCTAAGGTACTTCGATGAATGAAACCTTTTTGTTACAACTATAAAATATTTTTATCTAAATCCCTTCTTTCCTTGGGCGTCATATGCCTCAAGGGTAGTGCTACAGTTCTAGCTTCCTTCTCCAGGTCAATACGAAAGGAGTTTTCTCTATGGGGTGGAAGTCTCTGTGACTTCCTCGAAGACATGAAGAAACTCACAGACTATAGGGACCGAAGATGGCCCTTCTGAACTAGAAGACAAGGAATATAATAAGGCTTTGTCCTTATTTCTAACATTACAAGGAATATTTAGGCTGCGTCCTCCTCGACTCCTATGATGAACGAGTCTCTTATCACAATCTAGGACGTCCCCATAAAATGATAGCCATCCATACCTAAGATAAGGTCATACCCATAAAATCCAACGCATACGCTTCGCAACGGAACTTGACATTGTCGACCTCCAATTCTAGGTCTTTACACAACAGCTCAAGATACTTAGATCCTCCGATAAGGTTGGCCACTACCGGACTATCCGAGATAGATATGGAAACGTTCAACAGATTTACTAATCGCTTAGAGATAAAAAAAATGGGTCGCTCCAGAACCATACAAGGTGCATGCTGAATTTCCTAAAATATAGATTGTACCTTCAAGTGCGGGTTGCCCTTGGTCTGTTGGGGATTGGCTTTGAATTGGGGTTGCTTCAATTGCATAGTTCTAGCCACTTTTGGTAGCTTTGGGTTTTGGGCTGTCTTTGGACATGTGTCCTTCTTCATGGCAGTTGTAACATTTTCCCTTGAACTCCTTTTTCGCCAACAAGGTCCTACAATCCTTGGCCTCATGGCCCTTGCGGTTGCACCTCGTACAAGTCTTTGCGTCCTTTTGAAGTTCTTCTTCTTGTTTTTCCACCATTCCTTCTTCTTGTTTCTGTTGGAGCTTTCTCCTTTCTCGCCCTCATTATCCTCCTTGGAGATTTCAGCCGTGCAAAGGGTAGCTGTTTCAACTAGAGTCTCAAAAATTGCCCCAAATGCTACTTGGGCTAGTAAGGTTTCCTTCAACGGGGAGTTCAGCCCTTTCACAAACCTAAGGGCTTTGTTCACAGGGGTGTCTACCAATACTCTACCAAACTTACATAACTCAGTGAATTTGGATACATATTCTTGCAGACTCAAGATTTGTTGCTTGAGGTGTATAAATTTCTCTAGTTGAATAGTCATTTCTTCCCTTAGCAAAAATTTCGCTTCAAAACAGGTCTTGAATTCGGCCTATGTGAAGATCCAACCCTCGTTCTCCATTGATATTAAGTTCCACAACTCTAGGGCTTCATCCTTCAAATGTCAGGCCGTTATCCTTCTTTTTACTTCATCGGGCCAAATAGTAGCCTCGAAGATTCTTTCACGGTCCATAACCCAAGATTGGGAACTAGCAAAGCCTTCCTTTGCAGGAAACAATTTCCCTCCAAAGTTCATAAAGACCTTACAAAAGTGAGAAAAATCAAAGGCCACATCAGCGTTAGAAGCGGCAGGAGCTACCGTTGCAGGATTAGCTACAGGGACCTGCTCCACAGTACGAAGGTACTACTGGAACCATTCTAGCAAGTAGCGGGGTCTTGCCTGGTTGCCCTGCTCATTAGGATTTTCAGCCATTCTACTATTTTAAAAAAAAGGAAGAATCCCTTAGTGGATACTCCTGAGATAGTATTTAAGCTGAAAAAGGAAGAAATGATAAAGGTGCCTAGTATAAATGCATATTCTTATCGGGGTAAACATATATTATATATATATAGTTTGAAAAAACTTTTCAAATCACAAATACGCCTCTCATACGTATGTTTCCCTTATAATCGGGTAACCTATGCTCTGGTACCAAATGCAATCCTTACAAGAGCCAACTGCCCGTTTAGAATGGCTCTAAGTTTCGATGGGCCTTTTCTGGATTGAAATTTAAGCCCATTCCAGGCGGGTTGTTATAATGGTCACCACCAATGGTCACTACAAATATATTCATTTAATATGGAATACAATTTACATTGTATGATTCCATAAATGAATATCATTGTGGTGACCATTTGAAGCAATCAATATAATACCCTTTAAAACCTAGCCGTCACTGCGCTGTGCAGGAGAAGAGCGGTACATTATATTTTGCAGATTTGATTTGGATTGCTTGGAGCTTCAGGAGAGGAGTTTGAGCTTGAGATGAGCTCTGATATTTTATTATATTTTGTTTTGTATTTGTATTTTGTATGTATCAACAATTGTAAGAACATGTTGTTATAACTATCCAAGCTGATTTATGGTTTTGTACTCTGACTGACGTATGTATGTATGTATGTTACAGTTTTCTATTTTATGTAAAGATTATTGTTATATTTATTATATATTATTCATTTTGTTGTGAGATTCTAGTATATGTTGCTTCTTTCTTCTTCTTCTATCATATCTTTCTTACCTTTCTTCAATTCTCTAATTTCTTTCTCATGACTTTTTGGTTTTCCGATTTTTGAATTTGCGACACATGATTTATGTAGATTTTCGAGACTCAAAAATTCGAGGCATCACACATCTAGTCAAAATAACACATTTGACACTTAATTTGCATTCCATAAACTAGTCTCACACTTCCTCATGTTCATACTTTTGGCATTGGTTTTCATAACAACAACTTTAGGAAACAATATAAAATATAAATACTAGTATTTTATCAAGATAAATATAGTATATAATGCATAATATTAGACAAGAGTTGATTAAGAGGACTATACAGCAATAATTAAAGACTTAAGATGTTGATAAAGTTAAAGATTTTTATACAAAGACTCAAGTATTAGAGATAGAGGATTCATGAGTATCAAAGAATTCAAGATATCCAAGAAAAGTTGTTGAGTCTTAAATTATATTTCAAAACTCTAATAGCACGTTACTGATGTCTCTCTATCTAATTTCCTTTTCAAATATACAAATATCCTTTTCAAAATAGTTTTCAAAAGAATAATGATTTTTATATATGATTATTTAAATTTTAGATTTTCTTATTATTATATCATAAGTTTTTGCTTATCTATAAGTTGTTATTGTTGAATTTTTGATTCAAATATTTTATGAAGAGGATGTAATCAATTAATTGATTTGATTAATTGATTGATTTGATTGACTAATTGATTAATTAATTAATTTACTATTTGATTGATTGGTTGATTGATTGATTGATGTGATTGATTCTATCATAGAAGGAAAGAAATGAATGATTATATTCTGGAGATATTTTGAATGGGCAATTTGAATATTTTCCTAGGTCTTCTATTCTCCTATATATGCAGCCTTCTTGGTTAGAACGAACAAGGAATCATGTGAGAATATCTGGTGAGGTTGTGTGCCTCCAGGAGCTTGCGCCCTGGAGAGGATGATGTAGGAATTTGGGTTGAGGGTAGCTATTCCTTTTTACAGTTGAAAGACGTAGTCGGTGCCTCCAGATTGTCCAATGGTTTGTCATCGTTCTTTATTGCTCTTCTGCTCCAACAATATTTGTAGTCATCTTGATATTCTTAGCCTATCTCAATAAGGTTATTGATTCAATTGTATTTTGTTTATTTTTGGTTTCGATACACTGAGTGTAAACAAAATTTGTTTTTGGTGAATCAATAAAGATGGTGGTTGGGTAGAATTTCTTGTGTACTGCTATTATTTCCAATTTGTTGGGTTGTTTTTCAATCAAATTCATCTTCAAGTGATTGGGTGAAAAAGATCTTGTTTTTCAGGTGTTTTGTCAAACTTCCACTGCACACAAAACCCCAACACTTCGTATCAGAGCTCAGTTCATCGCATAACTTGTTGTGATTTTGAATTGAAGATTGTAGATATGAGATTACGTTGCTTTCGTAGATGACTATTTTTTGATGGTGGATATTGGGGGATTTAAAAGACTATGATGGTGAATGTTCCATGCCTCAATGGTCTGATTGATGGAGATGAGAAGAAACCCTCTAATATGGATGAGGGAAGATGGAAGAAGACGAAGTGGAAGGCGGATGACGAATGAAGAACCTAGTCCACAGCAAGGTGAAGGGGTTGATATGGTCACTTTTGATGGTCCTAAGGTGGAGGATCATGGTATCGACAAAGGTCTAGATGTTGATGATGCTCGAGGGATCCTTGAGATGAAGAGATCATGTCAAACGAAAAACGGATGTCGAGTTGTGAAATCCACAAGAAAAAATGTAGGTCTTTGTGGTATTATAAGCATTTTTAGACCCTTAGTTTTGCGCGGTGCAGCTCAAGTAGTAGATGCATCTTTTACAAGCGGTGGGTAGTGTTTGTAATTGAGGTGTGGTTGTAGTCCTTTCAAGTCGATTGGGGTATATCTCGTTGCCTTGAAATCGAAGTTGGTTTTAATTGAGAGTAGTTGTTATCGAAGGTTGATTTGTTTGTGGATTGTTGGAGATATGTGATATTTGAATCAAGGTGGAGTGTTGATTTTTTTGATTCAAATATTTTACGAAGAGGAAGTAATCAACTAATTGATTTGATTGATTTAATTAATTGACTGATTGATTGATTGATTGACTAATTGATTTGATTGATTGGTTGGTTGATTGATTCTATCATAGAAGGAAAGAAATGAATGATTATATTTTGGAGATATTTTAAAGGGGCAATTTGAATATTTGTCTAGGTCTTCTATTCTCTTATATATGCAGCCTTCTTGGTTAGAACGAACAACAAACATATGAGAATATTTGGTGAGGTTGTGTGCCTCTAGGGGCTTGCGCCCTAGAGAGGAAGATGTAGGAGTTTGGGCTGAGGGTAGCTATTTCTATTTACTGCTGAAAGACATAGTTGATGCCTCCAGATTGTCCAATGGTTTGTCTTCGTTCTTTATCGCTCTTCTGCTCCTACAATATTTGTAGTCATCTAGATATTCTTTGCCTATCTCAATAAGGTTATTGATTCAATTGTATTTTGATTATTTTTTGTTTTGATCCATTGAATGTAAACAAAATTTGTTTTTGGTGAATCAATAAAGAGGTTGGTTGGGTGGAATATCTTGTGCACTGCAATTATTTCAAATTTGTTGGGTTGTTTTTCAATCAAATTCATCTTCAAGTGATTGGGTGAAAAAGATCATGTTTTTTGGGTGTTTTGTCAACCTTCCGCTGTGCACAAAACCCCAACAGTTATAATTTTATATTAATTATTATAGATAAAATTTAATATATACACATATATTCACTTAAAATAATTTTGATTCAAAAAACATTTACTTATACTTTGTAATTCTACTAGTTTTGCGTGTAAGCACACTCACACACACAAACACACACACACACACACAGATATATATATATATATATATATATATATCATTTTTTTAAAATTAGTTTATAAAGTTTTATTATGATAAAAAAATAGGGATATGTGATTTTGGGGTGGACACTGCAGTGTGCTTCCATGTAATGGTCTTTGGATTTGCCATTTTCCACTTCTTGCTATGCTATGGACACACCTTGTTTGGGTGCTGTCTCTGTCGAAGTGATGTCAAGGAAGCTTCAGAGCTCTGTATGAAAGTGTTGTGCAAAGTGGGTGTAGTATGAGTTTGTGTCTGTGACATGACTTGGCGTTGTAGTTGTTTTGAATGGCTCAAGAATGTATACTTATGTCGCTTTTGGAACGTTTGTATTTTTTGTATGTTATGTCTATCCTACCTCCCTGCATGGAGTGTTATAGATTAGAAAATTAGCTGTCTAGATATTTTTGTCTAGCCATTGTATTATAAGCTAGTTATTGTAATAGACGGTCCACCTTAAAAACCATTTGTGGTGGACGGTCCACCTTAAAAATCGGTATTAGTAGGTCGGTAATCTGCTAATCTCTTGTGATGATTGTAATTATCATTTGTTATAATAATAAGTGTTTGCGGTCACTTTAAAAACCAGTCGGCTCTATAAAAAAAGGACAGTCTGGCTTAAATCCTTATTAAGTTTCAAAATACATCAAACATCTTTGCCAAAAAGTATGTAAATGAGGTCCTTAGAATAAAATTGTCAAATAATTGTATAAATTAAGAAATTATTCAGTGAATAATTTCAGACATTTATGTAATTATATAAAAAAGTATAGATAATTCCGCAATAATTCAATAAAAATTGAGGAAATTTCTACAACTATTCATCGAAACGCATAAATATTTGCAATTATTTAATGAATAATTGCAGACATTTATGTAGCTTTTGGATAAAACTGCATAAATGTCTGCAATTATTCACTAAATAATTACATAATTGTACATAATTATTCAATAATTAAATCCTAAGGACCTAATTTACAATCATTTTTTAGGAAGCAGTTGTATTAAGTTTGATTTTGAGGACCTTGGCCTAATGTTCACTAAAATATACATAATCTAAGTTTAAATGATTTTACAAAGATTAAATTTATTTTACAAAGCAAAGGATTTTAAAAATTAAAACCAATTGTTTTTTCCAAAAATACACAAAGTATGTCGGCATGCTCTACCCCTATATGCCAATATATTAGTCGTGATTTTCAGAAAATAAATTTAATCAGGAGCATCTCTTCATCTTTTCTCTTTGCAAATGGATATGTCCATTGTTTCTCTATGAATGCCACACTTCTTATTGAAATTTCATTAATAATTTCTCATTTCATCACTCCTCTCTTTACTCCACTTTTCTAAAATCAACTTATAGTCGAACTCTGTTAAAATTCAAACGTAATCAAATTCATTAACATTGGTTTGATTCCTTATCATTCACTCTCCGATCTCCCTGCTCTCTCTCAAAAAATCAAGATCAAAGTGCTATCGGGGATTATAGGATCAACTACAATCAAAGATTAAACATACGAGTCTATGAAATTTTACTACTATAATCGTGGGTGCACTCGAGCCCTTAAATCAATTAGCTACTGTCGAGTCTCGAAAATTATAGGGGTGAGCGTTCAGTCGGTTCGGTTGGTTTTGAGGTAAAAAACTCAAACCAAATTGAAATCGAATTTTTTTTCAAACTGAACCGAACCAAGTTAATTTCGGTTAATTCGTTCGGTAAACGATTTAGCCGAACTTGAAGGATACGTTATTATTTAAATGATGATTTCATTCAAGTAAAACATAAATTCATGTTTGGAGAAATTTTACATAGTAAATTTTATGTTTACAATGAAATTTGACCTATTTGCAACACAAGCCTTTGTATTTTATCATTAAGCTAATTATTTAAAATGCTACTACATTGTAAAATTAGATAATAAATTACAAGTTCGGTTAAGCCGATAACCAAAAAGATTTATTTTACAAACTGATTTAATTTTAAAACCAAACCGACCGAAATGAATAGGTTTGGTCGGTTAATTCGGTTTGAACCAAATATTGCTTACTCCTAGTTGAATATGCTAGCAGTTCTGTAAATCTAATAACTCTAGCTGAGCCTTGGAAATCCATTCGTTGTGCTTACTAGCCATGGAAATCAAAGTGACTCTACTTAGAGGTCAAAAATTGTAGAGGGTGTGTCTCATAACCTTGAAATCAAATTGTAGATTGACAATGTATTAAAGAAACTTTGTACAAGGAATTGAGTGAAACTGAATGTATGGTAACTTCGAACCTGTATAAAATCTTAATGTGTTATTTCATTTTATTTACTTTTATTTGTGTTTTGATTCTATGATTGTTAATTGCATCATTCTAAGTATAATATTAAAAGATTCAATAAAGACAAATTGTTATAAAATGAACACAAAACAGAAGAAATAAGGGAGAGAGGACATTTCTATTCATTCAGATGTATCTTCTTTCTATTACATTGGCTCCTTTATATATAGGATTTTGGAGCTGATCTTTAGCTTATTCCCATAATGTGGGACTAAACATAGAACTAATAAAAGCATATTCACAACATTCATATATATATTACAACACTCCCCCTTGAATATACGTCTTCAAAAACTTAAATGCTCTACTAACTTGAAGTTGTCCCTTTTAAAACACATATGATGATTGCACCCCTTTATTATTATCTTGCTTGCATATATCCGTTCAGTTGATACAACTATTGTCTGTTGCCTTCAAAACTCTATCAGGAAAACCCAATGGGAAAAGCCTTGAACGAGAAAAAGAGTACAACGTCTGACATTACGAATATCATATTAAAATGATATTCCTCAAAAGAATTTGATGCTTCAGGATTAAAACAATGCCTCATTAAAAACCTTTTTATGAAAAACCCTGTGGGAAAAATCATAAACAAGGAAAAGAGTGCAAATTTATTTCCTCTTTAGGTAACATGTTTTACAATGTTACTGTAAGGGTTGATACTTCAGGATCAAGATAATGCCTCATTAAAAACCTTACTAACAAAACCCAGTGGGAAAAATATTAGTGAAGGAAAAGAGTACATTACAGCATAATTTTATATGCTCCCCCTTATTTATAACTCATTATTCAATTAGTCTATTAATGTAGTCGACGCATGCCAATTTTGTATATCATTTTCTGCAATGTTGATTTGGAAATTGCCTTTGAGAACGGATCTACCCTCTTTTCTTGAAACTGAATTTGTTTCTCCTCATTCTTGTTATCCTTTCATGCATGTGTGAAGAGAAATTTAGAAGAAATGTGCTCCATCCTATCATACTTGATATAATTCGCTTGAATCTGAGCCATCCAAACTGTCTTGTCTTCTTCATAAATAATAGTTTACTGCATCAAAATATGTTTGATACTTCTGGATCAAAATGTTGCCTCATTAAAACCATACTAAGAAAAACCCGATGGGAAAATTCTTAGTGAAGGAAAAAGAGTACAATATAAAATGTCATATTTACTACGTCAAAAGTAGTATGATTCTTCTGGATCAATGTTATGCCTCGTTAAAACTTTAATAAGAAAAACCCAGTGGGAAAAAAATCTTAAATAAGGAAAAAGAGTACATTATAACTTATTTTTGTATGTTATCTTTCGGTTGATACTTCTGGATCATGACCCATGGCTCATTAAAACTTTACTAAGAAAACCCAGTGGGGAAAAACTTAGTTAAGGAAAAAGAGTGCATTATATCATAATTATGGATGCTCCCCCTGATTTAATAATTTTCTTTGAATTCGTATTCTTCTTTCAATAACTCAAATTGCTTACAAATACTTCTTAATGAAGTTTTTCTTTTAAAACTTCATGTGCATTTCCATGCTTCAGGCATGCTATCTTATTTAAAACACCTCCCTTTTGTGATTTGTATGATACTAATATTCATTTATGAATACATTTCAGGTGCTTATAATTTTCTATTTCAATCGGGCTTGAATATTGTAATACACATTTGATGAGTGAGACAACTTTCATTACAACAACACTAAGAAGGAAGTAATCTACTTATCTTGAAGTATATCAAGATTTTCATTACAACAATACTTAGAAGATTGTTGTAATCTATCGAACATGTTCTTTGTATTCTTTATGTTCTTCAGGAACTTATATATTATAATAAATTTTGCATATCGCAACTACCACTTCAATGGATATTAAGAGTTTCACTACAACAATTCTTGAAAGCAGGAAGTGATCTACTCATCATGAATTATTTCAAGATTTTTATCACAACAATACTTAAAAGAATGTTGTAATCTACATTTCTTGCTCTTTATCACTACCAAAGTTATTCAAATTCTTCTAGAATTTGTATACTTTCATCGTTTATACCTTCAGGATATTGTAAGTGTTTTAAACACTTTCACCACTTTAATCAATTCAATTATCTATGAAAAATACAATGCTCATGGCACTTGACACTCTATGGTGTTTCCGTAACTTCCGTGTGCTTTTGTCATTATCTATATTTCTATTTTATCTTATGAACTACAAGTTCATATCTTATGGACTACAGGTCCATATATCTTATTTAGGAGAATTTCATGATGACCAATCATGTTTCTCTCTGATATGGGATTTTAATCCATTTATAAATGTAAGCGCTTTATTATTTATTAATTTATCATCGATGATTATTTTCTGTCAGATCTATACATGATTTATTGAGATCTCAAAAGATTATCATACTTTAGGTGCCTAAACCTTTTGGGGTTATTTTGACAACCATGTCATGGGTTTCATTTAAAGCACCTTTAAGTGTTTCTTCAGGAACACTTGCCTCCTTTATTTTGATCTTTATGACTTACTCCAAAGATATTTTGAACTGACTTTTATACCACATTTTCAGCTGTGATTTACACCTTTTGATCCTTCGGGGATTCAAATGTATATTGGAGAAAGTCTATTATGGATAAAATTGATAATTTATGCAAGATACTTAATACTTTGCATAATTCTATATGTTAGCAAATATTTAACATCGATGATTCCTTTATCCTCCCCCTCAATGTTGACAAACATTGTCACTTTAATAATAAACCTACTTTGGATTCATTTTTGATCCATTATAGCATCATAGCTAGCAAATACATTATATGTATTTCAATTGTAGAAGGATAATTCTCTTATTAATTGATAAGATGCATTCATATTGCATTACTTATTCCCTTTCATTGATCCGATAACTTGGAGGAATTTTCTATCATTTGAATATGCACATGACTTCAGGTCATTCAATATTGATGTCAATCGACTTTCTAAAATATAATATATGCATGATTTATAATATGAGCTCATGACAACTTCAGGTTGTTAATAAAATTTTCACATATATGTGTATATACGTGCGTCCACGTATTACATATGTAATTGATTTGCAAATTCTTTCTCATTCGAGTTACTTACTTTAGAACAAATTGTTCATAAGTTTCCAATCATTAATTTTTGCTTATCAAGTAATATCAATGTAAATCTTAAATATCGTATCATAATATCCAAAAAATCTGATTTGGAATTGTATTGAACTTCTGGTTCAAACGAAATATATGAACAACTTCAAGTTGTTTATTTATATTGAACTTCTGGTTCAAATAATATATAAACAATTTCAAGTTTGTTAAACTGTATTGAACTTCTGGTTCAACTGTACTGAACTTATGATTCCACTGTATTGAACTTTTGGTTCCACTGTATTGAACTTCTGGTTCTACTGTGTTGAACTTCTGGTTCAAATAAAATATATAACAACTTCGAGTTGTTAAACTTTATTCTTTAATACAATATGTAAATATAAATATATAAGCAAGATACAACTCATTTTGAAAATTGTGCAATCTTTGGATGCTTTATTATTGTCTCATATGATTTAACTAAGAAGTGTAATGTTATTATTTCATACGGTTTGAATAAAGCTTCAGGCTTTTAAATTATGAAGCGTTTCATATTCATTGATTGAGGAACTTCGAGTTCCTATGCATATATATAAACATACATATGCATATCGATTTTATAAATTTATGATGAACTTCTAGTTCTCAATCTTTTAACATACTTTTAATTTGGAAGCTTTTACATTTTTGCTAAATGACAAGATTTCAAACTTGTATACATTATCAAAAATGTTTATACACACACACACACACACACATATATATATATATATATATATAATGCAAGACATCAGGTACAAGACTGTGACGATAAGGAATTTCACTCGATCCGAATCGATCGCTAAACCGACCAAGACCGTTCAAAACCCCTGATTGTTTTGAGAACACGACAAATTGGAACACAAACAGAAGAACATTTAATTGTTTATTACAACAATTCCATCAGAATACAAGAATATACAGAGTATGAATAAATATTATACATCACAAAATATCAGAGATTTAAATATATTATTGCAGCGAAAAATAATACAAAACACAACTGAAAGTAATATACGGATACAGATCTTTCCGAGTATCGTTCCAGCTGTCAATCAGGATCCTGTGAATATAAATCTGCAAAGCCAAAACTACTAGCTGCCCGTGTCAAAATAAGGGCACCCAGAGTTTAGGTTAAAACAATAAACTCCAGGTCAGTCATGTGACTGGTGTGAGAACTAAAACAGTTATTAATCTTTATTTTAAAGTTAGGTAAATCAAGGGACCACGCCGTATAACATGAAACGGGTTTTCTCCCAAGAATATCAGTGCATAAAACAAATAGCGCAATGCTAAATAAAGAAAAATGAAGCTATTATAAGACCCAGGTCCCATCACACAATGCAACGCAAGCCGGAGGATAGGGTTTTTACCTTATAATAGCCAAGAATGCTTCGTACGTGAAATTTCATGTTTTATTATTACTATAAGTGTATAGTGTCAAAACAATTTCAATCATAAGTATCAATCATAGACGACATAAGTGCCTCATACCACTATGTAGTCATATTAGGCTCTACAATCAAAAACCGCAAAGTCATGTATTGGAAGTTGGGTTTCCATCTATGAACCGAGGCAAGGGATCGTCCTCACCGGCTTCGAGACTCTCTAGCCCGAGCCTCTGGGTCAGAGTGCATCGACCCTTAGATCGTCAGGGCCAGTCCACCGATGTGGATTAAAATGCCTGGACACTGCGTTTCCCCGCCCTTTGGAGCGTAATTGAGCCAAATGACACCATCAGCTCCACATAGTCACCGATATATCCGAGGCGCCTCGCAATCCAACAACCACACAGGTGAAAATAATATAAATGTCAGGGCTGGTAGGTCACTGACACCACCCTAGCTAGAAGGAAACGCATGTCCTCCCTGAGGTCCTCTCCCGTTTTTGGTTCACAACCGGGGTGTGAGGCTCGCGAATCAATCGTTACACAAAGCTATGCCACACAGGCGGTGCTTTGATCATCAACCACAACACTTTGCTTTTCAACAGAAGCTTTGATCAATTACCACTTAGGCATACCACACAGACAATTCACTCCATGCAATTGATATCCATCAATATATAACCTCTGAGCTCGTACGTCTCGGAGAAGGGCGTTAAGCAAGAGAATAAATTCTCCGCTGCCAAACAGATATATATTTAATAGAAATCAATCACACAGAATAAAATCCAATGTCAGACACACAGTCCATTTACAAGTTCGTTCTGGGTCTGAACGAAACCGGAGGAAACTTATTCCTCGCATATCCATCGATCTCCAAGTACGTCTGGACGATCACCAACCGATTCCCTCCTCTTAGGTGTACATCCTAATCAAGATCATCAGTAATCACCCAAACGATGTGAAGACCTCTGGTCTTCGACCACCGTCTTTATCCTCGACACATTGTCGAATCAGTTATTCAGAATGGGATAAACCCGGTCTTTCTGAATAACTCGCGTATATAATAAACAAGTGTTACACAAACACAACATACGCCTCATTCCAATTCATTAGTCACTAACCGTAAATTAGTAAGAGATCAATTCCCCAAATATTAACCCCGAAGGCCGAAACCAACATCAAATCAATACCCAGGAAACCATTCATCTTAACTAATCTTCAGTTAGTTGCTAAATTTCACATTCTTAGGGAGAGGTTCCCATTAATTTTATCATAGATAAATTCCTAAAATTTATTCTTTAATCTTCTTTTGAATATCAATTCAAACCAAATTATGGTTTATCCAAACTAGTCGGGATTAACGAACCTTATCGAAGCAATCATTTGTTTTAATTTCACAATCCCAACCTATTCATCCCATGAAGTAAAACTGGTAATACTTCATATCTAACACCACGGTATTATCGGTAAATTCAATTACCGTTTCATGTTCAAATCTAATTAAAGATTTAACTATCGCCTGGAGAAAAACGGGTGATACTCCATTCCTGATCAATTCGATCTAAGTAAAGATTTATTAAAACCCCACTTGGTTTTAATCTTCCCAAAAATCAATATTAATGATTGTTTAACTTGGGAAATCATATCCCGTCTTTAACTGGGTTAAAGAACCAATGTCATTTAAACACGGTTCACAATAAACCCAAAATCACATTTATTCCATCAGCCTTTAACCGTAAATTAGCAAGTGAATTATTCCCTAAGTGTTAACCCCAAAGGCCGAAACCAACATCAGATCAATACCCAGGAAACCATTCAACTTAATTAATCTCCAGTTAGTTTCTGATTTTCTTAACTCTGTTGGGTCTAAGAACGGTATTATTAAAGGTACCATTCACGACAATCCAAATCACATTCGATTAATTATCGGGTTAAAGAACAAGTGTTATTTAAAACACCGTTCACGATAAACCCAAAAATCAATTCAAATTCAATTCCAATTAAATACCATTTAATTGGTATACTTCATTAAATCTAAATAAAAAGATTTAATCTTTTTCTCAACTGGGTTTAAGAACAGTGTTAATGAAGACACCATTCACAACAAACCCAAATCACATTTGATATTAAATACAAGGCTCTGAATAGAAAATATATCGGCTTATATTCAATATCAAATTCTACGACCAACAAATATCGTATTGGAAATAATGATATAAATATATTTTTCAAAGTTCCATTACAATATCTGCATAATCACGAAATCCAACATCGAAATATTCCAAAGACAATTTCGATTCAAATCCATTCCAATTCAATTATTTGAAATTCTGGTTACTTTCAAAACCATTTCAAATCCGCTTTATTTATTATAAAAATAAATGGAATTATAATTCTAGCTCAAAACTAGTTCATTTCGATAAAAATCTATTTATATCTTTTCAAATATGGAAATTTTCATTCTAATTCTTTCCAAATCATTTCTTATGATCTTACACAAATTATTACTATTTTTAATAATTTTATCAAGGCCCGTACAGTCGATTTCCATCAACGTCCATCGAACTGCACTTACAACGACCTTTTCCAAATTTGATTTGGACATAATTCCAAATCCAACCGTTAGATTTCAAATCTCTAATATTCATTAGAAAGCTCTTTTCGATACGAACCCAACGGTTCCGGTTTTAGTAGAATCCGACGTCGGATCTCCCGTAACGTCCATTCGAAGTCAATGGTCGAAATTCGCGAACTACCGCAGCGCGGCGCGTTCTATTCAGGCCATTATATATATAATATATATATGTATGTATATTATATATCATCGATTTCCTTTCAAAATGTATTTTATAAATCGTTTTAAATTCGTTTTCAAAATGATTTCAGCTTCATATTCAATTTCTAGTCAGAATTGAATATTCCATATCATTAATCTATAAATGATAATATTTTCAAAAAGTCATATTTTGAAATCACTTCCTTTTCTATATTCATTATAAAAATGAATAAAATCGATATAAATATCGTTCACGTCTAAATGGCGCATATCTAACCAACACGGCTTTATATATTTCAATAACTTCGTTATTCTATTCAACAAATGAATATTTTCTTCAACACATGAATATATATTTTTATTCAACACATGAATATATATTTTTATTCAACACATAAATATTTATTTTTCTAATCAACACATGAATTTATATTTCTACTCAACACATGAATGTTTATTCTATTCAACACATGAATTTATATTTCTATTCAACACATGAATATTTATTCTATTCAACACATGAATTTATATTTCTATTCAACACATGAATATTTATTTTTCTATTCAACACATGAATTTATATTTCTATTCAACACATGAATTTTATATTTATATTCAACACATGAATTTATATTTCTATTCAACACATGAATTTTATATTCTATTCAACACATGAATTTTTCTTTTATAATATTCCTTATTTTCCAAATTGGAATGAGGCCCAATCATTTACCATATAATGTTAATTATATGGATTCTCTACAACACATGTATATAACAGCAACGATAAATAATCAACCATCATCCAAAGTGCATCACACAACTGCATAAGCATTAAATATAAATAATCAACGCTTACACAGTCTGTCAACCCATCGATTGACATACAACTAAACAATCGGGATTAGTGTACGTCAAATATCATCCCAATAGCCGTGTGGGGTTTCAAATCAGCAAACACAGATTTTTATTTGTGCAGTTGGGCGATGTGTAAAATTTATCGTCCCAATCAATATCAGTCAAATCAGTGTATATAAACAAATCGTCCGATTTGTTTATAAATATTTATTTTATAGACACGTTAAAAATTATATTTTTAACTATAAAATATTTATTCAATCCACTACACACAATCATTTTTCACAACACATCGATCAAACAAACAAGCCATCCATGGTCTGTGGATGACGGGTGTCTGGTGCTGCTAAGCACCGTCTGCATCCTAGTATATATTTTAACTAGAAAACAAATTTAAAAGTGAGAAGTTCTCCCGAGGGTTCCACTCCTTTTGCTATTTCTGAACGGTTCGGATATGCCAAGAATTCCAATGCGACTTTATCCCGCTGTTCATATATAAAAATCACACTTTTATTATCACTATATGTACGTAAAAAACATATTTTTATTTTTCACTTCATATATATATAAATCGAATTTTTATCGCTACTTCATATATATAAAAATCGAATTTTTCTATCGCTAATGAATATATAAAAATCACGTTTTGACATTGCCATTCAAACGATAAAAATCATATTTTTACTTTGCTATATATATGATAAAAATCATATTTTTATCTTCCTTTAATTATTTCAAACATGCGATAAAAATCATACCTTTATCTACATAAAGATTATATTTTTAAAACGTCATTTTCTTTACAATGATTATATTTTTAAAACGCTATTTTCTTTTTTTTTCTTTTTTTTTCTTCTAACTTCTCTTTTAACACAAAAATCATAACTTTCCATGTATAAAAATCTTAACTTTTTTCTTATTTAAAAATCTAATCCTTTCATTACCAAAAATCTAAACTTTTCTTCAATAAAACCTAATCTTTTCGTATATAAAAAATCTAAGTTCGTCGTTATTAAAAATCTAAGCTTTTCGTATATAAAAAACCTATCTTTTTCAAATAAAAAAAACCCTATCTTTATCATATAAAAACCTAATCTTTATCATATAAAATCATAAAACTCACATTGTCTTTGGTCGGAGGAGGAGGATGCCGGGGTGTTAATTACACGCGCTGAAAACTATAAGAATCCGATTTTTGATTCGTGGGGGTCCCATGATCGGAGCTTGCAGGCGAGGAAGAGGCGCAAGGGGGCGTCGGGGGTGCTGTGGCGCGTCAGTAGGCCGGAGGCGGGCATAGGGCGTGGCGCAGATGTGACGGCCCGCCCCGCACCAACCGACATTTACCCAAATGTGCGTTGTTCACATGTCCAGTTAGCACAGAATGGGTCGTCAGAAGGAAAGGGAAGAAAGAAATGAATATACAAAGAACCTGTAGAATGTCTCACAGCGCATAGAATAAAATATAATAATAACATACTTGACATAAAACAGGAGAGACAGTGCATAAGCTGAAAACCAAAACTAAACATCATGGCAGCGGAAATTCAAAATACAGCTTATTACAACTTTCAAACTGTCTCAAAGCAAAAGCAAGATAAAGGAGGTACACTACTAATGCCCAAGTAGCGACCACCAGCGACACAGGGAGAATGTGTATATATATATCATACGTGGAAGCCTCCTGCCCGCCTCCGAATCAGCTACTCGCGCATCACCAGCTAACCTGTCTCTAGTCTGCTCGTGTGAGCACCCAGAGTAATAAGAGGAGACATAAAACTCTAGGTCAGACATAAAGCCTGGTATGAGCGATAAGCATCTAAAGTGAACAATAACAGGTAGACTAAAACATACCTGAACCTGGACCTGCAACCAAAGAGTTAGCACTACATACTGTACAACACTCTAGGGTGCTATATCAAACAGTGTAAAGATACGGAGGTGGGGGAGGTGTGCATGTCATAGTAATGGCAAACAATCAAACATAGCATCCATCCTCACATCTCTCACTCAGTGCATAAAGCATACGATATTCACCACTTCGATCACCCAACATACCTTGCTACGATCACTCTGCCCCATGAAGTCATAAATGGCTTCACTGCACTGATAATGTAGCCACTAATTCCTCGCTATGTCCACTCGCCCCATGGAGTTATTCACCCCATCTGCGCTGGCTCATAGCCTTACCAATCCTTACTATGTCCACTTGCCCCATGGAGTTATTCACCCCATCTGCGCTGGCTCATAGTCTTACTATGCATCACCTTGCCCCTCAGGTCATAATAACCCTACTGCACTGATAACGTAGTCTTGCTACCATCACCTTGCCCCTCAGGTCATAATGACCCTACTGCACTGATAAGTAGACACCATTCATTTTTAGTGGTGAATCGAAGTTATGAACGTCGACAACTCCTTAGCACACGTCCCGCAGCAAAGTCCAACCATGAAGTGAACTCATCGGTTCCCAACTGGATCCTGAGCTCTAACTTCCCATATTGGACTACCTTTTCATCTCGGGTTATTGGTCAATACTGGGTCGGGTCGGGTTCCTCCTCAAGCCGTCAGTTCGTGTCGGGTATCCTCCATTGGTTCGGGTCGGGTCTTCTTCTGGTACGGGTCGGGTGTTTCTCTTCGGGTCGAGTCGGGTGCTTCACTTCGGGTCGGGTCGGGTGCTATCTCCCCTCCAGTTCGTGCTTTCGCTCCGATCCGCCTCCTCATCCTTCACGTGCTCCGATCCGATCCATCCTCCTCTATCCGCACTGATCGCTCTTCCTTAATCCGATCCGATCCCAGTTCAGTTAGCGTGGCCTTCCTTTTTGCCAATTTTCTCAAGTGTCAGGTTCCGATCCGATCGAATCCCTTGCCCAGTTCAACATATCCGATCCGAGCCCCATATCCGATCCGATCCGAAACCTGCACTATTTTCTAAAACTGTTCCAGCAAGTGCTGACGCCATTCGACGACGTTTTCGACCATTCTAACTATTGAAATCAATCACAAAGCATATCATACAGTCATAGCAACGTGCATAATCAACCACAAACATCTAAACATCAATATGATAGGTTAAAATGGATCAAACATACCCAAAACCCCATATTTCCCCTTAAGCATGTTTAGGTGAAACTAATGATAGGATTAGCAAAACTTAACCAAATTAACCCAAATTCATATCAGAGGTCTAAAACATCATTTAGGAATTTATGAACATTTTTCCAGAATTTTATCATGCTTAAATTCGCTAATTAACACTAATCACCCTTAACTAGCCATAATTAGTGTAAAACTATGCAAATCACTCAACTTAGCCACAAATAAACTAAGATCTCAAATAAATCTCTGATTTGATGTGAATCCCAATGCTAAACAACAGCTCCAATGTTGCTTTTGTGTAGATCTTCCTTGATTAGAGGTTGCTAAGCCAAATCCTTGACCAAAAGGTGATTTGGAGGTGATTTAGAGATTGGAGGCCATTTTTAGGGTTCCTTGGTGATAAGTGGAGGCTAGAAAACTGAAATGGAATGATTCTCCATCGCATTTCAGCCTTCCCATAACCTGTAACAACCCGAAAATCTGGGCCAGTTTAAAATTTTTATTTTGGCAATTTTAGCGAATTTTGATTATTTAAAATGGATTATTTTAAATAATATTGACGAGAAATTTATTTTGAATATAATTCGACGTATATATTTATACGCGTCGTCGTTAGAATATATATAATTATATAAAATTATAAAAGGAATTGAAAATGGCGCGGTAGTTCGAAAATTCGATTTCTAATTTCAAATGAATATACAGAATTCAATATAAGTCAGAATTGAACGAAACAAGAAATATTTGAATCTGTATAACTATATCTTTGTAACGAAGTTAACAAACTGAGATTTCATCTTAGAAATGATAAGATATGTCCAGTTTAAAATTAGAAATAGTCGCTGTGGAATTTATATATATTTTTATATATATAAGGCCCTTAAAAATAGCAATTTTGCAAACGACCTCGGATTTCGACGAAACCAGTTTCGTTGGGTCCGTGATGTTAAGTTATTGCTAGGTTTCAAATTTCGTAATTTTTCAAATCAATATGTGAGCGTGGCAAAGGAAAACGCGTTTGACCAGTTTCAGTTGATTTTAATCGACTGGAAATTGGCCATTTTTCAAACGGCCTCAGAATTCGACGAAACTAGTTTTGTTAGGACCGTATCGTCAATACGAAGCTAGAAAATATTTTTCTGGAATTTTTCTAGTTAGTATGTGACCCCGGTAATTTGAAATGTACGCTTAAAATTCAATATAATGATTTAAATGTAAATTTAACGGAAACTGATTCAAACGATCAAATCAGCATGCGATACATATCCCATTGTGTTCTGAATGGGGGTAAAACGCCAGGGGCGACAGTCGTCAAGTTTGATTTGGAGTTCGGATGCTAAAATTTTATAAAGGAAGATAATTAGAATTAAAATAATATTAAAATATAATTATATAGCCCATCCTCCAGTCAAACCCCTTATTCTCTTCTGCGTGGTCAACCTTTAGAAAAGCCGCCGCTATCTCAACCATCGAAGAAAAAAAATACGATCTCTCTCCCCTCAAATTCTTCGAATCCACAAGG
This sequence comes from Allium sativum, assembly GCA_030737875.1. NCBI lineage: Eukaryota > Viridiplantae > Streptophyta > Magnoliopsida > Asparagales > Amaryllidaceae > Allium > Allium sativum. The sequence continues at coordinate 794,929,591 of CM060919.1, read as the reverse complement.
AAATATGAAAACGTATAACCTAAACCTGGTAGAAAATCTCGAGGCCGACATTCCTATACGAAGATGATGATGCTTCGCTGTGTACATTCCTCGAATTCGGAGCTCAAAGTCGGAGCAGTCGAGCGCGATTTACGTCGCAGTGGGGCCATCGAGTGGGCCGCCACTCACGGCGGTAGGAGATGATTCATCGGCGGTTCGAGTAGTGCGATGGGATCGGGGTCACGGTGGCTCTTGGCGATGTGGCGGCGGAACCCTGATTCGAACAGTGGGTTTGCAAACGTCCAGAAAAATAGCGGTGAGTTTCTTTTTACTGAATTTAATTAAATAATATAGCTTGGAAAATCAGTTTTAAAAATAAATTTACATTGATTAATTTTCTGTTTTTTTTTATATATATAATTAGCAGTGTTTTAAAATTATAAAATATACCTTTGTTTTAAAAATATAAATATACACTATTTGAAAGAAGTAAAATATATGAATGTCATTGTTGTAGAATAAGTAAAATGTAATTGTTTTGAAAATTTAAATGGTATTGTTTCGGAAAGAAAATACGAACTAGAACTTGTTTTTGAAAAGTAAGAACTAGGATTTGATTTTGAAAATATGACTTAGAATGTTGTTTTGAAAATATACCGCAAAGTTTTTGAAATAAAATTAGCATAATTTTGTGAAAATATATATCACATTGTTTTTAAAATAAAATAGATATAACAGGATAGAGAAATAGAATTTTTATATATTGAACTTCGATAGAAAAATAGAATTTTTATATATTGAACTTCGATAGAAAAATAGAATTTTTATATATTGAACTTCGATAGAAAAATGGAATTTTTATATATTGAACTTCGATAGAAAAATGGAATTTTTATATATTGAACTTCGATAGAAAAATATGATTTTTATATATTGAACATCGAAGTAAAAATTCGATTTTTATATATTGAATAGCGAAGTAAAAATGTGATTTTTACGTATGTAGTGAAAGCAGCAACGAAGGTGACAAAAAGGCGAAACGACGAAGACTTCTGCAAAAGAAGAGCCGTGAAGCTAGGATAGCTATATGTGAGAACTTCTCACCTTTCAATTTAATTTTTCTAGTTATATATATACTAGGATGCAGACGGTGCTTAGTAGCACCCGACACAATCGTCCACAGACCATGGACTTGTTTGTTTGACTGTTTGGTGATTGATTGCGATATTGGTTTGAATGTGATTTGTGGTGTGAAAAATCGAATCGATAAATTGGTTAGGATTAGACGTGCGCCGTTATAAGGCGAAGGAGTAAGGCTAGGTTAGACCCTTACTCCAAATTTTGTGGTTTGCATAACGAAAGTGAATTTGATTGATGTGTGAATGGCGTGGGCCTTCACTAGACCGGGGATAAGGCTAGGCCTCGTCCCGTTTCTAGTATCGTGCCGTTATGCCGCCGAAATTTTCTAAAATATGTTAGAAAAATAAAAATATCATTTTATTGAAGAAATGAATTGAATAGAAATTCATAGGTTGAAATAAAATGTTTTTATCGTTAAAAATATAATTTTTAACGGGAATGTGAATAAATAAAATATTCATTTATAAACCAGACGGTTTGTTTATGTACACCTATTTGAAGGACATTGAGTGAGACGATAAATTTTACACATCGCTCAACTGCACAAATAAAATATGTTTGTGATTGTTTGAAACCCCACACGGGTGTTGGGATGAAATTTGAAGTTCACTCGTCCTGATTGATTGAATATGTCGATCGATTGATTGACAGGCTGTTATAAGCGTTAGATATCTATATTTGATGCTTATACAGTGTAGTGCACTTTGGTTGATGGTTGATTATTTTTCAATGCTATTATATGTGTATAATGCATGAAAATCCATATAATTAACTTTATATGGTAATTGATTGGGCCTCATTCCAATTTGAAAAATAAAGAATATTATAAAATAAAAGTTCATGTGTTGACAGTACTCATTCATTGAGATTGGTCATGTGTTGAACGAAATATTTTAGTAATAAAATTTGCACCTTTATCGATATAAAATAAAAGTTCATGTGTTGACAGTACTCTTTCATTGAGATTGGTCATGTGTTGAACGAAATATTTTGATAATAACAACTATTTTGGGAAAAGAAATATTTGAAATAGAATATTTGAAAATAAAGGAATATATGAAGCCGTGTTGATTAGATTGACGCCATTTTGACGTGAACGATATTTATATCGATTTTAAAACGATTTCGAAATGAATTGAAAACGATTTCGAAATGAATTGAATTTAAAACGATTTCGAAAGGAATTGAAAATGAATTCAAATTGAATTGAAAGCGAATTGAAATGAATTCAAATTGAATTGAAATTTGAATTGAATAGAAATGAATTTTAAAACGAATTTATAAAGAAGAATTCAATTTTGATTTGAATTGAAATGGAAGTTGAAAATGTTTTTGAAACGAATTCAAAACTATTTATATAATTCGTTTTAAATAGAAATCGACGAAGTATATATTATATATATATTATATATATAATATAATGGCCTGAATAGAACGCGCCGCGCCGCGGCAGTTCGTGAATTTCGACCATTTATTTCAAACGGACATTACGGGAGATCCGACCGTCGGATTCTCCTAAAACCGGAACCGTTGGGTTCGTATCGAAAAGAGCTTTCTAACGAATATTAGAAATTTGAAATCTAACGGTTGGATTTGGAGTTATGTCCAAATCAAATTCGAAAAAGGTCGCTGTAAGTGCAGTTCGATGGCCGTTGATGGAAATCGACTGTACAGGCCTTGATAAAATTATTAAAAATAGTAATAATTTGTGTAAAATCATAAGAAATGATTTAGAAAGAATTGGGATGAAAAACTCCATATTTGAAAAGATAAAAATAGATTTTTATCGAATTGAACTAGTTTTGAACTAGAATTATAATTCTATTTATTTTTAAATAAATAAATTGAATTCGAAAAGGGGTTTTAAAAATAACCAGAATATCCAATGATTGCATTGGAGTGGATTTGAATCGAAATTGTCTTCGGAATATTTCGATGTTGGAATTTGTGATTATACGGATGTTGTTACGGAAATTTGAAAGATATGTATTTATATCGTTATTTCCAATACGACATTTGTTAATCGTAGAATTTGATATTGAATATAAGCCGATATATTTTCTATTCAGAGCCTTATATTGAATATCGAATGTGATTTGGGTTTGTCGTGAATGGTGTCTTCATTAACACTGTTCTTGAACCCAGTTGAGAAAAGATTAAATCTTTTTATGTAGATTTAATGAAGTGTACCAATTAAATAATATTTAATTGGAATTGAATTGATATTGATTTTTGGGTTTATCGTGAACAGTGTTTTAAATAACACTTGTTCTTTAACCCGATAATTAATGAATGTGATTTGGGTTTGTCGTGAATGGTGTCTTCATTAACACTGTTCTTGAACCCAGTTGAGAAAGGATTAAATCTTTTTATTTAGATTTAATGAAGTGTACCAATTAAATAATATTTAATTGGAATTGAATTGATATTGATTTTTGGGTTTATCGTGAACAGTGTTTTAAATAACACTCGTTCTTTAACTCGATAATTAATGGAATGAGATTTTGGGATTATCGTGAACTGTGTTTTAAATGACGCTGATTCTTTAACCCAGTCAAAGATTAAAACTAAGTGGAGTTTTAATGAATCTTTAATTAGATTGAAATAATCGAAATGGAGTATCACCAGTTTTGCTCCAGGCGATAGTTAAATCTTTAATTAGATTTGAACGTGAAATGGTAATTGAATTTACCGATAACACTGTGGTGTTAGAGATGAAGTATTACCAGTTTTACTTCATGGGATGAATAGGTTGGGATTGGGAAATTAAAACAAATGATTACTTCGGTAAGGGTCGCTAATCCCGACTAGTTTGAACTGAGATTCAAAAATAGAATAAAGAATAAATTCAAGGAATTTATCTTGGATAAAATTAATGGGAACCTTTCCCTATGAATGTGAAATTTAGAAACTAACTGTCGGTTGACCAAGCAGAATGGTTTTCTGGATATTGATCTGATGTTGGCTTCGGCCTTCGGGGTTAATATTTGGGGAATTATTCTCTTGATTAATTTACGGTTAGTGACTAATGAATTGGAATGAGGCGTATGTTGTGTTTGTGTAACACTTATTTAAATTATACGCGAGTTATTCGGAAAGACCGGGTTTATCCCATTCTGAATAACTAATACGACGATAAGTCGAAGATGAAGACGATGGTCGAAGACCGGAGGTCTTCACGTCGTTTGGGTAATTACTGATGATCTTGATTGGGCTGTACACCCAAGAAGATGGAAACAGTTAGTGATCGTCCAGACGTACTTGGAGATCGATGGATATGCGGGGTACTAGGTGCCTCCGGCTTCGTTCAGACCCAGAACGGACTTGTAAATGGACTGTGTGTCTGACATTGGATTTCATTCTGTGTGACTGATATCGGTTGCATAGGATGGTTTGCCTGTGTGGCATGCTAAGATGCAAATGATCAAGGCTTCTGTTGAAAAGCAAAGTCTTGTGGTGATGATCAAAGCAAGGCCTTTGTGGCGTAGCTTTGTGTAACGTTTGATTCGCGAGTTTCACACCCGGTATGAATCAAAAACGGGAGACGGACCTCAGGGGGGACATGCGTTTTCTTTCTAGCTAGAAGTGGCGTCAGTGGTTTTACACGCCTTGACGAGTTTGACTTATGTGGTTGTTGCTGTTGCGAGGCGCCTCGGATTGATCGGTCGTTCTCGAACCGATGGAGTCATTTAGTTGGCTCATTTACGCCCCAAAGGGCGGAGAAACGCATTGTTCAGGCATTATAATCCACTTCGTGTGGACCGGCCCTGACGATCCAAGGTACGGTTGCGGCTGTGCCTGAGGGGCGGGCTAGAGCGTCTCGAATCGGTTGAGGACTATCTTTTGCCTCGGTTCATAGATGGAAATCCAATTTCCAAATACGTGACTTTGCGGTTTTATTTGTAAACCTATATATGGCGACATAGTGGCATGGGACGCTCATGTCGCCTATGATTGATACTTATGATTTGAAGTTGTTTTATACACTATGCACTTATAATAGTATCAAATGATTTGTTTTAAACGTATCAAGCATTCTTTGGCTGTTATAAGGGAAAACCCTATCCCCCGGCTTGCGTTGCATTGTGTGATAGGACCTGGGTCTTATAACAGCTTCATTTTTCTTTATTTAGCATTGCGCTGTTGTTTTATGCACTGGTATTGTTGGGAGGAAACCCGTTCCGTGTTATACGGCGTGGTCCCTTGATTTACCTAATGATTTAAAATAAAGATTAATAACTGTTTTAGTTCTCACACCAGTCACATGACTGACCTGGAGTTTATTGTTTTAACCTAAACTCTGGGTGCCCTTATTTTGACACGGGCAGCTAGTAGTTTTGGGTTTTGCAGATTTATATTCACAGGATCCTGGTTTACAGCTGGAACGATATCCGGAAAGCTTTGTATCCGTATATCTCTTCTAGTTGTGTATTGTATTATTTTCCGCTGCTATGTATTTTAATGTAATTTAAATCTCTGATATTTCTGTGTAATGTTTATTCATTAATACTCTGTATATTCTTGTAATCTGATGCATTGTTGTAATATACAATGAAATGTTCTTCTGTATGCGTTCTGTTTTGTCGTGTTCTCAAACGATAGGGCGTTTCGAACGGCCAGGATCGGTTTAGCGACTGGTTCAGACCGAGCGAAATTCCATGCCGTCACAGTTGGTATCAGAGCTTTGGTTTACAAAGCTCAGAGAACAAGGCACATTAGAACCATACGAAAGAATTCATCAGAAATTGGGTTAGTAAAATCCAATGGGAATGACTCGTTAGAGATGGGATCAGTAGTATCCTAGAACGAGTGTGAAGAGTATATTTTTCAAATGAAAACATTCTTTGTTTTGAAAATCTAAATCAACTATTCGTATTTGATTATTTGTTTATATTGATTTTGGACAATTCAGTATATAAAGAATTTGCATATACGCCTTGCAAACGTATATTCAAAGTTTTAATATATTGGATAGATATAGCATCACACTCTAGTCGCCCGGAGATGATTCTACTGATGACTATATAGCATCAGTAGTGTGTGTTCGAGTTTCGAAGGTGTGATTTTCTATATATTTCCTATTGACTGGTGTGAGAACCAAAATTAGATAGGGCCTATTGTTGTGATTTGGCATCAAAACAAGATTTTCAGTATATGTATCAAAATTATGAATTTGATAATCTAATTCACTAATTGATTGATGTTTGTGTTGTTTGTTTATTTGTTTGCTAAATTTTAACCATTTAGCCTAATTGAACCAAATATTGAATTATATTGAAATTTGGTCGCATTTGCTTGCATATACTTGTACTTACATTGAACAGGTCATAGCAAGGAGGCTAGAGCAGAGAATAAAATTTGTTTGCCCGACAAATAGGTACATGTTTACTACATAATTTACTGTTTTGTTTGGGTGATGATGATTTTATGAGCCTATTGGCTAGCCGCTTGGCTTTTTCTTTTTCTTTTTGAGATCTGAAGGACCGGGGAAGCTATTTGAAATTCTCCGATGCTCCCGGTGCAGGGGAGGTTATGGCGAAATTTTTCGAAAATTTAGGGTGTTAGCCAAATTTTTGAAATTTTGAAAATTCTCAGAAACTAAAGAGTTGGAGAATGGAAGCCAGATCGAGCGTAGGGCTGATTAATCAAACCACTTTCGACTTTGTTCCTTTTCGGGGACGAAAAGTTTTAAGTGGGGGAGATTGTAACAACCCGAAAATCTGGGCCAGTTTAAAATTTTTATTTTGGCAATTTTAGCGAATTTTGATTATTTAAAATGGATTATTTTAAATAATATTGACGAGAAATTTATTTTGAATATAATTCGACGTATATATTTATACGCGTCGTCGTTAGAATATATATAATTATATAAAATTATAAAAGGAATTGAAAATGGCGCGGTAGTTCGAAAATTCGATTTCTAATTTCAAATGAATATACAGAATTCAATATAAGTCAGAATTGAACGAAACAAGAAATATTTGAATCTGTATAACTATATCTTTGTAACGAAGTTAACAAACTGAGATTTCATCTTAGAAATGATAAGATATGTCCAGTTTAAAATTAGAAATAGTCGCTGTGGAATTTATATATATTTTTATATATATAAGGCCCTTAAAAATAGCAATTTTGCAAACGACCTCGGATTTCGACGAAACCAGTTTCGTTGGGTCCGTGATGTTAAGTTATTGCTAGGTTTCAAATTTCGTAATTTTTCAAATCAATATGTGAGCGTGGCAAAGGAAAACGCGTTTGACCAGTTTCAGTTGATTTTAATCGACTGGAAATTGGCCATTTTTCAAACGGCCTCAGAATTCGACGAAACTAGTTTTGTTAGGACCGTATCGTCAATACGAAGCTAGAAAATATTTTTCTGGAATTTTTCTAGTTAGTATGTGACCCCGGTAATTTGAAATGTACGCTTAAAATTCAATATAATGATTTAAATGTAAATTTAACGGAAACTGATTCAAACGATCAAATCAGCATGCGATACATATCCCATTGTGTTCTGAATGGGGGTAAAACGCCAGGGGCGACAGTCGTCAAGTTTGATTTGGAGTTCGGATGCTAAAATTTTATAAAGGAAGATAATTAGAATTAAAATAATATTAAAATATAATTATATAGCCCATCCTCCAGTCAAACCCCTTATTCTCTTCTGCGTGGTCAACCTTTAGAAAAGCCGCCGCTATCTCAACCATCGAAGAAAAAAAATACGATCTCTCTCCCCTCAAATTCTTCGAATCCACAAGGAAATATGAAAACGTATAACCTAAACCTGGTAGAAAATCTCGAGGCCGACATTCCTATACGAAGATGATGATGCTTCGCTGTGTACATTCCTCGAATTCGGAGCTCAAAGTCGGAGCAGTCGAGCGCGATTTACGTCGCAGTGGGGCCATCGAGTGGGCCGCCACTCACGGCGGTGGGAGATGATTCATCGGCGGTTCGAGTAGTGCGATGGGATCGGGGTCACGGTGGCTCTTGGCGATGTGGCGGCGGAACCCTGATTCGAACAGTGGGTTTGCAAACGTCCAGAAAAATAGCGGTGAGTTTCTTTTTACTGAATTTAATTAAATAATATAGCTTGGAAAATCAGTTTTAAAAATAAATTTACATTGATTAATTTTCTGTTTTTTTTTTTTTATATATATAATTAGCAGTGTTTTAAAATTATAAAATATACCTTTGTTTTAAAAATATAAATATACACTATTTGAAAGAAGTAAAATATATGAATGTCATTGTTGTAGAATAAGTAAAATGTAATTGTTTTGAAAATTTAAATGGTATTGTTTCGGAAAAAAAATACGAACTAGAACTTGTTTTTGAAAAGTAAGAACTAGGATTTGATTTTGAAAATATGACTTAGAATGTTGTTTTGAAAATATACCGCAAAGTTTTTGAAATAAAATTAGCATAATTTTGTGAAAATATATATCACATTGTTTTTAAAATAAAATAGATATAACAGGATAGAGAAATAGAATTTTTATATATTGAACTTCGATAGAAAAATAGAATTTTTATATATTGAACTTCGATAGAAAAATAGAATTTTTATATATTGAACTTCGATAGAAAAATGGAATTTTTATATATTGAACTTCGATAGAAAAATGGAATTTTTATATATTGAACTTCGATAGAAAAATATGATTTTTATATATTGAACATCGAAGTAAAAATTCGATTTTTATATATTGAATAGCGAAGTAAAAATGTGATTTTTACGTATGTAGTGAAAGCAGCAACGAAGGTGACAAAAAGGCGAAACGACGAAGACTTCTGCAAAAGAAGAGCCGTGGAGCTAGGATAGCTATATGTGAGAACTTCTCACCTTTCAATTTAATTTTTCTAGTTATATATATACTAGGATGCAGACGGTGCTTAGTAGCACCCGACACAATCGTCCACAGACCATGGACTTGTTTGTTTGACTGTTTGGTGATTGATTGCGATATTGGTTTGAATGTGATTTGTGGTGTGAAAAATCGAATCGATAAATTGGTTAGGATTAGACGTGCGCCGTTATAAGGCGAAGGAGTAAGGCTAGGTTAGACCCTTACTCCAAATTTTGTGGTTTGCATAACGAAAGTGAATTTGATTGATGTGTGAATGGCGTGGGCCTTCACTAGACCGGGGATAAGGCTAGGCCTCGTCCCGTTTCTAGTATCGTGCCGTTATGCCGCCGAAATTTTCTAAAATATGTTAGAAAAATAAAAATATCATTTTATTGAAGAAATGAATTGAATAGAAATTCATAGGTTGAAATAAAATGTTTTTATCGTTAAAAATATAATTTTTAACGGGAATGTGAATAAATAAAATATTCATTTATAAACCAGACGGTTTGTTTATGTACACCTATTTGAAGGACATTGAGTGAGACGATAAATTTTACACATCGCTCAACTGCACAAATAAAATATGTTTGTGATTGTTTGAAACCCCACACGGGTGTTGGGATGAAATTTGAAGTTCACTCGTCCTGATTGATTGAATATGTCGATCGATTGATTGACAGGCTGTTATAAGCGTTAGATATCTATATTTGATGCTTATACAGTGTAGTGCACTTTGGTTGATGGTTGATTATTTTTCAATGCTATTATATGTGTATAATGCATGAAAATCCATATAATTAACTTTATATGGTAATTGATTGGGCCTCATTCCAATTTGAAAAATAAAGAATATTATAAAATAAAAGTTCATGTGTTGACAGTACTCATTCATTGAGATTGGTCATGTGTTGAACGAAATATTTTAGTAATAAAATTTGCACCTTTATCGATATAAAATAAAAGTTCATGTGTTGACAGTACTCTTTCATTGAGATTGGTCATGTGTTGAACGAAATATTTTGATAATAACAACTATTTTGGGAAAAGAAATATTTGAAATAGAATATTTGAAAATAAAGGAATATATGAAGCCGTGTTGATTAGATTGACGCCATTTTGACGTGAACGATATTTATATCGATTTTAAAACGATTTCGAAATGAATTGAAAACGATTTCGAAATGAATTGAATTTAAAACGATTTCGAAAGGAATTGAAAACGAATTCAAATTGAATTGAAAGCGAATTGAAATGAATTCAAATTGAATTGAAATTTGAATTGAATAGAAATGAATTTTAAAACGAATTTATAAAGAAGAATTCAATTTTGATTTGAATTGAAATGGAAGTTGAAAATGTTTTTGAAACGAATTCAAAACTATTTATATAATTCGTTTTAAATAGAAATCGACGAAGTATATATTATATATATATTATATATATAATATAATGGCCTGAATAGAACGCGCCGCGCCGCGGCAGTTCGTGAATTTCGACCATTTATTTCAAACGGACATTACGGGAGATCCGACCGTCGGATTCTCCTAAAACCGGAACCATTGGGTTCGTATCGAAAAGAGCTTTCTAACGAATATTAGAAATTTGAAATCTAACGGTTGGATTTGGAGTTATGTCCAAATCAAATTCGAAAAAGGTCGCTGTAAGTGCAGTTCGATGGCCGTTGATGGAAATCGACTGTACAGGCCTTGATAAAATTATTAAAAATAGTAATAATTTGTGTAAAATCATAAGAAATGATTTAGAAAGAATTGGGATGAAAAAATCCATATTTGAAAAGATAAAAATAGATTTTTATCGAATTGAACTAGTTTTGAACTAGAATTATAATTCTATTTATTTTTAAATAAATAAATTGAATTCGAAAAGGGGTTTTAAAAATAACCAGAATATCCAATGATTGCATTGGAGTGGATTTGAATCGAAATTGTCTTCGGAATATTTCGATGTTGGAATTTGTGATTATACGGATGTTGTTACGGAAATTTGAAAGATATGTATTTATATCGTTATTTCCAATACGACATTTGTTAATTGTAGAATTTGATATTGAATATAAGCCGATATATTTTCTATTCAGAGCCTTATATTGAATATCGAATGTGATTTGGGTTTGTCGTGAATGGTGTCTTCATTAACACTGTTCTTGAACCCAGTTGAGAAAAGATTAAATCTTTTTATGTAGATTTAATGAAGTGTACCAATTAAATAATATTTAATTGGAATTGAATTGATATTGATTTTTGGGTTTATCGTGAACAGTGTTTTAAATAACACTTGTTCTTTAACCCGATAATTAATGAATGTGATTTGGGTTTGTCGTGAATGGTGTCTTCATTAACACTGTTCTTGAACCCAGTTGAGAAAGGATTAAATCTTTTTATTTAGATTTAATGAAGTGTACCAATTAAATAATATTTAATTGGAATTGAATTGATATTGATTTTTGGGTTTATCGTGAACAGTGTTTTAAATAACACTCGTTCTTTAACTCGATAATTAATGGAATGAGATTTTGGGATTATCGTGAACTGTGTTTTAAATGACGCTGATTCTTTAACCCAGTCAAAGATTAAAACTAAGTGGAGTTTTAATGAATCTTTAATTAGATTGAAATAATCGAAATGGAGTATCACCAGTTTTGCTCCAGGCGATAGTTAAATCTTTAATTAGATTTGAACGTGAAATGGTAATTGAATTTACCGATAACACTGTGGTGTTAGAGATGAAGTATTACCAGTTTTACTTCATGGGATGAATAGGTTGGGATTGGGAAATTAAAACAAATGATTACTTCGGTAAGGGTCGCTAATCCCGACTAGTTTGAACTGAGATTCAAAAATAGAATAAAGAATAAATTCAAGGAATTTATCTTGGATAAAATTAATGGGAACCTTTCCCTATGAATGTGAAATTTAGAAACTAACTGTCGGTTGACCAAGCAGAATGGTTTTCTGGATATTGATCTGATGTTGGCTTCGGCCTTCGGGGTTAATATTTGGGGAATTATTCTCTTGATTAATTTACGGTTAGTGACTAATGAATTGGAATGAGGCGTATGTTGTGTTTGTGTAACACTTATTTAAATTATACGCGAGTTATTCGGAAAGACCGGGTTTATCCCATTCTGAATAACTGATACGACGATAAGTCGAAGATGAAGACGATGGTCGAAGACCGGAGGTCTTCACGTCGTTTGGGTAATTACTGATGATCTTGATTGGGCTGTACACCCAAGAAGATGGAAACAGTTAGTGATCGTCCAGACGTACTTGGAGATCGATGGATATGCGGGGTACTAGGTGCCTCCGGCTTCGTTCAGACCCAGAACGGACTTGTAAATGGACTGTGTGTCTGACATTGGATTTCATTCTGTGTGACTGATATCGGTTGCATAGGATGGTTTGCCTGTGTGGCATGCTAAGATGCAAATGATCAAGGCTTCTGTTGAAAAGCAAAGTCTTGTGGTGATGATCAAAGCAAGGCCTTTGTGGCGTAGCTTTGTGTAACGTTTGATTCGCGAGTTTCACACCCGGTATGAATCAAAAACGGGAGACGGACCTCAGGGGGGACATGCGTTTTCTTTCTAGCTAGAAGTGGCGTCAGTGGTTTTACACGCCCTGACGAGTTTGACTTATGTGGTTGTTGCTGTTGCGAGGCGCCTCGGATTGATCGGTCGTTCTCGAACCGATGGAGTCATTTAGTTGGCTCATTTACGCCCCAAAGGGCGGAGAAACACATTGTTCAGGCATTATAATCCACTTCGTGTGGACCGGCCCTGACGATCCAAGGTACGGTTGCGGCTGTGCCTGAGGGGCGGGCTAGAGCGTCTCGAATCGGTTGAGGACTATCTTTTGCCTCGGTTCATAGATGGAAATCCAATTTCCAAATACGTGACTTTGCGGTTTTATTTGTAAACCTATATATGGCGACATAGTGGCATGGGACGCTCATGTCGCCTATGATTGATACTTATGATTTGAAGTTGTTTTATACACTATGCACTTATAATAGTATCAAATGATTTGTTTTAAACGTATCAAGCATTCTTTGGCTGTTATAAGGGAAAACCCTATCCCCCAGCTTGCGTTGCATTGTGTGATAGGACCTGGGTCTTATAACAGCTTCATTTTTCTTTATTTAGCATTGCGCTGTTGTTTTATGCACTGGTATTCTTGGGAGGAAACCCGTTCCGTGTTATACGGCGTGGTCCCTTGATTTACCTAATGATTTAAAATAAAGATTAATAACTGTTTTAGTTCTCACACCAGTCACATGACTGACCTGGAGTTTATTGTTTTAACCTAAAATCTGGGTGCCCTTATTTTGACACGGGCAGCTAGTAGTTTTGGGTTTTGCAGATTTATATTCACAGGATCCTGGTTTACAGCTGGAACGATATCCGGAAAGCTTTGTATCCGTATATCTCTTCTAGTTGTGTATTGTATTATTTTCCGCTGCTATGTATTTTAATGTAATTTAAATCTCTGATATTTCTGTGTAATGTTTATTCATTAATACTCTGTATATTCTTGTAATCTGATGCATTGTTGTAATATACAATGAAATGTTCTTCTGTATGCGTTCTGTTTTGTCGTGTTCTCAAACGATAGGGCGTTTCGAACGGCCAGGATCGGTTTAGCGACTGGTTCAGACCGAGCGAAATTCCATGCCGTCACAGTTGGTATCAGAGCTTTGGTTTACAAAGCTCAGAGAACAAGGCACATTAGAACCATACGAAAGAATTCATCAGATATTGGGTTAGTAAAATCCAATGGGAATGACTCGTTAGAGATGGGATCAGTAGTATCCTAGAACGAGTGTGAAGAGTATATTTTTCAAATGAAAACATTCTTTGTTTTGAAAATCTAAATCAACTATTCGTATTTGATTATTTGTTTATATTGATTTTGGACAATTCAGTATATAAAGAATTTGCATATACGCCTTGCAAACGTATATTCAAAGTTTTAATATATTGGATAGATATAGCATCACACTCTAGTCGCCCGGAGATGATTCTACTAATGACTATATAGCATCAGTAGTGTGTGTTCGAGTTTCGAAGGTGTGATTTTCTATATATTTCCTATTGACTGGTGTGAGAACCAAAATTAGATAGGGCCTATTGTTGTGATTTGGCATCAAAACAAGATTTTCAGTATATGTATCAAAATTATGAATTTGATAATCTAATTCACTAATTGATTGATGTTTGTGCCTAATCCCGAAATGGGTTATGGGCCTACTCACTAATCACCCGATTTGGCCCGGTTAAGCAGTTTTTCACCCTCCAAACCTTATTTCATCCATATCTCCCAAACGGTAAGTCCGTTTGGCTATTATGACCACTCTACGGAAATGTAAACCATCAAACGAATCCAATGGAAGTGGTTTCAGGTCAAAATTCCTTTCCAATCAAAAGTTATGGCCAAAACAGTACCAACTAAGGGCAAAATGGTCATTTAAAAATCGACAAAAATTATGAACATGGGAAATAACTCTAATAGATGTTTCCCAAAGTTACATGACCATACGACTTCACATGGGAAAGAAATAAATATTCTACGATCCTATGATGTGTAGAATACGGGTCATTACACTCTCCCCCCCCTTAAGAAATTTTTCCCCCGAAATTCCTTAATCAAAACACACACAAGGTTCCCGCATGCCTATCAACCATAAAACAACCATCAAACATGCAAAACAAGTAAAATAAGTCTATCTTAGCAAGCGAAATAACTAAATCGCAAAGTAAATCTTACCAGGCAAAGAGTTCTGGATATGCCTTCCTAATGCCCTCCTCTTTCTCCCAAGTACAATCATTCTCGTTCTCGCCCCCACTGAACCTTGACTAGCTTCACCGCCTTCCTTCGAAATTGCTTCGTATCGTGCCCCACAATACGAATCGGCTTGCGGTTCCCAACCGCCTCGGGTTCTACTTCGAAGTCCTCTAACTGATCAGGTGAAATAGTCATATCTGAGTCGTGAACGAACTTCCTTAGTTGGGAAACATGAAATACATTGTGAACTCCCGCCATCTTCTCTGGTAAGCCAACTCTATATGCCAAATTTCCGACTTATTCAAGAACAGGGAATGGGCCAACGAATCTTGGTGCTAATTTGCCTCTCCTGCCAAATCGTATCACGCTTTTCAACGGAGAAATCTTGACAAACACCAAGTCACCAACGGAGAATTTCAAGTCTCTTCTCCTCTTATCAACATAACTCTTCTGCCTATCTTGGGCAGCTTTCATTCGTTGCTGAATGATCTTAATCTTATTCGAAGTTTCTCTCACCACATCTGGTCCAAGCACAAACTTCTCGCCAGTCTCTATCCAACATGACGGTGAGTTGCACGGTCTTCCGTACAAAGCTTCATATGGAGCCATACCGATACTGGATTGGTAGCTATTATTATATGCAAACTCTACTAGATGCAAATGGTCATCCCATGATCCACCAAAATCCAATATACAAGCTCTCAAGAGATCTTCCAATATACGATTCACCCTCTCCGTCTGACCGTCGGTCTGAGGATGATATGCAGTACTGATATGTAATCCTGACCCTAGAGCCTCTTGTAAGCTCTTCCAAAACCCACTAGTGAACAACGGGTCTCGGTCACTCACAATGCTTTTGGGTACTCCATGAAATCTCACTACCCACTTCATATACAATTCAGCCAACTTGGCTGCCGTTCTGGTCGGTTTGACTGGTATAAATCTTGCACTCTTAGTCAATCGATCCACAATTACCCAAATGCTATCATGTCCTGATCTAGTCCTTGGTAAACATTCGATGAAATCCATCGAGACTTGCTCCCATTTCCATTCGGGAATTTCTAATGGTTGCAACAAACCACTAGGCTTCTTTTGCTCGGCTTTAACTAGCTGGCAATTCATGCATTTGGATATAAACTTCCCAACGTCTCTTTTAATCCCTTCCCAGTAATAAGTTTACTTCATGTCTCGATACATCTTATTACCACCGGGATGGATAGTCAGTTTTGAGTGATGACATTCCCTAAGCACTTCATCTCTCAAACCATTCACGTGGGGCACAACTAGTCTTCCATTCTTCCGAAGCCATCCATCTCGATCAAGCCCATACGCACTCATCTCCTCATCGATACCCATCTCTAACTTGGTGATGATTTCCAATAGGTTAGGATCGTCACTCTGACTAGAACCAATCCGCTCTATCAAGGTGGGTCTGATCGTCAAACTAGCTAGCATGACTGGATCCAATTCGCACTTTGGTCTGAAATCAAACCCCGCGATATACTCCAGTTTCTTCCACTCAAGAAACATTGCCCCTAAGCTGGCATGTCTCCTACTCAAGGCATCGGCTACCGCATTACCCTTCCCAGGTGTATATGCGATATCAAAATCATACGAAGCCAAGAACTCTAACCATCTCTGCTGACGGAGATTCAGATCCTTCTGGGAGAAGAGATACTTTAACGATTTATGATCGGTAAACAACTCAAATCTTTCTCCCAAGAGATAGTGTCTCCACATCTTCAGTGCAAACACAATCGCTGCTAATTCCAAATCATGGGTAGGATACTTCTTCTCATGAGGCTTTAGCTGTCGACTAGCACAAGCTACAACCCTACCTCCTTGCATCAATACAGCACCCAGTTCGGTACCACAAGCATCCGTGTATACCGTCATCTCTACATTCCCTTTAGGAATGACTAACACTGACGCACGCGTCAACTTCTCCTTTAGACTCTTAAAGGCATCCTCACACACTCCGTCCCAGACGAAGGACTGATTCTTCTTAGTCAACTGAGTCAACGGTGCTGCTATCTTGGAGAAGTCCTGGATAAACTTACGATAATATCCAGCTAATCCCAAGAAACTTCTTACATCTGTTGCATTCTTGGGCGTAGGCCAATCCTGTACCGTAGCCACCTTCGCAGGGTCCACGGCAATACCACTCTCGGAAACAACATGGCCCAAGAATCTCACTTCCCTTCTCCAAAAATGACACTTAGAGAATTTCGCTTACAATTGGTGTTTCCTCAACACCTCCATCACTATCCTCAAGTGTCCCTTGTGTTCCTCCTCTATACTTGAATAAACAAGGATATCATCCACGAACACAAGAACAAACTTATTCAACTGATCTCTGAATACTCGATTCATAAGATCTTCAAAATAGGCTGGTGCATTGGTCAACCCAAATGGCATGACCAACCACTCATAGAATCCAGACGGCGTCCTAAATGCCGTTTTCGGAACACTCTCATCTGCTACTCAAAGCTGATGAAATCCTGTCGCGAGGTCTAACTGGGAGAACACTCTTGCTCCTTCCAGCTGATCAAACAAATCATCTATCCGCGGTAGAGGATACTTATTCTTCCTCGTTACCTTATTCAACTCGCGATAGTCCACACACAAACGAAGGGAACCATCTGCCTTAGTGGCAAACACAACTGGTGCTCCCCACTCGGAGACACTCCTAATAAATCCCTTCTTCAAAAGATTGCCGACTTGCACCCCGAGCTCTCGCTGCTCCCTTGGTGCCATACGACGAAGTGGCATCACTATAGGTCTGTCATCTTTCACTAAATCAATACGGAACTCAATCTCTCGGTGTGGTGGAAGCCTGGTCACCTCCTCGAAGACGTCCGGATACTGGCCAACCACGGGCACATCTGACAACTCATCCTGCGGGATGTCGAGGGAATTTACAAAACTAGCCATAACCCCATCACTAGGGAGGCTACCAAACACTACCCTCCGCCCATCATCCGCCCTCACTGTCACCAAAAAGTCCTCACAGTCTAACACCACCCCGTATCTTTGGAGCCAATCGACTCCCAATATAATGCCATACCCAGTAAAGCCCAAAACAAAGCAATCACATACAAACATACATCCATGACTCAATAAGACCAAATCCCTGCAAATCATACTAAGGCTAGTCGAACCACCAATCGGGTTCGTCACAACCAATGGTCTATCGACTATCTTGGGTTCCAATCCCAACCTATCTACCAGGTCACTAGATATGAAGGAACGGGAAGCCCCAGTATCAAACAAAACTCGAACTGGTACATCATAAATAGAAAGCATACCTTGAATAACAACATTCTTTCCTTTCTCCGCCGCAGTTGGGGCATTCGACGAAGAAGGAACAGCATCAATAGCATATGCTTTCACAATCTGCTTCTCTTTAAAAGGTTGCGGACACTTATCCTTATGATGTCCCACTTGACCACAGTTGTAGCACTTCCTTTCCGCTGGCTTGGCCCGACATTCTTTAGCATAATGGCCCTTCTTACCACAGCTGAAGCACTCAACCTCCTTCTTGTTCTTTTTCTGGCCACCTTTAGATTGGTCCTGCTTCCTCTTATTCTGAGAGTTATTCTTGCCTCCACCGCCTGCTTGCGGCTTTGGCCCTTCTGCAGATGCAGCCTCAGTCTTTGACTTAGGGTAAAGACTCTCTGATCTCAAAGCTTTCCCCAAGATTGATTCAAAAGTCTCATCGATGTGGTTGATAAGCCTTTCCCCAAGTACCCATCCAAACCAGTAATGAACTTCTCATTCTTCTTCTCAGGAGTATCAATGAGAGACAGTCCATACTTCGACAAAGTGTCGAACTCAGCAATATAATCAGAAACTGCCCTTCCATTCTGCTTGAGTTCCAAGAACCTCTTGAACAACACTGACTTCTGGGCAGCTGGAATGAACTTCTCGCCAAAGCGAGCCTTGAACTGATCCCAAGTAACCTGATCCTCTGGAGTAGCTGTTCTAATGGCATTCCACCAATTCATCGCTCGCCCTTGCAGCTGACGAGACTCTAGCCTTCTCTTCATCGCATCCTTAAGACCCAAGTCATCAAAGATACGATCACAGCTATCCATCCAATCTTGAACATCTGTGGCCGACTCCGTCCCGTGGAACGGTTTCCCACCAAGATTAGTGTAATCCTTGCACAAATTGGCGAAATCGACCCTAGGCGCCTGCACTACTGGGCCAGCACCAACTCCGGGATTGGGAGCTGCCCCTTGCACTTCTCTAAGCATGTCTCTCATGAGGTCAGTAAACATCGCCCTCATGTCAGCAGCATTCCCATAGTTGGTTCCTCTACCAGCACCCCTCGTGTCTCGACTCATCGTCAATCTGAAAAAGGGAAACGATTAACGACCCCATAGTGGTGCTAGTGCAGTGCGACTTCATTCTTATAATATCAATAGTATATATGTATATAGCTTTTGAAAACCAAAGTAATCACAAATACGCGCTCTCATATACGTACTATCTCTCCCTGGTGTCTTTCCCTAGGTTAACTACGCAACCTAGAGCTCTGATACCAAGTGTGACGGCCCGCCCCACACCAACCGACATTTACTCCAAATGTGCGCTATTCACATGTCCAGTTAGCACGGAATGGGTCGTCAGAAGGAAAAGGAAGAAAGAAATGAATATACAAAGAACCTGTAGAATGTCTCACAGCGCATAGAATAAAATATAATAATAACATACTTGACATAAAACAGGAGAGACAGTGCATAAGTTGAAAACCAAAACTAAACATCATGGCAGCGGAAATTCAAAATACAGCTTATTACAACTTTCAAACTGTCTCAAAGCAAAAGCAAGATAAAGGAGGTACACTACTAATGCCCAAGTAGCGACCACCAGTGACACAGGGAGAATGTGTATATATATATCATACGTGGAAGCCTCCTGCCCGCCTCCGAATCAGCTACTCGCGCATCACCAGCTAACCTGTCTCTAGTCTGCTCGTGTGAGCACCCAGAGTAATAAGAGGAGACATAAAACTCTGGGTCAGACATAAAGCCTGGTATGAGCGATAAGCATCTAAAGTGAACAATAACAGGTAGACTAAAACATACCTAAACCTGGACCTGCAACCAAAGAGTTAGCACTACATACTGTACAACACTCTAGGGTGCCATATCAAACAGTGTAAAGATACGGAGGTGGGAGAGGTGTGCATGTCATAGTAATGGCAAACAATCAAACATAGCATCCATCCTCACATCTCTCACTCAGTGCATAAAGCATACGATATTCACCACTTCGATCACCCAACATACCTTGCTATGATCACTCTGCCCCATGAAGTCATAAATGGCTTCACTGCACTGATAATGTAGCCACTAATTCCTCACTATGTCCACTTGCCCCAAGGAGTTATTCACCCCATCTGCGCTGGCTCATAGCCTTACCAATCCTTACTATGTCCACTTGCCCCATGGAGTTATTCACCCCATCTGCGCTGGCTCATAGTCTTACTATGCATCACCTTGCCCCTCAGGTCATAATAACCCTACTGCACTGATAACGTAGTCTTGCTACCATCACCTTGCCCCTCAGGTCATAATGACCCTACTGCACTGATAAGTAGACACCATTCATTTTTAGTGGTGAATCGAAGTTATGAACGTCGACAACTCCTTAGCACACGTCCCGCAGCAAAGTCCAACCATGAAGTGAACTCATCAGTTCCCAACTGGATCCTGAGCTCTAACTTCCCATATTGGACTACCTTTTCATCTCGAGTTATTGGTCAATACTGGGTCGGGTTCCTCCTCAAGCCGTCAGTTCGGGTCGGGTATCCTCCATCGGTTCGGGTCGGGTCTTCTTCTGGTATGGGTCGGGTGTTTCTCCTCGGGTCGAGTCGGGTGCTTCACTTCGGGTCGGGTCGAGTGCTATCTCCCCTCCAGTTCGTGCTTCTGCTCCGATCCGCCTCCTCATCCTTCACGTGCTCCGATCCGATCCATCCTCCTCTATCCGCTCCGATCCCTCTTCCTTAATCCGATCCGATCCCAGTTCAGTTAGCGTGGCCTTCCTTTTTGCCAATTTTCTCAAGTGTCAGGTTCCGATCCGATCGAATCCCTTGCCCAGTTCAACATATCCGATCCGAGCCCCATTTCCGATCCGATCCGAAACCTGCACTATTTTCTTAAACTGTTCCAGCAAGTGCTGACGCCATTCGACGAAGTTTTCGACCATTCTAACTATTGAAATCAATCACAAAGCATATCATACAGTCATAGCAACGTGCATAATCAACCACAAACATCTAAACATCAATATGATAGGTTAAAATGGATCAAACATACCCAAAACCCCATATTTCCCCTTAAGCATGTTTAGGTGAAACTAATGATAGGATTAGCAAAACTTAACCAAATTAACCCAAATTCATGTCAGAGGTCTAAAACATCATTTAGGAATTTATGAACATTTTTCCAGAATTTTATCATGCTTAAATTCGCTAATTAACACTAATCACCCTTAACTAGCCATAATTAGTGTAAAACTATGCAAATCACTCACCTTAGCCACAAATAAACTAAGATCTGAAATAAATCTCTGATTTGATGTGAATCCCAATGCTAAACAGCAGCTCCAATGTTGCTTTTGTGTAGATCTTCCTTGATTAGAGGTTGCTAAGCCAAATCCTTGACCAAAAGGTGATTTGGAGGTGATTTAGAGATTGGAGGCCATTTTTAGGGTTAATTGGTGATAAGTGGAGGCTAGAAAACTGAAATGGAATGATTCTCCATCTCATTTCAGCCTTCCCATAACCCTAATCCCGAAATGGGTTATGGGCCTACTCACTAATCACCCGATTTGGCCCGGTTAAGCAGTTTTTCACCCTCCAAACCTTATTTCATCCATATCTCCCAAACGGTAAGTCCGTTTGGCTATTATGACCACTCTACGGAAAGGTAAACCATCAAACGAATCCAATGGAAGTGGTTTCAGGTCAAAATTCCTTTCCAATCAAAAGTTATGGCCAAAACAGTACCAACTAAGGGCAAAATGGTCATTTAAAAATCGACAAAAATTATGAACATGGGAAATAACTCTATTAGATGTTTCCCAAAGTTACATGACCATACGACTTCACATGGGAAAGAAATAAATATTCTACGATCCTATGATGTGTAGAATACAGGTCGTTACAGCAGAGGTCGATTTTGCTGAATGGGTTCGGGTTTGGGCGTTTGGGTAGAAGGAGGCGGAGGGAGATGGAGGGGGAGATGGCAGAGGTGGATCTGAGGGGGGAGGGGGCGGCGTTGCATCTCCGGCGGCCTGGCGGTGGTCACGTTGGTGAACGGAAGGGGGCAACGGGTTTCCGGCATCACGCGTTTTTTCCCTTTTTGTTGACCGAGAATGAGAGAAAGAGGGGTGAGGTGAGGGTATATAAAAACATTTATTTAATTTATATTTTATTTCAAAAAGTAACTTTTTATTTTGACCTCCTAACGAGACCCATCGACTACCGCCCCTAGCTAATTACCCTCATTCTGAACACAATGGGATATGTATCGTAAGTTGATTCGATTGTTTCGATCAGTTTCCATCAAAATAAAAATATAAATCTATATATTAAATTTGAACGCGCATTTCAATTAACCGGGGCCACATAATGACTCTAAAAATTCCCGAAAAATATTTTCTAGCTTCGTATTGATGATACGGTCCTAACAAAACTAATTTCGACAAATTCTGAGATCGTTTGAAAAATGGCCATTTTCAGGTCGATCGTGACAAAAACTGTCAAAACACGTTTTCTTTCGCCACACTCACATATTGATTCAGAAAATTATGAATTTTGGAATCTAGCAATAACTTGACATCACGGATCCAACAAAAGTGGTTTCGTCGAAAACCGAGGTCGTTTGCAAAATTTCCATTTTTAAGGGCCATAATTTCCATAGCGACTATTCTGAAATTTCAATTGGGCATAACTTTTTATCTCACTATGAAATTTTGATTTTTCAGAATCGTTGGAAGGATATTCTCAAATAGATTCAAATATTTTTGTTTTCACTAAAATCCAGTTTATTTTGAATCCTGTACATTCATTTGAAATTTGAAATCGAATTTTCGAACTACCGCGCCATTTTCAATTCCTTTTATAATTAAAATAAAATATTTATATTCTAACGACGATCTATATAAATATATACATTCTAATTCAATTCAAAATAAATTCCTCGTCGTTATTATTTAAAATAAATCATTTTAAATGTTTAAAATTCATTAAAATTGCCAAAATAAAATTTTTAAATTGGCTCGGATTTCCGGGTTATTACAATCTCCCCCACATAAAACTTTTCATCCCCGAAAAGGAACGAGACTGAAAGTTGTTTAACTAATCAACTCAACTTTAATTATTTTCTTTATGGCTTAAGTTCTTCAACTTTACAGTTTCTAAGAACTTTTCAAATTTTTCAAAAATTTGACTAACACCCTAAATTTTCGAAAAATTTCGCCATAACCTCCCCTGCACTGGGAGCTTCGGGATATTTCAAATAGCCTTCCATGGCCCTCATCAATCCAAAATGAAAAGAAACAGCCAAGCGGCTAGCTAATCGGCTCATAAAATCATCAAAAACCCAATAAATTTGTAAACATGTACCTATTTGTCGGGCAAACAATTTTATTCTTCTTCTCTAGCCTCCTTGCTATGACCTGTTCAATGTAAGTACATGCATGTATGCAAATGTGACAAATTTTCAATACAATTCACTATTTGGTTCAATTTGGATAAAGGTTCAACATTTAATTAATCAAACAATAATCAAACAACACAACCAGTAATCAATTAGTTGGTTAACGTTTCAAATTCATAACTTTGATACATAGTCCAAAAATCATATTTTTGATGCCAATTCACAACAATAAGCCCTATCTAGTTTTGGTTCTCACACCAGTCTATTGGATATATATAAATATCACACCTTCGAAACCCAAACATAAATGCTGATGATGTCATGACAATTATCAGTATCATCTCCGGGCGACTAGAGTGTGACTCCATATCTATCCAGTATATTAAAACTTCAAATACACGCGGATCATACGTATACGCAAAACCTTTATATACTTGATTGTCCAAATTAATACAAATAAATATCCAAATACGAAATTTAATTTTTCAAAACAAAATTTGTTTTCAATTTTAAAAATATACTCTTCACACTCGTTCTAGAAAACTACTGATCCCATCTCTAACGAGTCATTCTTGTTGGATATTACTAATCCAATATCTAATGAATTCTTTCGTATGGTTCTAATGTGCCTTGTTCTCCGAGCTATGTAAACCAAGGCTCTGATACCAAACGTGACGATAAGGAATTTCGCTCGATCCGAATCGGTCGCTAAACCGACCAAGACCATTCGAAACCCCTCATTGTTTTGAGAACACGACAAATCGGAACACAAACAGAAGAACATTTCATTGTTTATGACAACAATTCCATCAGAATACAAGAATATACAGAGTATGAATGAATATTATACATCACAAAATATCAGAGATTTAAATACATTACTGCAGCGAAAAATAATACAAAACACAACTGAAAGTAATACACGGATACAAAGCTTTCCGAGTATCATTCCAGCTGTCAATCAGGATCCTGCGAATATAAATCTGCAAAGCCAAAACTACTAGTTGCCCGTGTCAAAATAAGGGCACCCAGAGTTTATGTTAAAACAATAAACTCTAGGTCAGTCATGTGACTGGTGTGAGAACTAAAACAGTTATTAATCTTTATTTTAAAGTTAGGTAAATCAAGGGACCACGCTGTATAACACGGAACGGGTTTTCTCCCAAGAATACCAGTGCATAAAACAAACAACGCAATGCTAAATAAAGAAAAATGAAGCTATTATAAGACCCAGGTCCCATCACACAATGCAACGCAAGCCGGAGGATAAGGTTTTTACCCATAACCCCCAGACTTCAACGGCTATATGCATCTTCCGCTACAGCGTGTCATATGCGATGGCATAGCGTGAGAACATCAGAAGAAGGAACTGTGATACATCCGTCTGATGGTGAAGCATGGAAACACTTTGATAGGACTTATCCTGAATTTGCTGCTGAGAGCCGTAATGTTAGACTCGGTTTATGCACGGATGGATTTTCGCCATTTTCTCAATTTGGTAGTAAATATTCATCATGGCCTATCATTGTTACTCCTTATAACTTACCCCCATGGATGTGTATGAAAAATCCGTACATGTTTTTAACGGTTGTCGTCCCCGGTCCCGATGATCCGACACAAGGAATTGATGTTTATCTACAACCGTTGATTGAAGAGTTGAAAACACTGGCATGAAGGAGTCGAAACATACGACATTTCGAGAAAAAGAATTTTTCGTATGTTTGCTTCTGTATTATGGACTATTAGTGATTTTCCCGCGTATGGCATGCTTTCAGGTTGGAGCACTGCTGGACGTCTAGCTTGTCCTCATTGTATGGAGGAGACACGGGCATTTTAATTCTAGTATGAAAAAAAAAATCTTGGTTTGACTGTCATCGTTGTTTTCTCCATATTAATCATAAATTTAGAACGGATAAAAAGAACTTTAAAGCCAACAGAGTAGAGACTATGCTACCGCCTAAAGTTTGGACAAGTGAAGAGATATATGAAGTTGTAAGTGAGTAACCAAAGATACATGAAATTGGAGAACAGGTTGAAATTCCAGGTAAATCAGACATTCATAATTGGTGCAAACAAAGTATATTTTGGGAGTTACCTTACTGGAAAAATCTAAAACTTAGGCATAATATTGACGTGATGCATAATGAAAAAAACGTTTTTGATAACGTTTTTAATACAGTTTTGAATGTAAAGGGTAAAACCAAAGACGATGCGAATTCGAGACGCGGTATATTACACTTTTGTAAACGGCCGGAGCTGCACTTTTTTTTTTGCTTTTTTTTATGTATTTGATGATTTTATGGTTATGATGGTTTGGTTGTTGATGAGTATCAATGAAATAGTGAGATAATAGTGGTGTGGTATTGGTTTTTGGATTGAATGGTTGTGGATTGGATTGTAGGAAAGGAATTGCTGTGTACAGCAGTTTTCTGGTTTCAGATATAGCGACAGCTAGCGACGGCCTATTGGTCAATATTGAGCGACGGGTAGCGACGGCTTACAACGGTTATTTTGCAACGTATAGCGACGAATAGCGACGGCTTCCCGGTCAACCTAACTACTTGACACGTCAGATGACACGTGTCCACTGGCCGTCGCTAGCCGTTGGTAAGCAAGCGACGAAGCCGTCGCTCTCGCCGCTGCTACTACTGTTGGCGACGAGAGTTATAGCGACGGCGAATAGCGACGGCTAGCAACGGCTAGCGTCGGTTAATTGCCGTCGCTATTTCATCTGTTTCTTGTAGTGCGAATTAGAAAGAAGGGACGTGGCAATTCCGAGAGAACCTAGTATATCCTTCTGCAAGATTCTAACACCGTCCGATATTAATGGGCATGCAGGTGTCATCATTTTCAAGAGACATGCAGATGCATGCTTTTCTCCATTGGTTAGATTCAGATTTCTTAGTTTATTAGATATTTTAATTGTAACACACTTACCTTTATTGTAATTACAGTACCTAAATATCAATGGATGCACTCTAACTACAATTAGAATCCGTGTTATTCGGTTAATTTCCCATGTCAGTTATTTTTGGATGTTTCAGTGCTAATTAACCAAACGTGTTATTTTGTTTGCTCTTCTTTTTTTGTCAATAACTAAATGTGTTCTAACCATGGTTTCAAAATCCGTCCGGCACACCGGAAATCCAGCCATCTCGGCCCGGTTTCGGTGGTGACCGGAACGGAAATCATTGAACAACCCGTTCCGTTTTCTAACGTTAAAAAAATACCAAAAGGTAGAGAAAACTTCAAACGCAACTCAACTCATGTTGATAAACATAGCTTACTGTTGGGGAAATCTCGGTCTTTCCCGCTTCGTGAAGTTAAGATAGGCAATTAAGATTAAAAGTAGCAATGGGTGCACAAGAGTTTATAATTCTCCAATATGGAGATTCTTCCACTATACAAAGGAATAGTAGGATTACAAGAATTTGATTACAAAAGTAGCTCACACTTGACTCAAGCTTAAGGATGGATACTTCTTAAGCTATCTCTCTTTTCTCTCAAAGAGGCTTACTAACTCTCAAGTATTTTTCTCACTCTAAGAAGTGGATTTCTTTCTTGGATTCTTGGATGGCTAGTAATAGGGCTCCTTCTCCTATTTATACTACTCAACCTCCATAATGAATGGTGGAGATTACTTGCATCCGACGGTAGAGTTTGATTCTCTAGAATGCTCCACACTCTCTAGGAATCTCTACACTCTTCCATTCCCTTCTTTATTCTTCCATACTCTTCCGTAAGGTTCCAGAAGGTTCCACACGTCTCCAGAATATTCCAGAGGGTTCCACACTCTTCCACAAGCTTCTAGAGGGTTATACACTCTTCCACAAGCTTCTAGAGGGTTCTACATTTCTCTAGAGTTCTCCGGAACATTCTAGAAAATTCTAGATTTCTCTAGAAACGTCTAGAATTTTCTAAAAACTCTCCAATTAAGGAGGGATCCCAACAAATCTCCCCCTCCCGACTTAATTGGGGGGTAGTAGTACGCCGGCACCTTGACAGCAATCTTCAAACTTCTTTGTTGGTACTACCTTGGTCATCATATCAGACCAGTTTTCATCCGTGTGAACCTTGTCAAGGTGTATTTGCTTTTCCTCGAGAACTCCTCGGATCCAGTGATATCTTGTATCAATGTGCTTTGTGCGGGAATGAAATGTTGAATTCTTTGCCAAGTAAATTGCACTTTGATTGTCACACTTCAAGACATACTTTTCTTGATCCACTCCCAATTCATGCAACAAGTTCTTCACCCACAACATCTCTTTGCAAGCTTCATTAGCTGCAATATACTCTACCTCTGTAGTGGATAATGCAATACACTTTTGTAGCTTTGATTGCCATGAAATAGCTCCCCCTGCAAAAGTGGTTAAGTATCCCGATGTTGATTTCCTTGAATCAATGTCACCAGCCAAGTCTGCATCTGTATATCCTTCCAACACAGGTTTTCCTTTTCCAAAGCATAAACATCTTTTGGAAGTTCCACGTAGATATCGGAGGATCCATTTGACTGCAACCCAATGCTCATTCCCTGGGTTAGCCAAGAAGCAACTAACAGCACCAACTGCATAAGCGATATCTGGTCTTGTGCATATCATTGCGTACATGAGACTTCCTACTACAGATGAGTATGGTTTCTTCTTCATCTCCTCCTTGTCTTTTTCACTTGTCGGACTCTGCTTCGAAATTAGCTTGAAGTGCCCAGCTAGTGGAGTGTTAACCGACTTTGATTTGTGCATGTTGAACCTTTCCAACACTTTCTCGATATATCTCTCTTGGGATAGCCACAACAGTCTTTTTGATCTATCACGAGTTATTCTCATCCCAAGGATTTGTTTAGCCGGTCCCAAATCTTTCATGGCAAAGCTCTTGCTTAGATCTTTCTTTAAAGCAGCTATCTTTATGCGATCTTGTCCAATGATTAGCATATCATCAACATAGAGCAGAAGTATGAGAAAGTCACCACTTACATACCTCTTTATGAAGACACAATGATCGCTTTCCGTCTTTTTGAAGTCATGTTCTGCCATGAATGCGTCGAACTTCTTGTACCATTGTCTTGGTGCTTGTTTAAGTCCATATAGACTCTTTGTGAGGCGGCACACTAGATCTTCTTTGCCTGGAACTTTGAATCCCTTAGGCTGTTCCATGTAGATCTCTTCCTCTAGGTCACCATGTAGAAATGCCTTCTTGACATCGAGTTGTTCAATCTCCAAATCTTGCACGGCTGTTAGGCTAAGGACAACTCGGATTGATGACATCTTTACCACGGGAGAGAATATCTCTTCAAAGTCAGTACCTTTTTCTTGTCCAAATCCTTTAACAACTAACCGAGCTTTGTAGCGAGGCTTTGAACGGTTCTCATCGGTCTTGATTCTATAAACCCACTTATTCTTCAAAGCTCTTCTCCCTTTTGGTAGCTCCACTAGTTCATATGTATTATTCTCATGCGAGGATTGCATTTCTTCTTGCATGGCTATTCTCCACTCTTCTTTATGACAACCACTCTTTGCTTCTTTATAGCTTTGAGGCTCCTCCTCATCAGTGAGCGTAACGTACTCCTATGTGTTGTATTGTCTGGATGCTCTTCTGTCCCTTGAGGATCGTCTTGGCTCCGGTGCGATTGGAGTGATAGATTGAGGTTCTTCCTGGACCGGTTCATCATGAGTTTCATGATCTTCAGCATCACTACTTTCTTGGGTGTTATTATCTTCATGTCGAACCAAAGTAGTTTCAGTATTCTTATAGCTTCTCAACCTTGGCCTCTCTGAATTCTTGATATCTTCAATTGTTTGGTCTTCGAAAAATACAACATCTCTACTGCGAATAACCTTCTTGTTAATTGGATCCCACAACCGGTATCCAAATTCATCCTTAGGTGAACGAAGATAGATACACTCCTTTGTCTTTGCATCAAGCTTAGCTCTCTCATCTTTTGGGATGTGAAAAATGCCCTGCACCCGAACACCTTGAGATGATTATATGAAGCCCTCTTGCCCGTCCAAACTTCCTCAGGAATGGCCCCATCCAAAGGAACTGATGGTGTGAGGTTGACAATGTCGATCACAGCCATTATAGCTTCTCCCTAAAATGATTTGGGTAACTTAGCATGAGAGAGCACACAACGAACTCTTTCTTCAATGGTTCGATTCATTCTCTCAGCAAGCCCATTCAATTGTGGTGTCTTGGGTGGAGTCTTCTCTAGCCTAATGCCATATTTATTGCAATAGACTTCAAAAGAGCCTCTATACTCACCTCCGTTATCTGATCGTACACACTTGATCTTCCGTCCAGTCTCACACTCCACTAGAGCATGGAATTCTTTGAAGGCATCAAGCACTTGATCCTTTGATTTTAACAGGTGCAACCGTACTTTTCTTGAATGATCATCAATGAAGGTGACAAAATGTAGAGCACCACCAATGGATCTCTCAGACATCGAGCATACGTCAGTGTGCGCGAGGTCTAGAATGTTCTTTCTCCTTGTGGGCAGAGAAGATCTTTGGAAAGCAACCCTGTGTTGTTTTCTAGCTAAACAATGAGCACAAGGATGAAGTGGTTTACCTTTCGCGTTAGGGAGGAGCTGTTTCTGAATGAGTATGTGAAGACCTTTCTCACTAATGTGCCCAAGTCGTTGATGCCATATGTCCATATCATCAGTAGAGACATTTACTTCTTCTTTGCATAGCTTAGCTTGCATTACATACAATGAGCCTACCTTCTTTCCTCTAGCCATCGTCAAACTTCCTTTGGTGAGCTTCCACTTCCCCTCACCAAAGTAATTCATCAGACCATCATCATCTAGCTTTCCAACGGAGATAAGACCGAGGCGCATGGTTGGGACATGCCTCACATCTTTCAAAATAAGCTTGCACCCGGTGCTTGTCGTCAGAGTGATGTCTCCTATTCCAACAATCTTGCTTCTATCTTGATTTCCCATTTGCACCGTGCCAAAGTCACCTCTTTGGTAGGATGAGAAGAAGTTTTCATGTGGAGTAACATGGAAGGAAGCACCGGAATCAATAATCCAAGAACTCTCATCGCAAGCAATGTTTAGAATGTTACTTTCACCAACGAGATATAACAGATCTTCCTTCAATACTATGGCAGTAGTACTCTTTTCTTCTTGCTTCTTCGTTAGGCTTATTTGGTCAGGCTTAACATTACCGGCCTTTTGGTCTCTTTTGAAGCTTCGACATTCCATTTTCTTGTGACCTATCTTTCCACAGTAATAGCATGTAATCTTCGAGCGTGACTTGGATCTTCCTCGAGATTGATGTGGATTTCGGCTCTTACTACGTCCACGAGTTTCATTCCTACCTGGATTGTCAACAACATTAGCTTCGGGATGAATAGACTCGTCTCGTTCCATTCTCCTTGCTTCTTCACCAAGAAGGCTGTCACTGACGGTATCCATAGTTAACTTTCCTTCCGGAGCTGAGTTAATAAGTGTAACAACAAGTGTGTCCCAACTTTCCGGTAAGGAACTGAGGAGTAGAAGAGCTTGTAACTCATCATCAATCTTCATATCAATTTTTGTTAGTTGATTTACGAGCCCCTTGAAGTTATTCAAGTGCTCAATCATACTATGACCATCCTTATACTCCAATTTCACCAACCGTCGAACTAAATTGGCCTTGTTGCGAGGCATTTTCTTATGAATCATGGACTCAAGCTTTGTCCATAATTCATAGGCATTTTTATAAGTAGAAACATGCTCGAAGTGAGTTTTTTCAATGTACTTACGGATCATAGCAACAGCCTTCTGGTTCAACAGTTCCCATTGAGCATCACTCTTCCCTGCCACCTTATCTTTGTAGATGATGGGCTCATGCAAATCCTTACAATACAAGTGGTCCTCCATCATTGGCTTCCAATAGGAGTAGTTGTTGGCTGTGAGCTTGAACATGTCTCCATCATGAGTGACATTATCCTCCATCTTGAACTTACACGAGCTTGATTATGGCTACGGATGAACCTGGCTCTGATACCACTGTTGGGGAAATCTCGGTCTTTCCCGCTTCGTGAAGTTAAGATAGGAAATTAAGATTAAAAGTAGCAACGGGTGCACAAGAGTTTATAATTCTCCAATATGGAGATTCTTCCACTATACAAAGGAATAGTAGGATTACAAGAATTTGATTACAAAAGTAACTCACACTTGACTCAAGCTTAAGGATGGATACTTCTTAAGCTATCTCTCTTTTCTCTCAAAGAGGCTTACTAACTCTCAAGTATTTTTCTCACTCTAAGAAGTGGATTTCTTTCTTGGATTCTTGGATGGCTAGTAATAGGGCTCCTTCTCCTATTTATACTACTCAACCTCCATAATGAATGGTGGAGATTACTTGCATCCGACGGTAGAGTTTGATTCTCTAGAATGCTCCACACTCTCTAGGAATCTCTACACTCTTCCATTCCCTTCTTTATTCTTCCATACTCTTCCGTAAGGTTCCAGAAGGTTCCACACGTCTCCAGAATATTCCAGAGGGTTCCACACTCTTCCACAAGCTTCTAGAGGGTTCTACACTCTTCCACAAGATTCTAGAGGGTTCTACACTTCTCTAGAGTTCTCCGGAACATTCTAGAAAATTCTAGATTTCTCTAGAAATGTCTAGAATTTTCTAAAAACTCTCCAATTAAGGAGGGATCCCAACACTTACTCCGTCTGATCAAATCAAGACACGCAATCAAATCGAAGGTTGCGAGCTAGCTTGAAATTGAAGCGGTAATAGGTAAAATTGTAGCTCACTGTGCCTTGAAATTAAAGCGGTAATAGGTGAAATTGCAACTCACTGTGTCTTGAAATTTATATTTTCCTCTCTCTTTTGAATCTACTGATCTGAAATTGAAGCCAATATTCGAGCAACAATGAATTTTGAGCGGCAATAGGTATGGCTTGATTTTTGGTTGGCAGGGAAAGTGAATTAAGCTGTACTGTGTAAAGTGATAAAGTTCAATTTAGAAGTTAGTGGGCTGGGCTAATTTGAGCACTAGGGCGGATGTGTTAAATTTAGAGATTAGTTATGATGTTTTAGCTAAATGTTTAATTCAACCACAGTTCACTCCCATTTCGAGCCGAAAACGAAAAGCGAAATTCGAAATTTTAATTAGTACCATATAATTATTTGCGTATTTATATAAAAAACACCGGAATTGTCAAACCGGAATTAAACCGAAATATCCTGAATTTCCGAAACGGAACCGGAATTTTAAATTTTCTACGTGACAGGAACGGAACCGGAAACCGGAATTTCAAACCTTGGTTCTAACTTTGTATTTGTATACATAGAATTTGTTGGCAAACCGTCATGCACACGAGCTTGTGGCAAAGGACCTACATGAGAATGAGTGGACATTTTGCCATGTTTATAGAGGTATTTATGATATTTTAAAGGACACATAGGCTTAAGAAGTTTTTTTTATTAAATATGTTCATATCAATTCTTCATTGGTCTAAGAATGGTAATAATTATGTTTTTGATGCATTTCATGTTTTTCCCCCTCCCATACCCATCAGACTTCAAATGATAATGGTTATGCTGGATTTGTTTATATTTGTTAGATCCTGTACTTCCAGCTTTATAGTTCCATGTTGGCGGTACATGGAGTCATTAAAATATATTTCATTGCATACGAAATATATAATGAAGCTTGAAGCAAACGATTTCCAAGAAGAGTGGTAAATGATCTTTGAACCATGTTGTTTAATGTTTAAACTTTCTATCAACATTTTAATATTTTAACTTCTTTTAAAATGTAGTTGTACATGTGTTGTTGTTGAATCTGAAGATTTAGAACCGGCAGTGTGGCCAGGTTCCATGTGGAAGTGCCTAAAGGTGATCAGAACTTTCTTTGTACTGACTTTATTATATTGTACTATTTGATATGATGCAAAAGTTTATAATAGTGTGAAATAGTTGGTTTCAAAGTCAAATATTTTGGTTTCAGTGTTTCTCTAGGTATGTAATATAACAGAGATAAAAACTTAGGCAACGTGGCTCATGTTTAACAGGTTAACTGGGCTGATAGCAGGAGGTATGAGAGGCCAGAGAGGGTTTCACCATGGGATCTGCTACCATTGCCAGGCCAGGTGGGAGATTCATTGCAACGTAATACTCAAACAATTAGACTGTTCGGTTTTGATATTGTTCAGTGTGCGACCACTATGAATAATACTTCAATTAATTTTGCGTCTGGAGCTTCAGTAAGTAACAGATTACCATCAGGAGCTTCAACAAGTCTGATGTCTCAAATAGGGGGGGGGGGTTGGGAAGCAGTTTACAGGAAATAAAATGTATGTTAAATTTGTCTACCGGATTCCCATGACTGTAAGTATCTATGTAACTTGTGCTATACTAATATATCGATGCATGCATACATACCTGCATACACGTATACATGCACGAATGTTTTTCAAACTATGTGTACATAAATGCGTAGTCATGTTTGTGGCCAATCTGGTTTTCAAATCAAGGCAAGGTAGGTTCAATAGCTTTTGCTTTAGCTTAGTTCTTTGCCAGTTAACAAGAATTGACAAAAGCATGGATGTTAGATGGAATAGGACATCCAGAAGCAAAGTGGTTTAGGAACTTAGCAGGGGGAAATCGGTCCAAACATCATGGCTAGTATGTCCAAACTACTGTGAATTTCTAGATGGATCAAAAGCTACTACGAATTAGTGTATACACTTGGGACTTTTGCAAAAAGTGCATTCATGCATTAAACCACGGATGATATGGCCTGGGAATGGACAACAAATAAGATGAACTGGTCCATAGCGCTGAATATGAGAAGCGGTGAACTACCAATAGTGAGTAAAAATAGTTGGGATGTATGGATGATCCGGAGAAGCTGGCACTTGTGAAAGGGCCATTTGGTAAGTAGGTAACCATCATTTTGGTGGTGTTGTCGGTTGTGGAATTGAATACTAATTAGTTGGAGCTTTGGTCTCAGTTTCAAGAAAGTTTATGTATGATCCATGAGTAAAATATGACTATAGAAAGTCAGACTGCAATGGAAATCCTAATCATGTTTCCCTACGTAACACCCCACACCCCTTGATGTTGTCATAACATAGAATCTCGTTAAGAAATATAGAGCGTTGTAACTTCAGATAGACTAAGATTTCACAAGACATAAAATAAATTCACAACTGAAGAAAAAGACAATTTACATTAAAAAAAAACCCAGAACAATATTTATTATTTCAGCCAAACCAAACTTTCCTAAAATACCATGTCTCAAATCTCAGTCATCATAGAAATACCAGAGTACAATAATAGTATCCCAAATAGCCAAAAATGTACAAGCAAACCATGGAAAGAAATAAAACAATACATCTTCGCAAGAGTCTTCCAAGATAAGATCAACTAAGCAGTCCAAGCTAAGCGCTTCCTCCCAGAGAGCCTAAGGGGAAGAAGAAGAAAAAAAGAAAAAGGAAAATAGGTCAGACAAAAAGTATGGTGAGCAATAATGATTACTAGCATGACTGATAAACGAAAGAAAATAGATAAAATAATATTTCTAGTATCATAAAAGGATAAGTGTCTGTGCACAACTAAAAGTGAGCAAATAGAATAGAGATAACAAAAATGACATAAAGATGTAGTTGTTCTCATTCGCAATACTCGATAATGATGACTGTTTTGCACTTCTACAAATTCAAAATGAAACAATAATTAAGAAGTTCCTAATACTGTCCAATCGATTAGCTACAACGAATCATGGATAACCTAAGCCCACTTCAGACTTATCAGACCTTAGCCCATCAGCCAAAAGACATAACCTTACACATATGTGTCAAAGTGGCTTATGTTCCGAAATCGGTCCAGTGCACGCACATTGACCCACCGAAACACACTCACACCTTCCAATTGGACCGATTTACATCCACAACATAGCGTGATGCGTGCTCTTACCTCATATTGAGACCGAAAATGAAAAAAGGACATGCTACATGAAACGGATTCCAACAAATAATAACTTGACTCAAATCTTCAACCCTTGATTTGACCCCCAAAACAAATTCAATATATTAGGCTCTTAATTTACCCACACGCTGTAAATTATATATTCATATTAAAGTCTGACAGCAAAAAGTACTAGGCTCGTAATTTACCCACACACTATAAGTCAATATGTACATATAAGGCTTAACCACGACAGTCTAGTTAAGCTTATAATTTACCCATACACTGTAAATTAATATGTTCATATTAAAGCTTGACAATGAAAAGTACTAGGCTTGTAATTACCTACACACTGTAAACCAGTATGCACATATTAAGCCTAACCGTTCCTTTCAAATATTCCAAGTCATATTGCAAATAAACAATTCGTGTTTTATTATGATATCCAATTATCATAATTATGCAATTTTCTGATTACAGTTCATTTTTGTCAAAATTTATCAAATAGACATTTATACAGTTCGATTTGCCTTAATTATGTTATTCCCTTCCTAATTGCAGTTTCAACATATTCAAATTAAGCTTCAATTTTGATTATTTCTATTTAATTAATTTTATTCTCCAATCCAAACTCAGAATAAGTGAAAAAGAAAAATAATCCATCGCAAATATATAGGCATACGGGTTCAAGTCTGTTTTCATCGCATTCATATGCCTTTTAGGCATATTTTTGATGTAACTGCAAAATCTAAGAAGAATAGAAAAAAGGTAGAAGACATCTGACACAGTAGTCTACAGAAATCTGAATCAAAATCGTAGAAATAGACAGAAGAAATTCAGTTTTTTTTAGAGACAACTGAATCTGAAATCTAACTGTAAAAATCTGAATCTAAGAACTGTGAATAATTTAGACCTGAAACAAGTGCAACTACAACTACTATTTGATAGACTTTACTTTAGTTTAATAGAAATCTAGAAATAACATAAATCTCACCTAAATTTGCAAATTCAATGTTCTCGGTAGGAAATTCCAAAATCTATGAATAAGCAATACTCCATTTTATGCGCAGACAACTTTATATTGGAGAAGAAGGGTGTGGTGGAGGCATGGAAATGAAGAATGAGATTTGTCGGGAATGGGGGAGTATAGGTTTAAATATAGATGAGGTAGGGAATTCTAGGCCTTTAGATATTAGATTTTTAACCTCACACGTCGGATAGAAGAAAATCACGAAACTTCGAGCGTTCTCCGTTTCGTGCCAAGTAGGAAAACATGCCTGGCCGAACTACGTGGGTTGACCCACTTAGGGCCTGGATCGACCTAGTCATTACGCTAATTAAGCATAATTAATTTTATTTATCCTTTTTTATTTTAAATTCTGATTTGAATTTCAAATTTCAATTGGTCATAATTTATTCATTTTAAGTCCGTTTTACGCAAATCAAAGTCTATCTGAACCAGAAAACCGCAAGGGACCTAATGACACAAACCCCGTTGCCAAATTCCCATTATTTTACAACTTATTCTTTAATTAATTAATTTTTTAATTAATTATTATTAGTTAAAATCTAGGTTGTTAAATTCTTCTCTCCTTAAAGAATTTCGTCCTCGAAATCTCAAAGGTAAAAGAACAATATAAGTTTTCTTTAGTGGAAATTTGTGTTAAGGGCTTACCATTGGGGTCTAATTTTTTTTCAGGACACGACATCATCAGAATTAGTTTTACGGACAAGAATTAGTGCGCTCTTTATTTCATAAACCTTTTCCTTTCTCAAATTGAAAAATCGATCTTTATTGAACAATTAAACATAAGATTTTCAAAAACATCTCATGCTTCAAACGAATCCAATAAACATTCATCGGAATTAGTTGATTTTCTTTGTATCTCATAATTCGATTATTCCTATTTGAAGAATCGATTTTCTGTCCTATTATTGTCAAACGATTTATTTTGTCGCGTATATTGGATCTAAACATTCGCCTGATGATGCATATTTGTAGCGTATCTCATGAATCGTTTTTCTATAAGATCTAATTATTATTTTTGGTTTTTGTGGTGTTTGATGTAGTGAGATGTTATATTCCTGTGCATGGATGTAAGTCAGTAACATAACTGACGATCAAACTTTATTGACAGGTGTTCTGTTGTTCTTACTGATGATTTTGTAATGGCTGATGTTGAAACTTTAATAATGAATTTGATAATGAATTTCTAATGGTTGATGATGTTATTCAGATAACTGAGAATGAACGATTTAATACTTTCTTAGGAAATCATATAACTTGTACTTTTAACAGAAAAAATATAAACAATTTTATCTTTTTCTCAGGAAATCATATAACTTATACTTTTAGTAGAAAAAAGATATGGTTTTATCTTTTTCTTAGAAAACCATTTAATTTTATGCCTTTTAACAGAAAATCCTATAAGGCCTATATGTATACAACCTTGAAAAAACACATTGCCCTTTTACTGGTTATAAAAACAAAACCAATACTTATATGTATATATATATATAAACATTACTAGGTTTGTACGCACATGTGTATTCACTTGGTTCATAATACCTAGTCAATATTACACACACACACACATACAATATATATATATATAAAAGACCAAATAGATACATGCATACCATTTAACCAAATTATTACTACTGGACTATTCATTTCATATGTAAGCGTACCATCTAACCAACCTTATTACTACTTGACTATTCATTTCATAAATTTCATGCTAATTAAACACTTCAGGGCGGCATTTTTAACAGAAAAAGGTAAACGATTTTATATTTTTCTCAGGAAATCATATAACTTATACTTTTAACAGAAAAAAGATAAACGATTTTATCTTTTTCTCAAGAAATCATATAACTTATACTTTTAACAGAAAAAAGATATGGTTTTATATTTTTCTTAGAAAACCATTTAATTTTATGCTTTTTAACAGAAAATCCTATAAGGCCTATATATATACAACCTTGAAAAAACACGTTTCCCTTCTATTGGTTATAAAAACAAAACCAATACTTATATGTATATAAATAAACATTTCCAGGTTTGTACGCACATATGCATTCACTTGGTTCATAATACCTAGTCAATATTACACACACACACACACACACACACACACATATATATATATATATATATATAAGACCAAATAGATACAAGCATATCATGTAACCAACCTCATTACTACTGTCATATGTAAGCATACCATATAAGCAACCTCATTACTACTGGACTATTCATTTCATAAATTCCATGCTAATTTAAAACACTTCAGGGCGCCATTTTTAATAGAAAAAAGATAAACGATTTTATCTTTTTCTCAGGAAATCATATAACTTATACTTTTAACAGAAAATAGATAAACGATTTTATCTTTTTCTCAGGAAATCATATAGCTTATACTTTTAACAGAAAAAAGATCTGGTTTTATCTTTTTTTTAGAAAACCATTTAATTTTATGCTTTTTAACAGAAAATCCTATAAGGCCTATATATATACAACCTTGAAAAAACACATTGCCCTTTTATTGGTTATAAAAACAAAACCAATACTTATATGTATATATATAAACATTTCCAGGTTTGTACGCATATATGTATTCACTTGGTTCATAATACCTAGTCAATCTTGCACACACACACACACATACACATATATATATATATAAGACCAAATAGATACAAGCATACCATTTAACTAACCTCATTACTACTGGACCATTCATTTCATATGTAAGCATACCATCTAACCAACCTCTTTAATACTGGACTATTCATTTGATAAATTCTATGCTAATTAAACACTTCAGGGCACCATTTTTGACGGAAAAAAGATAAATGATTTTATATTTTTCTCAGGAAATCATATAACTTATACTTTTAATGGAAAAAAGATAAACGATTTTATCCTTTTCTCAGGAAATTATATAACTTATACTTTTAACATAAAAAAGATATGGTTTTGTCTTTTTTCTTAGAAAATCATTTAATTTTATGCTTCTTAACAGAAAATCTTATAAGGCCTATATATATACAACCTTGAAAAAACACATTTCCCTTCTATTGGTTATAAAAACAAAACTATAAACATTTCCAAGTTTGTACGCACATATGTATTCACTTGGTTCATAATACCTAGTCAATATTACACACACACGCACGCGCGCGCACACACACACACATGTATATATATAAAACAAATAGGTACAAACATACAATTTAACCAATCTCATTACTATCGGACACTATTCATTTCATATGTAAGCATACCATCTAACCAACCTCATTACTTCTGGAATATTCATTTCATAAATTCCATGCTAATTAAACACTTCAGAGCGCCATTTTTAACAAGCAAAAGATAAACGATTTTATCTTTTTCCAATGAAATCATATAACTTATACTTTTAACAGACAAAAGATAAACGATTTTATCTTTTTCTCAGGAAATCATATAACTTATACTTTTAACAGAAAAAAGATATGGTTTTATCTTTTTCTTAGAAAACCATTTAATTTTATGTTTTTTAACAGAAAATCCTATAAGGCCTATATATGTATATATATATATAACCTTGTAAAAACACATTTCCCTTCTATTGGTTATAAAAACAAAACCATACTTATATGTATATATATAAACATTTCCAGGTTTGTAAGCACATATGTATTCACTTGGTTCATAATACCTAGTCAATATTACAGACACACACACACACACAAACACAAACACACACACACACACACATATATATATATAATACAAAATAGATACAAGCATACCATTTAACCAATCTCATTACTACTGGACTATTCATTTCATATGTAAGCATACCATCTAATCAACCTCATTACTACTGGACTATTCATTTCATAAATTCCATGCTAATTAAACACTTCAGGGCGCCATTTTTAACAGACAAAAGGTAAATGATTTTATCTTTTTCTCAGGAAATCATATAACTTATACTTTTAACAGAAAAAAGATAAACGATTTTATCTTTTTCTCAGGAAATCATATAACTTATACTTTTAACATAAAATACTATAAGGCATATATATATACAACCTTGAAAAAACACATTGCCCTTCTATTGGTTATAAAAACAAAACCAATACTTTTATGTATATATATAAACATTTCCAGGTTTGTACGCATATATGTATTCACTTGGTTTATATTACCTAATCAATATTACATACATACATATATATACACATATATATATAAACATTTCCAGGTATGTACGTACATATGTATTCACTTGGTTCATAATATTTGATAGCAAATAATATAATCATTTACTCTGAAGTCTATAGATAAAAGTATGTAGCGAAAACAAAAATTCTTTCAATTTTTTTTGGTAGCAGCATCATTTACGTTATCATCAGCGTCAACTTTCTAAGGAGGCTCGAATGCTTTCACAAAGATAAATACTTTTTGATTTTGTTTTGAAAGTACATTAGCAGTAGATTTGATTTTAATTTTGGTGAGAAAGATGAATTAGCAGCAGATTATCAGCATATTTGATTTTGTTTCGAAAGTTTATTAGCAGAAGATTTGATTTTGAAAGTATAAAGATGAGGAAGAAAGTGGATTTGAAATCAATTCGGGGTTTTTTGAGCGTCGAGAATGCATACAAGAAGAAAAATAGAAGGAAGAAGCAGACGAATAAAATTTTGTTCTGGAAAATAATTATTTTAAGGTCGTGTCCTAGAAACTAATTAGCACATG
Organism: Allium sativum; assembly: GCA_030737875.1. Classification (NCBI taxonomy): domain Eukaryota; kingdom Viridiplantae; phylum Streptophyta; class Magnoliopsida; order Asparagales; family Amaryllidaceae; genus Allium; species Allium sativum. The sequence goes on along the minus strand of CM060919.1, from coordinate 794,888,476 downwards.
AAAGGAAGCCCTTACGGTAAAATGCCCCTTTTCTTTACATCCATCTACTCATCCATCATCTGCTGACGACCATTGTCCTTAATTTATCTAATGCAACACATGTACTTATGCAATAGTGTAGCATATATGACCATAACTAATGCAAAAGACTAGGCGATCTACTAATTCAGCCCACCTCCTTTTCATACAATTATGTCTGTGCCACGCATTTAAAGTTATGCAAAAACCCCGAAACAGATAATTATATGTGCGTGGATCAAACATCATTCATATGCAACAACCACATGATGACATCCATATATTACAACAATAGAAATAAATAAAATGCACACACATCTATATGCATATGCAAGTGTCTTATTCAGCCGATCATAGTGCGTAGTGTGTGTATATGCATCCATTTGCAAACATCAAACATAACATGCTTCAATGACATGATTCAACCATATCCTATCATCTATAGTTTCTCCTAGGATCATGTTTAAAGAAATTAAAAGATAGAACCAAAGAACTAAAGATCGGAACGTGCCATCAAACAGATAGGGATAAGGTATACACATTTTCTCCTCTGGTTCCCAAGTGGTCTCACCATCATCGTCTCCCCACTGCACCTTGACCAGCCTAACTTCCTTGTTTTTGCAACTTCTTGGTTTTCACATCAAAGATCCGCCGAGGTGCTCGTCGAATGGATTCTTCCCCCTCGATCTCCACGTCCTCTAATGCGCTGGCAAGGTTTTAAATTTCGAAAATCTCGGCCAAGATCTTGTTTTCAAGGTTAAGCGATTTGAAACAAGAAAAATTGGATATATTTCGGTTTAACTAAATCTCGGGTGAGATACTCAAATCTCGGACGAGATCAATTTACGAGATCTCGGCCGATTTTTTTTTTTTTTTGAATTTTACATTTTTAAGTAGGTTGGGCTTGGAATATATGTCTTGTTGTTTGGTAAGATTCATGCTTTATTTCAATAAACAGGTGGACTGCCAATTTAATTTTCAACCATTTATTTATTTCTACTCTCAAATCACGAATACATATTTAGAATTTCTAGTTCTAATTTGGAACATCCTTTTTTTCCTGAAATATTGATCTTTATTTTGTATTTTTTTTTGTAATTTCTAGTTCTCAAATCACGAATACTGCAAATTTAATTTATTTGTATTTTCATTTGTTGTTTCATAAACTTTCTGAATCCAAATTTGTAGAAATATGTATTTGTGTTTCAAAGAATGATACTAGTGATATTTGTCTTGTTAAAATTGTTTCCTTATTTATATATGCTCTATTAAAAGAAACTGAGCAATGAATTTAGCATTTCATCTTTTTATATGAAGAGTATGTTTGCTTGATTAACTGTAAATCAATATCAAGAATAAATAGCAAGTCATCATTTTCTATATAACTAATATGTTGAACTTTCTGACCTGCTAGTTAACAGTAAAAAGTTTGACTTGTTATTTATTAATAAAAATATGACTTGTTGTTTATTAATACAAAGCCCAGGGCTTGTTGTCTACTGATATAAAGTTCAGATTTTCTATTTATTAACATTCAATATGAAGTCTAACTAGTGAAAGTTTAGAAAAAACATTTTTTATTACCGTTTAGTACTTATAGTCTGGATGATTTTTAAGTTGTAAATAATTAACAGCCAGTGCGCTCTCAATGAATATCAAGTAAGTTAATTTATTTTTGTAGTTAACATTTAAACCTGTAGCTGCATCCTTAAGTGTATACCAATATTGAAAGAATCTTGCAATCCGAGATCGTTCCGAGATGTATTTTAAGGTCCGAGACACAATTCCGAGATGAACACCGATATACGTTTATCTCGTCCGAGATCTCACCCGATACGAGACTAGGTCTCAAAAAATTTCCGAACGAAACGTGACCGAAATCCGAGATTTAAAACCTTGTGTGCTGGGATCTATTACCACCGTTGAATTGTGTAGGCATTTCCGAAAGTGCGATACATGGAACGTGTCATGAACACCCGATAGTCTCACTGGTAGTCGAACTCTATAAGCCATATGCCCAATCCTCTCTATGATCGGGAATGGTTCAACAAACCTCGAGGCCAACTTGCTAGCGGAGCCAAACCTCACCACATTCCTTAGTGGCGGAACTTTAATGAAGACCAAATTTCCAATGGCAAATTTCAAGTCGATCCTTCTCTTATCCGCATATGACTTGCCTATTTTGTGCTTCCTTCATTCTCTTTTTAATCAACTCAACCTTATTAGAGGCTTCCCTAATAATCTCCGGTCCAAAAAGCAGTCTGTCAGTCGAATCCCACCAACATGCTGGAGATCTACAAGGTCGTCCATACAAGGCCTCGAAAAATGTCATGCCAATACTAAACTGAAAGTTATTATTACACGCGAATTCCACAAGGAGTAAATGATCCTCACATGTCCCTTTGAAGTCTAAAATACACATCCTCAGTAGATCCTCCAAAATTCTATTCATCCTCTCAGCCTGTCTATCCGTCCGAGAGTGATAAACAATACTCAACCTGTGCGTTCCCAAAGCTTTCTTGTAGACTCCTCCAAAACTCTCTAGTGAAAATTGGATCTCTATCGCTCACGATGCTCGAAGGAATATCATGGAGTCTAGCAATCTCGCGTCGCGAATATATAAAAAAGCCAACCATGCAGCTGTTCTTTTACTCTTAACTGGGAGGAATTGATGCTCTTGGTCAATCGATCCACGATGACCCAAATGTTGGTGTTGCCCTTTCTCGACCTAGGCAACCCATCAACAAAATCCATAAAACACTTTCATTTTCACAATGGTATATCCAAAGGTTGGAGTAGTCCACCGGGCTTCTTTTGCTCTGCCTTAACTCTTTGGCAAGTCAAACATCTAGCTATATACTCAGCCACACACTTCTTCATGCCGATCCAATAAAAGACTCATCTCATATCCCAATACATCTTATCACCGCCTGGATGTATAGTCATCTGAGAGTGATGAGCCTCAACCAATACCACACTCGTCAAACCATTTGTGCGCCACAATGTATCATCCCAGCGAAGCCAGTCTCTACAATCCACAATATATCTAAGGAGGTGGTTAGAAATCTTTCCCCTACTCAATCTATCCAAAATACACAAAGCTCGGGATCCTCTCTCTGCCTCTTCCCAATCTTCTTTAGCAAAGTAGGTCGCACCTCCAAATATGCCAAAAATCTTGGAGTGTAATCCATAGATGGTCGAAAATCGAATGCGGCTATATACTCTAAACCCTGCCACTCAACAAATAAAGCACTTAGTGTTGCCCTGTGTCTGCTCAAAGCATCAACCGTTGGTCCACTACATTCCTCTTGCCAGAAGTATAAGAAATCTTGAAATCATATGATGCTAAGAGCTCCATCCTCCTTTGCTTAGGGGTGTTAATCGGGCGAACCGGACCGGATAAAGGGGGTGTTCATGTCATGTTTTATAAGACTTTCGAACGTACACGAACTGGACGAGTAGTTGGCTCAGATATTTTTGTTCGTAAGAGCCGAACAACGGACGAACAAGGTTCAGACAATATAAAAACATTGAACTTTTTCGGGCGGACATATCTTCATACACATTTTCTTGTCCTAAAACATGTTTTAAATGAGAATCGTACAGACACGGACCAGACGCCTTACCCCTTCGGATCGAGTCGTACAATGGACTACCCTATCCTAGTAACACCTCTATCTTTGCTGTCTCAAATTGCGATCTCTTCGAGAAAATAAATACTTAAGTGACTTATGGTTTGTACAAAGTTCGAACCTCTCGCTGAGTAAGTAGTGTCTCCAAGACTTAAGTGCAAATATTATAGCAGCTACTTCCAAATCGTGTGTAGGGTAATTCCTTCCATGAGCCCTTAGTTGCCTACTACCATAGCACACTACTCTACCCTCTTGCATCAATACCGCACCTTGACCAGTCCCACAAGCGTCGGTATAAACCTTGAACATTCTAGATCCATCAGGTAATGTTAAAACTGATGCACCGGTGATGGCATTCTTCAGTCTTCGAAAGGCATCCTCACAATCCACATCCAAGAGAAAACCCAATTCTTCTTAGTAAGTCAGGTTAATGGTGCCGAGATCCGTGCAAAGTCCTTAATGAACTTCCGTAGTAACCCGTTAAGTCAAGAAAACTCCTCACCTTAGTCGCGTTTTTGGGGACCCTCGAATCTCGTACCACCACTATCTTGACAGGATCAACATCCAACCCATCCTTTGAGATATGTCCTAAGAAATGCATCTCTTTCCTTTAAAAATGACACTTGGAGATTTCGCCTTCAACTGATGAAATCGGCGAGTACGGAGAACCTATCCCAAATGCGAAGCATACTCGTCTTCGTTCATCGAGAAGACAAGGATATCATCCATAAAAACCACCACAAACTTATTCAGAACGTCTCTGAATACTCTATTAATCAAGTCGACAAAATATGCCGGTGCGTTGGTCAGCCCAAAAGACATAACAAACCACTTGAAGAAGCCATCAGGAGTTCGAAATGCATTTTTATCGATAATATCCTCAATCACGCATAATTGATGAAAACCAATAGCCAAATCCAACTGAGAGAATACAGTCGCGTCCACTAACTAGTCAAACAAGTCATCTATCTAGGGAGTGGGTAACAATTTTTCTTTATGAGCTTGTTCAGTTCTCGATAATCCGTGCACAGGCTGAGGGAACCATCAGCCTTGGTGGCAAAGACAAACGGTGCTCCCCACTCGGAAATACTCCGTCTAATAAAACCCTTTTTCAAAAGCTCACCCACTTGCTTGTTCAACTCTTTCTGTTCCCTCAGAGTCATATGTCGAACATGTAACGCTACAGGCTTCGTGTTCTCACAAAGATAAATCCGAAAATCGATCTTTCGCTTAGGTGGTAATCCTATGACCTCCTCGAATACACCTGAATATTCACATTTAACATGTATATAATAAATATCAATAGAAGAATCTAGGGAGTAAAGAAAACTCAACATGACTGACCCTCGTGGGTCACAAGAAATCTCTAGGGTCCTACCACTACATGTCATCAAACGAATGACCCTCTTCTCGTAGTCAAGTACAACCTCATGCATGACTAACCAATCTATCCCTAAGATCATCCCGTACTGCGAAAGTACCAACACATAGATAGACATCACAATCAAACGCAACGCCTAAAATCAAAATTTTCAAACCCCTACAAATCATAAATAGGTGCGTCGAACCACTTATAGGGTTTGAAACTATTATGAGATTGGTAACTAGTGACATTTCTAAGAGCAAATAATCAACTAATGTACTAGAAATAAAGAATGAGCTCTCGAATCGAAAAAAGTGCAAATAAGAAAATCATTGATAGATATCAAACCTTCAACAGAGACTTTCCTTATCTTAGAATACGTGCATCTGAGCTGTTGTTGTACTAGTACCCTCTCCAGTCCTCTGTGGACATGCCTTACTCAGATGTCCTCCTTGCCTATAATTAAAACACTTTCTCTTCAGCTTCCTGCAATCTTTAACGAGGTGTCCTGGTGTTCCACACCAATGACACTTAATCCCAGTCTTGATCTGCCCTTTCTGAGGATTTCCAACTTGTTTCTTCTTGTCTTTCTTATCTCAGAATTTCTTTTTAGGATCGGAAAACTTCCTCCTTAAGTTGCCGAGCTGTTAGTTGGCTCTCGTCCTATCCTCCAGTTCCAATAGCTCGAAAATCCTCTCGGTCTCTCTCATCCAAGTGCGTGCCTCCACGAACGTCTCGGGTATCCGAAAAAGTCTTGTAGCCTAAGTTAGAAAAGTCCTTATAAAGCTTAATAGAAATTCGCGGCTACAGATGGGTTAGGAGAAATCACGCAGCGGGCGTTGGAACCTGCGCATGTTCTTGTCCCTCAGCGGGCGTCGTAGCTTCTAAATATCTACGGAACCTACCAGGAATAGGAATGTCCTCGGGAAGGTTGGAGGCTTTCGAAATGCTGCGCAAAAGAAATGATAAAAATTTAAACTTTGAAGGAATCAAAAGAATGTTCTACATGACTAGAGGGGATCTATTTTATTTTCAAAAATAACTTTTGGTTTTCGAAAATAATAGGTTTCCTTTTAAGAAGTTTTAATTTTGAAACAAAATTTTAATAATCTTGTAACCTTAAGCTCTGATACCAAATGTAACACACCACACCCCTTAATGTTATCCTAACATAGAATCTCGTTAAGAAATATGAAGCATTGTAGATATAAAGACAAATAACATCACAGAGACTAAGATTTCACAAGACATAAAATAAATTCACATTGGAAGAAAAAGACAGTTTACATTAAAAATAACAAAATTATTTCAGCTCAATCAAACTATCTTAAAATACCATGTCTCAAATTTCAGTCATAATAGAAATATCAGAGTACAATAATAGCATCCCTAAATTGCCAAAAGGTACGAGCAAACTGTGGAAAGAAATAAAACACTACATCTTTGCAAAAGCCTTCCAAGGGAAGTTCAACTAAGCAGTCCAACCTAGACGCTTCCTTCCTGATATCTTGGGGGGAAGAAGGAAGAAAGAAGAAAGAAGAAAAAGAGAGAATAGGTCAGACAAAAAGTCTGGTGAGCAGTAGTGATTACTAGCACGACTGGTAAACGAAATAAAATAGATAAAACGGTAGTTCTAGTGTCATAAATGGTAAGTGTTTGTGCACACCTAAAAGTGAAAAATAGGATAGGGATAACAAAAATGACATAAAGATTCTTATTTGCAAGATTCGATAATGATGACTGTTTTGCATTTCTACAAATTTGAAACGAAACAACAATTAGGAAGTTCCTAATACTATCCAATCGGTCGGCTACAACGAATCATGGATAACCTATGCCCACTGTGAGTTCGAATTTATCAGGCCTTAGCCCATCATTCCAAAGACATAACCTTATCAATAAGTGTCAAAGTAACTTATGTTCTCAAATCGGTCCAGTGCACATACACTGACCCATTGAAATGCCCCCACACCCTTCAATTGGACCGACCTATATCTGCAACATGGCATGGTGCGTGCCCTTGTCTTATATTGAGACCGAAAATGATAAAAATGGTATGCTACATTGAATAGATCCCAACAAATAGTAACTTGACTCAAATCCCCAACCCTTGATTTGGCTCCCAAAGCAAATTTAATATATTAGGCCCTTAATTTACCCCCACAACATAAATTAATATGTTCATATTAAAGCCTGACAACGAAAAGTACTAGGCTCATAATTTTCCCACATACTATAAATCAATATGTACATATAAGGCCTAACGATGACAGTCTAGTTTAAGCTTATAATTACCCACACTGTAAATTAATATGTTAGTAGTAAAGTCTGACAACGAAAAATAAATACTAGGTTCGTAATTTACCGACACTCTATAAATCAATATGCATATATTAAGTCTAACTGTTCCTTTCAAATATTACAAGTCACATTGCAAATAAACTATTCGTGTTTTATTATGATCTCCAATTATCATGATTATGCAATTTTTTTATTACAATATATTTCTATCGAAATCTGTCAAATAGGCATTTATACAGTTCGATTTGCCTTAATTCAGTTATTCCCTTCTTAATTGCAGTTTCAACATATTCAAATTAAGCCTCAATTTTAATTATTTTTATTCAATTAATTTTATTTTCCAATCCAAACGCAGAATAAACGAAAAGGTGGAATAATCCAAAGGAACTTGTTTACAAGGGCAGTTCGAAAAGTGAGGATCCATTTAAAATCTTAAATGGTATAGACAGATTAATGACAAGGTCAATTTTGTTCGATGACATAAAAAGATCATGAAATTCATGTTTCAGGGCATGGGAAGTGAACTAAGGATCCTGCCAAAATATGGTTTCATCTCGAGCATGTGCTACAAAGCTGTATATAATTTAAAAACATGGAAATTGTTAACAACATCCTTTAAAATAAATGAAAAACGTTGATTATGAGGTTTGTGCATTTTATATGATCCATTATAGTAAAAATTTGCAGTAATTTCCAAATGTACTTACGTTTGAGGGAAACTTTACGTCTTTTAAGTTAATAATTCCTATTCCACCTTGAATTTTATGTTTACAAACTTGGTCCAATTAATCAGGTAGCTCAAATTAGAGTTTTCACTTGCCATCTAACCATATAAATTCTATCAACTAAGTAGGGAATTAACAATAGGATAATCCAAAAGTAAGAATGGATGACAAAACATATTTAAATTTAATTATATTAACCGAAATATAATTGGCTTGGTTGGAATATTGGTGATATCCAGATAATTTGAAAGGATTGCAAAATATCGCAATTCAAAGTTATAGCAACATTTGTGAAGTTTGAACTATCATTTATTGTAGGCATTTTCCTACATAATTTAAATTTAAATTTAATTATAATAACCGAAATATAATTGGCTTGGTTGGAATATTGGTGATATCCAGATAATTTGAAAGGATTGCAAAGTACCGCAATTCAAAGTTATAGCAACATTTGTGAAGTTTGAACCATCATTTATTGTAGGCATTTTCCTACATAGTATGACAAATATAATTGCTATATATGTTCTGTTAAACATCCCATACTTGAATTACTGGATATCATTTTCGTAAAATTTTCTTCAAATTTCAGTAAAATATTTTGCCAGTCTTGGGGGTTCAAATTCCTTCCATCCTGCAATTGGCTAAAAGTTTACCAATTGACTTTATGTTGATTTGGCTAAAAACTAGCTGATTAGTTCACTGTGTCCTACCAAGATAATATCAACCCTAGAGTTTGCCTCATCCGAGATATTAAAAAAATAATCAAATGTAATTGTAATCCTCCAAAAAGTATGTTACCATTTGAAATTTGATATACTGTTATTTGGTTTGTGCAGCGAATTTAGCTCAAGGGTGCGCTTTATCAATATTTGTCCTACTGCTGAGCTTGAAAACTTAATACGGCAAAGCTGGAAGCACAACTTGAAATCATCAAGCTTTGTTCTGAATTCAGAATTGAACTTCCTATTGTGGCAATTCTATATTTCCTTGATGTTTTTACTGGCTAATATGGATCCATGTGTATGAAGATATTTTCTTCTTTTTTTTTGTCCCTAAATGAATGTAAGTAAAACTATGAACCAGTTCCTTGGATCTGTTTATTTTATTCTTCAATAATTTTCATGTTTTAGTTTTTTTTAGTTCATTTAACTTAATTTTCCAAATGAATCCTTTCTTACTTATAATCTGACAGTATATTATCATTTACCTATATGTATGCGCCCAAAATTAATGGTGTATATGGTTTAATTGCAATATTGCTACAGGCTTAAACTTTAATAGGCAAATTTGTTGCGTTCTTTCTGTATACATGTTGAATTGAAGTGTCATCCTATTTAAAACTCTTGTGAAAATCTACTTGCTTTCTCTATATTTTGCTAAATCTTGATCTAAGATTGCATATATTGACTAACGACAAACATAAATCAAAGGCTAAATTTATACGTAGACATCAACAATTTCAAATCATTATCTCCGTGGCCACTACAAGAATGTCAATTTCAGAGTAGTTTTCTAGTTCAATGTCTCGTAATATTTAAATCGAGATTGTAGTTTGATATTATATTAAAGAAACTTCATACAAGGAATTGTGCGGAACTGGATATACGGTAACTCCGAACTAGTATAAAATTCTGGTGTGTTCTTTTATTTTATTTTACTGCATTTACTTTTATATGTATTTTGATTATGTGATTGTTAGTTTCATCATTCTAAGTATAATCTTAAATATTTTTTTAAAGATTCATATAAAATTAGAAAATACTATTCATTCTCCCTCCGCTCTAGTGTTAATTTTGTCTTAAGGTCCTTATTCCGTAACTAGTACTTCACTTAAATAAAATATCTGCATTATTTATGAACATATTACTTCAACTTTTTTAAACCTATTACAACTGAAATTAATTATCTGTAATTAGAAAATGAATTGACATTAATTATACCCTATTGGTTGTGAAATATTGAGTTAAATCTAAGAATTGAACATGATCATTATTATTCTTTTCTTCTTCCGTATTATCATATTCTCTATTTTCTTCCAGCTGATTTCTTTTTTAAGCATGTCACTATCAAATTGTTCACTATTCTTAATTGCACCAAAATTCTCTCATCTTCTACAAAACTCTCCCATGTTGCAATTATTTCGTTAGGTTGAATTTTTAAATTGGCAACTTTTTTTATCTTAAAAATCTTAGGTTAACATCGTATTGTTGTTAATTTATTTATGACGGGCTGATCCTTTACAACAAAATAGTGAAGTCTTTTTAATAATTCAGTTAACTTTTACATTTGAAGATCATGAAATGCAATGTTTGTCAATCCTCATGTCTTAAATCTCCATCTAGATCTCGAGCAAACAAGCCACTGCGAATGTTTATTTTTCTTCTCCTCACGTTAAATATTCCAATGATGTTTTTGGAGAATGGTTATAATATTATGTCATGACTGAAGTTCAAATAAGATTTGCAATTACATATATAATTTAAAAAAAACGATCAAACTGAACTGATTTCAAAAAATATTTATTCCTTCCAGATTGATACGATACAAATGAAAATATTGAAAATACATCTGAAATGGAATAAAGAATTGTATTAAAAACTTAGGTAGTGTTTGGTTTAGCATTTTAAGTTTTGGGTATTCGTCCATACAACAATGTGCACAGTGCATGTATAGTACGAAAAACAATAATTTTCGAAAACAAAGTTAACACCCAAAATAAAAAACAACTTTTATGTATTTTTCATATTTTTAGAAATAAGAGAAACACGAAGAGCAAATCTTCCTTTCATGATTGTTATATCCCTTCGCGGTCCCCTCCATCTTTCTTTCATTCTATCAATCATTCTTTCACATCAAATCTTCCTTTCATGATTGTTATATCCCTTCGTGGTCCCCTCCATCTTTCATTCATTCTATCAATCATTCTTTCACATCAAATCTTCCTTTCATGATTGTTATATCCCTTCGCGGTCCCCTCCATCTTTCATTCATTCTATCAATCATTCTTTCTACATACTATTTCAAATATTTATGTCTTGTTTCAAGTTCAACGTATTTGTTTTGTTTTTAATACAACATTTTGATGCCAGAATGTATATGTTCAGTAACATCCTTCTTACTACAATCTATTAATGAGTGAATTAATAATAAGTATGGGAAAAAATAGTTAACAAATAGATATACTTTCACCATGTGATCGATTTCCATTGCCAACCTGGGAGAGAGATTCATTGCAACATAATACTCAAACAATTAAACTATTTCGAATGCTAGGGTGAAAGCTTGATCGTAAGGGAGAGGATAAAGAGATGGGTTCGGTAGTTCTGTCTATCCTATTTAGCGAATATTGGACAAACTTCAAGGAGGAGCTAGTTTTTCTCCATTCAAGAAAAAATAATAACTTTTTAAACGAATTTTCAAAGTAGGCTGATTTTCGAAACAATTTCACGATGAAGCAATTTTTGAAACTTATTACCAAACAACATTAGTTTCAAATCAGTTAGCAACACAATTAGAAAATGTGTAGCTGACTTTGTTTAGAGACAACTATGCGTTATGTCCAAATTTTATAAATAAATAAACAATTACATATCTTCAGCAAGTAACAAATTACCATTACGAGCTTCAATAAGTCTGATGTCTCAAGGAGGGAGACGGGAAGTGGTCTATAGGAAATAAAAAGTATTAAATTTGGCTTTCGGATTCTCATGGCCGCATGTATGTCTACAACTTACGTATCAATAATATTTCCTTGCATGCATGCATGCATAACTGCACGAATTTGAACATGCTCACATGTTTTCCTAACCATGCGTATAGTATGTGTACATGTATGGGTATATGTGGTTTAGCTAATCTACAAGTCATGTTTGTTGCCAATTTGGTTTTCAAACCAAGGCAAGGTAGGCTCATGCGCTTTTACGTTAGCTTAGTTCTTTTGAAGAGCGAAACTTTGGTGTGGTAGGATAGTGACCAATTGATAATTGACTTTTTGGTTGCGTGTTCGTTGACACGCCTTTTTAGCAAGGCCGTCAAAGTTCATAGGCAAAGCACTTAAGATTCGATCTAGTCTACTATGTCAAAGGAAGCGATTCGTACTTCACTTTGTCACCGGATCAGCACTCCTAGTCTCAGCCCCTCACCAGCTCGGCCTCCCTTAATTCAGCCTTTAAAAAGATGGAAACAGTAGAGGTTGGAGACAGGTTCAGATCGGCATACCGACCTGAGCCATGTCGAACCCGGTCATGCTGACCCGATACTACGTGCTCACAACGCCTATTCTATCGGCCATATCCAAGGTTGAAAATATGGTATTTCCCCTACTATTTCAGATCGGGGTACACGTGTGTAACACCCCGAATTTTCTATTAACACTAAAGTTGCTAAAATATTAATAAGTGTGTAAGAGAGGGGATGTATCTAATATGAATATAAAAGTGTGTAAGAGAGGGGATGTATCTAATATGAATATAAAAATATTAATAAGTGTGTAAGAGAGGGGATGTATCTAATATGAATATAAAAATATTAATAAGTGTGTAAGAGAGGGGATGTATCTAATATGTATATAAAAACAATAATAAGTGTGTAAAAGGGGGGATGTATCTAATGTGTACATTGTAGAATATATATATATATATATATATATATATGGGCAGTTAATGCAAACATGAATAGAAGTTTATTAATTTGCTAAGTGTTTGCTGAGTCACTTCTAACTCATTGCTGAGTCAACAAGATAAACCCCATCTTGTCTGAACGGCTGCGGTTATTTCTAGGTTAAATCTAATGGCCTAAATGCATTCTAAAATCTATAAATAAGTGGGTAGACCCTAAACCTAAATCACTTGTAAAATTAGAGAAGCTACCGTCATGCTGCTGCCATGGAGTTCAGCGTAGCCGTCACAAACTAAGAAGAGGAAGCCTAATCTACTACAACTAAATTCTACTCAACAAAACAAATCAAACCAAAGAACTCTCTCTCTAATTCTCTTCTTTTGTTGGTGAGTATGATGATTCTCACAAGACTATTACAAACTAATTTGACTCAGTTATGAATGGATCACAAGAAAGTGATGTGATTTGTAATTGTAAATTCTATATATTGTGGATCTCTTATTATGTTATTATGTTGTCGTATGATGTAAATTATATATGCTATGTCATTCTATGTTGTAAATTCTCTTATGCTATGTCGTGCTATGTTGAGAATCATGTCAAGCTATGTTATACTATCATACTATGCCATGTTATAACTCATGCTATATTATGTTGAAAAATCATGATGTTGTTGGATCATGCTTAAAGTTATGTTTTTTTTTTCTTAATTTAAATGGATCTTGTTTATGGGAATTTGCCTATTAGGTTAGGTGTACCCATAAACTTGAAACTATAATTAAATAAAACTTGATTATGGGAATTTGCCTATTGAGTTAGGTGTACCCATATAAAACCATGTTGTTAAAAAAAAATTAGATGATGTTGATTCACACATGTTCATATGTAAGTTTATGAAAATTGATTGAGATCATATTAGGTGAATTTTGAACAAGTTGACACCTTTAGATCCATGACATGTATAATCTATGCAAGTTGGACATATGCAAGTTTCACCCCTTATTATGATTCATTTGGTCACATATACATGTTGTTATTATGATAATCTCTTTTATGCTATGAGTTAGGCTATTCGAGTCTAACATATATTTTGCGAATAAACGTTCAAACGTGGGGTAGGGGTAATATTAGGAATTAATAAATTGGGTGCAATTTTGTAAGATGTTGCATACCATGAATGAATGTCCATAATTGAGTCAATTATGGACATTGTTAAAAATTGGAAGTAATTAATAATTCAAGTAGGGAATTATTAAAATTGGGGGAAAGTGGATTATTATTAATAATCAATGCTTAGGACACGAGGTTGGACCCGTTTGTGATGTAAACCTGCCCGGATCCGCCCGGCAAATCCAGTAGTCACAAATGTCGGCCCAATGTGAGAGGTCCTAGGCCCAAACTAAAGCATAACAGTTGTAAAGACACGAGGTTAGACTCTTTTATGGTGTAAGACTGCCCGGACCCGCCCGGCAAATCCAGCTGCCATAAATGCCAGTCTAATGTGAGAGGTCTTTATGAGGTTATGGCCTTAATGAACTAAGAAATACTTAACCAGATAATCATGTAAGGTGGGACATGGGGGTTAAGTAGGTGCCTTGGGTGGCATGAGGAATCTGGTGGTTGCCTTTAGAGGCATTTGAAATACGATTAGACTTAACCAAACACACATGTAAATGAACATGACTAAGTGGGTTAAGTGGGATGGACTAATGGGGACAAGCTTAGGTGGAATGCTTGTGGTAAATAGTGGGGGCCCATTTCAACCAGTATCCCAAAACGTATCTTTGTGGGCTCGACCCAAGTCGAGGACGGGACACGCATACTGGGTTTGACTATAAGAGGCCAAAACAGGGAGCGGTGGCAACGCAAGTCCAACGAGTTTCATATGCGTGTGTGGACCCGGGCTAGTAGGTAAGACGTTGTTGCATCGTGTAGGTATAAGCCGTGCATGTCCGTTGTATCAGGTTGCCACTTTAGGGGAGTGATACACCCCACTATGGGGCCAGCACGGGTATCTACGAGTTAGGGAGCCGATCGAATAATGGGAAGTAGGGTACACCTAGTGGAGATAGGGGCAGGCGGCACCTATGTAGTCAGCTAGGGGTACGTAAAGCCATTGGGAAAGTTTCTAAGTGAAGCTAAGTGGGATGAATCTTTAGGGTGACTGGTGTGGTGCAGTATAGTGTTTATCCTTTAGTATTTAGAAGCGCCTATAACGTTGCCTTTAGCGATTGTCTATGTCCTTAATCTGCTCTTCATAGACATTTTCTTGTTTTCCAGCTTATGCCTTAGTCTAGTTATTTTGGTAATAGTATTGTAGAATTATCATATTCACCAGACTTTATGTCTGACCCCCTCTTTTCCATCCTTTTTCTCCCTTCAGGTCCGCAGGTTGGGCCAAGTTCTAGTGGAGTCTAGTTGGATCGCTTATCTTCTGGAAAGCTTGGACTGCTGAAGTAAAGTCCAGCTTGTTATCTTTCTTTTTAATGGCTATTCATGTAATGGGATTATGTACTTTTTTTATCAAGATAGATATTGTACTTGACATTGAATATGGTGTTATGATGTAATCAAACATGTTTTGACTTCTGCTACAATGAAATAAAGTTTTTGAATTTCCAAGTACTATTTTATATCTGTCTTGTTGTAATTTTACTGTTCTATATTCACTTAAAACCTCCATGGAAGTTAATGCATTCCCTTTGTGAGTGACATTAATGGACGTGGGGTGTTACACGTGGTATCAGAGCATAAGGTTACCAGAACAGATAAAAAAAAAAATTTAGAATTTTTTTTTTCTAAAGTATTTTTGGAAGAAGTGCTTTCAAAAAAAAAAAAACATGTTATTTAAAGAGAGTTTTTATAAAAAACATAATCCCAAATAGCCACATCCTTATCTTTATCTTTCGAATTCTCCATTTTGAATCTTTCCTTTTTCGTTTCAGCATGGCTGAAGATCTTAATCTCCCAGAAGGTGTGACGATTCCTGGGTCGTTTAGGAGATACTTGGAGGCTAGGGCCACCACTGCAGGCCCAGCGGATACTCCTCCACCCCTAGTTGCACCCATTTCTCCTCCTCCTCCTCCTCCTCGTGTTGACACTTTTGCAAAGACGTGCAAGGAATTCAAGGCTATGGGAGGAAAAACTTTTCAAGGGACTGAGACGTTTGTGTTGGCCAGAGATTGGCTTAAGGAGACTGAGGAATTGTTGGATATCTTTGAAGTGGAAGATGGGAGGAAAGTCCGTTTAGCTGCTTGGTTAATGAAGGGAGAGGCCTCGTTTTGGTGGGAGGTCACTAACGGGGAACGTCCAGTTGATTCATGGGCGGATTTCAGACGAAGGTTTGAGGCAATGTTTCTTTCAAGGGCAGAGGAGAACTTAAATATGGAAAAATTCCTGGCACTAAAGCAAGGGAGCTCATCAGTAAAGGAATATGTCAATAAATTTAATCAGTTAGCAAGGTTTGGCTTGGAGTTGGTGAACACGCCAGAGAAGAAAGCTTTGAGGTTCGTTAGAGGCTTGAATGAACCGTTGCAAGGGTTGGCTATGACCCACATCCCTATGGGAGCCACCTTTGAAAAGCTAGTAGAAATGGCACTTATGCATGAGGATAAGGCAGTTGAAAAGAAAGGGGATCAGAAGAAACCCCAACAGCAAAATAAGAAGGGTGGTAAAAACAATAATGGCAAAGGGAAGAAGAAATGCTTCAATTGTGGGACGCCTGGCCATCTCAGCAAAGATTGTAGAAAGAAAAAGAAGACTGATTGTTTTCATTGTGGAGATGCGGGACATTTAGTGAAGGACTGTCCAAAGAAGGGGCAGAGGGCAGGGTCTACCTCGGGAGGACAGGTGCAGGCTCTTATGGCACCAGGGCAGGCAAGGGGGCAAGTTCAGGCTATTGCGGCCCCACCGCTGCAAGAAAGAGGTAGAACAATTTCTGTTGAAAGCTTAGTTTTTCTGTTTGATCATCCTGTCCGTACCTTATTCGATTCTGGCGCATCTCATTCGTTTATCTCTGCATCATTAGTTGAATCACTGCACTTGAACACCAGTTTAGTAGAGGATCCCTTGGTCGTTTCAAATCCAATTGGGGGTTCGGCTCATTTGACCATGATATGTTTGGATTCGAAAATCTCTATACTTAGCATTGAATTTAGATGTGATGCTTATGTATTGGGCTTCACGGGCTATGGGCTAATTTTAGGAATGGATTGGTTGTCTAGAAATAGGGCCATTCTTGATTGTGAAAGGAGAGTAGTTAGGCTTGTGACTCGCCTTGGTAATGCTCTCGACATCTTTTGTAATCCCATAAATTCCGTTATGCTAAGTTATCTTGAATCGCTTGACGCGTCTGTAGAGAACCTGCGATCGATAGAAGTGGTCCGGGAATATCCGGATGTGTTTGAGGAGGTGAAGGGCTTACCTCCAAAGCGGGAGATAGACTTTCGAATTTATCTTGTGGATAATGCTAAACCCGTATCTTTGCCAGTGCGCCACATGGCTCCTCGTGAAAGGAGGGAACTCAATAAGCAAGTAAAGGAGTTGCTTGAGAAGGGGTTCATAAGACGTAGTATATCGGAGTGGGGTGTTCCAGTAGTATTTGCCACAAAGGCGGATGGGTCCCTTAGACTTTGTGTGGACTATAGAGAACTTAATAAGCTCACCAAGAAGAACAGACACCCACTGCCGAGGATTGACGATCTCTTTGATCAGTTAGTTGGGGCCTTAGTATTTTCGCAGTTGGACTTAGCCACTGGTTTCCATCTGTTGAGAGTGGCTGAGGATAGCATAGATAAGACTGCCTTTAGGACTCCGGACGGTTTCTATGAATGGCTAGTGATGCCCTTTGGTTTGACAAACGCCCCAGCATACTTTGTTGATTTGATGAGTAGGGTGTTTAGGGAGTACCTTAATAAATTCGTGGTAGTCTTTGTAGATGACATCTTGATCTTTTCTAAGGACGAAGAAGAGCATGCCCTACATCTTAGGGAAGTGTTGGAGACCCTTCGAGCTCATAATCTTAAAGCTAAATTTTCTAAGTGTCACTTCTGGAGGAAGGAAGTGCGATTCTTAGGACACGTGGTTTCCAAAGAAGGGATAGCTGTGGATCCCGCGAAGGTAGTGTCCATCCAAGATTGGAAGGTTCCTAAAAATGCTACCGAGGTAAGGAGTTTCTTGGGGTTGGCTGGTTACTATAGGAAGTTTATCAAAGACTTCGCAAAGATATCAGCTCCATTAACACGTTTGACGAAGAAGAACTTAGTTTTCACGTGGGACGTAGATTGTGATGATGCGTTCCAACGATTAAAGAGAGCTTTGACTTCAGCCCCAGTTTTAGTACTGCCAGACGGGAGTAAGCCGTTTACTGTTTATACCGATGCTTGCGGGATAGGACTAGGCACAGTCTTAATGCAAGAGGGAAGGGTAATAGCCTGTGGTGGAAGGTAGTTGAGGGTGCATGAGAAAAATTATCCCGTGCATGACCTAGAGTTAGCCGCAATTGTTTTCGCGCTTAAGTCTTGGCGCCATTATCTTCTTGGCGAAAGATTCGAATTGTTCACTGACCACAAATCTTTAAAATACTTATTCTCTCAGAAGGACTTGAATTTAAGGCAGCAAAGGTGGATGGAATTTTTAGCATCCTACGACTTTGAAATAACATATACCCCTGGCAAGGGTAACGTAGTTGCAGACGCCTTAAGTAGGAAAAGGCTGTCCTTGAGTCCATTGTTTGTTGAGCGGCGAAGTTTAGAATTCATCTCTATGTTTGACTTTAGACCCTCCGTTGACCTAGTACCCGGTCTGTTAGCATCCTTGGAGTTTAGACCTACACTTTTAGGACGGATTGGTGAGGCGCAGCGAGACGACCCACAGTTGGTTGAGTTAGTAGAAAAGCTCAAAGGAGGGGAGTCGTCAAGCCATCTTCGTAGGTATACCCTAGACGATAAGGGTTGGTTACGTAGAGATAATAGACTTTGTATACCACAAGATAAAGACTTGAGGAAGGCCATTCTTGATGATGCACATCGTTCGAAGATGACCATTCATCCCGGCGGGGACAAGATGTACAAAGACATGAAGCGAGTTTTCTTTTGGGCTGGTATGAAAAAGGATGTGGCCGAGTATGTCGCTAGATGATTGGTGTGCCAATAAGTAAAAGCGGAGCAAAAGAAGCCCGGTGGGTTGCTTCACCCATTGGAGGTTCCACTATGGAAGTGGGAAAGCGTCTCGATGGATTTTGTGGATGGATTACCAAGATCGAGGAAGGGTAATACGGGGATTTGGGTTATAGTAGACAGACTTACTAAGAGCGCCCATTTCATTCCCGTGAAGAGTAAGAGGACTGCTCCATGGTTAGCTTCTGTATACATTAGGGAGATAGTTCGTTTGCACGGTGTTCCTTCTAGTATAGTAAGCGACCGCGATCCTATCTTCACTAGCGAATTTTGGAAGAGTTTGCAAGAGGCGGTAGGGACTCAGCTATGTTTGAGCACAGCATATCATCCTCAGACGGACGGCCAGACCGAAAGGGTGAACCGTATTCTAGAGGATCTTTTGAGGCTTTGTATCCTAGACTTCGGGGGTACATGGGAAGAGCACCTTCCGTTGGTAGAATTTGCATATAATAACAGCTTTCAGTCTAGCATTGGCATGGCACCTTTTGAAGCCCTTTATGGAAGGCCTTGTCGATCACCTACATGTTGGTGGGAATCTACGGATAAGATCTTGCTAGGGCCCGATATTATTAGAGAGACTTCGGAAAAGATTGAATTGATTCGAAGGAGGATGAAGGCAGCGCAAGATAGGCAGAAATCTTATGCAGACAAGAGGAGGTTAGATCTCGAGTTTGATGTTGGGGACATGGTCTTTATCAAAGTGTCTCCATTACGGAATGTTGTTCGCTTTGGGTCCGTTGGGAAACTAGCACCAAGATTCGTAGGACCGTTTCCTATAAAGGAGAGGATTGGACAGATGGCATATAGAGTGGAGTTGCCTGAGAAACTTAGTGGAGTACACGACGTATTCCATGTATCACATTTGAGGAAGTGTTTGCACAAGACCGCGGAGGTGGTAGAGCCGAGCTTGCTTAAAGAGGTGGAAATAGAGCGTGATGCAACAATTAGACGAGCTCCTACATGCATTCTTGGGTCGGAGATCAAAAAGTTGAGGAATCGAGAGGTCAGACTGGTTAAAGTGCAATGGGGAGATGATGAGAGCAACGCAACTTGGGAGACAGAAGAGAAGATGCGTTCGTTGTACCCTTTTCTTTTTGAGGGTATGTCTTTTAATTTCTCCTTTATCGCTTAGCTTATCTTATCTTATCTTTAGTATGTCCTCTCATTAGTATCTTTGACCTTTAGTTAGGATAATCCTATGGTTGAAACATGTGTTTGAGACATGTTATGTATGATGGATGCAAAATGGATGCAAGTGTTTGCTAGTGGTTGCTCGTGGATGCATATATACACACACTTTAGGCACTAGATCGGCTCAGTCACTTCATATTGCATATTGCATATATATGGATGTATTTAGTATAATGGATGTATAATGGTTGTACCATCATACGGATGCTGCATTCGGTTGAATGGGTGTGCACGCATATAGAAGTAGTATGTAAGCAATTAGGATCTTTTGCATACATAATGGATTCATGACACTTACATAATTTGCATTAAGGAGGTCAACTGAATCAGTAGACCGCCTGATTTCGCATTAGGTAAGGACATGTACACACACTTTGCATATGATCATAAAGCATTAGAAGTCTTTTAAGGACAATGGATGCCTATGTATGATGGATGAGTAGATGGACGTTTGGATGGTAGGATATACATTCTTCCAGACTTGAAGATTTCGGGGACGAAATCCGAAAAGGAGGGGAGAATGTAACACCCCGAATTTTCTATTAACACTAAAGTTGCTAAAATATTAATAAGTGTGTAAGAGAGGGGATGTATCTAATATGAATATAAAAGTGTGTAAGACAGGGGATGTATCTAATATGAATATAAAAATATTAATAAGTGTGTAAGAGAGGGGATGTATCTAATATGTATATAAAAACAATAATAAGTGTGTAAAAGGGGGGATGTATCTAATGTGTACATTGTAGAATATATATATATATATATATATATGGGCAGTTAATGCAAACATGAATAGAAGTTTATTAATTTGCTGAGTGTTTGCTGAGTCACTTCTGACTCATTGCTGAGTCAACAAGATAAACCCCATCTTGTCTGAACGGCTGCGGTTATTTCTAGGTTAAATCTAATGGCCTAAATGCATTCTAAAATCTATAAATAAGTGGGTAGACCCTAAACCTAAATCACTTGTAAAATTAGAGAAGCTACCGTCATGCTGCTGCCATGGAGTTCAGCGTAGCCGTCACAAACTAAGAAGAGGAAGCCTAATCTACTACAACTAAATTCTACTCAACAAAACAAATCAAACCAAAGAACTCTCTCTCTCTAATTCTCTTCTTTTGTTGGTGAGTATGATGATTCTCACAAGACTATTACAAACTAATTTGACTCAGTTATGAATGGATCACAAGAAAGTGATGTGATTTGTAATTGTAAATTCTATATATTGTGGATCTCTTATTATGTTATTATGTTGTCGTATGATGTAAATTATATATGCTATGTCATGCTATGTTGTAAATTCTCTTATGCTATGTCGTGCTATGTTGAGAATCATGTCAAGCTATGTTATACTATCATACTATGCCATGTTATAACTCATGCTATATTATGTTGAAAAATCATGATGTTGTTGGATCATGCTTAAAGTTATGTTTTTTTTTCTTAATTTAAATGGATCTTGTTTATGGGAATTTGCCTATTAGGTTAGGTGTACCCATAAACTTGAAACTATAATTAAATAAAACTTGATTATGGGAATTTGCCTATTGAGTTAGGTGTACCCATATAAAACCATGTTGTTAAAAAAAATTAGATGATGTTGATTCACACATGAGTTTATGAAAATTGATTGAGATTATATTAGGTGAATTTTGAACAAGTTGACACCTTTAGATCCATGACATGTATAATCTATGCAAGTTGGACATATGCAAGTTTCACCCCTTATTATGATTCATTTGGTCACATATACATGTTGTTATTATGATAATCTCTTTTATGCTATGAGTTAGGCTATTCGACTCTAACATATATTTTGCGAATAAACGTTCAAACGTGGGGTAGGGGTAATATTAGGAATTAATAAATTGGGTGCAATTTTGTAAGATGTTGCATACCATGAATGAATGTCCATAATTGAGTCAATTATGGACATTGTTAAAAATTGGAAGTAATTAATAATTCAAGTAGGAAATTATTAAAATTGGGGGAAAGTGGATTATTATTAATAATCAATGCTTAGGACACGAGGTTGGACCCGTTTGTGATGTAAACCTGCCCGGACCCGCCCGGCAAATCCAGTAGTCACAAATGTCGGCCCAATGTGAGAGGTCCTAGGCCCAAACTAAAGCATAACAGTTGTAAAGACACGAGGTTAGACTCTTTTATGGTGTAAGACTGCCCGGACCCGCCCGGCAAATCCAGCTGCCATAAATGCCAGTCTAATGTGAGAGGTCTTTATGAGGTTATGGCCTTAATGAACTAAGAAATACTTAACCAGATAATCATGTAAGGTGGGACATGGGGGTTAAGTAGGTGCCTTGGGTGGCATGAGGAATCTGGTGGTTGCCTTTAGAGGCATTTGAAATACGATTAGACTTAACCAAACACACATGTAAATGAACATGACTAAGTGGGTTAAGTGGGATGGACTAATGGGGACAAGCTTAGGTGGAATGCTTGTGGTAAATAGTGGGGGCCCATTTCAACCAGTATCCCAAAACGTATCTTTGTGGGCTCGACCCAAGTCGAGGACGGGACACGCATACTGGGTTTGACTATAAGAGGCCAAAACAGGGAGCGGTGGCAACGCAAGTCCAACGGGTTTCATATGCGTGTGTGGACCCGGGCTGGTAGGTAAGACGTTGTTGCATCGTGTAGGTATAAGCCGTGCATGTCCGTTGTATCAGGTTGCCACTTTAGGGGAGTGATACACCCCACTGTGGGGCCAGCACGGGTATCTACGAGTTAGGGAGCCGATCGAATAATGGGAAGTAGGGTACACCTAGTGGAGATAGGGGCAGGCGGCACCTATGTAGTCAGCTAGGGGTACGTAAAGCCATTGGGAAAGTTTCTAAGTGAAGCTAAGTGGGATGAATCTTTAGGGTGACTGGTGTGGTGCAGTATAGTGTTTATCCTTTAGTATTTAGGAGTGCCTATAACGTTGCCTTTAGCGATTGTCTATGTCCTTAATCTGCTCTTCATAGACATTTTCTTGTTTTCCAGCTTATGCCTTAGTCCAGTTATTTTGATAATAGTATTGTAGAATTATCATATTCACCAGACTTTATGTCTGACCCCCTCTTTTCCATCCTTTTTCTCCCTTCAGGTCCGCAGGTTGGGCCAAGTTCTAGTGGAGTCTAGTTGGATCGCTTATCTTCTGGAAAGCTTGGACTGCTGAAGTAAAGTCCAGCTTGTTATCTTTCTTTTTAATGGCTATTCATGTAATGGGATTATGTACTTGTTTTATCAAGATAGATATTGTACTTGACATTGAATATGGTGTTATGATGTAATCAAACATGTTTTGACTTCTGCTACAATGAAATAAAGTTTTTGAATTTCCAAGTACTATTTTATATCTGTCTTGTTGTAATTTTACTGTTCTATATTCACTTAAAACCTCCATGGAAGTTAATGCATTCCCTTTGTGAGTGACATTAATGGACGTGGGGTGTTACAACGTGTCATACATCCAACCGAAGAAGACCTCTCCCATGGATTGAAAACTGGTTCCACTACATCCCTACCGAGTCGGGATGGGGCCACGTGGCATACCGAACCGGATCTGAGCTCACCTATAAATAACCCTCCAAAGCTCTAGAAAAAGGACTTTTGGTCATTATTCTCTTCCATACTCCGTGCTACTAACTTGTACTTGAGCGTTTATGAAAAAAATCCATTATTGTATTTGTTTTATTCAAGTTATACAAGAGAATATAAAGTGGGTGTAGGCTCGTTAACGCCGAACCACTATAAATTTGCATATGATTGCATCCTCTAGTTTTCGTTTACATTCCTTTGTTTTTGTTCTCTTAATATTCTACATTTGGGGTGTTGTGTCACTTTTTGACGTCATGATGCTTTCACTCAAAAAGAATTCTCATCACTTAGGGATTTTTTCCCACCTTTTGGATCACTAAGTCCAGAGGAAGAACGCTACTTAAGTTACAATTGTTTCTAAGACTTCTACCCGCGCTAGTGGAAAATAACCTCGACAACCGGACCCTACCTTGCCATCAGACGTCGCTCTCGTTCCATCCCCCAACTCGGCACCATCCAACTCGGCACCTTCGGGGTCGACACCGACCCGAGCCAAAATTCAGCCAGCGCTTCTTTCTCCTTCACATCCCTCTCTGTCCGACCGTGCCCCCTCCTCAGCATTTTCGACTCGTAACGATCTTATGGAGCTGATGAACCACCTCATGGAAATGACAGCAAAGTTGAATGCCCAATCACGCAACAACGCCACGATGAGACGAGAAATGGAACAAATGGCTAGGTAATAAGAGGAATTAGGGAGGCATATGATGTCATCCCCACCAAATCGCCAAGCAGTAGAGGGATCATCTTCGTTTGGAGGAAGTGAGCAGCAATCACAACAGAGGAGACCATTGGAGAGGCCGGAGAATGTTCGACCGCTTCGGTTCACTCCCTTCTCGAGAGGAAGCAACGGTTCGACTCGGCCGTATTGATCGGCTTAGCCGAACCCGACACTAGGTCAACCTAAACCCATACCTCTCCTAGAAACCCTAATACTTCCACTCGTTCACTTATGCTTCACACCGTTTATAAACGACATTCTGCAAGCGGAGTTCAAACGAAGATTCAACATGCTGTAGATAAGCTATTATTTAGGCATGACAGATCCCCAGCATCATCTGATGAGATATTCATGGCACATGGAGGCAACGGCTGCTCCTGAGGCGGTTAAGTGCAAGGCTTTCCCGATATATCTAGATGGGGTGACACTCATGTGGTTCACACAACTTCCTCTTAGATCAGTCCCGAACTTCAAAGACTTGAGTGAGAAGTTCTTAAATCAGTTTCATCTTCATGACACTAAGTAGAAAATGTCATGGCTCTTTTTGCAATCAAGCAACCTCCAAGAGAGTCTTAGAGGGACTTGTTGGATCTAGATTAACCCTAGAGGGAGTGGGGGTGTGAATAGGGTTTGTCACAGTTTTTCGATGAATTAAAGCTCCGACGGGATATATATAATAATAAACAGATCACAAAATATAATAGAAACAGAAATGCAGAAAGTAAATGACACAAGATATACCCAGCTTCGGCAAAATCCTGCCTACTACTACATTCCTAAGGTTTCTACTAGGTGATAGAACAGATCCCGCTTACAAGACTATGTAAACTCGCACTCCCTGCTCCTGTACTAACCCTACGCTCAAAACCCTAGACTGACCAATATCCCCTTGACCAGATTTTCCCGAATTACACACCCGTAACACGTAACCCTAGATTTTACAAATTCTAGTAAACTTCTATAATTTTACAGACTCTAGAACTGTTTTTTTGATTTTACAACACAAATTAAAAACAAAACAATTAAAAAAATAAACAATAGAAAACCCCCTTTTAAAATCCATAAGCCCCTTTAAAACATGACCGACCCATTTGTTATGTGTCCACCCTCATTTGCTTTTATCTGATCACTTTCCTCTTTACTTTGAAATGGCGGTTGAGAATGGGAAAATGAAATTAGGGTTTCTCTTTGAATCTCCAAATCGTGGTTGCTGAAAGATCGAATTTGTTTCTCTGATGCTTAAGACTTTGTGGCTTTCGGATGCTGATCGGCTTGAGCTCTCTCTCAATCGAAACCCCCAAGAGCTGTGAGTTATTCGAATTTCTCTTGAATTCTTTTAATTTGATTGTATGGGATTTTTTCGACGATGCATATGCGGATGATGATAGGGTGTTAATATAGGGTAGAATCGAAACCCTAGTCTCTGATTTCATGTGTACTAGCTTGGCTGATTTATTGCGGTTTTCCCATTTTGATTTTCTTGAATGAATTTCGGCTTTCTTGGCATTGAAATGGCTTGCGTGTATTTCCCTTTTTGTTTCCCCTGATTTTTGTGTATATTCCACTTTTGATATTCTCGGCTATAAAGTATTGCGTGACTGTGTGATGAACCAAGACATGATCTAGTACTTCGATTCATTTGGTCCTTGCATGATTTCTGCTCTGTCTTAAGAAAGAAACTTTGGAAAATAATTATTCAAAGAATTGTCTCGATTCTAAAAAATAAAAGACTTGATTTTGTGGTCCAAAGCAGGAAAGATTTTATTCTCAGTATTCTAAAAAAATTCTCTAGTTGGAAATGTTGAATTATTTTCCCCTTTTGGAATTAAACAGCCTCGGTTGGAAAGAAAAACATGATTCTCCAAAATAATACCACTAAAATGAATTTCTGGGAAAAACATAGATTCTTCACAAAAATCTGGAAACATAAATTGCCATTTTTACATTAATCTGGAAATTGAATTGTTGAACGATTTCTTGTCAAAAATGAGTTCAACGTTAATAAGCATCTAAATTACTTCCTTGTGAGATTTAATCATGAATGAAACTTCCCATTCATGCAATCCTGTTTTGCCCATGCTGCTTGTATACACGTTGTAACACCCCGTAAATCAGTTAATACTAATATTCACAAATGAAAGAATAATTAATTTCAAATTTAAGAATATTGGGAAACGGGCTGCGCCATTGCGTTCGTCTCAGAAAAATACGCGAAATAGAGTCCGAAATTTTGTAAATCGGAGTTCGTATGTCCGAGATAGGGCCTCGAGAAGTTTCACGAAAATTCAAATTTCGAAACAGATTTCAAAAACGTAGAAATGGAGGCAGGCGGGAAAACTCCCGCCAGACCCAGGGGGTCGACCTGGGGGTCGATTGGGGAGTCGACCTCCCCCCCCCCCAGGTCGACTGGGGAGTCGACCCTAGGGTCGACCTGGGAGTCGACCTCCCTGGTCGAGCCCAGGTGACCTGGGTGCATCTGGTTGGGTTTTCGGGCTATGTTTTGAGGGCTGGTCGAAATCTAATGGCTCTAATCTATTTTAGGGTTAATCTAATGGCTTAAATGCATCCTACATCTATAAATAAGTGGCTAGACCCTAACCCTAAATCACTTGTAAAATTGGGGAGCTACTGTCATGATGTTGCCATGGAGTTCAGCGTAGCCGTCACAAACTAAAGAAGGAGGAAGCCTAATCTACTACAACTAAATCTACTCAACAAAACAAATCAAACCAAAGAAATCTCTCTCTAATTCTCTTCTTAATTGTGAGTATGATGATTCTCACAAGACTATTACAAACTAATTTGACTAAGTTATGAATGGATCACAAGAAAGTGATGTGATTTGTAATTGTAAATTCTATATATTGTGGATCTCTTATTATGTTATTATGTTGTCGTATGATGTAAATTATATATGCTATGTCATGCTATGTTGTAAATTCTCTTATGCTATGTCGTGCTATGTTGAGAATCATGTCATGCTATGTTATACTATCATACTATGCCATGTTATAAATCATGTTATGTTATGTTGTAAACCTTATATATGTTGTAGATCTCATATTGTCATACATGTTGGAATCCATATGCTATATGATTATGATATCATGTTAAGTTGTGTTGAATCATACAAGTTGTAAAATCATGATGTTGTTGGATCATGCCTAAAGTTATGTTTTTTTTAATTTAAATGGATCTTGTTTATGGGAATTTGCCTATTAGGTTAGGTGTACCCATATACATGAATCTACAACTTTTATGGATCTTGTTTATGGGAATTTTCCTATTGAGTTAGGTGTACCCATAAACTTGAATCTATAATTAAATAAAACTTGATTATGGGAATTTGCCTATTGAGTTAGGTGTACCCATATAAAACCATGTTGTTAAAATTAGATGATGTTGATTCACACATGTTCATATGCAAGTTTATGAAAATTGATTGAGATCATATTAGGTGAATTTTGAACAAGTTGACACCTTTAGATCCATGACATGTATAATCTATGCAAGTTGGACATATGCAAGTTTCACCCCTTATTATGATTCATTTGGTCACATATACATGTTGTTATTATGATACTCTCTTTTATGTTATGAGTTAGACTATTCGAGTCTAACATATATTTTGCGAATAAACGTTCAAACGTGGGGTAGGGGTGATATTAGGAATTAATAAATTGGGTGCAATTTCGTATGATTTTGCATGCCTTAAATGGATGTCCATAATTGAGTCAATTATGGACATTGCTAAATTTGGAATTAATTAATAATTCAAGTAGGGAATTATTAAAATTGGGGAAAGTGGATTATTAATAATAATCAATGCTTAGGACACGAGGTTGGACCCGTTTGTGACGTAAACCTGCCCGGACCCGCCCGACAAATCCAGTAGTCACAAATGTCGGCCCAATGTGAGAGGTCCTAGGCCCAAACTAGAGCATAACAGTTGTAAAGACACGAGGTTAGACTCTTTTATGGTGTAAGACTGCCCGGACCCGCCCGGCAAATCAAGCTGCCATAAATGCCAGTCTAATGTGAGAGGTCTTTATGAGGTTATGGCCTTAATGAATTAAGAAATACTTAACCAGATAATCATGTAAGGTGGGACATGGCGGTTAAGTAGGTGCCTTGGGTGGCATGAGGAATCTAGTGGTTGCCTTTAGAGGCATTTGAAATACGATTAGACTTAACCAAACACACATGTAAATGAACATGACTAAGTGGGTTAAGTGGATGAACTATTGGGACAAGCTTAGGTGGAATGCTTGTGGGAAATAATGGGGGCCCATTACAACCAGTATCCCAAAACGTATCTTTGTGGGCTCGACCCAAGTCGAGGACGGGACACGCATACTGGGTTTGACTATAAGAGGCCAAAACAGGGAGCGGTGGCAACGCAAGTCCAACGGGTTTCATATGCGTGTGTGGACCCGGGCTGGTAGGTAAGACGTTGTTGCATCGTGTAGGTATAAGCCGTGCATCTCCGTTATATCGGGTTTCCACTTTAGGGGAATGATACACCCCACTGTGGGGCCAGCACGGGTATCTACGAGTAGGGGCCGATCGAAAAATGGAAAGTGGGGTACACCTAGTGGAGATAGGGGTAGGCGGCACCTATGTAGTCAGCTAGGAGTACGTAAAGTCATTAAGAAAGTTTCTAAGTGAAGCTAAGTGGGATCAATCTTTAGGGTGACTGGTGTGGTGCAGTATAATGTTTATCCTTTAGTATTTAGGAGCGCCTATAACGTTGCCTTTAGCGATTGTCTATGTCCTTAATCCGCTCTTCATAGACATTTCCTTGTCTTCCAGCTTATGCCTTAGTCCAGTTATTTTGATAGTAGTATTGTAGAATTATCATACTCACCAGACTTTATGTCTGACCCCCTCTTTTCCATCTTTCTTTTTCCTTCAGGTCCTCAGGTTGGGCCAAGCTCTAGTGGAGTCTAGTTGGATCGCTTATCTCTTGGGAAGCTTGGACTGCAGAAGTAAAGTCCAGCTTGTTATCTTTCTTTTTAATGGCTATTTATTGTAATGGGATTATGTACTTGTTTTATCAAGATAGATATTGTACTTGACTTTGATTATGGTGTTATGATGTAATCAAACATGTTTTGACTTCTGCTGCAATTGAAATAAAGTTTTTAAAAGTACTATTTTATATCTGTCTTGTTGTAATTTCTCTGTTCTATATTCACCTAAAACCTCCATAGAAGTTAATGCATTCCCTTTGTGAGTGACATTAATGGACGTGGGGTGTTACACGTGGTATCAGAGCATAAGGTTACCAGAACAGATAAAATTTTTAGAAAAATATTTTTCTAAAGTATTTTTGGAAGAAGTGCTTTCAAAAACATGTTATTTAAAGAGAGTTTTTATGGAAAACATAATCCCAAATAGCCATATCCTTATCTTTATCTTTCGAATTCTCCATTGTGAATCTTTCCTTTTCGTTTCAGCATGGCTGAAGATCTTAATCTCCCTGAAGGTGTGACGGTTCCAGGGTGGTTTAGGAGATATTTGGAGGCTAGGGCCACCACCGCAGGCCCAGCAGATGTTCCTCCACCCCCAGTTGCACCCATTCCTCCTCCTCCTCCTCCTCGTGTTGACACTTTTGCAAAGACATGCTAGGAATTTTAGGCGATGGGAGGAAAAACTTTTCAAGGGACTGAGACGTTTGTGGAGGCCAGAGATTGGCTTAAGGAGACTGAGGAATTGTTGGATATCTTTGAAGTGGAAGATGGGAGGAAGGTCCATTTAGCAGCTTGGTTAATGAAGGGAGAGGCCTCGTTTTGGTGGGAGGTCACTAACGGGGAACGTTCAGTTGATTCATGGGCGGATTTCAGACGAAGGTTTGAGGCAAAATTTCTTTCAAGGGCAGAGGAGAATTTAGAAATGGAAAAATTCCTGACATTAAAGCAAGGGAGCTTATCAGTGAAGGAATATGTCAATAAATTTAATCAGTTAGCAAGGTTTGGCTTGGAGTTGGTGAACACGCCAGAGAAGAAAGCTTTGAGGTTCGTTAGAGGCTTGAATGAACCGTTGCAAGGGTTGGCTATGACCCACATCCCTATGGGAGCCACCTTTGAAAAGCTAGTAGAAATGACACTTATGCATGAAGATAAGGCAGTTGAAAAGAAAGGGGATCAGAAGAAACCCCAACAGCAAAATAAGAAGGGTGGTAAAAACAATAACGGCAAAGGGAAGAAGAGATGCTTCAATTGTGGGACGCCTGGCCATCTCAGCAAAGATTGTAGAAAGAAAAAGAAGACTGGTTGTTTACATTGTGGAGATGCGGGACATTTGGTGAAGGACTGCCCAAAGAAGGGGTAGAGGGCAGGGTCTACCTCGGGAGGACAGGTGCAGGCTCTTATGGCACCAGGGCAGACAAGGGGGAAAGTACAGGCTATTGCGGCCCCACCGCTGCAAGAAAGAGGTAGAACAATTTCTGTTGAAAGCTTAGTTTTTCTGTTTGATCATCCTGTCCGTACCTTATTCGATTCTGGCGCATCTCATTCGTTTATCTCTGCATCATTAGTTGAATCACTGCACTTGAACACCAGTTTAGTAGAGGATCCCTTGGTTGTTTCAAATCCAATTGGGGGTTCGGCTCATTTGACCATGATATGTTTAGATTTGAAAATCTCTATACTTAGCGTTGAATTTAGATGTGATGCTTATGTATTGGGCTTCACGGGCTATGGGCTAATTTTAGGAATGGATTGGTTGTCTAGAAATGGGGCCATTCTTGATTGTGAAAGGAGAGTAGTTAGGCTTGTGACTCGCCTTGGTAATGCTCTCAACATCTTTTGTAATCCCATAGATTCCGTTATGCTGAGTTATCTTGAATCGCTTGACGCGTCTGTAGAGAATCTGCGATCGGTAGAGGTGGTCCGGGAATATCCGGATGTGTTTGAGGAGGTGAAGGGCTTACCTCCAAAGCGGGAGATAGACTTTCGAATTTATCTTGTGGATAATGCTAAACCCGTATCTTTGCCAGTGCGACACATGGCTCCTCGTGA
Organism: Allium sativum; assembly: GCA_030737875.1. Taxonomy (NCBI): domain Eukaryota; kingdom Viridiplantae; phylum Streptophyta; class Magnoliopsida; order Asparagales; family Amaryllidaceae; genus Allium; species Allium sativum. Next base: position 794,857,104 of record CM060919.1, on the reverse strand, counting down.
AAGGAGGGAACTCAATAAGCAAGTGAAGGAGTTGCTTGAGAAGGGGTTCATAAGACGTAGTATATCGGAGTGGGGTGCTCCAGTAGTTTTTGCCACAAAGGCGGATGGGTCCCTTAGACTTTGTGTGGACTATAGGGAACTAAACAAGCTTACTAAAAAGAACCGACACCCACTGCCGAGGATTGACGATCTCTTTGATCAGTTAGTTGGCGCCTCAGTATTTTCACAGTTGGACTTAGCCACTGGCTTTCATCAACTGAGAGTGGCTGAGGATAGTATAGATAAGACTGCTTTTAGGACTCCTGACGAATTTTATGAATGGCTAGTGATGCCCTTTGGTTTGACAAACGCCCCCGCATATTTTGTTGATTTGATGAGTACGGTGTTTAGGGAGTACCTTAACAAATTCGTGGTAGTCTTTGTGGATGACATCTTAGTCTTTTCTAAGAATGAAGAAGAGCATGCCCTACATCTTAGGGAAGTGTTGGAAACCCTTCGAGCGCATAACCTTAAGGCAAAATTTTCTAAGTGTCACTTCTGGAGGAAAGAAGTACGGTTCTTAGGGCACGTGGTTTCCAAGGAAGGGATAGCAGTGGATCCCGCAAAGGTGGTGGCCATCCAAGATTGGAAGGTCCCTAAAAATGTAACCGAAGTAAGAAGTTTCTTAGGGTTGGCTGGCTATTATAGGAAGTTTATCAAAGACTTCGCAAAAATATCAGCTCCATTAACACGGTTAACGAAGAAGAACCTGGTTTTTACGTGGGACGAAGATTGCGATGATGCGTTCCAACGTTTAAAGAGAGCCTTAACTTCAGCCCCAGTCTTAGTGCTGCCAGACGGGAATAAGCCGTTTACCATCTATACTGATGCTTGTGGGACGGGACTTGGCGCGGTCCTCGTGCAAGAGGGAAGAGTAATAGCCTATGGTGGAAGGCAGTTGAGGGTTCATGAAAAGAATTACCCTACGCATGACCTAGAGTTAGCCGCAATTGTTTTCGCGCTTAAGTCTTGGCGTCACTATCTCCTTGGTGAGAAATTCGAACTGTTCACTGACCACAAATCATTAAAATTATTCTCTTAGAAGGATTTGAATTTAAGGCAGCAACGGTGGATGGAATTCTTAGCATCCTACGACTTTGAAATAGCATATACCCCGGGCAAGGGTAACGTGGTAGCAGACGCCTTAAGTAGGAAAAGGTTGTCCTTGAGTCCGTTGTTTTTTGAACGACGAAGCTTAGAATTCATCTCCATGTTTGACTTTAGACCCTCCATTGACCTAGTACCTGGTTTGTTAGCATCCTTGGAGGTTAGACCTACACTTCTAGGACGAGTTGGTGAGGCACAGCAAGACGACCCACAGTTGATTGAGATAGTAGAAAAGCTCAAAGGAGGGGAGTCGTCTAGCCATCTTCGTAGGTATACCCTAGACGATAAGGGCTGGTTACGAAGGGATAATAGACTTTGTGTACCACAAGACGAAGACTTAAGGAAGGCCATTCTTGATGATGCTCATCGCTCAAAGATGACCATTCATCCCGGCGGGGACAAGATGTACAAAGATATGAAGCGAGTTTTCTTTTGGGCCGGTATGAAAAAGGATGTGGCCGAGTACGTCGCTAGATGCTTGGTGTGCCAACGAGTTAAAGCAGAACAAAAGAAACCCGGTGGGTTGCTTCACCCATTGGAAGTTCCATTATGGAAATGGGAAAGCGTCTCGATGGATTTTGTGGATGGATTACCAAGATCAAGGAAGGGTAATACGGGGATTTGGGTTATAGTAGATAGACTTACTAAGAGCGCCCATTTTATTCCCGTGAAAAGTAAGAGGACTGCTCCGTGGTTGGCTTCTGTATACATTAAAGAGATAGTTCGTTTGCACGGTATTCCTTCTAGTATAGTAAGCGACCGTGATCCCATCTTCACTAGCGAATTTTGGAAGAGTTTACAAGAGGCGGTAGGGACTCAGCTATGTTTGAGCACCGCATATCATCCTCAGACGGACGGCCAGACCGAGAGGGTGAATCGTATTCTGGAGGATCTTTTAAGGCTTTGTATCCTAGACTTTGGGGGTACATGGGAAGAGCACCTTCCGTTGGTAGAATTCGCATATAATAATAGTTTTCAGTCTAGTATTGGCATGGCACCTTTCGAAGCTCTTTATGGAAGGCCTTGCCGTTCGCCTACATGTTGGTGGGAATCTACCGATAAAATCCTACTTGGGCCCGATATGGTTAGGGAAACCTCGGAGAAGATTGATTTGATTAGAAGGAGGATGAAAGCAGCACAAGATAGGCAGAAATCGTATGCTGATAAGAGGAGAACCGATCTTGAGTTTGACATTGGGGACATGGTTTTTATCAAAGTATCTCCGTTACGGAATGTTGTTCGTTTTGGGTCCGTTGGGAAATTAGCGCCAAGGTTTGTAGGGCCGTTACCTATAAAAGACAGGATTGGGAAGATGGCGTATAGGGTGGAGTTGCCTGAGAAACTTAGTGGAGTACACGATGTATTCCATGTATCACATTTGAGGAAGTGTTTGCACAAGACCGCGGAGGTGGTAGAGCCGAGCTTGCTTAAAGAGGTGGAAATAGAGCGTGATGCAACAATTAGACGAGCTCCTACATGCATTCTTGGGTCGGAGATCAAAAAGTTGAGGAATCGAGAGGTCAGACTAGTTAAAGTGCAATGGGGAGATGATGAGAGCAACGCTACTTGGGAGACAGAAGAGAAGATGCGTTCGTTGTACCCTTTTCTTTTTGAGGGTATGTCTTTTAATTTCTCCATTATCGCTTAGCTTATCTTATCTTATCTTTAGTATGTCCTCTCCTTAGTATCTTTGACCTTTAGTTAGGATAAATCCTATGGTTGAAACATGTGTTTGAGACATGTTATGTATGATGGATGCAAAATGGATGCAAGTGTTTAATAGTGGTTGCTCGTGGATGCATATATACACACACTTTAGGCACAAGATCGGCTCAGTCACTACATATTGCATATTGCATAAATGAATGTATTTAGTATAATGGATGTATAATGGTTGTACCATCATATAGATGCTGCATTCGGTTGAATGGATGAGCACGCATATAGAAGTAGTATGTAAGCAATTAGGATCTTTTGCATACATAATGGATGCATGGCACTATCATAAATTGCATTAAGGAGGTCAACTGAATCAGTGGACCGCCTGATTTTGCATTAGATACGGACATATACACACACTATGCATTTAAACATAAAAGCATTAGAAGTCTATAAGGACAGTGGATGACAGTGTTTGATGATTGAGTAGATGGTTGATTGGATGTTAGGTTAAACATTCTTCTTGACTTGAAGATTTCGGGGTCGAAATCCTTTAAGGAGGGGAGAATGTAACACCTCGTAAATCAGTTAATACTAATATTCACAAATGAAAGAATAATTAATTTCAAATATAAGAATATTGGGAAACGGGCTGCGCCATTGTGTTCGTCTCGGAAAAATACGCGAAATAGAGTCCGAAATTTTGTAAATCGGAGTTCGTATGTCCGAGATATGGCCTCGAGAAGTTTCACGAAAATTCAAATTTCGAAACAGATTTCAAAAACGTAGAAATGGAGGCAGGCGGGAAAACTCCCGCCAGACCCAGGGGGTCGACCTGGGGGTCGATTGGGGAGTCGACCTCCCCCCCCCCCCAGGTCGACTGGGGAGTCGACCCTAGGGTCGACCTGGGAGTCGACCTCCCTGGTCGAGCCCAGGTGACCTGGGTGCATCTGGTTGGGTTTTCGGGCTATGTTTTGAGGGCTGGTCGAAATCTAATGGCTCTAATCTATTTTAGGGTTAATCTAATGGCTTAAATGCATCCTAACATCTATAAATAAGTGGCTAGACCCTAACCCTAAATCACTTGTAAAATTGGGGAGCTACTGTCATGCTGTTGCCATGGAGTTCAGCGTAGCCGTCACAAACTAAAGAAGGAGGAAGCCTAATCTACTACAACTAAATCTACTCAACAAAACAAATCAAACCAAAGAACTCTCTCTCTAATTCTCTTCTTAATTGTGAGTATGATGATTCTCACAAGACTATTACAAACTAATTTGACTAAGTTATGAATGGATCACAAGAAAGTGATGTGATTTGTAATTGTAAATTCTATATATTGTGGATCTCTTATTATGTTATTATGTTGTCGTATGATGTAAATTATATATGCTATGTCATGCTATGTTGTAAATTCTCTTATGCTATGTCGTGCTATGTTGAGAATCATGTCATGCTATGTTATACTATCATACTATGCCATGTTATAAATCATGCTATGTTATGTTGTAAACCTTATATATGTTGTAGATCTCATATTGTCATACATGTTGGAATCCATATGCTATATGATTATGATATCATGTTAAGTTGTGTTGAATCATACAAGTTGTAAAATCATGATGTTGTTGGATCATGCCTAAAGTTATGTTTTTTTTAATTTAAATGGATCTTGTTTATGGGAATTTGCCTATTAGGTTAGGTGTACCCATATACATGAATCTACAACTTTTATGGATCTTGTTTGTGGGAATTTGCCTATTGAGTTAGGTGTACCCATAAACTTGAATCTATAATTAAATAAAACTTGATTATGGGAATTTGCCTATTGAGTTAGGTGTACCCATATAAAACCATGTTGTTAAAATTAGATGATGTTGATTCACACATATTCATATGCAAGTTTATGAAAATTAATTGAGATCATATTAGGTGAATTTTGAACAAGTTGACACCTTTAGATCCATGACATGTATAATCTATGCAAGTTGGACATATGCAAGTTTCACCCCTTATTATGATTCATTTGGTCACATATACATGTTGTTATTATGATAATCTCTTTTATGTTATGAGTTAGACTATTCGAGTCTAACATATATTTTGCGAATAAACGTTCAAACGTGGGGTAGGGGTGATATTAGGAATTAATAAATTGGGTGCAATTTCGTATGATTTTGCATACCTTAAATGGATGTCCATAATTGAGTCAATTATGGACATTGCTAAATTTGGAATTAATTAATAATTCGTAGGGAATTATTAAAATTGGGGAAAGTGGATTATTAATAATAATCAATGCTTAGGACACGAGGTTGGACCCGTTTGTGACGTAAACCTGCCCGGACCCGCCCGGCAAATCCAGTAGTCACAAATGTCGGCCCAATGTGAGAGGTCCTAGGCCCAAACTAGAGCATAACAGTTGTAAACACACGAGGTTAGACTCTTTTATGGTGTAAGACTGCCCGGACCCACCCGGAAAATCAAGCTGCCATAAATGACAGTCTAATGTGAGAGGTCTTTATGAGGTTATGGCCTTAATGAATTAAGAAATACTTAACCAGATAATCATGTAAGGTGGGACATGGGGGTTAAGTAGGTGCCTTGGGTGGCATGAGGAATCTAGTGGTTGCCTTTAGAGGCATTTGAAATACGATTAGACTTAACCAAACACACATGTAAATGAACATGACTAAGTGGGTTAAGTGGATGGACTAATGGGACAAGCTTAGGTGGAATGCTTGTGGGAAATAATGGGGGCCCATTTCAACCAGTATCCAAAAACGTATCTTTGTGGGCTCGACCCAAGTCGAGGACGGGACACGCATACTGGGTTTGACTATAAGAGGCCAAAACAGGGAGCGGTGGCAACGCAAGTCCAACGGGTTTCATATGCGTGTGTGGACCCGGGCTGGTAGGTAAGACGTTGTTGCATCGTGTAGGTATAAGCCGTGCATCTCCGTTATATCGGGTTGCCACTTTAGGGGAATGATACACCCCACTGTGGGGCCAACACGGGTATCTACGAGTAGGGAGCCGATCGAAAAATGGAAAGTGGGGTACACCTAGTGGAGATAGGGGCAGGCGGCACCTATGTTGTCAGCTGGGAGTACGTAAAGTCATTAAGAAAGTTTCTAAGTGAAGCTAAGTGGGATCAATCTTTAGGGTGACTGGTGTGGTGCAGTATAATGTTTATCCTTTAGTATTTAGGAGCGCCTATAACGTTGCCTTTAGCGATTGTCTATGTCCTTAATCCGCTCTTCATAGACATTTCCTTGTCTTCCATCTTATGCCTTAGTCCAGTTATTTTGATAGTAGTATTGTAGAATTATCATACTCACCAGACTTTATGTCTGACCCCCTCTTTTCCATCTTTCTTTTTCCTTCAGGTCCTCAGGTTGGGCCAAGCTCTAGTGGAGTCTAGTTGGATCGCTTATCTCTTGGGAAGCTTGGACTGCAGAAGTAAAGTCCAGCTTGTTATCTTTCTTTTTAATGGCTATTTATTGTAATGGGATTATGTACTTGTTTTATCAAGATAGATATTGTACTTGACTTTGATTATGGTGTTATGATGTAATCAAACATGTTTTGACTTCTGCTGCAATTGAAATAAAGTTTTTAAAAGTACTATTTTATATCTGTCTTGTTGTAATTTCTCTGTTCTATATTCACCTAAAACCTCCATAGAAGTTAATGCATTCCCTTTGTGAGTGACATTAATGGACGTGGGGTGTTACACACGTCCACATATATATCTGTATACACACATACAAGTGTGTGTGTGTATATTTATGTCAGTGTTGAATTGAATCTTGCCAAAAGAGTTTGCATAGCTTTGTGTTTGTTTTCACAGTTCGCCAAAAGCTAATGCTGAATATAAATCTGTCCAAAACATGATTGATACATGCCTATAATTCCATTTGCCATTACTGTCGAGTGATATCAGGAAATTGATGAACTCTTGTCAAAACAGGAACAGATTTGTTGAAACCTAGAATTTGGAATTTCCTGAATTGCGTTTAAAAAGTTTCCCTGCTGTGTATTGATTACTATCATGGCTCTCATCACTTTGATTTGTACATATGAGTTTGCTGCATGAGACATGCATGTGCCATATACATGAAAACTGTCCCGCTTGTGTATGAATCATGTTGTTGTGTCACTTCTTTGACTAGCTTGTACATTTGCTTGGTCATGCTTGTATGATACCGACCATTATGAACCTGCTTTGACTTGTTGTTGATCACTTTGTTTTGAATAATGTAAATGAACACATGCTGCTCCATATATATACATTCCAGCTCGACTCCGTATGTAGTACCACTATGCATGTTTAAATCCTGAGCCTTGCATTCATGAAGTTGAAACTGAAAAGTGTGTATATGCAAACCTCCTTGTATGTTGATCTGATCTGTGTTTTCTTATTGAATTGTTTCTTTGCATCCACCATGTATATATAGATCCAGTTTTGCCTTTGCTATTTTGCATTGTTCTCGGCCATTCCTGTGAGTCTTCCATAATATTTCCAGTTCAAAACTGGGCAAGTCTACTTTGATTACTTTGCATTGGTTTGACTGCTTTGTACACCACCACTCTATGCCTTGATCCAAAAAAAAACTGTGCTTTATGTTTGTGTCTCTTCTTGTCATGTACACAACTTCTGCAAGTATGTGCCTGCACTTGAACATGTTGAGCATGTCTGCTTTGACTTGTGTATTCGACACTTTGTTGCATCGACCATTCTGCTTTGTACTTTGAGATGTGTTGACTTTGTTTTCATGTGCACTGAGTCGAGAAGGTCCACGTGGCTACTCCTCAGTTGCACACTGATCGGCGAGGCAGTGCACACGTGTATATCTATACACGTGTGTATATGCAGTCGATCAGAAAATTTCTTGTCCCTGTACATATACAAACTGTTTGCCTAGACACAGATGAATCAAATCAAGTCATGAAAAATGATGAGAAACACACCAGAAAACTGAGGCAAATAAAATTTTAAAAATAAAATTTATATTCGTATGCATTCAGTTTCATTTCTATCGCAGTGTACTGTGTGTGTGTGTTTCTGTATGTGACAGGTATGAAGACTGGACTGACCGAAAGCTGTGAAGAAAGAAGACTGAAGAGACAGTGTTGGTGAATGTATAAAGCTTTGTATGAATGTGTCAATAAAAAAATGCGTATTGAAATGTAAACTGAGTGAATGTATGAGTGTTGTAGTGAGGAGATGTATATACGTCTATATATATATATATATATATATATATATATATATATATGAATTGTACTGATGTTTGTAATAAACAAGTTTGATTGAAATAAAATATCATTTTATTGTTGTTAATCGAACTTGTCTATTTTATTCTGTTTATTTATAAGTACAATATTCTGTGAATTGAATAAATAGAGGAGTTATAAAAAGTTGTACTGTTTGAATGTTTGAAATATAATATTAAATTTAAATAAAATACTGTATGAATATATGAATGTCTATACAGTCGTATTATATTTAAATATAAATATTATATTCCTGTCTGTAATGTATATATAGAACAACATAGTAACAAACACATTTAAAATAATATTTATTTGGTTGTTATCATCAAACAAAAACAAAAATAATATAATTGTGTATACAACTACGTTATATACAATAATCTCCCCCTTTTGATGATGACAAACAAATAAAAGATTTTGAGCATAGTAAATGTGTTTGACAGTGCATATTGAACTCCCCCTACAACAGAAACTCCCCCTAGAAGTATGCATGAGTGAAAGAATTGAAAATTCAAAATTAAGAATATTTATAAAATATTCACTCATAAATCTCAATTCATTCTCCCCCTTTTATTATCATCAAAAGGGTACGAAATTCAAAATATAGATGAAAAGTGACTAAAAAATATAATTTCAGCTTAAGAGGAAGAACAGTCATCATAAATCTCAATCAGTCAAACAAAAATCATAATAAACTGAGAACTAGTGGCATATTTCACATTGCAGAGAATGACGGATTTACGATGAAATTTATATAAAATGGGGAGAGTTTTAAAAAGAATGATTTCCAATAATTTTCCAAAGAAATTTTTATAATTGAACCACATAACAGTGATGGATTTGGACTATACTTATAATTTCAACTTAAGTGACAAAAACAAATAATCTCAAATCCTAATAGCTATCAATCAACAAATCATAATACGTCATAAGATTTCAACACATTTCACAGATTAGAAAATGGATTGATAGGCTGGTTTCTAAACACCAAGGAGAATTTCAAATTAATTTCAATTTATAGCACAATATTTCTTTTTATTTATTTAAGAGCACACTAACCATGCATAACCCGAGCTTGAATTTTTAAATGAGGTCAGTCGCAGCTTAAATTATAAGTTGTCTCAAAACCATGCATAACCAGAGCTTGGATTTTTAAATGAGGTTAGAGACACACATATGTATTAATCATGTATATTATCATTTTCAGCTTTAAATAGAAAAAAAACTCCTCGGTATATACAACCAATATGAATGATAGAAATGTGGTAGGTACATAAATGGACTGTGAAATGAATTTCTAAATTAATTACATTATGAAATATGGTTGACTGTACCGGGATCATTAAAAATTTCAATTATCACTAATTCTGAATAATAACATAGTCCCATTTCTATCACAAATATTTCCATTGTTTATTCAAAAGGATTTTAAAACATATTAACTCTCCACATTAATATAAAATTATCATGGATGGCAGAAAGATGATAGATAAAGGAGATGATCGTGAAATAATTGCCAATTCAAAGATATTATAATAAATGTTCAACCATCATGAAAATTTTAAATAAAGTCTCCTCTTGTTGTGAAATATACTGCAGTCACAATTCATCACAATTTCAAAAACTGATAATAATTTTGATGAATTATAAATACTGTTCAATTTGGATATTGATTTCAATTTCTGAATGAATAATCAATAAATAATTTTAAAATTGAAAATCAATTACAAGAGGAAATTGAAAAGATCTATACAACATAAGAGGGATTAAAAAAAAAATATACAAAAAAAATTCAGCACTACTGATACCAAATGGTGTCTCTGAGGATTGTAAGACAACACCGGAGACAAAACAGGATATCACTGACAATAGAATTATTATTTTTTTAATCACAAGACCCAAGCAGACAAGATTAACCAATCAAGAAATCATCAAAAATATTTACAAATCAATTTCTTTTAATCAGAGCAGTAGATGATTCCAAAAACAACCATTTTTCAAAACAGTATCAGAGTAGCACAAAATTAGTTTCAAAGCAGACTTGTCAAGATGATGGTCACATAAGATCATTTAAGATCCAAGATTAAAAATACCATTTATTTTAAATCATTTGAGGAATATGAAAAACTCAAGATTCAATGAATCGATCACACTAGATTATAAATTTTAAATTCACGATGTGTGTGAGATTCAAGAAATCAATAATTTCAATTGATTTTAAACAAACAAATATTTAAATCAAGAAATAAAACTGAGTTTCAAGACCAAAATTTCAAAGAATTTTTCCAAATAAAGTCTGACAAGCACAAGAGTAATTTCAGTTCATTTTCATCAAGATTGACAGATATTCATGATCTAAAATTTTTAAAAGTAATTTATTTGAAATCACTTGAATAAATGCCAAGTTTTGAGATATAATGAATTAGTCACACAAGGTTGATAATTTCAAATTTAAGAGGTGTGTGAGATCCAAAATATCAAGAATTTCAGATGATTTCAAACAAACAAATTTCAACCATGATGATCATGAATATAAGATGAATTTCTAGATGTATCACTGTAATTCAAGAAAAAAATCAATATATCCAAGCCAATCTGAAAAATAATGATATTATCACAACTGATAAATATTGGTGTGCTGTAATGAGTATAATTTATTGAGCTTTTGTAAAATGGATTAGAAGAAACTCAAAACAGCAAAAGTGTGTGAAATTTCATTAATTATCCAGATCTTCAAAAATTTAGAATTCAAAATAACAGTGTTCAAGATATGATATTAATGCTTCAGCACTGTTAAGAATTAAAAAAATAAACTCCAAAACAATTGCAGATAATTACATATTTAAATTCAAGATTTGGAAAAGATTAAAACATCAGAGTTCTATTTAAATGAAGTGAATTTCCAGACAAATATGAATTCTAGAATTTGAATTTAATGAAGCTCGGAGAAGAAAAAAATATATGGCAGTGTCAAATCAAAACAAAAGAAATAAAGTAAATAAACAGAGGGGGTAGAAGGAGGAATAAACAAAAATAAAAATAGAGAATATTTACAAAGATGAGTTTAGAGATCATACCAAATTTGCAGTAGATGATGTGGATCTCCAACCCAGCAGACTTGGCTAAGGAACTCTAAATAAATCAGAGATGTGGAATACCTTGAAATTAAATTTCCTTTTCCAAAGCAGTTCCTCAGCCATCACTGGTACCTAGCAGTTGAGAGGGTTAAGTGGTCTAACAAAATTTGTAAAACCACTCTGAAATGTGTTTACCACTTTTGGTACCCAAACTTGTCTGTATAACAAACCATCTGAATTTACCTTTGTACCCTTTGGAACCCAAATCTGTTTGAATTTAACGAAATTTGTTTTATTTCTTTTTGGGATCCAAGATTGTTTTGATGGATTATTACAAAACAAGTTTACATCATGTTTATGATTCAAAAATCCTTTGGGATTATCAGAGTTTGAATTTTCAAATAGATTCTTACCAAAGCAGTTTGAAGGATTTTTAAAATCCTTTGAATTTTGTTTTCCAAAAACATCATTTTTCCCAAAACCAAGACCAAGTTTATTTCCAACTGAAAATTGGTTTTTCAGTAACATATTCAAAGATTTTTCAACGGTTGAAAAACATTTCAAACTCCATTCAAGATTGCTGATTTTGGATTTAAGATCAGAATTTTCTTAAATCAGATTTGAACAACGATTAATGTTGATCTTCCTCCTTTCAGTATCATTCTGTTTCAAAATCAAATTTTCGTTTTCAAGCATTTTAATTTTGGTATTGGATTCAAAGATCTCTGATTCAGATTTAATTTGTTTTTCAAATTCAAGTTCCTTGAGATTTCCAATCTCTTCTTCTAGCTCACTCAAAATCATATCTGTTTTCAACAAACTATCATTCTCAGCAATTTTGTGTTTGAAATTTTTGATAGTCTTAAAATTTTTAAATTCCTTTTGTAAAGAATTGTTTGCATCTTTCAGCTCAATCTCGTTATCTTTTAGAATCAGAATTTCTTCTTCAAGTCTTTGAATGTTATGATTGAGATGAACGAGATCAGAGTTTAATTTCAAACAATTTTCACAATCAGAATTTTCTAATTTTATGACATTTGTAGATTCTGATTCCAAACAGTTAATTTTGCTATTCAACTTGTGATTTTTAGATTTTAAAGATTTATTTTTACGACGGAGATTATCAATGATTTTTGTTAAATCAGTACACATATAAACCAAATCTTCATATGAGAAGCTTTTAATTTCATCGTCTGTTGAGTCTCCATCGCCTGATCTACTTGAATTTTCATTTGTTTCTTCTTCCGAGCATATATCTAAATTGGGGTTGATCTTCTTGGGTTTTGAGCTGTTGTTGTCAATTCTTCCATACCTCCTATCGAGAGTATTCCATATTTCCTGCGCAGTTAAACAATGGGAGATAAGGCTATACTGAACATCATCAATATAAGAATATAAAATATGAATAGCACGAGAATTAAACCCAATATCATTTCTACTAATCATATCATATCCATTAATAACAGTATCCTAACATTTAACATCAACCGATTTTAAATATAACTCCATTTCTAATTTCCAATTTATAAAATTTGTACCATTAAAAATAGATGGAATACGACTGGACTGACTCTCAGAGGACTGACAACTAGGATGACCCATTACCCTAGAGTTAACAGAATACCTACTCTGATACCACTTGTTGGATCTAAATTAACCCTAGAGGGGGGTGAACAGGGTTTGTCATAGTTTTTCGATGAATTAAAGCTATGAAGGGATATATATGTATATAATAATAAACAGATCACAGAATATAATAGAAACAGAAATGCAGAAAGTAAATGACACAAGATATACCTAGCTTCGGCAAAATCCTGCCTACTGCTGCATTCCTAAGGTTTCTACTAGGTGATAGAACAGATCCCGCTTAAAAGACCATGTAAACTCGCACTCCCTGCTCCTGTACTAACCCTACGGTCAAAACCCAAGACTGACCGATATCCCCTCGACCAGATTTTCTCGTATTACACACCCATAACACGTAACCCTAGATTTTACAGATTCTAGTAAACTGCTAGAATTTTACAGACTCTAGAACTGTTTTGTCAATTTTACAACACAAATTAAAAACAAAACAATTAAAAAAATAAACAATAGAAAACCCCCTTTTAAAATCCATAAGCCCCTTTAAAACATGACCGGCCCATTTGTTATGTGTCCACCCTCATTTGCTTTTATCTGATCACTTTCCTCTTTACTTTGAAATGGTGGTTGAGAATGGGAAAATGAAATTTGGGTTTCTCTTTGAATCTCCAAATCGTGGTTGCTGAAAGATCAAATTTGTTTCTCTGATGCTTGAGACTTTGTGGCTTTCGGATGCTGATCGGGTTGAGCTCTCTCTCAATCGAAACCCCCAAGAGCTGTGAGTTATTCGAATTTCTCTTGAATTCTTTTAAGTTGATTGTATGGGATTTTTTCGATGATGCATATGCCAATGATGATAGGGTGTTAATATAAGGTAGAATCGAAAACCCTAGTCTCTGATTTCATGTGTACTAGCTTGGCTGATTTATTGCGGTTTTCCCATTTTGATTTTCTTGAATGAATTTCGGCTTTCTTGGCATTGAAATGGCTTGCGTGTATTTCCCTTTTTGTTTCCCCTGATTTTGTGTATATTCCTCTTTTGATATTCTCGGCTATAAAGTATTGCGTGACTGTGTGATGAACCAAGACATGATCTAGTACTTCGATTCATTTGCTCCTTGCATGATTTCTGCTCTGTCTTAAGAAAGAAATTTTGGAAAATAATTATTCAAAGAATTGTCTCGATTCTAAAAAATAAAAGACTTGATTTTGTGGTCCAAAGCAGGAAAGATTTTATTCTCAGTATTCTAAAAAAATCTCTAGTTGGAAATGTTGAATTATTTTCCCCTTTTGGAATTAAACAGCCTCGGCTGGAAAGAAAAACATGATTCTCCAAAATAATACCACTAAAATGGATTTCTGGGAAAAACATAGATTCTTCACAAAAATCTGGAAACATAAATTGCCATTTTTACATTAATCTGGAAATTGAATTGTTGAACGATTTCTTGTCAAAAATGAGTTCAACGTTAATATGCATCTGAATTACTTCCTTGCGATATTTAATCATGAATGAAACTTCCCATTCATGCAATCCTGTTTTGCCCATGCTGCTTGTATACACGTCCACATATATATCTGTATACACACATACAAGTGTGTGTGTATATATTTATGTCAGTGTTGAATTGAATCTTGCCAAAAGTGTTTGCATAGCTTTGTGTTTGTTTTCACAGTTCACCAAAAGCTAATGCTGAATATAAATCTGTCCAAAACATGATTGATACATGCCCATAATTCCATTTTCCATTACTGTCGAGTGATATCAGGAAATAGATGAACTCTTGTCAAAACAGGAACAGATTTATTGAAACCTAGAATTTGGAATTTCCTGAATTGCTTTTAAAAAGTTTCCATACTGTGTATTGATTACTATCATGGCTCTCATCACTTTGGTTCGTACATATGAGTTTGCAGCATGAGACATGCATGTGCCATATACATGAAAACTGTCCCGCTTGTGTATGAATCATGTTGTTGTGTACTTCTTTGACTAGCTTGTACATTTTCTTGGTCATGCTTGTATGATACCGACCATTGTGAACCTGCTTTGACTTGTTGTTGATCACTTTGTTATGAATAATGTATATGAACACATGTTGCTCCATATATATACATTCCATCTCGACTCCATATGCAGTACAACTATGCATGTTTAAATACTGAGCCTTGCATTCCTGAAGTTGAAACTGAAAAGTGTGTTTATGCAAACCTCCTTGTATGTTGATCTGATCTGTGTTTTCTTAATTAATTGTTTCTTTGCATCCACTATGTATATATAGATCCAGTTTTGCCTTTGCTATTTTGCATTGTTCTCGGCCATTCCTGTGAGTCTTCCATAATATTTCCAGTTCAAAACTGGGCAAGTCTACTTTGATTACTTTGCATTGGTTTGACTTCTTTGTACACCACCACTCTGTGCCTTGATAAAAAAAACTGTGCTTTATGTTTATGTCTCTTCTTGTCATGTACACCACTTCTGCATGTATGTGTGCTTGCACTTGGACATGTTGAACATGTCTGCTTTGACTTGTGTATTTGGCAGTTTGTTGCATCGATCATTCTGATTTGTACTTTGAGATGTGTTGACTTTGGTTTCATGTGCACTGAGTCGAGAAGGTCCACGTGGCTACTCCTCAGTTGCACACTGATTGGCGAGGCAGTGCACACGTGTATATCTATACACGTGTGTATATGCAGTAGATCAGAAAATTTCCTGTCCCTGTACATATACAAACTGTTTGCCTAGACACAGATGAATCAGATCAAGTCATGAAAAATGATGAGAAACACACCAGAAAACTGAGGCAAATAAAATTTATATTCGTATACATTCAGTTTCATTCCTATTATAGTGTACTGTGTGTGTGTTTCTGTATGTGACAGGTATGAAGACTGGACTGACTAAAAGCTGTGAAGACAGAAGCCTGAAGAGACAGTGTTGGTGAATGTATAAAGCTTTGTATGAATGTGTCAATAAAAAAATGCGTATTGAAATGTAAACTGAGTGAATGTATGAGTGTTGTAGTGAGGAGCTGTATATATGTCTATATATATATATGAATTGTACTGATGTTTGTAATAAACAAGTTTGATTGAAATAAAATATCATTTTATTGTTGTCAAACGAACTTGTATATTTTATTCTGTTTATTTATAAGTACAATATTATGTGAATTGAATAAATAGAGGAGTTATAAAAAGTTGTATTGTTTGAATGTTTGAATGTTTGAAATATAATATTAAATTTAAATAAAATACTGTATGAATATATGAATGTCTACACAGTCGTATTCTATTTAAATATAAATATTATATTCCTTTCTGCAATGTATATATAGAACAGCACAGTAACAAACACATTTAAAATAATATTTATTTGTTTGTTATCATCAAACAAAAATAAAAATAATATGATTGTGTATACAACTACGTTATATACAACAGGACTATCTTAACTGATTTAATTTAGCCATAACCAAAGTGAGTAATCTCAATCCTGAAACAATCCTGATTGCAATGGTCGATGGAGTCAACAAAAGAACCAAATTCTGGTGGTATTTGATGTAAAAACCTCCTACAACAATTGATTTTTTATATAAAAATGCCAACATTCGTTTGCGATAGGAAGACGCTCAAGTGACTCTAGAAGGGGGGCGAGTGATGTTTTGAATAAATGCATTTAGAGCCATGTGATTGTAAAGCAATCCGGTGATAATTCCGGAAAGGTTGAGGTAAATGTTGGAAATGTGGCAAGCGGAATAATAACCAACGACTGAGCAGTAAGGGGGATCCTAGAAAACAACCCAAATTTCAGACGTTTGATAGTTACACAACGTTGAATGACACGTTGAAAAACATTTATCTTGATACATGCAGTACAAGAAACCACCTCTACGGGAATCAACAGAAAAGGAGCGTAAAACTATAAATTTTTGTTTATTCCATGAGATTTACGACCATAAACGAATGAATGTCAACATCTCAGAGACATCACCCAGAAGCTCATCAGAGAAGGGAAGCTTGATGAATATAAAGTAGCCCCGAGGGACAATGGCAAGGGACTTCATCCCCCAAGCAAGATCAGGCGGTTCCAAGAGCCACCGCTCAATAAAAAGCAAAAGGTATTGTAATAAACACAATCATCAGAGGACCACATCCGACGGGCCATAGTGTGTTGTATATAACGCAGTTGTATACACAATTATATGATTTTTGTTTGATGATAACAAACAAATATATATTATTATTATAAATGTGTTTGTTATTGTACTGTTTTATATATACAACACAGATAGGAATATAATATTTGAATTGAATATTATATTTCTAACATTCAAACAGTACAACTTTGTATAACTCCACTATTTAAACATTCACTGTATATTGTACTTGTATATAAACAGAATATAATAGACAAGTTTTGTTTGACATCAATAAAATGATATTTTATTTCAGACAAATTTGTTTATTACAAATAAACAGTACAATCTCTTTCATATACACAGCTCCTTTACTACTGACTCACTACAACATTCACACTCGATATACATTTTCATTCATATACTCATATACACATATACATAGTCTTCTGCCAGTCCAGTCTTCACTGCTCAGTCAATCCAGTCCAGTTATCCAGTCAGTCCAGTCTTCATACCTGTCATTCACGGAAACACACACACAGTATCCAGAACAGAAATATATTCTAATGCACGCAAATATAAATTTTATTTTTAAAAAAAAAATTATTTGCCTCAGTTTTCTGGTGTGTTTCTCATCATTTTTCATAACTTGATCTGAATATAACACGCACATACATGTATACACACACATGTGTATGTATATACACATATTTCAGTGCAGGGACAGGAAAAACTCGTCTGATGGCTGCATGTACACACGTGCATGAATATACACGTGTGCACTGCCTCGCCAATCAGATTGCAACTGAGGAGTAGCCACATGGACCTGCTCGACTCAGTGCAATACACAAAGTCAACTCAAGATAAAATGGTCAAGGAAACTCAACAATCAAAACAGCAAATTCATTGTGCAACAAGAATGCCAAGTGTACACAGCAAGTGTACAAAACTTTGTTCAAAATCATATAGTGCAAGTGAGGCAAGCAGCTCAGGTGTCGAGCCATGCAAATTCAAGTCAACTCAGCATGGATAATAAAGAAAACATGGAGCATAGTTCAGATTCATGTATGCAGAGACAAGAACACAGCAAATCAAGTGTAACACCCCGAAAATTCTATAACTATGAAATTCACAAATTCAAGTATAATTAAATTGAAATCAAAGAACTAAGGGAAACGGGATACGCCATTGCGTTCGTCTCGGAAAAATACGCGAAATAGAGTCCGAGTTTTCGAAAAACGGAGTCCGTATGAAGAAGATATGGCCTTCGGAAGTTTTGAATTAAATTTAAAATTCAAACAGAATAAAATAAGCTCAGAAAATCAGGTTTAAATTCGAAAATGGGGCCCAATGGGCCGGGGCGGATAAACACCCGCCTAGGCCACCCAGGTCGACTGGGCTGTCGACCTGGGCTACCCATGTCGACAGGGCTGTCGACAGCCCTGTCGACAGGGGTGTCGACCTGGTCGAGCCCAGTCAACCTGGCTGGCCAGGTCTGTGTTTGGCCGATCCTCTGTGGTCTGCTTTGTCATTAGGGCTAGGTGGCAAGTTTTAATTGGTCTCTCTATCTAATGAATGGCTATGATCAATCCAAGCAACATCAAGGGTCCTAATCAGTTCCTAACCTCTATATAAACAACCCTAGACTAAACCCTAATCTATTCATTCAAAATTAAGAACATAGCCGCCATGTTGCTGAGGAACGACTAA
The DNA here is from genome assembly GCA_030737875.1 of Allium sativum. Taxonomy (NCBI): domain Eukaryota; kingdom Viridiplantae; phylum Streptophyta; class Magnoliopsida; order Asparagales; family Amaryllidaceae; genus Allium; species Allium sativum. Next base: position 794,838,506 of record CM060919.1, on the reverse strand, counting down.
GGGTAGCCGCCAACTAGAGAGAGAATTAGGAAGAAAGTTCTAAAGCCTAAAGCAATTCAAGCAACCTAAAGCCAATCAATTCAACATAGGAATCATATCTCTTAATTAGAGAATTCGCCGCAACCATTGTAAGTAGAGTATTACTTTGGTATGAATAAATAACTGTGCTGATTTGTATGCTTGAATTGGGATAATAAAGTAATTCATATTTGTGCAAAATTTATGTTATTCATTATAAAGAACTACATGCGGTAGTTCTATGCAAGTATGCGTTTGGAATATTTCGCAAATTATGTAATCTATGTTGAAGCTACATGTATGTAGTTGATTGAAATTCATGCAAGTTTGGGGCTTTGTTATTATGCCATCATAATGTATATTTTTGTGCATAAATCATTTTGCAAGTAATTGAAACAAGTTTGGTTATTATAGTTCATATGAAACTATGTCGGAATTTTGACACCATAATCCATGTATTAAGTCATGCTTTTGCAAACTTATGAATATGGCTAGGCTATGAATGATATTTGGCATAATTGAAATCCATGATTAAGTCTATCTTGTTTAAAAGAATTATATGATGACATATGCGAGACATGGCTAGGTTAGACTCAAAAATCCCTTTTTGCAAGTTTAAAGCAAACACCATGTTTAGGAATATTTATGCATAAGTATGTTTATACCATCGTTATGTGATTAGACTTAAATCATGATTAAGTTGAACTATGCTTTTGTGTTAGTAACAAAGTATCCCCTTTGTAAACATGTAGAAACCTTATGAACATGACTTGTTTATGTTTATGCCTAAATAAGAATATAGGTCTATGTTGTAGTTAAGACTATGTGACACCTAAGTTAGATTCTTATCTTAAGTTTACATGGGTTGGTTCATGTCACCTATGCTTTATGACCAAAGTATATATATGCAAGTACACCAGTTTCTATTATGTATTTCCAACGTCATATGCAAGTTCATGCGCTCACCTTCCCCTCTTTGTGTATGTAATCACGCTTTAAGCCTCCCCTTTTCGCATGGCTAAATTGGGCTTTAAAAGGCTAAGCCCAAAATATATAAACGGACGTGTAAAACGGGGGAAAATAACGTTGGGTTAAAATTAATTAATTAATGAAAATATAAAATAGAAGGGCCCAAATTCAAGTATGGGTTGGGCCCGTGATTGGTGTAACCTTTACACCATTAACTTAATAATGGGCCGCAAATATTTACATATAAGAAATAAAGAAGAATGACAAAATATGTAAATGTAGAACATACGATGTGTTTAACCCGAGGTTGGATTGAGTTGTGATGTAAACCTGCCCGGAACCGCCCGGCTGTCCAGTAGTCACAACAATACCTATCCAATGTGGGAGGTTAAACATGGAGCCCAATAAGGACCCGAGGTTAGACTGAGTTGTGGCGTAAGACTGCCCGGAACCAACCGGCAACAGGCAGCCACAACAATACCTGTCTAATGTGAGAGGTCAGGGCCTTAATAAGACAATTAAGGCTGAGTCAGGATTGTTAGGATTAAGTGAACTAAAGACTTAATCAAAATGGAACATGCTAAACTAAACGGACTGGTGGGGTTAGGTTAGGAAACACTTAACCAACTTAGCATGTTGGCTAGAGATAGAAAACCTAGTAACGGGGGACCCTTTTCAGCAGTAACCCTAGAAGGTGTATCAGGATATCCTGAAACTAGGCAGGGTGGGGCACGATTACTGGGCTGATTGTAAGAGGTCAAAGCGACGGCGGTGGTGTAGCAGTGTAGGTTCTAACGGAGTGCGGGCGTGCACACACTCCGGCGCAGAAAAATAAGGCACTGGACGCCAGTAGCATACCTGTGCACTCTAAGGTTGTGTCGGGTTGCCACTATGGGACTTGATACACCCCATGGTGGGACCAGCATAGGTAACTACAACATCGGGGGCCGTAAGACACATGTAACTATGCGAGTAGGAGCCGATCATCATAGAATGGATCACATCACCCTGATTATGGGTGCCAGTTGGAAACTAGTTTATATGGGTTCAGAGATTAACATGGGGTACGATAGTATATTCGACCCTAGACAACTTAACCAAGTTTATTGTGCTTGCCCACTTCTTGTTTATACTTATCATACCCAGTTCTTTATTCATAGACAAAATAGTACTAGACTTACTCAGGCTTATGTCTCACTCTACTTTTCTTTCGTCTTCTTTTCTTCCGTTCCCCCCCCCCCGGTCCACAGGGAGGGAACACTGCAGCTTGACCAGCATTATCATCCAGCTTGAAGAAGAGAAATGTATTGCTTGGAACTTTCCGTCTGAAACTATGGCTTAGGACAAATTCTATGGGGCTTTTGCAGTTTATCTATGTTTTATTCATGCTTCTTTAAATAATGTACTCAAGACAGATTATGAAAGTGTTATGTTATGTTTTTGGAAAGGATGTTGTTGTAACACGTATTTGACTTTTATGAAATAAAAGTTTGTTGTTCTTCCGCTGTTTACAAATATGTGTTCTTATATCTGTCTTGTATATCTGTGACTTGTACTTATAAACCTCCACCAAAATTAGGGCATTCCCTTTGAGAGTGACCCTAACGGAGGTGGGGTGTTTCACTTGGTATCAGAGCATGGTTTACCAGATAAGATAAAAAGTTTTGAAAAAATTATTTTCAAAAAGGAAATTTAAAGAAGCATTTTTAAAAGATAAAAATATTATTTTATTTTAAAAAGGCAAAGTCCACTCCCCAAAGCCATAGGTACTATCTCTTATCCTTCGTTTTGAATCTATCCTTTTTGTTTCAGCATGTCCCAAGAACTTAACTTGCCGGAAGGGGTGCCAATACCTGGTTGGTTTAGACGGTTCTTAGAAGCAAGGGCCACTCAGCCAGGTCCTACCATTCCTCCTCCCCCAGCAGAAGGAAATCGTCCAGCCGCAGCGGCACCTTTTCCTCCACCTCCTCCTCGGGGAAACACGTTTGCTAAGATATGTAAAGATTTTAAAGCTATGGGAGGAAGGGATTTCCATGGAACTGAGTCCTTCGTGGCAGCTAGAAATTGGCTGAAAGAAACGGAGGACCTATTCATCATCTTTGAGGTAGAGGATAGGCAGAAAGTACAATTGGCGGTGTGGCTATTGAAGGGCGAGGCTTCCTACTGGTGGGAAGTCACTAATGCTGAAAGACCAGTGGAGACATGGGAGGACTTTAGGGCAAGGTTTGAGACTAAGTTTCTCTCAGATGCGGAAAGAAGTTTGCAGTTGGAGAAATTCTTATTTCTTAAGCAAGGAGACAAGACTGTCAGAGAGTATGTGAATCAGTTCGATGAGCTGGCTAGGTTTGGGCTTGACCTAGTCAACACCCCGCACAAGAAGGCTCTTCGTTTCGTCAAAGGGTTAAATGAGCCATTACACAGTTTGGCCATGACCCATATACCCATGGGGGCCACGTATGAAAGATTGGTGCAAATGGCATTGCTGAATGAAGAGGATAAGGGCAAGAAGGAGGCAAAGGCAGAAAGCTCTCAAGGGAAGAAAGAGGGTTTGCAGCCTAAGAAGACAGATTTTAAGAAAGGCGGGAAAGGCAACAAAGAGAAGAGGAAGTGTAATTTCTATGGCAAAGTGGGGCACTTAGTAAAGGACTGCCGGAAAAAGAAGGCCAAGGAGAATGGTGGGTGCTTTTCTTGCGGTGAGACGGGCCACAGGGCTAAGGACTGCCCAAAGAAACGAGGACAGGGGCAGAGGGCTGGATCCACCCCAGGGGCACAGGTTCATGTGCTAGAAGCGCCACCATTGCAACAGCGAGGTATAAATACTTCTGTAGAAAGTGTAGTTTATCTTTATGATCACCCCGTTCGCACTTTATTTGATTCTGGCGCATCACACTCCTTTATCTCGTCTGCTTTAGTAGAATCTCTGCGCCTAAAAACTAGTATGGTAGAGGACCCCTTAATTGTTTCAAACCCAATTGGGGGCCCAGCTCATTTGTCTATGATCTGTTTGGGATTAAAAATTTCTATCCTAAGTGTTGAATTTCAATGTAGTGCCTTTGTTTTGGGCTTTTCGGGGTATGGTTTGATTTTGGGTATGGATTGGCTATCCAGTAATGGGGCCATCCTTGATTGTGAGAAAAGGGTTGTTAGGCTCCTAACCCAGCTCGGTAATACTTTGGAAATTTCTTGTAATCCCTCGTATGCGGTTATGCTTAGTTATCTTGAATCGCTAGATGCCTCTGTTGAAAATTTGCAATCAGTTAGAGTGGTCCGGGAATATCTGGATGTCTTCGAAGAGGTGAAAGGCTTGCCTCCGAAGCGGGAGATAGACTTCCGTATATATCTTGTAGATAATGCAAAGCCCGTTGCGTTGCCCGTTAGACATATGGCTCCACGAGAAAGGAAAGAGCTCAGTAAACAGATTAAAGAGCTTCTAGAAAAGGGGTTCATTAGGAGGAGCATTTCAGAATGGGGCGCTCCAGTGGTGTTCGCTACGAAGGCGGATGGTTCACTCCGTCTATGTGTTGACTATAGGGAGCTCAACAAGCTAACAAAAAAGAATAGGCACCCTCTCCCTAGAATTGACGATTTATTTGACCAACTTGCAGGGGCGTCTGTTTTCTCCCAACTCGATTTAGCAACCGGTTTTCATCAGCTAAGGGTGGCTGAAGATAGCATCGATAAAACGGCGTTCAGAACCCCAGACGGCTTCTTTGAATGGCTTGTCATGCCTTTCGGCTTGACAAATGCACCTGCTTACTTCGTGGACCTGATGAGTAGGGTATTTAGAGATTTCCTCAACAAATTCGTAGTGGTCTTCGTAGATGATATCCTTATCTTCTCAAAGAGTGAAGAGGAACATGCTCAGCACTTAAGGGCAATCATGGAAACTTTGCGAGTCCACCAACTAAAAGCCAAATTCTCCAAATGCCACTTTTGGAGAGAAGAGGTGAGGTTCCTTGGGCACATAGTATCCAAACAAGGGTTAGCAGTGGACCCTGTGAAGGTAGTGGCGGTACAAGATTGGAAGACACCAAGGAATGCAACTGAGGTCCGAAGCTTCCTAGGACTAGCAGGTTTCTATCGAAAATTCATAAGGGATTTTGCGAAAATCTCAGCTCCGCTCACGAAATTGACTAAGAAGAATCTAGTGTTCAATTGGGACTTGGATTGCGAGTTTGCTTTCCAACGACTGAAAAGGGCTCTTACAACAGCCCCAGTTTTGACGCTGCCAGATGGGAGCAAGATGTTCACTGTTTATACGGATGCATGTGGGACAGGGCTAGGCGCCGTCTTAATGCAAGAAGGAAGGGTAGTGGCTTATGGCGGGAGGCAGTTGAAGGTGCACGAAAAGAACTACCCAACCCACGATCTTGAGTTAGCCGCCATCGTCTTTGCACTCAAGTCTTGGCGACACTATCTCCTAGGTGAGAAGTTCGAACTTTACACTGACCATAAATCGTTGAAATATCTTTTCTCGCAGAAGGATCTTAACTTGAGGCAACAAAGATGGATGGAGTTTCTTGCCTCGTACGATTTCGAAATCTCCTATACTCCGGGCAAAGGCAACGTAGTGGCAGACGCGTTGAGCCGAAAGAAATTGACCCTAAGCCCGTTGTTTGTTGAAAGACAAAGCCTAGAGTTTATAGCCAGCTTCGACTTTAGGCCCTCCTCCGATTTCGTACCAGGCTTGCTAGCATCTCTCGAAGTGCGCCCAACTTTAGTGGATTCAGTAGGGACAGCACAACGCGAAGACCCTCAGCTTGTAGAAATAATTGATAGGCTAATTAGGGGCGAGACTTCAAGTCACCTCAACAGATACTCCATCGACGATAAGGGTTTTCTAAGGCGAGACGGAAGACTATGCGTCCCACAGACAAATGATTTAATAAAGAAGGTTCTCGAAGAAGCACATCACTCCAAGATGACGATACACCCAGGCGGGGATAAAATGTACAAAGACATAAAGAGGACTTTCTTCTGGAACGGCATGAAAAAGGACGTGGCAGAGTTCGTTTCTAAGTGTATGGTGTGCCAACAAGTTAAGGCGGAACAGAAAAAGCCTGGCGGACTGCTACATCCTCTGGAGGTCCCACAGTGGAAGTGGGATAGCATCTCAATGGACTTCATCGATGGGCTGCCTAGGTCTAGGAGAGGCAACACTAGCATTTGGGTAATAGTGGATAGGCTTACTAAAAGCGCCCACTTTTTACCTGTCAAAAGTAAAAGAACTGCCTCATCCCTAGCATCACTTTACCTCAAGGAAATCGTTCGACTCCATGGAATACCATCTAGCATTGTTAGTGATCGAGACCCCATCTTCACCAGCGAGTTTTGGCGGAGTCTGCAAGAAGCAGTAGGAACGCAGTTATGCTTGAGCACAGCCTATCATCCCCAAACCGACGGCCAAACAGAGAGAGTGAACAGAGTTTTGGAAGACCTTCTAAGACTATGCGTCCTTGACTTCGGAGGGACATGGGAAGACCACCTTCCTTTGGTGGAATTTGCCTACAACAACAGCTATCAAGCAACCATCGGAATGGCGCCCTTCGAAGCTTTATACGGAAGACCGTGCCGATCGCCCACTTGTTGGTGGGAGTCTACTGATAAGCTCATACTTGGACCAGACATGATCCGAGAGACTTCAGAGAAAGTAGACTTAATACGAAGAAGGATGAAGACGGCCCAAGACAGACAAAAGTCCTATGCCGACAAGAGGAGGACCGACCTTGAATTTGAGGTTGGAGACAGAGTTTTTCTCAAGGTATCACCGCTAAGGAACGTTGTTCGTTTTGGAACCACCGGAAAGCTAGCACCAAGGTTCGTAGGGCCATTCCCTATCATCGAGAAAATTGGGAAAATGGCCTATAGATTAGAGCTACCCGAGAAGTTGGTCGGAGTCCACAACGTTTTTCACGTTTCACATCTCCGAAAATGTCTACACGAGTCTGCTGAAGTGGTAGAGCCAAATATCCTCGAAGAGGCCGAAGTGGAACGCGAAGCAACCATAAGAAAAGTTCCAACCCGAATCTTAGGAACGGAAGTAAAGAAGCTACGCAACCGCGAAGTCAAGCTCGTCAAAGTCCAGTGCAGCGACGCCGAGGGAGACGCGACTTGGGAAACTGAAGCTAGAATCCGCACTGCCTACCCTTTTCTGTTCGAGGGTACATCCTTGATCTTTCTTTTTCCTTAAGTTGCGCTTTTATCTATCTTTTTAGGTATATTTCCTCGACCGTATCTTTTAGGTAGAAACCCTTTGGATGGAAACATGTAGTTGAAACATGTTATGGATGATGGTTGCAAGTGGTTGCAAGTGATTGCTAGTGGTTGCTCGTGGTTGCATATACACACACAATCTAGGTTTTAGATCGGCTCAGTCACTTCATATTGCATATGCATATATGTTTGCTTTCGTCTATGGTTGAACATTAATATGTTGACATGTGGATGTTGCATTTGTATTGAATGATTGTGCACTCATGTAGAATCAAGAATAGGAAAATTTGCATACATAATGGATTCATGGCACTTACATAATTCGCATTAAGGAGGTCAACTGAATCAGTAGACCGCCTGATTTTGCATTAGATAAGTACATGAACACACACACACACTGCATATGATCATGAAGCATTAGAAGTCTTTTAAGGACAATGGATGCTCGTGTTTGATGGATGAGTAGATGGATGATTGGATGTTAGGATATACATTCCTCCTAACTTGAAGATTTCGGGGACGAAATCCTTTTAAGTGGGGGAGAATGTAACACCCCGAAAATTCTATAACTATGAAATTCACAAATTCAAGTATAATTAAATTGAAATCAAAGAACTAAGGGAAACGGGATACGCCATTGCGTTCGTCTCGGAAAAATACGCGAAATAGAGTCCGAGTTTTCGAAAAACGGAGTCCGTATGAAGAAGATATGGCCTTCGGAAGTTTTGAATTAAATTTAAAATTCAAACAGAATAAAATAAGCTCAGAAAATCAGGTTTAAATTCGAAAATGGGGCCCAATGGGCCAGGGCGGATAAACACCCGCCTAGGCCACCCAGGTCGACTGGGCTGTCGACCTGGGCTACCCATGTCGACAGGGCTGTCGACAGCCCTGTCGACAGGGGTGTCGACCTGGTCGAGCCCAGTCAACCTGGCTGGCCAGGTCTGTGTTTGGCCGATCCTCTGTGGTCTGCTTTGTCATTAGGGCTAGGTGGCAAGTTTTAATTGGTCTCTCTATCTAATGAATGGCTATGATCAATCCAAGCAACATCAAGGGTCCTAATCAGTTCCTAACCTCTATATAAACAACCCTAGACTAAACCCTAATCTATTCATTCAAAATTAAGAACATAGCCGCCATGTTGCTGAGGAACGACTAAGGGTAGCCGCCAACTAGAGAGAGAATTAGGAAGAAAGTTCTAAAGCCTAAAGCAATTCAAGCAACCTAAAGCCAATCAATTCAACATAGGAATCATATCTCTTAATTAGAGAATTCGCCGCAACCATTGTAAGTAGAGTATTACTTTGGTATGAATAAATAACTGTGCTGATTTGTATGCTTGAATTGGGATAATAAAGTAATTCATATTTGTGCAAAATTTATGTTATTCATTATAAAGAACTACATGCGGTAGTTCTATGCAAGTATGCGTTTGGAATATTTCGCAAATTATGTAATCTATGTTGAAGCTACATGTATGTAGTTGATTGAAATTCATGCAAGTTTGGGGCTTTGTTATTATGCCATCATAATGTATATTTTTGTGCATAAATCATTTTGCAAGTAATTGAAACAAGTTTGGTTATTATAGTTCATATGAAACTATGTCGGAATTTTGACACCATAATCCATGTATTAAGTCATGCTTTTGCAAACTTATGAATATGGCTAGGCTATGAATGATATTTGGCATAATTGAAATCCATGATTAAGTCTATCTTGTTTAAAAGAATTATATGATGACATATGCGAGACATGGCTAGGTTAGACTCAAAAATCCCTTTTTGCAAGTTTAAAGCAAACACCATGTTTAGGAATATTTATGCATAAGTATGTTTATACCATCGTTATGTGATTAGACTTAAATCATGATTAAGTTGAACTATGCTTTTGTGTTAGTAACAAAGTATCCCCTTTGTAAACATGTAGAAACCTTATGAACATGACTTGTTTATGTTTATGCCTAAATAAGAATATAGGTCTATGTTGTAGTTAAGACTATGTGACACCTAAGTTAGATTCTTATCTTAAGTTTACATGGGTTGGTTCATGTCACCTATGCTTTATGACCAAAGTATATATATGCAAGTACACCAGTTTCTATTATGTATTTCCAACGTCATATGCAAGTTCATGCGCTCACCTTCCCCTCTTTGTGTATGTAATCACGCTTTAAGCCTCCCCTTTTCGCATGGCTAAATTGGGCTTTAAAAGGCTAAGCCCAATATATATAAACGGACGTGTAAAATGGGGGAAAATAACGTTGGGTTAAAATTAATTAATGAATGAAAATATAAAATAGAAGGGCCCAAATTCAAGTATGGGTTGGGCCCGTGATTGGTGTAACCTTTACACCATTAACTTAATAATGGGCCGCAAATATTTACATATAAGAAATAAAGAAGAATGACAAAATATGTAAATGTAGAACATACGATGTGTTTAACCCGAGGTTGGATTGAGTTGTGATGTAAACCTGCCCGGAACCGCCCGGCTGTCCAGTAGTCACAACAATACCTATCCAATGTGGGAGGTTAAACATGGAGCCCAATAAGGACCCGAGGTTAGACTGAGTTGTGGCGTAAGACTGCCCGGAACCAACCGGCAACAGGCAGCCACAACAATACATGTCTAATGTGAGAGGTCAGGGCCTTAATAAGACAATTAAGGCTGAGTCAGGATTGTTAGGATTAAGTGAACTAAAGACTTAATCAAAATGGAACATGCTAAACTAAACGGACTGGTGGGGTTAGGTTAGGAAACACTTAACCAACTTAGCATGTTGGCTAGAGATAGAAAACCTAGTAACGGGGGACCCTTTTCAGCAGTAACCCTAGAAGGTGTATCAGGATACCCTGAAACTAGGCAGGGTGGGGCACGATTACTGGGCTGATTGTAAGAGGTCAAAGCGACGGCGGTGGTGTAGCAGTGTAGGTTCTAACGGAGTGCGGGCGTGCACACACTCCGGCACAGAAAAATAAGGCACTGGACGCCAGTAGCATACCTGTGCACTCTAAGGTTGTGTCGGGTTGCCACTATGGGACTTGATACACCCCATGGTGGGACCAGCATAGGTAACTACAACATCGGGGGCCGTAAGACACATGTAACTATGCGAGTAGGAGCCGATCATCATAGAATGGATCACATCACCCTGATTATGGGTGCCAGTTGGAAACTAGTTTATATGGGTTCAGAGATTAACATGGGGTACGATAGTATATTCGACCCTAGACAACTTAACCAAGTTTATTGTGCTTGCCCACTTCTTGTTTATACTTATCATACCCAGTTCTTTATTTATAGACAAAATAGTACTAGACTTACTCAGGCTTATGTCTGACTCTACTTTTCTTTCGTCTTCTTTTCTTCCGTTTCCCCCCCCCCCCCAGGTCCACAGGGAGGGAACACTGCAGCTTGACCAACATTATCATTTAGCTTGAAGAAGAGAAATGTATTGCTTGGAACTTTCCGTCTGAAACTATGGCTTAGGACAAATTCTATGGGGCTTTTGCAGTTTATCTATGTTTTATTCATGCTTCTTTAAATAATGTACTCAAGACAGATTATGAAAGTGTTATGTTATGTTTTTGGAAAGGATGTTGTTGTAACACGTATTTGACTTTTATGAAATAAAAGTTTGTTGTTCTTCCGCTGTTTACAAATATGTGTTCTTATATCTGTCTTGTATATCTGTGACTCGTACTTATAAACCTCCACCAAAATTAGGGCATTCCCTTTGAGAGTGACCCTAACGGAGGTGGGGTGTTTCATCAAGTGGTGGCGCTTCAGCATATTTCAGTCCATGTAGTATGTGTATACTAAAGATGAATGATCATAGTCAAGTGAGAATAGTGTTCAAGTGAACTTAACAGCAAATGGTCATCAACATCCAACTACATGTTCTAGTATGAACACATCAACTGGACATGGCAAAGGTTTCGAGCAGCATGTTTATATGGCAGCAGAAATTGGAACACAATGGGGATATGACGCAACAGTATTATATATATATGCAAGTTACATTGATACATATATGCTCAAGTATGGTGAAGCAGGGTAGTGAATAGCAAACTCAACAATGGTCGAGACTGTTTTTGACACAAAGTATTGGAGCCAACATTACAAGTGACATGGCCGAGCACAGAGACATGCACACAAAAGTGGCCAGTGACAAATAGTCGTGTACACAACAAGACAGGATACAAACTCAAGTGTGGCTCAGCATGGACAACTAACCCAAGAAATATAAAGAAGTCAATGCAGGAAACAATGGGCAGAAAGCATGCTCAAGGAACATGTTGCAAATGGATTCAAATCAGTATGGAAAAGTTTTTATATGACAAGTATTAAACTGGTTTCCAGAAAATCTGTCTCTAGCAAGAATCAAGTGTGGGCATGCAAGAGAAACAATTTACTTTGTTTCCAGATTTACAAATAAAATCAGTAAACAATATTTTGGCAAGTGCATAAAAACTTTCCTGTTTTGAAATCCTTTAAATCGAGGAAACAGAATTTATCAAAGCCAATTCGAATAACAAGAAATTGCTCAAGACCTGTTTGGCAACAGTTTAAATGTAAGTTGTGTATTTCCAGATTTCACAATATTTGGAAATATTTCAGAGCATATAAAGCAATATATCAGAGCATACAAGATCTTAGCAACAAAGATGTTTTTGGCAAGGTTTATAAAGTTTCCACAAATTCATTCAAAGGAGCAAAACCAGACATCACTTAATTTCCAGAAATACAATTGTCAAAGACCAGAAATGCGAATTAATTCTTTCCTGTTTTTTGTTGGCAAATAAATCAATCAGGAAATCCAAACAAGGAAAGAGGAATCTGTCTCATTCATTCAAGGCCAGGATCATTTCAATCAAAGCCGAAGTTTTTCAATTTAATCAAGGCAAACCAAAAGAGGAAAGGAACTAAAATCAGCCACGCAAATCAGACAAGCCACATGAACGAAATCAGAGACAATAGGGTGTTCGATTCTACCCTATAATTACCACATCATCACAGGCAGTTTCAGATGATCGAAAACAATAAGCATCAAAATTTCAAGCAAAGTTTTAAATCAGAAAACTCACGATTCAAACTGGTGTTTCGATCATCTGTATTCCACGCCAAATCAATCGAAGAACAGGAGCAACAACACTCGAGCCTACAGACAAATTCCAGAGAATTTTTTTTATCACAGCATCGGTTCGATTTGGGGGAGGATTTCGAAAACCCTAGGAAGCAGCCGCCATATTTTTTTTCTCTTCAGAGCAAAAGGAGATCGGACAAAGAAATTACAAAGGGGCCGGCCTATTTTTTTATGGGCTAAGCTTTAAAAGGGGATGACCTTTTAATTTATCTCCAAGGGTTTTTGGTTTTTATTTACTTTGTATTTTGTTCAAATTTTGTATTGTTTTAAATTGTTCTGCAAACCGTCCAGCAGTTCTAGAGTCTGTAATCTCTAGGGGGAATCAGTCACGGTGTTGACTGTCAGTTTCAGAGTCTGTAAAATTCTGGGTTACGGATTACGGGGTTGTAATTCGGGGAAATCTGATCGAGGGGATATCAATCAGTCTACGGTTTTGAGCGTAGGGTTAGAATAGGAGCAGGGTTTGCGAGTGTACATGGTCTTGTATGCGGGATCTGTTCTATCACCTAGTAGAAACCTTAGAAATGCAGCAGTAGGCAGGGTTTTGCCGAAGCTGGGTATATCTGTGTGTGATTTATTTTCTGCATTTCTGTTTCTGCTATATTCTGTGATCTGTTTATTATTTTAATATCCTGTCAGTTTTTCAATTCAGTTTAAAAACTGTGAAAAACCCTATTCACCCCCCCTCTATGGTTATTCTAGATCCAACAGTGGTATCAGAGCCAGGTATTTTTGTTTAACTCTAGAGTAATGGGTAATCCTTGTTGTCAGATCGTTGAGAGTCAGTCCAGTCACATTCCAAATATTTTCGATGGTACAGATTTTTTAATTTGGAAATCAGAAATGGAATCCTATTTAAAATCTGTTAATTTAGAATATTGGAATATTATTGAAAATTCGGGAGATATGTTAGATAAGAGGAATAAAGCTTTTAATGGTCGTGTTATGCATATTATTTATTCTTTTCTTGGTAATGATCAATTAATATTTATCTCTCATATTTTAACTGCGCAGGATATTTGGAAAACTCTCAGTATGTTGTATGGAAAGTCTGACGACTGCTCTAAACCCCAGAACGACAACTCAGCTTCAGATCTGTGCTTAACAAGCCATGCAGACGAAACTTCAGATGGAACAGATGATGGAGAATCAACAAGTGCTGAAACAGAAAATTTCTCATATGAAGATCTGGTTTACATGTGTCTTGATTTAACAAAATCTGTTGATAAACTCCAACTGAAAAATAAGTCTCTGAAATCTAGGAATTCTGAGTTGGTCAACAAAATTGATTATTTGGAATCACAACTTGAACATTTTAAAAATTCTTCAAATTCAGATTGCAAAAATTGTTTGAAATTGAAAACCAATCTTGTTCATCTCAATAAAAATATCCAAAATTTGAAAAGGAAATTCTGATCCTAAAAGAGAACAAGATTGAGTTATCAAGTTTGAATAACTTTTTACAAGAGGAATTTGAAATTTTTAAGACTGATATATATTCCAAATTTGAAATTGCTGAAAATGAAAATTTAGTGAAAAGTGGTTTGATTTTGAAGGAACTTGAAAATGAGATTGAAAAATCCAAGAAGTTTGAGTCTGAAAAGCAAAAACGATTTGAACTTGAAATTTCCGAATCCCAAGCCAAAATTAGATCGCTTGAAAATGAGAATTTAGTTTTGAAACAGACCAATGCTGAATAGATGATCGCTATAAATAATTGCTCAAATTTATTAAAAGAAAATAGCGATCTGAAATCTAAAATTCAACGATTAGAATCAACATTGTGTAAATTTTCCAATGGGGAAAAATCGTTGAATATGCTGTTACAAAACCAAGTTTATAGTGGAAATAAATCTGGTCTTGGATTCGGGAAAAACGATGTTTTTAGAAATCAAAATTCTTGTGATTTTAAAAAAAATCCCTCAAATCACGTTAGAAATGTTTGTTTTGAAAATTTTAACTATGAAAACTTCAAAGGATTTGTAAATCACAATCGAGATGATGATTTGTTTTATAACAAACCATTTAAACATTCTTGGATCTCAAATGGAAATAAAACAGGTTTTGTTAAATTCAAATCGATTTGGGTTCCTAAGGGTACAAAAGTTAATTCTAATGGTTTGTTGTATAAGCAAGTCTGGGTACCAAAACGTATGAATACAACTGTGAGTGGTTTTACTAATTTTGTTAGACCACTTGATTCCTTGAACTGTTAGGTACCAGTGGAGGCTGAGGAACTGCCGTGCAAAAAGAAATGTGAAATCAAGTTGATTTATACTTCTGTATCATTCACAGTTCCTCCAGCCAGGATTTGTTGAGTTAGAGATTCTGATTTACATTGGATTCTGGTATGATCTCTAAACTCATCTTTGTAAATATTCTCTTTTTTATTTTTGTTTACTTCTCCTACTACCCCCCTCTGTGTATTTACTTTATCTCTTCTGTTTTAATTTTTCACTGTCACATCACTGTAACTTCTTCTGGGCTTCATTAACTTCCAATTGAAGAATTCATATTTTCTAGAAATTTGCCTTAGTTGAATATAATTCTGATATTTTAATCATTTCCAGACCTTGTATTTAAACTTGTAAATATCTACAATTGTTTTTGAAGTTTAGTTTCTGATTGTTGAATTCATAACAGTGTTGATGCATTCATATCATATCTTGAACACTGTTAATTAGAATTCTAAAATTATTTTTGAAGATCTGAAAGATTAATGGAAATTCACACATCGTTGCTGTTTTGAGATTCTTCTAATTCATTTTAGAAAAGCTTGAAATATTACACTCATTACAGCACTCTATTATTTATCAGTAGTGATATTTTCATTATTTTTCAGATTGGCTTGGAAATTTTAAATTGTCTAGAATCTCAGTGATACATCTTGAAAATCATTGTAATTCATGATCATCATGGTTAGAATTTGTTTGTTTGAAATCATCTGAAATTATTAATATTTTGAATAATCACACACCTCCTAAATTTGAAATTATCAACCTTGTGTGACTGATTCATTATATTTCAAAACTTGACATTGATTCAAGTGATTTCAAATAAATTATTTTGGATCATGAATATCTATCAAACCTGATGTAAATGATCTGATTTTTTTTATGGGTTTGTCAGAAATACTTGTGAAAATTTCGTTGAAAATATGGTCTTAAAATTCTCTATTATTTCATGGTTATTTGATTTTAATATATGTTTGTTTAAAATCATTTGAAATTATTGATTTATTGAATCGCACACATTTCTTGAATCTGAAATATAATATTGTGTGGTTGATTCATTAAATCCTGATATATTCACATTTCTTCAAATGATTTAAAATAAACTAAATTTTATAATCATGGATCATGGAATATATTGCTTTTGGGACCTTCAGAAACATCATCTTGACAAGTATGGTTTGAAACTATGTTCTGTGTTGATCTAATACTGTTTTGAAGAATGTTTGTTCTGGAATCACATGCTTGCTGCTCTGATACATGTGCATAATCTATTATCTCACCTGTTTGGGCTTGGTACTTAATAATTCTTTTGTCTATAACATTCTTGTTCAGTATCATGTTAAAAGTCCTCGTAAATAGAGACACCAAGTGGTATCAGAAGCGCCTTATATTTGTCTCACCCATCCATACTTAGATTCAAATCTTCACCATGTATAAATCCACACACTCTTTTTGTCTTGTTCATTTTTTTTCCCTCTTGTCATGTATAGATCAGCATATTCCTCTTGTAATTGATTTTCAATTTTAAAATTATTTATTTTTTATTCATTCACAAATTGAAATCAATATCCAAATTGTTCTGTATTTATAATTCATCAAAATATATCAGAATTTGAAATTGTGATGAATTATGACTACAATATATTTCACAACAAGAGGAGATTTTATTTAGATTTTCATGACGGTTGAATATTTATTATAATATCTTTGAACTGGGAATTATTTCACGAACATCTTCTATGCCTCTCATCATTCTGTCATCCATTATGAGTTTATATTAATGTGGAGAGTTAATAATCTTAAAAATCTTTGTGAATAAACAGTGAAAATTTGTGATAGAAATGGGACTATATTCAGAATTAGTGAGAATTGAAAATTTTCAATAATCCCTGTACAGTCGAGCTTATTTCATAATATAATCAATTTAGAAATTTATTTCACAGTCCATTTCTGTGCCTACCACATTTCTATCATCCATATTGGTTGTATATACTGAGGAGTCTTTCTATTTAAAGCTGAAATGATAAATATATATATTTAATATATAAGTGTGTCTCTGACCCCATTTAAAAATCCAAGCTCTGGTCATGCATGGTTAAGAGACAACTTATAATTTAAGCTGCGACTGACCTCATTTAAAAATCCAAGCTCTGGTTATGCGTGGTCAGTGTGCTCTTAAACAAAATAAAAAGAAAAAGGAACTATTATGCTATAAATTAAAATTAATCTGAAACTCTCCTCGGTGTATAAAAACCAGTCTATCAATCCATCCTTCTATTCGGTGAAATATGTTGAAATTTTATGACGTATTATGATTTGTTGATTGATAGCTACTGGGATTTGAGATTATCTGATTTTGTCACTTAAGTTGAATTTATAATTATAGTCCAAATCCACCACAATTTTTTGTGCTTTATCTTTTATAAAATTCTTTTGGAAAATAATTGAAAAATATTTTTTAAAACTCTCTCCATTTTATATAAAATTCTTCGTATACTCGTCATTCTCTACAATGTGAAATATGCCACTTGTTCTTAGAATATTATGATTTTTGTTTGACTGATTGAAATTTATGATGATCGTTCTTCCTCTTAAGCTGAAATTATATTTTTAGTCAATTTTTTCATATGTATTTTAAAATCTGTATCCTTTTGATGACAACAAAAGGGGGAGAATGGATTAGATTTTGATTTATGAGTGAATATTTTATAAATATTTTAATTTTGAGAATTCTGAATCCTTTTACATTCTTTTCACTCATGCACAGTTATAGGGGGAGTTTCTGTTGTAGGGGGAGCTAATAAATAGGGGGAGGTTCAGAATTCACTGTCAAACACATTTATTGTAATCAAAATCTTTTATTTGTTTGTCATCATCAAAAGGGGGAGATTGTTGTATATAACGCAGTTGTATACACAATTATATGATTTTTGTTTGATGATAACAAACAAATATATATTATTATTATAAATGTGTTTGTTATTGTACTGTTTTATATATACAACACAGATAGGAATATAATATTTGAATTGAATATTATATTTCTAACATTCAAACAGTACAACTTTGTATAACTCCACTATTTAAACATTCACTGTATATTGTACTTGTATATAAACAGAATATAATAGACAAGTTTTGTTTGACATCAATAAAATGATATTTTATTTCAGACAAATTTGTTTATTACAAATAAACAGTACAATCTCTTTCATATACACAGCTCCTTTACTACTGACTCACTACAACATTCACACTCGATATACATTTTCATTCATATACTCATATACACATATACATAGTCTTCTGCCAGTCCAGTCTTCACTGCTCAGTCAATCCAGTCCAGTTATCCAGTCAGTCCAGTCTTCATACCTGTCATTCACGGAAACACACACACAGTATCCAGAACAGAAATATATTCTAATGCACGCAAATATAAATTTTATTTTTAAAAAAAAAATTATTTGCCTCAGTTTTCTGGTGTGTTTCTCATCATTTTTCATAACTTGATCAGAATATAACACGCACATACATGTATACACACACATGTGTATGTATATACACATATTTCAGTGCAGGGACAGGAAAAACTCGTCTGATGGCTGCATGTACACACGTGCATGAATATACACGTGTGCACTGCCTCGCCAATCAGATTGCAACTGAGGAGTAGCCACATGGACCTGCTCGACTCAGTGCAATACACAAAGTCAACTCAAGATAAAATGGTCAAGGAAACTCAACAATCAAAACAGCAAATTCATTGTGCAACAAGAATGCCAAGTGTACACAGCAAGTGTACAAAACTTTGTTCAAAATCATATAGTGCAAGTGAGGCAAGCAGCTCAGGTGTCGAGCCATGCAAATTCAAGTCAACTCAGCATGGATAATAAAGAAAACATGGAGCATAGTTCAGATTCATGTATGCAGAGACAAGAACACAGCAAATCAAGTGGTGGCGCTTCAGCATATTTCAGTCCATGTAGTATGTGTATACTAAAGATGAATGATCATAGTCAAGTGAGAATAGTGTTCAAGTGAACTTAACAGCAAATGGTCATCAACATCCAACTACATGTTCTAGTATGAACACATCAACTGGACATGGCAAAGGTTTCGAGCAGCATGTTTATATGGCAGCAGAAATTGGAACACAATGGGGATATGATGCAACAGCATTATATATATGCAAGTTACATTGATACATATATGCTCAAGTATGGTGAAGCAGGGTAGTGAATAGCACACTCAACAATGGTCGAGACTGTTTTTGACACAAAGTATTGGAGCCAACATTACAAGTGACATGGCCGAGCACAGAGACATGCACACAAAAGTGGCCAGTGACAAATAGTCGTGTACACAACAAGACAGGATACAAACTCAAGTGTGGCTCAGCATGGACAACTAACCCAAGAAATATAAAGAAGTCAATGCAGGAAACAATGGGCAGAAAGCATGCTCAAGGAACATGTTGCAAATGGATTCAAATCAGTATGGAAAAGTTTTTATATGACAAGTATTAAACTGGTTTCCAGAAAATCTGTCTCTAGCAAGAATCAAGTGTGGGCATGCAAGAGAAACAATTTACTTTGTTTCCAGATTTACAAATAAAATCAGTAAACAATATTTTGGCAAGTGCATAAAAACTTTCCTGTTTTGAAATCCTTTAAATCGAGGAAACAGAATTTATCAAAGCCAATTCGAATAACAAGAAATTGCTCAAGACCTGTTTGGCAACAGTTTAAATGTAAGTTGTGTATTTCCAGATTTCACAATATTTGGAAATATTTCAGAGCATATAAAGCAATATATCAGAGCATACAAGATCTTAGCAACAAAGATGTTTTTGGCAAGGTTTATAAAGTTTCCACAAATTCATTCAAAGGAGCAAAACCAGACATCACTTAATTTCCAGAAATACAATTGTCAAAGACCAGAAATGCGAATTAATTCTTTCCTGTTTTTTGTTGGCAAATAAATCAATCAGGAAATCCAAACAAGGAAAGAGGAATCTGTCTCATTCATTCAAGGCCAGGATCATTTCAATCAAAGCCGAAGTTTTTCAATTTAATCAAGGCAAACCAAAAGAGGAAAGGAACTAAAATCAGCCACGCAAATCAGACAAGCCACATGAACGAAATCAGAGACAATAGGGTGTTCGATTCTACCCTATAATTACCACATCATCACAGGCAGTTTCAGATGATCGAAAACAATAAGCATCAAAATTTCAAGCAAAGTTTTAAATCAGAAAACTCACGATTCAAACTGGTGTTTCGATCATCTGTATTCCACGCCAAATCAATCGAAGAACAGGAGCAACAACACTCGAGCCTACAGACAAATTCCAGAGAATTTTTTTTATCACAGCATCGGTTCGATTTGGGGGAGGATTTCGAAAACCCTAGGAAGCAGCCGCCATATTTTTTTTCTCTTCAGAGCAAAAGGAGATCGGACAAAGAAATTACAAAGGGGCCGGCCTATTTTTTTATGGGCTAAGCTTTAAAAGGGGATGACCTTTTAATTTATCTCCAAGGGTTTTTGGTTTTTATTTACTTTGTATTTTGTTCAAATTTTGTATTGTTTTAAATTGTTCTGCAAACCGTCCAGCAGTTCTAGAGTCTGTAATCTCTAGGGGGAATCAGTCACGGTGTTGACTGTCAGTTTCAGAGTCTGTAAAATTCTGGGTTACGGATTACGGGGTTGTAATTCGGGGAAATCTGATCGAGGGGATATCAATCAGTCTACGGTTTTGAGCGTAGGGTTAGAATAGGAGCAGGGTTTGCGAGTGTACATGGTCTTGTATGCGGGA
The DNA here is from genome assembly GCA_030737875.1 of Allium sativum. Taxonomy (NCBI): domain Eukaryota; kingdom Viridiplantae; phylum Streptophyta; class Magnoliopsida; order Asparagales; family Amaryllidaceae; genus Allium; species Allium sativum. Next base: position 794,818,108 of record CM060919.1, on the reverse strand, counting down.
TCTGTTCTATCACCTAGTAGAAACCTTAGAAATGCAGCAGTAGGCAGGGTTTTGCCGAAGCTGGGTATATCTGTGTGTGATTTATTTTCTGCATTTCTGTTTCTGCTATATTCTGTGATCTGTTTATTATTTTAATATCCTGTCAGTTTTTCAATTCAGTTTAAAAACTGTGAAAAACCCTATTCACCCCCCCCCCCCCCCCTCTAGGGTTATTCTAGATCCAACATAGTGCGAGGACAATGGAGCAGTATGTGAATGCTTCCAAACGTCTAGAAGTGGAAGAAGGCAGTCATTCAGAGAAAACTCACCAACAAAGCAACAGAAAACAATGACCGGCGATATCTTCTTCCACGATAGAGAATCTGAGGGTTAGAAGCCCTAAGTATCAATACTCTGGTGATAACGACCCTTGTCGGTCCATCCACTGTACGGAAATCCTTATGCATTACGGGAGTTTCGTAAACATCTTATTTAAAAAAGCTTATGGTCAGATGAAGCTCGAAGAAAGAGACCTGAAAAAAAATGGAGGAATGATATATGGATTTAATGGCTCAACTACCGAACCAATTGGGATTGTTGAATTGTCGGTAAATTGGATGAGGGGGACCGTAAAAAAGTGTGAATCCTCCCATTCCTCGTGATGGACATAAATTCTCCATACAATGCCTTTATGGGACGACCGACCTTTGCTGAATTCAGAGCCTACATCGCTCCTTGGTGCTTGCTCTTGAAGTTTCTGACGGAAGGAAGGGTCGGAATTGTGCAAGGAGATCAGGTACTAGGATGAGCGTGCTACTTAGTGGAATGGAAAGAAATCCGCGATGAGGAAATTAAGGAGTTTAAAGACAATCCACCTTCTGCAAAGGACGTGGCAACATAGTGAGACGACCCGATTTCCCGTTCTCACGGAAACAAGGTTATCTTTTGGAACATAACACAGAAACATATAATAGCAGAACAGAATTAAATAAATACACCAGAATGAACAACAAAATATACTGGATAAAAGTAATCATCAGAGTTACACAGTATACAGGATCTTACTTAGTACAAATATAGTTCAGCTATACATAAATGTCTACAGCGGAAATAAACAAAATATGTACAATAGGAGCTGAACAGCATAAAAAGAAATAAATGATAGAATCCATCTTCAGCTCCAGCTATCCAGAAAAAGAACCAGCTAAACCTGAATACAAGGCTGCCCGTGTAGAAAAAGGGGCACCCGAGTTTGAGAGTGAAACAAACTACGAGTCAGTCATGGGACTGGTATGAGAAATCCACTCAACACATATATAATTTGGCTAATCACAGGACCACGCCACTTTCGTGGAACGGGTTTACTCCATTGGATTGCCAGTGCTTTAAAACAAATCTTTCTTTTAAACATCGCTATGCTTTTTATAAAAATGAAGCCGTTATAAGACTCAGTTCCCATCACACAATGCAACGCAAACCGGAGGATAGAGTTTTTACCTTATAACGGCCAAGATATGCTTGATACGAATAAAACAAAGGCATTTGATATTATTGCTAGTGTTTATATGTTTTGAAAACAATTTCAAATCATAACTATCAATCATAGACGGCATTAATGCCCCATACCACTATGTCGCCATATATAGGTATACAATCCAAACCGCATCGTCTCGTATTTGGAAATTGGATTTCCGTCATGAACCAAGGCAAAAGATAGTCCTCACCGACTTCGTGACTCTCTAGCCCGAGCCACAGGGTCAGAGCGCATCGACCCTTGGAGCGACAGGGCCGGTCCACCGATGTGGATTAAAATTCCTGAACAATACGTTTCCCCGCCCTTTGGGGCGTAAACGAGCCAACGAATGACTCCATCGGACCCGGATCGTCCGATCAAACCGAGGCGCCTCGCAACAGCAACAACCACATAGGTGAAAAGTATATAAATGTCAGGGCTGGTAGGTCACTGACACCACCCTAGCTAGAAAGAAACGCATGCCCTCCCTGAGGTCCTTCCTCCCGTTTTAGGTTCCTACCGGGGTGTGAGGCTCGCGAATTCACGTTATACACAAAGCTACGCCACACAGGCGGTGCTTTGATCATCACCACAAGACTTTGCTTTTCAACAGAAGCCCTGATCACTGCATCTTAGCATGCCACACAGAATAAATACTATGTCAGACACACAGTCCCTTTACAAGTCCGTTCTGGGTCTGAACGAAACCGGAGGCACTAAATACCTCGCAAACCCTTCGATCAACACGTACGTCTGAACGATCACCACTCATTATCCATATTTCGGGATGCCTCCCAATCAGGACCTCGGTTACCATCCAAACGAGGTGAAGATCTCCGGTCTTCGACCATCGTCTTCATCTTCGAATTTCAATCGTCGGTCGATTATTCGAAATGAGAATTAACTCGGCCTTTTCAAATAATTCACGTATATTTAGAATTTCAAATCGATTTATTTCAATGGTTAAATTATTCGACAACACCAATTGTGTTCTTTATATAGTTTTCACACCAAACACATTCAACCATCAAACATCACATAAAGCAAGCAAATTCAGTTTATTTCCATTCCATATCGCTTACGATATTTTATAACTATTTATCGCTATTTTTATTTATTTTAAAATAGCCATTTTATTCAAAACGACGTTTCGGGCCATAACGCGGCCGTGGCGCTGTTTTTCTTCAGATTTGATTTACACATATCTGAAAATCTAACCGTTGGATCTTCACAAAATTTACATCATTAGAAAGGTCTTTTCAAAACGAATCCAACGGTTCCAGTTTCGGGAAAATCCGACGGTCGGATCTCCCGGTACAATCGTTTGAATTTTCGATTTCAAAATACGAACTGCAGCGTCGTTATTCGATTAAATATAATTTTATTTATATATATAAATAAATATAATCGTTTCTGGCGCTGTTTTTCTTCAGATTTGAATTAAACATTCCAGACAATCCAACCGTTGGATTTCTACAAGGTTGGTGCCGTTGGAAAGATTATTCCAAGGCGAACCCGACGGTTGAGATTTCGGGAAAATCCAATGGTCGGATTTCCCGTACTAGTCGTTTGAAATCACGGTTTCAAAATACGAACTGCACGGCCTCGTTTCGTTTTAATTTTATTTATATTTATGTAGTTATATAAATATAGTTCATTCAATGATTTCTATATCGTTTTCACTTCAAAAAATTTTCTAACTCCTTAAATTTTGGAAAAATTTCGCCATAACCTCCCCTGCACCGGGAGCGTCGGGAAATCGCAAATAGCGTCCCGGTCCTTCTAGTCTCAAAAAGAAAAAGAAGAAGCCAAGCGGCTAGCCAATAGGCTCAAAATCATCACCCAAACAAATCAGTAAATGTGTACCTATTTGTCGGGCACAAAATTTTATTCCTCTTCTCTAGCCCCTTTGCTATAACCTGTTCAAAGAATATTGCATGTACATATGTATACAGTTCATATCATTTTTCATTTTCTATTCGATTTCATATTCGATTTCTATTTGGTTTAAAAAAAAACACCATTCATTCTAATGTTACATAAATAGGTGCAAATCACTTCATTAGCTAATTAATGAATATTTCAACTCATATATGTTTATTTTGAACAAGTGGCTATTTTCAACATTTCACATCTCAACGATTTATGCATACAATAAAAATGTGATTTTTATTGTAAAACAACTCATTTCAAAACACTATTTTTTCCTATATAGTTCATGTAGGTGATACAATAGAATTTTTATCATAAAACAATTTATTTCAAAATATGAATACCATTCAACACATGAATTTCTAAACAACGAATGAATATCAATTCAACACATGAATGTTTTCAATAGTTTTTAGATATAGATAAAAATGTGATTTTTATTATCTAACAATTTATTTCAAAATATGAATACCATTCAACACATGAATTTCTAAACAACGAATGAATATCAATTCAACACATGAATGTTTTCAATAGTTTTTAGATATAGATAAAAATGTGATTTTTATTATCTAACAATTTATTTCAAAATATGAATACCATTCAACACATGAATTTCTAAACAACGAATGAATATCAATTCAACACATGAATGTTTTCAATAGTTTTTAGATATAGATAAAAATGTGATTTTTATTATCTAACAATTTATTTCAAAATATGAATACCATTCAACACATGAATTTCTAAACAACGAATGAATATCAATTCAACACATGAATGTTTTCAATAGTTTTTAGATATAGATAAAAATGTGATTTTTATTATCTAACAATTTATTTCAAAATATGAATACCATTCAACACATGAATTTCTAAACAACGAATGAATATCAATTCAACACATGAATGTTTTCAATAGTTTTTAGATATAGATAAAAATGTGATTTTTATTATCTAACAATTTATTTCAAAATATGAATACCATTCAACACATGAATTTCTAAACAACGAATGAATATCAATTCAACACATGAATGTTTTCAATAGTTTAATCATATGAAAATAATTCAAACACACAAATATTATTCAAAATTTCGGCAGCATAACGGCAGGGTAGTTACACCGGCACCGTCCCTAGTACGGCTCCTCGCTCTACCTTAAAACCTCGCGGTTTTTGACAATGGGAAACATGCATCTAGTTCGCACGCAGGCGGCATGTATATATATTTATTCATTTCCACAAACTAATCCTAAGTGGTTTCAACCAAATATTTCACAACCACAAATGGGTATTTTTCAACCGCAATCAACCAATATCAATCACAAACAATCCCAAACAATCATTCAATTTTCACAACAATTTCAACCAATAAATATCGTCCATGGTTTGTGGACGAGGGGCGTATATATATATATAGATATATATTTATAGATAGCAATTCACTTTCATTGTCAACACATATATAATTATTTTTAAATCAGAAATCTCACCAATAGCTATCCAACTTCAAGACTCTTCTTAATAGAAATCTTCGCCTATTTGTCGCTTTCACCCGTATTCTCTGCATATGTAAAAATCGAATTTTTACGATGTTATTCAATATATAAAAATCTGATTACTACCTCGACTTTCGATAAATAAAAATATGATTTTTACTTTCGACTTTCGATATATAAAAAATATGATTTTTACTTTTGCTTTCAACATATAAAAATATGATTTCTACTTTTGCTTTCAACATATAAAAATATGATTTCTACTTTTCTAAAAGAAATCAGTTTTATTCTTTTACAAAATCAGTTTTTATCTTTATAAAGAAATCAGTTTTCACTTTTAAAACAATTCAGTTTTCACTTTTAAAACAATTCAGTTTTCACTTTTAAAACAATTCAGTTTTCACTTTCTAAAAGAAATCAGTTTTAATTTCTTTTTAAAATATCAGTTTTAAAATTCCTTAAAAGAAATCAGTTTTAAAAATTCTTTTATAAAAATCTGTTTTACACTTTTAAAACTTTCAGTTTTTATACTTTTAAAAATATTCAGTTTTTACTTTATAAAAATTTCTGTTTTCTATATTCTTTCAAAAATTCTGTTTTTATAATCTTTTAAAAATTTCTGTTTTTAAAATCTTTTAAAAATTCTGTTTTAAAATCCTTTTAAAAATTCTGTTTTAAAATTCTTTTAAAAATTTCTGTTTTTAAAATCTTTTAAAAATTTCTGTTTTTAAAATCTTTTAAAAATTTCTGTTTTTAAAATCTTTTTAAAAATTCTGTTCTGTTTTTTTTTTTATAAAAATATTCAGTTTTAAACTTTATAAAAATTTCTGTTTTAAACTTAATAAAAATTTCTGTTTTAAACTTAATCAAAATTTCTGTTTTAAACTTATATAAAAAAAAAATTCAGTTCTAAACTTTATAAAAAATTCAGTTTTTAATTCTTTTATAAAAAATCTGTTTTTAATTCTCAGTTTTTAAACCTAATTTTATAAATTCAGTTTTTAAATTACGTTTAAATAAAATAAAAATAAAATAATAAAAATAAAGGAAATACTTACAGGGGGGGGGAAAGAAGATCGGCGGCAGGGTTCGAACGGTGGTGTTGCTTCGTCGGTGCGGTCTTGAGGGGGAGGGGGCTGCTTCGTCGGTGCGGCGGTCTTGAGGGGGGCGACGGCGCTCCAGGGGGCTTCGTCGGAGTTCGTGCGAGGGGGGGCTGGCGATTTAGGTTTTAGGGTTTTTTTTTTTTCTTTTTTTTTTTTTTCTTTTACTTTCGTCTGAATCGAAATGAAAGGGGGGGGCCAAGCGGGAGATAAGGAGGGAGGGAGGGAAATTAAAATATTATATATATTTTTTTTTTTTCTTTCTCTGTATAAATCGAAACGGAAAAAATAAAAGGGGGGGCCAATGAAGATAAAGGATGGGGGAAGAAGAAATTAAATTTTTTTTTTTATTTAATTAGTCAAAAAGTTGACTTTTACTTACGACCTCGAAACGAGGCCCACCGCCTGTCGTCCATAGCGTTTTACCCCCATTCCGAACACAATGGGATATGTATCGCAAGCTGGTTTGATCGTTACAATCGGTTTCCCTTTGAGTTTTCATTTAAATCACTATATTGAATTTTAAACGTACATTTCAAATTACCGGGGCCACATACTGACTAGAAAAATTCCAGAAAAATATTTTCTAGCTTCGTATTGACGATACGGTCCTAACAAAACTAGTTTCGTCGAATTCTGAGACCGTTTGAAAAATGGCCAATTTCCAGTCGATTAAAATCAACAGAAACTGGTCAAACGCGATTTCCTTTGCCACGCTCACATATTGATTCGAAAAATTATGAAATTTGAAACCTAACAATAACTTGACACTGCGGATCTAACAAAAGTGGTTTCGTCGAAATCCGAGGTCATCTGCAAAATATCCATTTTTAAGGGCCTGAATTCTATAGCGACTATTCAGAATTTTCAACTGGACATATCTTTTGATTCCCGCTATCAAACTTCGATTGGTCGGATTCGTTAGAAAGATATCATCAATTAGATTCCATTATTTTTGGTTTCACTAAGATCCGGATTGTTTTGCACCCGGTATATTCAATTGAAGTTTGAAATCGAATTATCGAACTACCGCGCCATTTTCAATTCTATATATAATTATAATTGATTATATTCGTTTTCAAATGTCGATTCAAACTCAGTTTTCATCGCCATTATTTAAAATATTTATTTTAAATATTTAAAATCCATTATTTTAGCCAATTTAAAAATTTTAAATTGGTTCAGATTTTCTGGGTCGTTACAATCTCCCCCACTTAAAACTTTTCGTCCCCGAAAAGGAATAAAGTCGAAAGTGGTTTGATAAATCTACGATCACACATCACAACAACCAATTTGTTTTTAACCTTCTTAACTTTTCAAATATATATATCTTTTATATATTCAAAAATTATATTTCTAAAACCAGACTATATATAAAAATAATCACAAATACGCTATTTAAAAACATATTACTCTCGACTCGTTCTGAGGCACTTCTGACCCCATCTCTAACGAGTTGTTCTAATTCTGCTACTCATACTAGGATATTACTGATCCTATCTGTATAGAGTTACCCGTCCTAGAACACTACTGGTTCTATTTCTGACGAGTTCGTTCACATGTTATATTCCAGAACTAAGCTTAACCAAAGCTCTGATACCACGATGAGACGACCCGATTTCCCGTTCTCACGGAAACAAGGTTATCTTTTGGAACATAACACAGAAACATATAATAGCAGAACAGAATTAAATAAATACACCAGAATGAACAACAAAATATACTGGATAAAAGTAATCATCAGAGTTACACAGTATACAGGATCTTACTTAGTACAAATATAGTTCAGCTATACATAAATGTCTACAGCGGAAATAAACAAAATATGTACAATAGGAGCTGAACAGCATAAAAAGAAATAAATGATAGAATCCATCTTCAGCTCCAGCTATCCAGAAAAAGAACCAGCTAAACCTGAATACAAGGCTGCCCGTGTAGAAAAAGGGGCACCCGAGTTTGAGAGTGAAACAAACTACGAGTCAGTCATGGGACTGGTATGAGAAATCCACTCAACACATATATAATTTGGCTAATCACAGGACCACGCCACTTTCGTGGAACGGGTTTACTCCATTGGATTGCCAGTGCTTTAAAACAAATCTTTCTTTTAAACATCGCTATGCTTTTTATAAAAATGAAGCCGTTATAAGACTCAGTTCCCATCACACAATGCAACGCAAACCGGAGGATAGAGTTTTTACCTTATAACGGCCAAGATATGCTTGATACGAATAAAACAAAGGCATTTGATATTATTGCTAGTGTTTATATGTTTTGAAAACAATTTCAAATCATAACTATCAATCATAGACGGCATTAATGCCCCATACCACTATGTCGCCATATATAGGTATACAATCCAAACCGCATCGTCTCGTATTTGGAAATTGGATTTCCGTCATGAACCAAGGCAAAAGATAGTCCTCACCGACTTCGTGACTCTCTAGCCCGAGCCACAGGGTCAGAGCGCATCGACCCTTGGAGCGACAGGGCCGGTCCACCGATGTGGATTAAAATTCCTGAACAATACGTTTCCCCGCCCTTTGGGGCGTAAACGAGCCAACGAATGACTCCATCGGACCCGGATCGTCCGATCAAACCGAGGCGCCTCGCAACAGCAACAACCACATAGGTGAAAAGTATATAAATGTCAGGGCTGGTAGGTCACTGACACCACCCTAGCTAGAAAGAAACGCATGCCCTCCCTGAGGTCCTTCCTCCCGTTTTAGGTTCCTACCGGGGTGTGAGGCTCGCGAATTCACGTTATACACAAAGCTACGCCACACAGGCGGTGCTTTGATCATCACCACAAGACTTTGCTTTTCAACAGAAGCCCTGATCACTGCATCTTAGCATGCCACACAGAATAAATACTATGTCAGACACACAGTCCCTTTACAAGTCCGTTCTGGGTCTGAACGAAACCGGAGGCACTAAATACCTCGCAAACCCTTCGATCAACACGTACGTCTGAACGATCACCACTCATTATCCATATTTCGGGATGCCTCCCAATCAGGACCTCGGTTACCATCCAAACGAGGTGAAGATCTCCGGTCTTCGACCATCGTCTTCATCTTCGAATTTCAATCGTCGGTCGATTATTCGAAATGAGAATTAACTCGGCCTTTTCAAATAATTCACGTATATTTAGAATTTCAAATCGATTTATTTCAATGGTTAAATTATTCGACAACACCAATTGTGTTCTTTATATAGTTTTCACACCAAACACATTCAACCATCAAACATCACATAAAGCAAGCAAATTCAGTTTATTTCCATTCCATATCGCTTACGATATTTTATAACTATTTATCGCTATTTTTATTTATTTTAAAATAGCCATTTTATTCAAAACGACGTTTCGGGCCATAACGCGGCCGTGGCGCTGTTTTTCTTCAGATTTGATTTACACATATCTGAAAATCTAACCGTTGGATCTTCACAAAATTTACATCATTAGAAAGGTCTTTTCAAAACGAATCCAACGGTTCCAGTTTCGGGAAAATCCGACGGTCGGATCTCCCGGTACAATCGTTTGAATTTTCGATTTCAAAATACGAACTGCAGCGTCGTTATTCGATTAAATATAATTTTATTTATATATATAAATAAATATAATCGTTTCTGGCGCTGTTTTTCTTCAGATTTGAATTAAACATTCCAGACAATCCAACCGTTGGATTTCTACAAGGTTGGTGCCGTTGGAAAGATTATTCCAAGGCGAACCCGACGGTTGAGATTTCGGGAAAATCCAATGGTCGGATTTCCCGTACTAGTCGTTTGAAATCACGGTTTCAAAATACGAACTGCACGGCCTCGTTTCGTTTTAATTTTATTTATATTTATGTAGTTATATAAATATAGTTCATTCAATGATTTCTATATCGTTTTCACTTCAAAAAATTTTCTAACTCCTTAAATTTTGGAAAAATTTCGCCATAACCTCCCCTGCACCGGGAGCGTCGGGAAATCGCAAATAGCGTCCCGGTCCTTCTAGTCTCAAAAAGAAAAAGAAGAAGCCAAGCGGCTAGCCAATAGGCTCAAAATCATCACCCAAACAAATCAGTAAATGTGTACCTATTTGTCGGGCACAAAATTTTATTCCTCTTCTCTAGCCCCTTTGCTATAACCTGTTCAAAGAATATTGCATGTACATATGTATACAGTTCATATCATTTTTCATTTTCTATTCGATTTCATATTCGATTTCTATTTGGTTTAAAAAAAACACCATTCATTCTAATGTTACATAAATAGGTGCAAATCACTTCATTAGCTAATTAATGAATATTTCAACTCATATATGTTTATTTTGAACAAGTGGCTATTTTCAACATTTCACATCTCAACGATTTATGCATACAATAAAAATGTGATTTTTATTGTAAAACAACTCATTTCAAAACACTATTTTTTTCTATATAGTTCATGTAGGTGATACAATAGAATTTTTATCATAAAACAATTTATTTCAAAATATGAATACCATTCAACACATGAATTTCTAAACAACGAATGAATATCAATTCAACACATGAATGTTTTCAATAGTTTTTAGATATAGATAAAAATGTGATTTTTATTATCTAACAATTTATTTCAAAATATGAATACCATTCAACACATGAATTTCTAAACAACGAATGAATATCAATTCAACACATGAATGTTTTCAATAGTTTTTAGATATAGATAAAAATGTGATTTTTATTATCTAACAATTTATTTCAAAATATGAATACCATTCAACACATGAATTTCTAAACAACGAATGAATATCAATTCAACACATGAATGTTTTCAATAGTTTTTAGATATAGATAAAAATGTGATTTTTATTATCTAACAATTTATTTCAAAATATGAATACCATTCAACACATGAATTTCTAAACAACGAATGAATATCAATTCAACACATGAATGTTTTCAATAGTTTTTAGATATAGATAAAAATGTGATTTTTATTATCTAACAATTTATTTCAAAATATGAATACCATTCAACACATGAATTTCTAAACAACGAATGAATATCAATTCAACACATGAATGTTTTCAATAGTTTTTAGATATAGATAAAAATGTGATTTTTATTATCTAACAATTTATTTCAAAATATGAATACCATTCAACACATGAATTTCTAAACAACGAATGAATATCAATTCAACACATGAATGTTTTCAATAGTTTTTAGATATAGATAAAAATGTGATTTTTATTATCTAACAATTTATTTCAAAATATGAATACCATTCAACACATGAATTTCTAAACAACGAATGAATATCAATTCAACACATGAATGTTTTCAATAGTTTTTAGATATAGATAAAAATGTGATTTTTATTATCTAACAATTTATTTCAAAATATGAATACCATTCAACACATGAATTTCTAAACAACGAATGAATATCAATTCAACACATGAATGTTTTCAATAGTTTTTAGATATAGATAAAAATGTGATTTTTATTATCTAACAATTTATTTCAAAATATGAATACCATTCAACACATGAATTTCTAAACAACGAATGAATATCAATTCAACACATGAATGTTTTCAATAGTTTTTAGATATAGATAAAAATGTGATTTTTATTATCTAACAATTTATTTCAAAATATGAATACCATTCAACACATGAATTTCTAAACAACGAATGAATATCAATTCAACACATGAATGTTTTCAATAGTTTAATCATATGAAAATAATTCAAACACACAAATATTATTCAAAATTTCGGCAGCATAACGGCAGGGTAGTTACACCGGCACCGTCCCTAGTACGGCTCCTCGCTCTACCTTAAAACCTCGCGGTTTTTGACAATGGGAAACATGCATCTAGTTCGCACGCAGGCGGCATGTATATATATTTATTCATTTCCACAAACTAATCCTAAGTGGTTTCAACCAAATATTTCACAACCACAAATGGGTATTTTTCAACCGCAATCAACCAATATCAATCACAAACAATCCCAAACAATCATTCAATTTTCACAACAATTTCAACCAATAAATATCGTCCATGGTTTGTGGACGAGGGGCGTATATATATATATAGATATATATTTATAGATAGCAATTCACTTTCATTGTCAACACATATATAATTATTTTTAAATCAGAAATCTCACCAATAGCTATCCAACTTCAAGACTCTTCTTAATAGAAATCTTCGCCTATTTGTCGCTTTCACCCGTATTCTCTGCATATGTAAAAATCGAATTTTTACGATGTTATTCAATATATAAAAATCTGATTACTACCTCGACTTTCGATAAATAAAAATATGATTTTTACTTTCGACTTTCGATATATAAAAAATATGATTTTTACTTTTGCTTTCAACATATAAAAATATGATTTCTACTTTTGCTTTCAACATATAAAAATATGATTTCTACTTTTCTAAAAGAAATCAGTTTTATTCTTTTACAAAATCAGTTTTTATCTTTATAAAGAAATCAGTTTTCACTTTTAAAACAATTCAGTTTTCACTTTTAAAACAATTCAGTTTTCACTTTTAAAACAATTCAGTTTTCACTTTCTAAAAGAAATCAGTTTTAATTTCTTTTTAAAATATCAGTTTTAAAATTCCTTAAAAGAAATCAGTTTTAAAAATTCTTTTATAAAAATCTGTTTTACACTTTTAAAACTTTCAGTTTTTATACTTTTAAAAATATTCAGTTTTTACTTTATAAAAATTTCTGTTTTCTATATTCTTTCAAAAATTCTGTTTTTATAATCTTTTAAAAATTTCTGTTTTTAAAATCTTTTAAAAATTCTGTTTTAAAATCCTTTTAAAAATTCTGTTTTAAAATTCTTTTAAAAATTTCTGTTTTTAAAATCTTTTAAAAATTTCTGTTTTTAAAATCTTTTAAAAATTTCTGTTTTTAAAATCTTTTTAAAAATTCTGTTCTGTTTTTTTTTTTATAAAAATATTCAGTTTTAAACTTTATAAAAATTTCTGTTTTAAACTTAATAAAAATTTCTGTTTTAAACTTAATCAAAATTTCTGTTTTAAACTTATATAAAAAAAAAATTCAGTTCTAAACTTTATAAAAAATTCAGTTTTTAATTCTTTTATAAAAAATCTGTTTTTAATTCTCAGTTTTTAAACCTAATTTTATAAATTCAGTTTTTAAATTACGTTTAAATAAAATAAAAATAAAATAATAAAAATAAAGGAAATACTTACAGGGGGGGAAAGAAGATCGGCGGCAGGGTTCGAACGGTGGTGTTGCTTCGTCGGTGCGGTCTCGAGGGGGAGGGGGCTGCTTCGTCGGTGCGGCGGTCTTGAGGGGGGCGACGGCGCTCCAGGGGGCTTCGTCGGAGTTCGTGCGAGGGGGGGGGCTGGCGATTTAGGTTTTAGGGTTTTTTTTTTTTCTTTTTTTTTTTTTCTTTTACTTTCGTCTGAATCGAAATGAAAGGGGGGGGCCAAGCGGGAGATAAGGAGGGAGGGAGGGAAATTAAAATATTATATATATATTTTTTTTTTCTTTCTCTGTATAAATCGAAACGGAAAAAATAAAAGGGGGGGCCAATGAAGATAAAGGATGGGGGAAGAAGAAATTAATTTTTTTTTTTTATTTAATTAGTCAAAAAGTTGACTTTTACTTACGACCTCGAAACGAGGCCCACCGCCTGTCGTCCATAGCGTTTTACCCCCATTCCGAACACAATGGGATATGTATCGCAAGCTGGTTTGATCGTTACAATCGGTTTCCCTTTGAGTTTTCATTTAAATCACTATATTGAATTTTAAACGTACATTTCAAATTACCGGGGCCACATACTGACTAGAAAAATTCCAGAAAAATATTTTCTAGCTTCGTATTGACGATACGGTCCTAACAAAACTAGTTTCGTCGAATTCTGAGACCGTTTGAAAAATGGCCAATTTCCAGTCGATTAAAATCAACAGAAACTGGTCAAACGCGATTTCCTTTGCCACGCTCACATATTGATTCGAAAAATTATGAAATTTGAAACCTAACAATAACTTGACACTGCGGATCTAACAAAAGTGGTTTCGTCGAAATCCGAGGTCATCTGCAAAATATCCATTTTTAAGGGCCTGAATTCTATAGCGACTATTCAGAATTTTCAACTGGACATATCTTTTGATTCCCGCTATCAAACTTCGATTGGTCGGATTCGTTAGAAAGATATCATCAATTAGATTCCATTATTTTTGGTTTCACTAAGATCCGGATTGTTTTGCACCCGGTATATTCAATTGAAGTTTGAAATCGAATTATCGAACTACCGCGCCATTTTCAATTCTATATATAATTATAATTGATTATATTCGTTTTCAAATGTCGATTCAAACTCAGTTTTCATCGCCATTATTTAAAATATTTATTTTAAATATTTAAAATCCATTATTTTAGCCAATTTAAAAATTTTAAATTGGTTCAGATTTTCTGGGTCGTTACACATAGCAAGTAAAGAAAACATCCCAGCCAGGACCGTCCAATCGCCAACTCGAAGACATTGATCCGAGTAAGGACGAGGAGCTGGGAAGTAGAAGGGAAACTCCTAATGAAACGTTGGAGATCCTGATCGATAACAACGACCTGACTAAGGTCTTGAAGATAAGATCTCATCTAGACCCCTTCCGGACGAGGGAGTTGAATGAATTCCTCCGCACAAACCTTGATGTGTTTGTGTGGACCTATTTTGAAACGTATGGGACATCTCCATCTATCATGATCCATTCATTAAATACTGAACCTAAGTATGTCCCAGTGAAGAAGAAGAGGCGAATGCTTGTCTCAGAGAGGTCAGCCGCTTTGAAGGAAGAAGTCCAGAGACAAAAGAGTAATGGGTTTATCCGATATGCAACGTACCCCAAGTCGATATCAAACCTAGTGCTTGTGAAGAAAGCTAACGGGAAGTGGCGAATGTGCATCAACTTATCGGATTTGTATAAGGTGTGCCCTAAGGATAAATTTCCGCTTCCTAGGATCGATCAGCTTGTCGACTCAACAACTGGAAACAAACTCCTCTCTTTCATGGATGCCTACTCGTGATATAACCAGATCACGATGCATGTCCCAGACCTAGAGCATACCAGTTCATAACCGATCTCGAGCTATATTGTTATGTGGTTATGTCATTTGGACTAAAGAATGAAGGAGTGACATACCAACGATTGGTCAACTGCATGTACCACGATCAGATCAGAAAGACGATGGAAGTAGATGTTGATGATATGCTAGTAAAATCAAAGCGGTTGACTGATTATATCCAAGACTTGGTAGAGATATTCGATGTCCTCCGCAAGTATGGGGTGAACTCAACCCATTGAAATGTTTTTTCGGCATTGTGTCAGGGAAATTCTTGGGTTTCATCATTAGTTCTCGAGGAATCGAAATTTACCCTAAACAAATTACTGCTTTTAAAGGTATATTAGAACCTCGAAGGATTAAAGATGTTCAGAGTCTGGAAGGAAAGGTGGCAGTGTTGGGAAAATTTGTATCCAGAGCCATAGACAAGTGTCTACCCTTCTTTGAGTTGGTTAAGCGAGGAAAGCGCAATTTTTCTTAGACGCTTGACTGTTTCGAAGTATTTCAAAATCTCTTGGATCACCTGGAGAATTCCCCTATCTTGTCAAGCCTGTTGATCATGAAGACTTGTTCGTGTATTTGGCAGTGTCCTCACATACAATTAGTTCAGACTTAGTTCATGAAAAAGACCGAATGCAGCAGCCAGTCTATTACGTAAGAAAAAGGTCTATAGGAGCACAGTGCAACTACTGGAATATTGAGGAACTCGCTTACAGTTTGTTGATATCCTCAAGGAAGCTTCACTACTACTTCCGGGCCTATCCAATCAAAGTATATACCGACCAGCAGCTACGACAGGTCCTTCAGTGACCCAAGGCATAACGGAGGTTACTTAAATGGAATGTCAAATTGAGCCAGTTTGATATCGCTTACGATCCTCGAAAAGTTACTCTGGGACAGGCATTGGCAGACTTCATTGCAGAATTCACTGCACCCGAAGATAGTGGAGATGCAAAAATGGCCTCCCGACTGTCACATGGATGCTGTATACTGATGGGGCCCGAAATGACCGACGTTCTGGCATTGGAGTTGTGATATTCACTCTTGAGGGATGTTCGGCATGCAATGCATTAAGTCTAGAGTGTTTAGCCACTAACAACGAAACCGAATATGAAGCCCTAAATGTCGGGCTGAGACTTGCAAAGGAGCTAGGAGCAAGGTCTCTAAACATTTTCCATGACTCGTAGGTTGTTGTGTTTCCGGTCAGGAAGGAGTTCTATGAAAAGGGCGACCGACATAACAAATACCTCAATCAGGTGGAGCAATTACTAGGATGATTCGAGTATTATATCATATCTCATATTCAAAGGGAGCAGAATCGACAGACTGACTCATTAGCCAAGATGACCAGTTCCGAGCAGACCGAGTTAATCCTGATAGAGATACTAAAAACTCCTAGCATAAACCAAATGGAAGATGACATGGTGCCAGACACGGAGTCTAAAAAAATAATATGGATGACTTCTATCAAAGACTTTGTCCTACAGGGAACCCTTCCGGAGCGAAAGGACGAAAGTCGTGCTTTCGTGCGCAAAGCCTCAAGGTACATAATCCAAGGAGACATTCTATATAGAAAAAGCTTCTTGGCTCCTTTACTGTGGTGTATCGCCAGCGACGAAGTCAAACCTGTATTGCGAGAAGTTCATGAAGGTGAAATGGCGACCACACCGAGGGCATACAACAAGTTTGGCTCATCAGTGGATTGAGCTTCAAAAGGGGTCCGGGCCAGACAAGTACCTGTAACATGAAGGGCAATAACAATTAATCCTTTGGGAACAATAGGCGATCTGATTGACGACCGGTCGACTCTCTCAAATTCCGACGAGGTCAGAGAGATACCTTCTATGGAGCAGCCACTAGTAAGTCCTGGATTCTCGGGAATTTCAGTAATTGGTGTCAACGACTTCTGTAGCTCAAGAGCAGGGAAATTTGAATTGTACCCTTCCACCTCTCTGGACTTAGGAACTGTAGAAGAAGAATCAGAACCACCATCGATTATGTATTTTCCCTCATCCTGATGCTTTGCGGCATCTTTAGCCTTCTCCTTTCCGCTAATCTCTCGGGCTCATTATTCCTTAAAAAAAATTCATAAATTCCTCCTCGTTGTAACACCCCGTATTTTCTGTAAACATTAAAATAACATATTTAAGAACACTTAATTTTTAGAAGAAGAATTAAGGGAAACGGGTTACGCCATTGCGTTCGTCTCGGAATTTTTCTTGAGATAGAGTCCGAGTTTGCATGAATCGGACTCCGTATGAAGAAGTTATGGAGTTAAGAAGATTTCAAGTTTAAACAGAAATTAAATTAATATAATAATTAAAAGTCAATACAGTTCAAAATTCGAAATTCAGTCAGAGCAGCCTGAGCGGGAAATTTCTCGCTCAGGGGTGTCGACCGCTCCAGGGGGAGTCGACATATGTGTCGACCCCCCTATAGGGGTGTCGACATAGGTGTCAACCCCCCTGTAGGGAGTCGACCCCGTTTTGATCCGGATTCCAGTGACGATTTCGGAGTCATTAGTGCATATGTGGAGATTTCTGGTTGGCTCTCTTTGATCTGAATGGCCCTGATTACTCCTAGGTTGATCTAATGGCTCATATTAATCTAAACTTCTGTATAATCACCACAAACCTCAACCCTAGACCTCATAATTTCATTCTATGAAGTCGTCATGCCATCCATCTCCATTCTAGTGTAGCCTCCATCTTCTCCAAACTAGAAAACAAGTTAGAAAGCTCCAAACCAAATCCAAACTAGAGAATCAAATGTCTACATCAAAGGATAAGCTTTTCAAATTCAGAAATTAGATCCCAGAATACAAGATCTGTTCTTTTTCTGTAAGTTCAGTTATCATTCAGATTTGAACACCTAATAGAAATCATGACTGTAATAAATCGGATCTAGAATCATGCCTAATCAATCTATTCTGAATCATGCTTATTCTTTCTATCAAAACTAAATTGCCTATGCCTTTGAGACTATTGTGACTGATGTAATGAAACCTATCATGCCTATGAGACTGTTGATGGAACCTATCATGCCTATGAGACTGTTGATGGAACCTATCATGCCTATGAGACTGTTGTGATTTATATGATGAAACTTATCATGTTATATATCCTATGCCTATGAGACTATTGGGACTGATACAATTGAACCTATCATGTTGTATTAAATTTGTGGTTCTTTTATGTATGCAAGTTACATGTTAAGTTATGTTCATACATGTTTATATGTTTGGATCCAAGCTACTACCCATGTTTAAGATCTTTAAAAGTTCATGTTTATACAATTAGATCTATGCTAGTTCACATGTTAATTGGATCTAATTTAAATGCAAGATCACGTTTATATGCTTAATTAAGTTTATGTCGCTCTATGCCAAATTTATATTACACATGTTGATCTATATTATTTTATGCATGTTGGAATGTTACATGTCCCTTTTCTTTTCCCTTTTGTTTATAAGTTAGGCTAATTTGCGAGCCTAACGTTCTATGTGAATTATGCGAACGAATAACGGGGGAGACGTTGGGGAAAATATTAAATTACATGCTATTGGCATAGATTGGCTCATAATCATGTAAATGATTAGTAGCATGGAATGGTATAATTCGTATACCTAGAATTATGGACATAATTTAGAGGGTACATGGGACATGACTATATTTGACAACACTTATGGATAATTTACATATAAACATGAATGGTAAATATGTAAATTAATTAAAAGATGAATATGCCTAACCCGAGGTTAGATTGAGTTGCGGTGTAAGACTGCCCAGAACCGCCCGGCACATCCAGCAACCGCAACAACAGATCTAATGTGAGAAGTTAGCGCATCATGCCCAAGAAAAACCAGAGGTTAGAATGAGTTTGCGGTAGAAGTCTGCCCGGAACCGCCCGGCACATCCCGCAACCGCAAACAACAGTTCTAATGTGAGAGGTTGGTGTATTAATAAATTAATTAATGCTAATGAACTAAACATGCTAAGAATGGCAGGGTTAAGTTAACTAAGGCAACACTTAACCAAGACAACATGTTAATTAAACAGATGGGTGGGGTTAGGTTAATTTGGGAACACTTAACCATTATAACATGTTGATTAGAAAACCCTAGTAACGGGGACCCATTTCAGTAGTAACCCACATAGATGTATCACAGTTACCTGAACTAGGCAGGGTGGGGTACGATTACTGGGCTGATTAAAAGCAGCCAAAATAGCGGCGGGTGGTGCAGCAGTGTAGGTTCCGACGGAGTATGGGCGTGCACGTACTTAGGAGGGGAAAAAGCAGGCACTGGGTATTAGTAGTATACACTGTGCATCTTGAATTTTGTGTCAGGTTGCCACCATAGGAATATATACACCCCATGGTGGGACCAGCACAGGTATCTACAATGAAGCGGGGCCGAATGACACAAGTAATAAATGCATGCGAGTAGAAGTCGATCGGAAAAGGGATCATTTTATTATGAACACATGATGTTAGTTGAAAGCATTCATTAGTAGGTACAGAGAAATAGAAATGGGTGCGGTAGCATATTTAGTTTATCTTATCTTACCTTATCTTATGTTACCTTTTTTTCTATGGTATTGTCCTATGTTCAGTTTATTCATGTCATGACTCTTTTACCTGTTTACATGCTGAATAATCACTGGACTTACCAGGCTTATGTCTGACCCGTTCTCTTTCTCCTCCTTTTCTTCCGTTTCCCCCTAGGTCCGTAGGGAGGGAATATTTCAGCTTAGTGCAGACCTTTTCCAGCTTGAAGAGAGTAGATGTATTGCTTGGATTCTCTTTTCTTGGGCTATGGCCATGGTTACACTTTTATTGGGGATTTATGCTGCTTTACTACCGTTTTATGCTTCTTTATGTATTTGGAGTTTGAAATCAAGACAGATGTTTTATTGTAATAATTTAGAAGTTGGTTTTGAGACAATGCTTGTTATGTTTTGATGAACCACGCTATTTATGAAATGATTTCAGTTTTCCGCTGTTTATATGTCTGTCTTGTAGATTATCTGTGCCTTTTACCTAAAATGATTTACCAAAGTTAATGCATTCCCTTTGTGAGTGACTTTAACGGAGGTGGGGTGTTTCACTTGGTATTAGAGCAATGGTTTACCAGATCAGATAAAAGTTTTTGAAAACTATTTTTCAAAATGAAGTTTAAAGAAGCATTTTCAAGAAAAGTGTTGTTTTATTTTAAAGGCATAATCCCCAAAGACATATGCACTATCTTTCTATCCTTTGTTTTGAACCTTTTCTTTTCATTCCAGCATGTCTGGGGATCTTAATCTTCCCGAGGGCGTATCGGTACCTGGCTGGTTCAGAAGGTATCTAGAGGCTAGGGCTAATGACGCAGGCCCAGCAGACGTTCCTCCTCCCCCAGCTGCAGCCGTTCCTCCTCCTCCGCGTGTGAATGCTTTCTCAAAGATATGTAGAGACTTTCATGCTATGGTTGGAAAGAACTTTAATGGGACTGAGTCATTTTTGGAAGCTAGAAACTGGCTCAAAGAAATAGAAGATTTGTTTGTTATCTTCGAAGTGGACGATAGGCAGAAGATACAATTGGCTGTATGGTTACTTAAGGACGAAGCCTCTTACTGGTGGGAAGTTACTAATGCTGAGAGACCAGTTGAAACTTGGGAGGATTTCAGAATGAGATTTGAAATGAAGTTCTTCTCGCAAGTTGAACGAAGTATACAGATAGATTAGTTCTTAGCACTCAAACAGGGAAGCTTATCGGTCAAAGAATACGTCAACCAATTCAACCAGCTGGCTCGATTCGGGCTGGAGTTAGTAAACACTCCACATAAAAGGCTCTCTGATTTGTTAAAGGGTTAAATGAGCCACTGCACAGCCTAGCTATGTCCCATATACCTATGGGTGCGACTTTTGAGAGACTGGCAGACATGGCACTGTTACAGGAGGTAGACAAGGATGACAAGAAAGAGGCAAAGGTGGAAGGACCTCTAAACAAGAAAGTGGAGGGATCGCAGAATAAGAAGACGGATTCCAAGAAAGGCGGGAAGAATAACAAACCCCGTGACAAGAGGAAGTGTAAATATTGTGGCATACCTGGACATCTGATTGAGGACTGCAGAAAGAAGAAGAGGAAGATAGGTGGTTGTTTTCAATGCGGAGAGACATGACATATGGCTAAGGATTGCCCAAAAAGGCAAGGGCAAGGGCATAGGAATGGATCTACTTCTGGAGGGCAGATTCACGCTCTCATTGCACCTCCACAAGAAAGAGGTAGAAATATTTCTGTTGAGAGTTCAGTTTATCTTTCTGATCATCCAGTTCGTACTCTTTTTTATTCTGGCGCATCGCACTCTTTTATATCTACTGCTTTAGTTGGATCTCTGCACCTAGATACCAGTATAGTAGAGGATCCCATGGTTGTTTCAAATCCAGTTGGGGGTTCGGCTTATTTGTCAATGGTTTGTTTGGATTTGGAAATTTCTATACTAAGCGTTAGGTTTAGATGTAATGCTTATGTTTTGGGTTTCCCAGGCTATGGGTTGATTCTAGGCATGGATTGGTAATCCAGTAATGGTGCTATCCTTGATTGTGAAAGGACAGTGGTTAGACTTATGACTCGCCTCGGTAACACTCTCGAAATCTCTTGTAATCCCATGAATTCTGTTATGCTTAGCTATCTAGAATCTCTTGATGCGTCTGTTGAAAACTTGCAATCTGTTAGAGTAGTCCGTGAATACTCGGATGTCTTTGAAGAGGTGAAGGGTTTACCTCCAAAGCAAGAGATAGACTTCCGCATATACCTTGTTGATAATGCAAAACCTGTTGCTTTACCCGTTAGACACATGGCTCCAAGGGAAAGGAAAGAGCTCAGCAAGCAAGTTAAAGAGTTGCTTGAAAAAGGGTTCATAAGGCGGAGTATTTCTGAATGGGGTGCTCCAGTGGTGTTTGAAACCAAAGCGGATGTTTCACTTCTCCTGTGCGTGGACTATAGGGAGCTAAACAAGCTGACCAAGAAGAATAGGCACCCACTTCCTAGAATAGACGACTTGTTCGACCAGCTCGTAGGTGCCTCGGTTTTCTCCCAACTAGATATGTCCACCAGATTTCATCAGCTAAGAGTGGATGAAGACATCATAGATAAGACCGCGTTCAGGACCCCGGATGGTTTCTTCGAATGGCTTGTCACGCCTTTCGGCCTGACAAACGCACCCGCCTATTTCATTAACTTGATGAGTCGGGTGTTCAGGGAGTTCCTTAATAAATTTGTCATGGTTTTCATGGACGACATTTTGATTTTCTCAAAAAGTGAGGAAGAGCATGCTTTGCATTAAGGGAAGTCATGGATACTCTTCGTGCACATCAGCTGAAAGCGAAATTCTCCAAATGCAATTTTTGGAGAGAAGAATTAAGGTTTCTTAGACATGTGTCGTCCAAAGAGGGGATAGCTGTGGATCCCGCAAAAGTAGTTGCGGTGCAAGATTGGAAGATTCCACAGAATGCAACCAAAGTACGAAGTTTTCTCGGGCTAGCGGGCTTTTACAGAAAGTTCATTAAGGACTTTGCGAAGATCTCAGCCCTACTTACTAGGTTGATAAAGAAGAACCTAACTTTTGCCTGGGATTTGGATTGCGACATTGCTTTCCAACGATTGAAAAGGGCTCTAACAACAGCCCCAGTTCTGACATTGCCTGATGGGAGTAAGATGTTTACGGTATACACAGACGCATGCAGTACAGGACTAGGCGCTGTCTTGATGCAAGAAGGCAAGGTAGTTTGTTATGGGGGAAGGCAGTTGAAGGTACATGAGAAGAACTACCCAACTCATGATTTAGAACTAGCTGCCATTGTTTTCGCTCTTAAGTCATGGCATCATTACCTCCTAGGAGAAAGGTTCGAATTGTTTACTGACCATAAATCATTAAAGTACCTTTTCTCACAAAAAGATCTTAACTTAATACAACAAAGGTGGATGGAATTTCTTGCCTCATACAATTTTGAGATTTCTTATACCCCTGGCAAGGGTAGTGTGGTAGCAGACGCCTTGAGTAGCAAGAAGATGACCTTAAGTCCTCTCTTTGTAGAAAGGCAAAGCTTGGAGTACATAGCAAACTTTGAATTTAGACCCTCCTTTGTATTTGTACCTGGTTTGTTGGCATCGCTAGAGGTGCGACCTACTCTTTTGGACTTAATAGGAACCGCGCAGCTTGAAGACCCTCAGCTAGTTGATGTGATGGATAAGTTAATTAGAGGTGAGACTTCTAGTCACCTCAATAGATACTCCATCGATGACAAGGGTTGGTTGAGACGGGATGGAAGACTATGTGTCCCAATAGCAAGGGAGTTGGTGAAGACCGTCCTCGAAGAAGCATACCATTCTAAGTTGACCATACACCCAGGTGGGGATAAGATGTATAAAGACATAAAAAGGGTTTTCTTTTGGAGTGGCATGAAGAAGGATGTAGCCGAATTTGTCTCTAAATGTTTAATATGCCAGCTAGTCAAGGCGGAGCAGAAGAAGCCCGTTGGTCTGCTTCATCCTCTAGAGGTCCCACAGTGGAAATGGGATAGCATTTCGATGGACTTTATTGATGGGTTGCCTAGATCAAGAAGGGGAAATACCAGTATTTGGGTAATAGTTGACATGCTCACTAAAAGCGCTCACTTTATACCTGTTAAGAGTAGGAGGACCGCCTCATCGTTAGCATCCATTTATCTTAAAGAGGTGGTTCGACTGCATGGGATACCCTCTAGCATAGTAAGTGATCGAGATCCTATCTTTACAAGCGAGTTTAGGAAGAGTTTGCAGGAGGCTGTAGGCACACAGCTATTCTTAAGCACTGCCTATCACCCTAAAAATGATGGTTAGACGGAAAGGGTGAACAGAGTATTAGAAGATATCTTGAGATTGTGCATTCTTAATTTTGGAGGAACATGGGAGGATCACCTTCCTTTGGTGGAATTCGCCTACAACAATAGCTACAAAGCCACCATAGGCATGGCACCCTTCGAGGCTTTATATGGAAGACCATGTCGATCACCAACTTGTTGGTGGGAGTCTACAGACAAGCTCGTACTTGGGCCCGACACGATTAGAGAAACTTCAAAGAAGGTGGACTTGATACGAAGACGAATGAAGACCGCACAGGATAGATAGAAGTCCTATGCGGATAAAAGAAGGACCGATCTTGAGTTTGAGGTTGGAGACAGGGTTTTTCTTGAAGTATCTCCTTTGAGGAATGTCGTTCGCTTTGGGTCCGTAGGAAATTTGGCACCAAGATTTGTAGGGCCATTTCCTAGTATTGAGAGGATTGGGAAGATGGCTTATAGAGTAGAGCTGCCCGAAAGATTTGCTGGAGTTTATAATGTTTTCCATGTCTCTCATCTACGAAAGTGCTTACATGAGTCTGCCGAAGTTGTGGAGCCAAACATACTAGAGGAAATAGAAGTGGAACGAGAAGCGACGGTAAGAAGAGTTCCAACTCGTATCTTAGGTACAGAAGTTAAAAAGCTACGCAATCGTGAGGTCAAGCTAGTTAAAGTACAATGGAGTGACGCTGAGGAAGACGCGACTTGGGAGACTGAAGGCAAGATACGGGCAGCCTACCCTTTTCTTTGTTAGGGTACATCCTTGATCTCTTTTTCCATAAGTTTATGCATGCTTGTATCTATCTCTTAAGTATATCTCCTCGGTCCTATTCTTGATCCTTAGGTAGAAACCAATGAATGTAAACATGTATTTGAAAACATGTTATGATTGATGGTTGCAAGTGGATGCAAATGGTTGCTCGTGGATGCATATAAACACACACTAGGTACTGGATCGGCTCAGTCACTTCCATATTGCATATGCATATATGTATTTATATATGGATTGGAACTTGATGTGTTATCATGTGGACGTTGCATTTGTATGAATGATTGTGCACTCATGTAGAAAGTATAATCAGGAATAATTGCTTACATAACAGACTCATGGCACTGGCATGATTCGCATTAAGGAGGTCAACTGAATCAGTAGACCGCCTGATTTTGCATTAGATAAGGACATATACACGCATTATGCATATGATCATGAAAGCATTAGAAATCTTTTTAAGGACAATGGATGTCTGTGATTGATGATTGAGTAGATAGATGTTGGATGTTAGGATACATTCTTCTTAACCTATAGATTTCGGGGACGAAATCCTTTAAGGAGGGGAGAATGTAACACCCCGTATTTTCTATAAACATTAAAATAACAAATTTAAGACCACTTGAATTTTAGAAGAAGAATTAAGGGAAATGGGTTACGCCATTGCGTTCGACTCATAATTCTGCTTGAGATAGATTCTGAGTTTGCGTGAATCGGACACCGTATGAAGAAGTTATGGAGTTCAGAAGATTTCAAGTTTAAACAGAAATTAAATTAAATTAATAATTTAAAGTGAATACAGTTCAAAATTCGAAATTCAATCAGAGCGGCCTGAGTGTGAAATTTCCCATTCAAGGTTGTCGACCCCCCAGGGGGAGTCGACATAGGTGTCGACCCCTCTATAGGGGTGTCGACATAGGTGTTGACCCCCCGGTAGGGAGTCAGCCCCTTTTTGATCCGGATTCCAGTGACGATTTCAGAGTCATTAGGGCATATGTGGCGATTCCTAGTTGGCTCTCTTTGATCTGAATGGCCCTGATTACTCCTAGGTTGATCTAATGGCTCATATTAATCTAAACTTCTATATAATCACCCCCAAACCTCAACCCTAGACCTCATAATTTCATTCTATGAAGCCGTCGTGCCATCCATCTCCATTCTAGTGTAGCCTCCATCTTTTCCAAACTAGAAAACAAGTTAGAAAGCTCCAAACCAAATCCAAACTAGAGAATCAAACGTCTACATCAAAGGATAAGCTTTTCAAATTTAGAAATCAGATCCCAGAATATAAGATCTGTTCTTTTTCTGTAAGTTTAGTAATCTTTCAGATTTGAACACCTAATAGAAATCATGACTGTAATAAATCGGATCTAGAATCATGCCTAATCAATCTATTCTAAATCATGCTTATCCTTTCTGTCAAAACTAAATTGCCTATGCCTATGAGACTATTGTGACTGATGCAACGAAACCTATCATGCTTATGAGACTGTTGATGGAACCTATCATGCCTATGAGACTGTTGATGGAACCTATCATGCCTATGAGACTGTTGTGATTTATATGATGAAACCTATCATGTTATACATCCTAAGACTATGAAACTATTGGGACTGATACAATTGAACCTATCATGTTATATTAAATTTGTGGTTCTTTTATGTATGCAAGTTACATGCTAAGTTATATTCATACATGTTTATATGTTTAGATCCAAGCTAGTACCCATGTTTAAGATCTTTAAAAGTTCATGTTTATACAATTAGATCTATGCTAGTTCGCATGTTAATTGGATCTAATTTAAATGCAAGATCACATTTATATGCTTAATTAAGTTTATGTCGTTCTATGCCAGATTTATATTACACATGTTGATCTATATTTTTTTATGCATGTTGGAATGTTACATGCCCCTTTTCTTTTCCCTTTTGTTTATAAGTTAGGCTAATTTGCGAGTCTAACGTTCTATGTGAATTATGCGAACGAATAACGGGGGAAACGTTGGGAAAAATATTAAATTACATGCTATTGGCATAGATTGGCTCATAATCATGTAAATGATTAATAGCATGAAATGATATAATTTGTATACCTAGAATTATGGACATAATTTAGAGGGTACATGGGACATGACTTGAATTGAAAACACTTATGGATAATTTACATATGAACATGGATAGTAAATATGTAAATTAATTAAAAGATGAATATGCCTAACCCGAGGTTAGATTGAGTTGCGGTGTAAGATTGCCCGGAACCGCCCGGCACTTCCAGCAACTGCAATAATAGATCTAATGTGAGAGGTTAGCGCATCATGCCCAAGGAAAACCCGAGGTTAGAATGAGTTTGCGGTAGAAGTCTGCCCGGAACCGCTCGGCACATCCAGCAACCGCAAACAACAGTTCTAATGTGAGAGGTTGGTGCATTAATAATCAATTAATGCTAATGAACTAGACAAGCTAAGAATGGCAGGGTTAAGTTAACTAAGGCAACACTTAACTAAGACAACATGTTAATTAAACAGATGGGTGGGGTTAGGTTAATTTGAGAACACTTAACCATTATAACATGTTGATTAGAAATTTCCTAGTATCAGGGACCCATTTCAGTAGTAACCTACATAGATGTATCATAGTACCCTGAACTAGGCTGGGTGGGGCACGATTACTGGGCTGATTATAAGCGGTCAAAATAGCGGCGGGTGGTGCAGCAGTGTAGGCTCCGGCGGAGTATGGGCGTGCACGTACTCCGGAGTGGAAAAGCAAGCACTAGGCATCAGTAGTATACACTGTGCATCTTGAATTTTGTGTCGGGTTGCCACCATAGGAATTGATACACCCCATGGTGGGACCAGCACAAGTATCTACAATCAAGCGGGGCCGAATGACACAAGTAATAAAAGCATGTGAGTAGAAGCCATTCGGAAAAGGGATCATTTTGTTATGAACACATGATGTTAGTTGAAAACATTCGTTAGTAGGTGTAGAGAAATAGAAATGGGTGCGATAGCATATTCAGTTTATCTTACCTTACCTTATCTTATGTTATCTTTTTTTTCTATGGTATTGTCCTATGTTCAGTTTATTCATGTCATGATCCTTTTACCTGTTTACATGCTGAATAATCACTGGACTTATCTGGCTTATGTCTGACCCGTTTTCTTTCGCCTCCTTTTCTTCTGTTCCCCCCTCAGTTCCGCAGGGAGGGAATACTTCAGCTTAGTGCAGACCTTTTCCAGCTTGAAGAGAGTAGATGTATTGCTTGGATTCTCTTTTCTTGGGCTATGGATGTGGTTACACTTTTATTGGGGATTTATGGTGCTTTACTACCATTTTATGCTTCTTTATGTACTTGGAGTTTGAAATCAAGACAGATGTTTTATTGTAATAATTTAGAAGTTGGGTTTTGAGACAATGCTTGTAATGTTTTGACTGAACCACGCTATTTATGAAATGATTTCAGTTTTCCGCTGTTTATATGTCTGTCTTGTAAATTATCTGTGCCTTTTACTTAAAATGCTTCGTCAAAGTTAATCCATTCCCTTTGTGAGTGACCTTAATGGAGGTGGGGTGTCTCACTCGTCCAGAGTCTCGGTCTTTACTTACGCCTCTCCTCCTCAACCAGTTCACTCCAAGCGCCGACTAAAGTGGTGGGGTAGTCATCCACCCAAAATATGTTGCGATGCCAGGGAACATGAGAAAAGAAGGACATAATAAGAGGACCAACATCATCCATCTCCTGTTTGGCGTCAGCAAGCTCCTTCTTTAGCACGGCTTTATCAACTTCAAATTACGCCTTGGAGTTGGAAGCACATTCTAAAGTAGTGTTAGCATTTTCTTCATCCCTTTTTTCCCTTTCCTCAGGTTCGGCCAGCTTGGCCTTCAGATTGGAATTCCCTTTCTCACGGGAAGTCTTCTCAAATTGTGCGCGAGTACAAGTGAACACTATGCTGGTTCTCATAAGTAACATTTTTACATTCCTCCGTAAGAGCCGTTATTTCTTTAATGATAATGTCAAGTTCAGTACAAAAGCGATTCTGCACCTCATTATGCATTTTCTTATACTTCTCGGCCTCTGCTTCTACCAATTTCAATTTGGTTATGGCATCCTAGATTATTTCTCGATGGAGTCCAGGGCGTGCTCTTTGCAATCCAATATCTGTTTGATTGTCTAAGTCTAATTGGAGGTCACGGATGATTTCAGACAGCTTTCGGGTGTACTTACATGTTTCTGGGTACTGCCCATGAATGATTTCTATCTCATTTTTAACATTGTCGGACTAGATTTTGATAACTGGTTGGAGGCTAGGGACAAAGTGAAAATGCCTGAAATGGTACCGGCCAGAGAAACCGCTCTTTTAAAATCTTCATCCGTTCCGCAGTAGAAGCATCGAGAATGATGAGCTTCGAACTAGATGTCTCAGTAGACTTACGCTTGCTTGGAAGCTTAACCTTAGTCTTGTCTTTGGGATCCGAATGTTTCTTAGGAGGCTTATCTTGTGGCAGCGACTATTTTGGAGGGGGAAGGGCCTTGGTGACCAGTTTATCCCCCTCGCGGGGACCATGATAGCTATTATGTTTGTCGGTTTTGGAGAGGACCAGAGAATGAGAGCGCAAATAAGGAAGATACTTCTCCTGATGACGCCTTCTTTCCTACTCTCAATCCTCTCTATCGCGGTCATCTTTATACTCTCGCTCTGGATCAGAATAAGACTTGTAGAGGTTGCTGCGGAGTTTCTTGGGATTATACCCTCGATGAGACATGGTTCCTGTAAATAAAAATGAGCCAGTATTAGAACTAGTAAATGATAAGCAAACAAGTGTTGTGACGTGAAGTACTAGTGTCGTGTGCTTTCCTAGTGTAGCCTATGATAGACCAGTAGTCGATATATCCGCAAAGTGTTATTGCTCAAATGGAAGAGGCAAGCTTTCCATAACCATAAAAGGATTCTATGAAAAGAGTGGTCCACCCTCTTGAATCGGTTGATGCTCTAACTGACCTTGTGAAGAAAAAGTACATATTGACTGCTCCACACCTTCCTTTTGAGCAGTGGGAGACTTTTATGCTATGGACTTTTCCGGAGAATGAGTCTTACGCCCCCTCTTCAACCGCCTTTTCGGAAGACTTCTCCTTCTCTTCCTCTTTTGGACCTTGATTGGGCCCAGAAACCTCCTTCCTCCTAATGGTTTTCTTTTTCCGACCTTAGGGCCAGGCTGTTACTATCAGCTCCCATACCGGGGGTACAACGTCTACTCTTAGCCTCCCTAACTTAGGGCATGCCCGCCGGCTCCCCGGCTAGGGGCACGATTACTGGAGGAACAACAACCGGGGCAGGAGTGCCACCTATTCCCAAGGCCAGGTTGGCGCTAAGCAACTTAAACCGATGAAGATATTCGTATGCTGTACATATCTTAATAGCTCGAGTGCTCGCTGGAACGCTCCTCAAAGTCATCAAACAGGTAAGATATTCGTCATCGGGATGCTTGGGCGGATTGTCACCTACAAAGAAGCATCAACATTAGAATCCCTTTATCAAAGTTTCAAGAAGTAGGTATGGATCAAGCACTTACGACATTCTATCCATCACCGGGTGCAACCTTCTTATTGCGGGAGATGGAACCAGTTGGCCCTTATATTGCTCATCTTACTTACCCCTTTCGTCACCGCTTGTCTTTTTGCTGCGGATTCAAGGAAAAGGAAGGATGGACTGTCTTTCCGATGTTTAAAGTTAAAGAGGTAAGAAATATCATTGAATGAAAGCTCGCGGTCTAAATGTTCTTTGTAAATGATGTACATGGAGAGAAGATATGTATAAGCCATCGAGTGCAGTTGCATGGGTGCGATCTCCATACGACGAAGGAAATTGACGATAAAAGGATTGAATGGCGGGATACATCCTATCGAGCCCATCTATTGGCTAATGGTCACAAAACCTACGGGAGGATTATGCGCAATGTTACTTGGAGTAGATACCTGAACTTGGTTAAAGGATTTCCTGTGTTTGGAGCAAAGCCGTCGCAACTTTGGCTCACTCATACCAGAAGGATGGGAATATGTCGGATCATCCAGGAAGACAACCTCAGCGAAAGTATTGGAGCTCCCTCCTCCATAGCTTCATTGTCCAATGATGACTCTTCCCCTGACGATGAAGAATCAACTCCGACGTCACACAATTGAACTTTGTAAGCTAAGTCCTCGTCAGTATCTATGTTCGAGTTAAATTCTATATTTGGATCCTGAGGGAGTGTCTTTCCTCTTCGGATTCTGGAACCTCTTGTTTCATATCTTCTAGCCATCTCTGCTATGCTATCTAAGAAAATTATCCATGGTTACAGTGAATAACCCAAATCCTTCCGTGTGTGTCCTAGTGCAGTGTCCATAGTGGTCCTATACATGCATAGTTGAAAGCAAAACATTGAGAACATGCAGATTATCTAAGTTGTATGCAATCAAAATCATGGTCCAAATATCGCAATGGGTTATATCCTAACTGTCCAGATGTTTGTTGAAGTTAGTTCATTGTTATCTTTATCGCTGACATCAAGTTTATTTGGATCGATGAGGAGAAAGTCGCCGTCTCGGATCGGCCTACCCCGGGTCGGTGCCTCCGGCTCGGTCTACTCTGAATCGGTAGTATCAAATGAAGCTACTGAAACTTGGAAAAATTGGACTAGAACTTCCGGGTTTTCTCAGCTTGAGTTGTATCGTACATCCCCGATGCTGACCTAAATGCCTCCGCCTTTCCAACTCTTCTTCGATTTCATTGAGAGGCCTACATCGTACCCAATGTTGTTCACCATCTTCTCTGTAGCTCCAGACCGACCAAAGAGCGAACCAAGCCGAAAGAGGGAAACCACCAACTCCCTTGATCCATTCACCAAACCCAACCGATTCTTGTAACATCACCACATCGATGCCAATTCTCGAGGCCGCTCGACTGCAGTGCCATCATCGCAGTCATCATCAGAAATTGCCATGGGAACAATTTTCGAATCGAGGATGACATTCAGGCAACAACGAAGACTAATCGGTTGGAACCCACTAGAAACGTGGATCTTCGATGTGGAAGGATTTGAGATTGGATTTGGTAGTGAGATGTTCGATCTTTGAAAATTTTCCTATCCGGGTTGGTAATAAAAAAGGTAAAGGATTGAAAAGTGATGGGATCGATATATATAGCATAAGCTAGAGAATATTTGCCTCCCCCTGATGTGACTAGCTGACCAGGGTTCGGATCGGTATGCTGACATAAACGCCTAACGGATATTGATTCGAGTCGATTTAAAAAATAGGAAAGAAGAAAGGGGAAAAGGGAAGGTCAAAAGACTCTTTCCGACTTTAGGATCTATGATCACATATGCTGATTCACGTACGATCACAGGTTTAATTTATTTCACATTCGACTTGCGAAACAGGACGACGTTGTTCGGTAATGACTCACGTGTGGATCATCATACATGGGAGCTGATGATTCGACCTAACTCAGCTATATGATTAGCATATTCAAACTCTTGACTCGACGGGGTTCAAATATTTACCTATGTCCCCCGATTACTTTGGTCAATGACTTTGACCTAACAAGCACTATCGGGCATAGCGGGGAGAACGACTGACTATTATACAGACAAAAATATCCAAGTATCACGAATTCTCGAAGGAGATGCGACTGTTCAACAGTATTTATCATCAAAATTGATGACTCCTCAGGAGGTGCGATCCAACAGATTCAAAGCACATCCCGTCTGTGATACAATGTCCTTTGGAAGGTTACGTGTTGACATATCTTTTTGGCAAGGCCGTCAAAATTTATATGCAAAACACTTAAGACTCGATCCAGGCTGCTAAGTCAAAGGACGCGACTCGTATTTCACTCTGTCACCTGATTGGTACTCTTGGGTTCGGCGCCTCTCCAGCTTGGCCTCCCTTAACTTAGCCTTCAAAAATATGGAAACAATAGAGGTTATAGGCGGGTTCGGAAGGGAATACCGACCCGAGCCATACCAACCACAGTACTGCATGCTCCCAAGACCTATTCTATTGGCCATATCTAAGGTTCAAAATCTGATATTTCCCTTAATATTTTAGATCGGGGCACACGTGTCATATATCCAACCAAAGAAGACCTCTCCCATGGATTTGAAGACTGGTTCCATAACATCCCTACCGAGCCGGGATGGGTTCCACATGGCATATCAAGTCGGATCTGAGCTCACCTATATATAAATAGCCCTCCAAAACTCTAGAAAAAGGACTTTTGGTCATTATTCTCTTCCACACTCTATCCTACTGGCTTGTACTTGAGTGTTTGAGAGAAAATCCATTACCATATTCATTTTATTCAAGTTGTGCACAAGAGAATATAAAGTGGGCGTTGGCTCGTTAACATCGAACCACTATAAATTTTCATGTGATTGCATTTACTATAGTTTTCATTTATATTTCTTCATTTTTATTCTCTTCGTATTCTACATTTGGGTGTTGTGCCACTTTGTGGCATCAACAGTGGTTTACTAATTATTATATATGTTCTGTTAAACATCCCATACTTGAACTACTACATATATTTCATAATTTTTATTCTTCTGATTTCAATAAATTGGTTTTCCATCCTTAAGGGTTCAAAGTTCTTCCATTGATTTGCAATCATCTAAAATTTTACCAATTGACTGTATGTTTCTTTGACGAAAAATTAGTTGATTGATTCAATGCATGCTACCAAGATAATATCAAACCTAGTGTTTATTCCATCCGAGATATTAAAAAATTAGCCAAATGTAACTGAAATTCTCCAAAAAATATGTTACCATTTGAAATTTGATATACTATTATTTGGTTTGTGCATGGAATTTAGCTCAAGGGTGTGCTTTTATCTATAGTTGTCCTATTGTCGATCTTGAAAAATTAATACCACAAAGCTAGAAGCACAACTTGAAATCATCAAGCTTTATTTTGAATTCAGCATTGAACTTTCTCCTGTGGAAATTCAATTTTTCCTTAGAGTTTTTACTTGCTAATATAGATCCATGTTTTTTGTCCCTAAATTAATGTAAGGAAGTAAAACTATGAAC
The DNA here is from genome assembly GCA_030737875.1 of Allium sativum. NCBI lineage: Eukaryota > Viridiplantae > Streptophyta > Magnoliopsida > Asparagales > Amaryllidaceae > Allium > Allium sativum. Next base: position 794,784,296 of record CM060919.1, on the reverse strand, counting down.
CTGTTCCATGGATTTATTTATTTGACTCTTAAATACAATTTTTCATGTTATATTTTTCTTTTGTGTTCATTTAATTTAATTTTCCAAGTGAATCCATTGTTTCTTATAATATAACAATATACTATCATTTCAATATATGCATGCAAACATATTTAATGATTTATGTGGTTTCAATGCAATAATTCTCCCAACTTAAATCTTAGTGTGCAAATTTATTGTGTTCTTTATGTATGCATGTTGAAGTGATGTGTCATCCTTATATCTCTTGCAAAAATCTACTTGATTACCCTACATATTGCTAAATCTTGATCTCAGATTGTATACATTGAACTAGCGACAAACACAAATCAAAGGCTAAATCTACACAAAAACATTAACCACTTTAAATCGTTATCACTGTAACCTCTACAAAAATGTTATAGCACTTTTTGGTTAACATTTTCGATTCTTTCACGAAGAACCTAAATCTTCGATGCGATCTTACTAGATATTTGGTTTGGCTTATGTCAAGTGATCTAATCAAATGAGTCCTTAAAAAACCTTGGAAAGCAAGCTAGTTAAAGAAGGTAAGGTTGTGGATCACAACAATTGTGGTGGATCCCACATTCAACCACCATTAGATTTCTTCATTAGAGAGGAATTAAATAAGATCATCCGTGCAACATATCTTAAGGCAAAATTGATACATCTATGGTGCCGAAGTGGATGAGCAAGTGAAGCATAACTGTTTCCCTTTATTCTTTTAGTGATTGGTGATGATCCAGTTCTGTAAACTTAAGAAAAATTATTTTGGTTCTTACTATCAACTTATCGAGAGGTTCTAAACTCATTTCAAAGTTCATGCACTCTAACTTAAAGATGCGATATCATTGGAAAATGCTAAACATCAAAGAATAGAGTCTTTGATAATATTTAAAATTGCATTAATAAAGGTAAAAACCCTGAAATATAGATTTATGTTGATGGTCTTGGCAAAGGCATGATCAAATATTTTGGTTTAAGAAATTGAGAACTATGAAAAAGCCAAAGAAGCTAAATTATTTTTTCAAGGAAAACTAGTTTTTGCACTTGGAAGAGGAACTGACTTAGGTACTGTAACACCCCGTGAATTCTATAACGTTAAGCTTCACGAAAAAGTATAATTAATTATAAATGATGAAATCAAGGGAAATGGGTTACGCCATTGCGTTCGTCTTGAAATTTTGCTTGGGACAGAGTCTAAGTTTGCGTAAAACGGATATCGTATGAAGAAGATATGGACGAACGAAGTTGGGCGAAAAACCAGAAAACGGGTCAGAATGCACTGGCGCACTTGGGAAGTGCGCCAGAACAGAAATGAACTAGCGCACTTGGGAAGTGCGCCAGTACATTTTTAGCCTGGCGCACCTGCCAAGTGCGCCCAGGTCAGATTGACCTGCTGTTCAGGTCCTGGCTGGCCTGATCAGGGTCTGGTCGAATTCTGATGCTTGGCTGTGTCACTAGGGCTTACGTGTCACCTTTTGAGTGGCTCTTTGAACTTTGTATGGCCTAGATTCCTCCTATCTTCATCCGACGGCTCAAAACAATTTAAAATTCTATAAATACAACTCAAACCTAACCCTAAACTCACACAAATAATAGAATACAATAGTCGTCATGCTGCTGGAAAGGAACTAGGAATGGCCATCAATTAGAAACCCTAGAGACAAGCCAACAAGCCTAAGAGACGAATCAAATTAAAAGAAGATCAAAGCTTAATCAAATCATTCAACGCAACTTTGCTACCCAAAGGAGAGCATCTCCAAATCAGAATAACAGAAATCAGAAAACAAGAATTCATCACACGTTGTAAGTATAGTAACCTTTCAGAATATGAATAGAAACTGTGATATGATTCGATGTATATGAAAATAGAATTGTGTTATTATTCTATGTATTGTGATGGTTCTATCATGACTTATGTATTGATGTTTGTGGCATAAAATTTGTTGATGCAAGCCTATTGAACGATTGTACTTGCAAGTTTGTGGTGAAAATTAGAACTTGGTCATTTTATGTATATGGCGATGGCATGGACTATGTCTAAGTTGGAATCTATGTAAACATGTTATAGACCTTTTTTATTGTTCTTATGTTTATTTGCAAGTATAATTAGATCTATGTTTCATAAACTATGCAAGTTCATTTGCAAGTATAATTGGACCTATGTTTCATCGAGTATAATTAGATCTATGTTTCATAAACTATGCAAGACTTTGTCTATTTGCAAGTATAATTGGATCTATGTTTCATAAACTATGCAAGATCATAGGCTATATGATTAAATGTTAAAATTGTACATTTTGGTGAACATACATCATGCTAGTCTTGTGTTTAATATTATGCCAAGTTAAACATGTTTAAACACAAGCTTGTATTTGCCTAAACTATGCCATTTCATATGTCACCTACTTAGTCATACTTTGATTTGAATGCAAGTTCACATGACCCATGTTATATGTTAGTTGAATCACCAAATTGCAAGTTCATGCGCCACACACCTTTATGTATTACATGTTCATATTGATTATGCCAAAAATGCCAAGTTTACACCTATGTCTCGTTTACGTTTATGAATTCCCTTATGCTTATTTGTGTGCGCTAAATTAGGCTAAGTTTTTAGCCTAATATTATATGTTAAAAACTAGACGAACGAATATTAGGCTAAGATTTGTTAGCCCAATGGTTAAACAGGGGAACGTTGGGAATATTTGAAAACTTGACATAAAAATATATTGAATTGGCATTTTTGTCACATGCCAAAATTGGTGGCATTTAAATGGTATAAATTCTTATACCAAAAATGTTAAACTTGGAATGTGGGCCATATTATTTAATTGTTGACAAATTTACATATATTCAGTAATAAAGACAAATATGTAAATTTAGAAAATACAATATGCTTAACCCGAGGTTGGATTGAGTTGTGATGTAAACCTGCCCGGACCCGCCCGGCTGTCCAGTAGTCACAACAATACCTATCCAATGTGGGTGGTTAAGCATTGAGCCCAATAAGGACCCGAGGTTAGACTGAGCTACGGTATAAACCTGCCCGGAACCGACCGACATATCCAGTAACCGTAGCAATACCTGTCTAATGTGAGTGGTCTAGTGCTCCTAAGAGGCTAAGGACAGATGGTAGGGTTAAGTCAACAATAACACTTAACCAAATTCAACATGTTAACAAGAATTGATGGGTGGGGTTAGGTAAATACAGACACTTAACCACTTAACATGTTTGACTAGAAAATCCTGGTAACGAGGGACTCGTTTCAGCAGTAACCCAAAGTTAGGTATCAACGGTACCCTGAAACTAGGCAGGGTGGGGCATGATTACTGGGCTGATTGTAAGCGGTCAAACGACGGCGGTGGGTGCACAGTGCAGGTCTAACGGGGTGCGGGCGTGCACACACTCCGGAGCAGACAACCAAGGCACTAGGGACACCAGTAGTATAACCTATGTCTTCTAGTTTTGTGTCGGGGCCGCCACCATGGGTCTTGATACACACCATGGTGGGACCAGCATAGGTATCTACAATTCTTGGGGGCCGTATGACACATGTTAACGCGAGTAGGAGCCGATCTTTAATAAGAATGGGGATCACTTTACCCTCACCATGGGGTGCCAGTAGGAATAAACTCGAGTAGGTGCAGAGATATAGTATGAGTGTGATAGTACGTTCGACACTTCCTTAGCTTGTGACACTTTCCTATTTTTAGTTTATATCCATCATATCCTTTTCTTATTCACATATTGAAGAGTTACTAGAATTACTCAGGCTTTATGTCTGACCCTATTTTCTTTTCGTCTTCTTTTCTTTCGTTCCCCCCCTAGGTCTACTGGGAGGAAACAGCTCAACTCAGTCAGGCTCTTTACAAGCACCAAGAACGTAGATGTATGATTTGGATCTTTCTTGCTCGGATAATGGCTTTGGATATCACTATGGGGATTTTTGTCACTTTATTTATGTTTTCATGCTTCTTTAATAATCAAGGCAGTTATGAGGTTGTAATGTTGAAAGTATTTTGAGACAATTATGGAAATCTTTGTTTGATACACGTATTGATGAAATAAAAGTTTGTTTGGTTTCCGCTGTTTAAAATATGTGTATTTATATCTGTCTTGAGTTCATCTGTAGCTTTTACTTATAAACCTCCACCAAAGTTAAGGCATTCCCTTTGTGATTGACCTTAATGGAGGTGGGGTGTTTCACTTGGTATCAGAGCATAGGTTTACCAGACAAGATAAAAGTTTTTGAAAATTGTTTTCAAAAAGAAAGTTTAAAGAAGCGTTTTTTTTAGAAAAAAAAAGTGTTATATTTATAAAAAGACAAAATCCCCCAAAGCCATGTGCCCTATCTATCCTTCTCTATGCTTCATTTTGAATCTTTCCTTTCTGTTTCAGCATGTCTGGAGACCTTAACCTTCCGGAAGGAGTGACGATTCCCAGCTAGTTTAGGAGGTACTTAGAAGCAAGGGCCAATGGCGCGGGCCCAGCAGACATCCCTCCTCCAGTGGCCGAGGTTCCTCCTCCTCCGCCTCCTCGTGGAAATGCCTTCGCAAAAACATGTAGAGACTTCAAGGCTATGGGTGGAAAAGACTTTTATGGGACATAATCTTTTGTTGAAGCAAGAAACTGGTTAAAGGAGACTGAGGATTTGTTTGTCATCTTTGGAGTGGATGACGGGCAAAAGATACAACTTGCGGTGTATTTACTTAAGGATGAAGCTTCCTATTGGTGGGAAGTTACTAATGCTTAGAGGGCGGTGGAAACATGGGAAGACTTCAGGACAAGGTTTGAGATGAAATTCCTCTCCCAAGCCGAAAGAAGCCTGCAAATGGAAAAGTTTCTAACTCTGAAATAGGGAAGCATGACGATCAGGGAATATGTTAATCAGTTTAATCAGCTAGCCAGATTTGGGCTAGACTTAGTAAACACCTAACACAAGAAGGCACTTCGCTTCGTCAAGGGTTTGAATGAGCCTCTACACAGCCTTGCCATGACCCATGTATCCACGGGTGCGACTTATGAAAGCCTAGTGGACATGGCGTTGCTACACGAGGAAGACCACGGCAAGAAAGAAACTAAGGGGGAAGAGAAGAAAGAAGGTCTACAAGCAAAGAAAACAAACTTCAAGAAAGGAGGGAAGAACAATAAGCCCCGTGAGAAGAGAAGGTGCAATTTCTATGGCATTGTGGGCCATATATCAAAAGACTGCCGGAAAAGGAAGGCGAAGATGGGTGGCTGCTTCCATTGTGGAGAATCTGGACACCAAGCTAAGGACTGCCCAAAGAAGAAAGGGAAGGGACAGAAAGCCGGATCCACTTCAGGGGGTCAGGTTCATGCGCTAGTGGCACCTCAGTAGGAACGAGGTAGTAATATTTTTGTAGAAAGTGTAGTCTATCTTTATGATCATCCAGTTCGTACACTTTTTGACTCTGGCGCATCACACTCTTTTATTTCATCTGCCTTAGTAGAATCTCTGCATCTAGACACTAGTATGGTAGAAGATCCCTTAGTAGATTCAAATCCAATTGGGGGCTCCGCTTACTTGTCAATGGTTTGTTTGGGTTTGAAAATCTCTATTCTCAGCGTTGAGTTTAGTTGTAATGCCTTTGTTTTGGGCTTCTCGGGATATGGTTTGATCTTAGGCATGGACTGGTTATCCAGTAATAGTGCCATTCTTGACTGTGAGAAAAGAGTAGTTAGACTCTTGACTCGGCTTGGTAATACTCTAGAAATTTCTTGTAATCCCTTGAATGCTGTTATGCTTAGTTATCTAGAGTCGCTTGATGCCTCTGATGAGAATTTGCAATCAGTTAGAGTAGTCCGGGAATATCCGAATGTCTTTGAGAAAGTGAAAGGCTTACCTCCGAGGCGGGAAATAGACTTCCGCATATATCTTGTGGATAACGCAAAGCCTGTAGCTTTACCTGTCAGACACATGGCTCCAAGGGAGAGAAAGGAGCTCAGTAAGCAGGTTAAAGAACTTCTCGAAAAGGAGTTCATTAGACGGAGCATTTCGGAATGGGGTGCTCCAGTGGTGTTCGCAACCAAAGCGGACGGTTCGCTTCGCCTTTGCGTCGACTATAGGGAGTTAAACAAATTGACCAAGAAAAATAGGCACCCTCTTCCCCGAATCGACGATTTGTTTGATCAGCTTGTAGGTGCGACGGTCTTCTCCCAACTTGATCTGGCAACTGGGTTCCATCAGCTAAGAGTAGTTGAAGACAGCATTGATAAGACAGCGTTCAGAACCCCAGACGGTTTCTTCGAGTGGCTTGTCATGCCTTTCGGCTTGACAAACGCACCCGCTTATTTCGTAGACCTAATGAGCAGGGTGTTCAGAGAATTCCTCAACAAATTTGTGGTTGTCTTCGTAGATGATATCTTAATCTTCTCAAAGAGTGAGGAATAACATGCTCAGCATCTGAAAGAAATCATGGATACTCTCCGTGCACATCAACTAAAAGCCAAATTCTCCAAGTGTCACTTCTGGAGAAAATAAGTAAGGTTTCTTGGGCATATAGTGTCCAAAGAAGGGTTGGCTGTGGACCCCGCGAAAGTGGTGGCAGTACAAGATTGGATGACACCAAGAAATGCAACCGAAGTTCGAAGCTTTCTTGGGCTAGCCGGTTTTTATCGAAAGTTTATTAGGGATTTCGCGAAAATCTCAGCCCCACTCACAAGGCTAACAAAGAAGAATCTGGCGTTCACTTGGGATTTGGACTGCGAGTTTTCTCTCCAACGATTAAAAAGGGCTCTCACAACAGCCCCGGTTCTAACTCTGCCTGACGGAAGCAAAATGTTCACAGTATACACGGATGCATGTGGAACGGGACTAGGCGCTGTTCTAATGCAAGAAGGAAGGGTAGTAGCTTATGGCGGAAGACAATTGAAAGTTCATGAAAAGAACTACCCAACCCACGATCTTGAGTTAGCCGCCATCGTCTTTGCACTTAAGTCTTGGCGCCATTATCTCCTAGGTGAGAAGTTTGAATTATACACTGACCATAAATCGTTGAAATATCTCTTCTCCCAGAAGGATCTTAACTTGAGGCAGCAAAGATGGATGGAGTTTCTTGCCTCGTATGATTTTGAAATTTCCTATACTCCCGGAAAAGGCAACGTGGTAGCAGACGCGTTAAGCTGGAAGAAACTGACCCTAAGCCCTCTCTTTGTGGAAAGGAAAAACTTGGAGTATATAGCCAGTTTCAACTTTAGGCCCTCCTCGGATTTTGTACCGGGTTTGTTAGCATCTCTCGAAGTACGCCCTACTCTCTTAGACTCAATAGGGGCTGCCCAACGTGAAGACCCTCAGCTTGTTGATGTGATTGATAAACTTATTAGGGGTGAGACTTCTAGTCACCTCAGTAGGTACGCCATCGATGATAAGGGTTGGCTGAGACGAGATGGAAGATTATGCGTCCCACAAGCAAGGGAGTTAACAAAGAAGGTTCTCGAGGAAGCGCATCATTCCAAGATGACTATACACCCTGGCGGTGATAAGATGTGCAAGGATATAAAAAGGACTTTCTTTTGGAACGGCATGAAGCAAGACGTGGCAGATTTCGTTTCTAAGTGCATGACCTGCCAACGGGTCAAGGCGGAACAAAAGAAGCCTGGAGGACTACTTCACCCTCTAGAGGTCCCACAGTGGAAGTGGGATAGCATTTCAATGGACTTCATTGATGGACTGCCTAGGTCGAGAAGAGGCAACACTAGCATTTGGGTAATAGTGGATAGGCTTACTAAAAGCGACCACTTTATACCTATCAAGATTAGAAGGACTGCCACATCTCTAGCATCTCTTTATCTCAAGGAAATAGTTCGACTCCATGGGATACTCTCCAGCATTGTTAGTGACCGAGACCCTATCTTCATGAGTGAGTTTTGGCGGAGTCTGCAAGAAGCTGTAGGCACGCAGTTATGTTCGAGCATGGCCTATCACCCCCAAACCGATGGCCAGACGGAAAGGGTGAATAGAGTTTTAGAGGATCTTTTAATACTTTGCGTTCTTGACTTTGGAGGGACGTGGGAGGATCACCTTCCTTTAGTGGAATTTGCCTACAACAATAGCTACCAAGCTACCATCGGCATGACACCCTTCGAAGCCTTGTATGGAAGACCGTGCAAATCACCAACTTGTTGGTGGGAGCCTACAGATAAGCTTATACTTGGGCCAGACATGATTCGAGAAACTTCAGAGAAAGTGGACTTGATACGTAGGAGAATGAAGACAGCCCAAGACAGAAAGAAATCCTACGCCGACAAGAGAAGGACCGACCTTGAGTTTGAGGTTGGGGACAAGGTTTTCCTTAAGGTATCCCCTTTAAGGAACGTCGTTCGCTTTGGATCTACAGGAAAGCTAGCACCAAGATTTGTAGGACCGTTCCCTATCATCGAGAAGATTGGGAAAATGGCTTATAGAGTAGATCTGCCTGAAAGATTGGCTGGAATTTACAATGTCTTTCACGTTTCTCATCTCCGGAAATGTCTACATGAATCAGCGGAAGTGGTGGAGCCAAGCATTCTAGAAGAAGCCGAAGTGGAACGCGAAGCAACTGTGAGGAGAGTTCCAATCCGCATCATAGGAACTGAAGTGAATAAGCTACGCAATCGCGAAGTCAAACTCATTAAAGTTCAGTGGACCGACGCCGAGGAAGACGCGACTTGGGAAACTGAGGACAGAATACGCGCTGCCTACCCTCTTCTTTTTGAGGGTACATCTTTGACCTCTCTTTTTCTTAAGTTGTGCTTGTATCTATCTTTTTAGGTATATCTCCTCGATATTATCCTTTATCCTTAGGTAGAAACCCCTTTGGATGTAAACATGTATTTGAAACATGTTATGGTTGATGGCTACAAGTGGTTGCAAGTGGTTGCTAGTGGTTGCTCGTGGATGCATATACACACACAACCTAGGTCTTAGATCGGCTCAATCACTTCATACTGCATATGCATATATGTATTCTTATTTGTATATGGTTGTAAATTTGATATGCTGTCATATGGTCGTTGCATTTGTATGAATAGTTGTGCACTCATGTAGAATTATGAGTAGGAAGAATTTGCATACATAATGGATTCATGACACTTACATGATTCGCATTAAGGAGGTCAACTGAATCAGTAGACCGCCTGATTTCTGCATTAGATAAGGACATGTACACACACTATGCATATGATCATGAAGCATTAGAAGTCTTTTAAGGATAGTGGATGTCTGTGTTTGTTGGTTGAGTAGATGGACTGTTGGATGGTAGGATATACATTCTTCCTAACTTGAAGATTTCGGGGACGAAATCCTGTTAAGTGGGGGAGAATGTAACACCCCGTGAATTCTATAACGTTAAGCTTCACGAATTAAAGTATAATTAATTATAAATGATGAAATCAAGGGAAATGGGTTACGCCATTGCGTTCGTCTCGAAATTATGCTTGGGATAGAGTCCAAGTTTGCGTAAAACGGATATCGTATGAAGAAGATATGGACGAACGAAGTTGAGCGAAAAACCAGAAAACGGGTCAGAATGCACTGGCGCACTTGGGAAGTGCGCCAGAACAGAAATGAACTGGCGCACGTGGGAAGTGCGCCAGTACATTTTTAGCCTGGCGCACCTGCCAAGTGCGCCCAGGTCAGATTGACCTGCTGGTCAGGTCCTGGCTGGCCTAATCAGGGTCTGGTCGAATTCTGATGCTTGGCTGAGTCACTAGGGCTTACGTGTCACCTTTTGAGTGGCTCTTTGAACTTTGTATGGCCTATATTCCTCCTATCTTCATCCGACGGCTCAAAACAATTTAAAATTCTATAAACACCACTCAAATCTAACCCTAAACTCACACAAATAATAGAATACAATAGCCGTCATGCTGCTGGAAAGGAACTAGGAATGGCCGTCGATTAGAAACCCTAGAGACAAGCCAACAAGCCTAAGAGATGAATCAAATTAAAAGAAGATCAAAGCTTAATCAAATCATTTTATGCAACTTTTCTACCCAAAGGAGAGCTTCTCCAAATCAGAATAACAGAAATCAGAAAACAAGAATTCATCACACGTTGTAAGTATAGTAACCTTTCAAAATATGAATAAAAACTGTGATGTGATTCGATGTATATGAAAATAGAATTGTGTTATTATTCTATGTATTGTGATGGTTCTATCATGACTTATGTATTGATGTTTGTGGCATAAAATTTATTGATGCAAGCCTATTGAACGATTGTACTTGCAAGTTTGTGGCGAAAATTAGAACTTGGTCATTTTATGTATATGGCGATGGCATGGACTATGTCTAAGTTGGAATCTATGTAAACATGTTATAGACCTTTTTATTGTTCTTATGTTTATTTGCAAGTATAATTAGATCTATATTTCATAAACTATGCAAGTTCATTTGCAAGTATAATTGGACCTATGTTTCATCGAGTATAATTAGATCTATGTTTCATAAATTATGCAAGACTTTGTCTATTTGCAAGTATAATTGGATCTATGTTTCATAAACTATTCAAGGTCATAGGCTATATGATTAGATGTTAAAATTGTACATTTTGGTGAACATACATCATGCTAGTCTTGTGTTTGATATTATGCCAAGTTAAACATGTTTAAACACAAGCTTGTATTTGCCTAAACTATGCCATTTCATATGTCACCTACTTAGTCATACTTTGATTTGAATGCAAGTTCACATGACCCATGTTATATGTTAGTTGAATCGCCAAATTGCAGGTTCATGCGCCACACACCTTTATGTATTACATGTTCATATTGATTATGCCAAGAATGCCAAGTTTACACCTATGTCTCGTTTACGTTTATGAATTCCCTTATGCTTATTTGTGTGCGCTAAATTAGGCTAAGTTTTTAGCCTAATATTATATGTTAAAAACTAGACGAACGAATATTAGGCTAAGATTTGTTAGCCTAATTGTTAAACGGGGGAACGTTGGGAATATTTGAAAACTTGACATAAAAATATATTGAATTGGCATGTTTGTCACATGCCAAAATTGGTGGCATTTAAATGGTATAAATTCTTATACCAAAAATGTTAAACTTGGAATGTGGGCCATAATGTTTAATTGTTGACAAATTTACATATATTCAGTAATAAAGACAAATATGTAAATTTAGAAAACAAGATATGCTTAACCCGAGGTTGGATTGAGTTGTGATGTAAACCTGCCCGGACCCGCCTGGCTGTCCAGTAGTCACAACAATACCTATCCAATGTGGGTGGTTAAGCATTGAGCCCAATAAGGACCCGAGGTTAGACTGAGCAACGGTATAAACCTGCCGGAAACCGACCGGCATATCCAGTAACCGTAGCAATACCTGTCTAATGTGAGTGGTCTAGTGCTCCTAAGAGGCTAAGGACAGATGGTAGGGTTAAGTCAACTATAACACTTAACCAAATTCAACATGTTAACAAGAATTGATGGGTGGGGTTAGGTAAATACAGACACTTAACCACTTAACATGTTTGACTAGAAAATCCTGGTAACGAGGGACCCGTTTCAGCAGTAACCCAAAGTTAGGTATCAACGGTACCCTGAAACTAGGCAGGGTGGGGCATGATTACTGGGCTGATTGTAAGCGGTCAAACGACGGCGGTGGGTGCACAGTGCAGGTCTTACGGGGTGCGGGCGTGCACACACTCCGGAGCAGACAACCAAGGCACTGGGGACACCAGTTGTATAACCTATGTCTTCTAGTTTTGTGTCGGGGCCGCCACCATGGGTCTTGATACACCCCATGGTGGGACCAGCATAGGTATCTACAATTCTTGGGGGCCGTATGACATGTTAACGCGAGTAGGAGCCGATCTTTAATAAGAATGGGGATCAATTCACCCTCACCATGGGGTGCCAGTTGGAATAAACTCGAGTAGGTGCAGAGATATAGTATGGGTGTGATAGTACATTCGACACTTCCTTAGCTTGTGACACTTTCCTATTTTTAGTTTATATCCATCATATCCTTTTCTTATTCACATATAGAAGAGTTACTAGATTTACTCAGGCTTTATGTCTGACCCTATTTTCTTTTTGTCTTCTTTTCTTTCATTCCCCCCCAGGTCTACAGGGAGGAAACAGCTCAACTCAGTCAGGCTCTTTACAAGCACCAAGAACGTAGATGTATGATTTGGATCTTTCTTGCTCGGATAATGGCTTTGGATATCACTATGGGGATTTTTGTCACTTTATTTATGTTTTCATGCTTCTTTAATAATCAAGGCAGTTATGAGGTTGTAATGTTGAAAGTATTTTGAGACAATTATGGAAATCTTTGTTTGATACACGTATTGATGAAATAAAAGTTTGTTTGGTTTCCGCTGTTTAAAATATGTGTATTTATATCTGTCTTGAGTTCATCTGTGTCTTTTACTTATAAACCTCCACCAAAGTTAAGGCATTCCCTTTGTGAGTGACCTTAATGGAGGTGGGGTGTTTCAGGTAGAACAAAAACCATAAGAACGAAAAAATTATATAGTTTACAGTGAAGATGTATAATAGAGACTATATTCATTGTGGTATAAATTGCAATACTAAAAGGATAGTCACTTGGCTATGCAAAAGGAGAGAAGACCCTAGGTAAAGGTTTCGAGGGAATGAAATAAGAAATATAAGGAGTTATTTGAATTTATGGAAAAAAAATTAGCTTGCCACTTGAAACGTGATTAGATACTAGAATCTAGTCTAATAACAAGGAATTGAGGGAGAAAGGTGATTTAAAATATATTGTTGCTTCCATAAAACTCACGGGCGTAATACGAATGATCGTCGTCATTTCAAAGGCATCGTTGAGATTAAGAGTGAGCATTTGGTCGGTTCGGTTGGTTTGGAGGTAAAAAAAAACTAAAACCGAAGTGGAACCGAAAATTTTCCAAACCAAACTAAACCGAATTAATTTTGGTTAATTCGGTCGGTAACCAATTTAACCGAACTTGAAGGATGTATTACAATGCAAAAGATGGATTCACTCAAAGTAAAACATAAATTCATGTTTAGAGTAATTTTATATAGTAAATTTTATATTTATAATAAGATTCGATCTATTTGCAACAAATACCTTTGTATTTTATAACTAAACTAATTATTTGAAGTACTACAACCCCATAAAATTAAATTATAAGTTAAAATTTCGATTAATTCAGTTAAGCCGATAACCAGAAAAAATATATTTTACAAACCAAATTCAAACCGATTTAGTTTTAGAACCGAACCAACCGAAATGAACCGGCTTGGTTGGTTAATTCGGTTAGAACCGAATATTGCTCACCCTTAATTGAGATATTAATCAATAATAAGAAGTTGCTGTATTATGTTAAGAACTCGTAAGTAGACAAATAAGAAAATAACCAACTTGTAAGATCATCACCTCAAGGTAGTGGAGAAGGATTGAGTGGGGATAGTCTGCATTCCCTTAAGAAAACTTGGTAATTTATACCATTTTGGGAGATTCACATTGTCGAAATGTTGTAATATTTGTAATCAGATTTAAATTTGTATTTGTATTGAATTGATACATAGAAATGTGAATGAGAAGAACTTTTGTATTATTACCGAATTTAATTGTTTTGTGAATACAATGTCTATTTATACACAGAAATATTAAAGATGGGTTGTACACACGCATGCCCAATAACAAAACATTCGAACCGAATTATAATAAGTAGTGTAAACACGTTACACCACAACACATCAGTAGACCATTTCTCTAATACCCTCTATCAATTCGATGCTAGTGTTATCCATGGATGACATTAGGGTTTCAGATCTGGTTCCAAATTCCGATTAATACGAGGTTTTGAACTTTCAACAACCTTCATCACTGCCTGATCTGACTGTCCTTGTGTTCTAGAGAGCATTCGATCGAGATTGAGGCTCGATTAAAGTCATGTTTGAATCATAGACTTTAATTATAGCAGGTATGATTGAACTGGTTGAAGTCTCTACTGAATCCAGACTTGGTATGGCTTTATCTTGCTTGCTGATAGATTTGCGTGAGGCTTTTGCTAAATTTGTGCTTTTTTCTTGCCGAAGCTCTGGTATAAATTCTACCTTTGACTCTATTCTTAACCTTTGAAAATTTGCGTAAGATAATTCCTTAGTAAAAATATCAGCTCTTTGATAGTATGAAGGAACATGATTAACCAGTAGATTCCCTTTCATTACTTGTTCTCGAACAAAATATAAGTCGATTTTAATATATTTTGTTCGAGATTGTAATACTAGATTTGCTATCATATATACAGTACTTTGATTATTACACAACAAAGTTGGTTTGCCTTGAATATTGATCTGCAGTTCCTTTAAAAGTGATTGTAACTACATTAGTTCTGCAGTAGCACTTGCCACACTTCTATACTCAGCTTCAGTACTTGATTTTGTAATGGTTGCTTGCTTCTTTGAACTCCATGAAACCAAATTATCACCCAAGTATATGCAATATCCTGATATAGATTTTCTGTCATTAGGATCACTGGACCAGTCAACATCACTATATCAAATTAAGCTAAGATTTTTGCTTTTCTTTAGATGTAGTCCATAATTCAGAGTGCCTTTGAGATATCTTAGTATCCTTTTGATGCCCTTCCAGTGAGTATCCATAGGTTTCTGCATGAATTAAGACAATTTATTAACACTAAATGCAATATCTGGTCTAGTAATAATAACATATTGTAGTGCACCAATAATGCTTCTATATTGTTTGAAATTAAGTATGGTTTCCCCCTATTTTTGGAATAACACTGACTGCTTATTATAGATGTTGGCTGAGAGTTTGCATCAATCATTTTTTCTTTGGTAAGAATTTCACTTATATATTTCTTCTGACTAAGAAACAATTCATTTCCAGAATTGTTTAGAACTTCAATTCCCAGAAAACAGTTCAAGCAACCAAGATCTTTTATAGAAAAACGTTGATCTAGAAAATGTAGCAAGTCATTAATCTGCCCCTCATCATCACCTGTAATTACTAAATCATCTGCATATATTAGAACATACATGGATAATGTGTTGGTTATTTTTATGAACAATGAATTATTGGATTTGGTAAACTGAAATCCTAACTTAACTAAAGTTGATTTCAGTTTATCAAACCATACCCTTGGTGCCTACTTAAGGCCATATAATGCCTTTTTGAGTTTACACACAAGGTTTTTATTCTGTTCATAACCTTGTGGTTGACTCATGTAAATTTCTTCTTACAAGTTGCCATTCAAAAATGCATTGTTTACATCTAATTGCCTTATATGCCAATTTTTGTATAAAGCAGTAGTAAGAACCGTCCTAATAGTAGTGGGTTTAATAACAGAAGAAAAAGTTTCATTATAATCAAACCCATATTCTTGACTAAACCCTTTGGCAACTAGTCTTGCCTTATACTTTTTGATTGACCCATCTGGGTTTTCTTCAACCTATAAACCCATTAGCACTTTATAATATTTTATTACCTAGAGGTGAAACAAGTTCCCAAGTGTTATTTTTGACAAGTGCATTAAACTCTTCATCCATAACAATTCTCCAGTTTTTATCTTTTACAGCTTGATCAAATTTTTTTGGTTCACTTGAAACTGAAATAGTGGTGTATATTTTTAGTTTAGATATACCACTTTTAGATCTTGTGATCATATGATGTCCAGAAGTACTCTGATTTCTGCCTTGAGGTAACTCCATGTGTTGTCTTGATTTTTAGCTTCAATATTTACTGAACCTTTATGTTGATCATTTGAAACTGGAGATTGATTATGTTGATCATTTGAATTTGTAAGGAGCCGGTATGAATGAATGACTGACTGATAAGAGTCATGGCCCGGTCTGATGACATTGTAAGCTGAGGCTCTGAAGTTCATTTGGTCTTATCAGTTCCAGCTTCTCTCATGATGTAACACCCCGTATTTTGGGTTAATACTAAAATTCACTAATTACAGGATAAATAATCTCAGATGTGGGAATTAGGGGAAACGGGCTGCGTTATTGCATTCGTCTCGGAAAAATACGCAAAATAGAGTCCGAGTTTTCGAAAATCGGAGTCCGTATGGCCCAGTTATGGCCCGATGAAGTTTGCAGAAAATTCAAAACTAAAAACAGATTTAAGAATTTAAAATTCAGATTTTAAATTGGAACAAGTGGGGTCAGGCGGGAAAAATCCCGCCCTGACCATGTCGACAGGGCTGTCGACAGGCCTGTCGACAGGGGTGTCGACTTGCCTGTCGACTTGCCTGTCGACAGGGGCGTGGCGTCCAGTGAACCTGGGTGCACCAGGTTGGGCTTTAGGCTGGCTTGGAGGGCTGGTTCTAGAGATTTCCGAAATCTAAGGGTCCTAATCTAATCTAGGGTTAATCTAAGGGCCTAAAACACTCACCTAATCTATAAATACACCCTAAACCCCCCTAATCCTTACCAAAAATAGAGATGATGGCCTCATGCCGCCAAATTAAATCTTAGAGGGGGCCTCCACTAATTCATGAAGGAAGTTGCAAGCTAATCAACCTCTAATCATCATCTTCTTCATATTCAGCAACTAATTCCACTTCATAAGTTTGCAAATATTGGGTTTGGTGAGTTTCTATCACTTTAACATCAATTGTTAAAGCAAGTAGATTGGGTGTAATGAGACTTATGGTCTTGAATGCGGATTATAGAGTTTGAATCATTTATAATGATATGCTACTCTATGTCTTCTTATGTTTATGCATATGTAATAAGTGGTTTTATGCATGTTTAATAAGTTGGATTATGCATGTTTAACAAGTGGGTTTATGCATATTTAATAAGTGGGTTTATGCATGTTTAAACAAGTGAGTTATGCAAGTTCATATGCAAGTTATGCATGCTTATGCAAGTATGTGAATGCTCATGCAAGTATGTGAATGCTTATGCAAGTTATGTGTATGCTTAAATGCAAGTTTAACATGATATGCAAGTTATGCATGCTTATGCAAGTATGTGAATGCTTATGCAAGTTAGGTGTATGCTTAAATGCATGTTTAACACGTTATGCAAGTTATGAGAATGCTTATATGCAAGTTCAACATGTTATGTAAGATATGTGTATGATGATATGCATGTTTGGGTAAATTGTAGTTGGGTTAATATATGCTCATATATGCAAGTCGACATCCTCTTAACCCATGACAAAGATATATGCTAAAGCTTTGGGTAAACCCATGATATTTGTGATGGATCTTTCCTTTATTATGTCATGGAAAGAGAACGATTTACGTGGGTAACGATGGGGTGAATAAATATGTTAATAAAAGTGTGATTGGGTATGATTAAGCATACCATAAAAATAAATTAACATAAGTGGGAATTTACCTATTGAGTTAGGTCTACCCCATGGGAATTTACCTATTGAGTTAGGTCTACCCATGTTATGAAAAATGTGTAATTAATTAGGGATAATTAATTATGGGGGTGATTAATTAGGTGTAATTAATCGACTAAGACACGAGGTTGGACCCTTTTGTAGCATAAGACTGCCCGGAACCGACCGGCAAATCCAGCGGCTACAAATGATTGGCCCAATGTGAGAGGTCTTAGGCATAAATTAAATACGTGACAAGTGTAAAGACACGAGGTTAGACCCTGTTATGGCGTAAGGCTGCCCGGAACCGAACGGCAAATCCAGCTGCCATGAAAGACGGTCTAATGTGAGAGGTCTTTACAAGGGTTACGTTCTTAATTAATTAAGAAACACTTAACCAGATAAGCATGTAGTGGGGCATGAGGGGTTAAGTGGGTGCCTTGGGTGGCATGTGGAAATCTAGTGTGTTGCCTTGGGTGGCAATAGAAAATACGATTAGAATACTTAACCAAGTGGAAACATGTAATTAAACATGATAAAAGGGTTAAGTGGGATACACTAGATAAGTGACAAGCTTAGGTGGGTAGCTTGTGGGGGCCCATTTCAACCAGTAACCCATATGTATCATATTGGGCTCGACCCATGTCGAGGACGGGACACGCGTACTGGGCTTGACTATAAGAGGCCAAAACGGGTTAGCGGTGGCAACGCAAGTCCAACGGGTTTCATATGCGTGTGTGGACCCGGGCTGGTAGGTAAGACGTTGTTGCATCGTGTAGGTATAAGCCGTGCACCGTTGATAGTATTGGGTTGCCACTTTAGGGGAGTGATACACCCCACTGTGGGACCAGCACGGGTATCTACGGTAGGGAGCCGATCATTGGGGAGTAGTGGGGTACACCTAGTGGAGATAGGGGCAGACGGCACCTATGTGGTCAGCTAGGGGTACATGAAACTACTAGTTATATCTTTCTTTTAAGTCCTTGGGTGGGATCAATCTTTGAGTAGGAATGACTGGTGTGGTGCAGTTAGTAATTATCCTTAGGTGGGTAGATACGTCTTTACAGTTATCTTAGTTTATCCTAAGTCTACCAAGCTGCTTAGTGTAGCCATTCATCCCCAGACATTACCGTATGTCAAGTTTATGTCTTCTCTGGTTACTTTAATGATTGTATTGTTAAAGTTATAGGACTCGCTCAAACTTATGTCTGACCCCGTTGTTTTTATCTTTTTCCCAACCCTCAGGTCCTACGGTGGATCCTAGCAGTAGTGGAGCTTGATCGGATTGCTGTTCCAGTCTTTAGGAGCTTGGATAGAGTAAAGCTCCAGTTACCCAGTTATCTTTTCTTTTGTCTTGGCTATTGTATGAGAGAGTGGGATTATGTACTTCATTATTTTGATGGATATTGTACTTGACTTTTATTGTGGTTTTATGATGTAACCAGACATGTTTACTTCCGCTGTTATGAGATGATGTTTTAAATTTCAAGTACTATTTATATCTGTCTTGTTGTAATTTTTCTGTTCTATATTCACTAAAATACTCCATCGATGCTATGGCATTCCCTTAGAGAGTGACCATAGCGGACGTGGGGTGTTACACGTGGTATCAGAGCAAAGGTTACCGGAACAGATAAAATTTTTAGAAAACTATTTTTTTTAAAACATTTTTGGAAGAAATATTTTCAAAAACATGTCTTTAAAGAGAAAAGTTTTTGAAAGAAAAGCATAATCCCCAATAGCCATATCTATATCCTTCGAATTCTCCGTTTTGAATCTTTCCTTTTTCGTTTCAGCATGGCTGAGGATCTTAACTTTCCGGAGGGTGTGACGGTACCAGTATGGTATAGGAGATTGATGGAGGCTAGGGCCACCACTGCGGGTCCAGCAAATGTTCCTCCACCAACCGTAGCACCCGATCTTCCTCCTCCCCCTCCTCCTCGCACAGATACTTTTGCTAAGACTTGCAAGGAGTTTAAAGCTATGGGAGGGAAACCTTTTCAAGGATCTGAAACTTTTGTGGAGGCTAGAGATTGGCTTAAGGAGGTGGAAGAGTTGATAGATATCTTTGAGGTGGAAGAAGGAAAGAAAGTCAAGTTAGCTGCTTGGTTAATGAAGGGAGAGGCCTCATTCTGGTGGGAGGTCACTAATGGAGAACGCTCCGTTGACTCTTGGGCGGATTTTAGGCAAAGATTTGTGGCAAAGTTTCTCTCAAGGGCGGAGGAAAACTTGTATATGGAAAGATTCTTGACTCTTAAGCAAGGAAATCTCTCGGTGAAGGAATATGTTAACAAGTTTAATCAATTGGCAAGGTTTGGCCTAGATATGGTGAATACACCGGAGAAGAAGGCTTTGAGGTTCGTGAAAGGCTTGAATGAACCGATGCATGGGTTGGCTATGACTCATATCCCTATGGGGGCCACCTTCGAGAAGCTAGTTGACATGGCACTCATGCATGAAGAAGGGAAGGGTCCCAATGCTAGTCAAGCGCCCGAGAAGAAGGGAGATCAAAAGAGACCTCAGCAACAATAGCAAAACAAAGGTGGGAAAGGCAACGGTGGCAAGGGCAAGAAGAAGAAGTGTTTCAATTGTGGGACACCTGGCCACCTAAGCAAGGATTGTCGCAAGAAGAAGAAGACCGGCTGCTTCCACTGTGGCGAAGCAGGACATCTTGTGAAAGACTGTCCTAAGAAAGGGCAAAGGATGGGATCTACCTCAGGAGGACAGGTGCAAGCTCTTATGGCACCGGGTCAGGCTAGGGGGCAAGTACAGGCTCTCGCGGTTCCACCGATTCAAGAGAGAGGTAGAACTATTTCCGTGGAAAGTCTGGTTTTTCTATTTGATCATCCTGTCCGTACATTGTTTGATTCAGGCGCATCGCATTCTTTTATCTCATCATCATTAGTTGAGTCACTGCACTTAGACACCAGTCTGGTAGATGATCCCTTGGTTGTTTCAAACCCAATTGGGGGCTCCACTTATTTGTCCATGATATGTTTGGGTTTGAAGATTTCTATACTTAGCATTGAGTTTAGATGTGATGCTTTTGTGTTGGGCTTCACGGGCTATGGGTTGATTTTGGGCATGGACTGGTTATCCAGTAATGGTGCCGTTCTTGATTGCGAAAGGAGAGTTGTTAGGCTCATGACCCGCTTGGGTAACACTCTCGAGATTTCTTGTAATCCCAGGGATTCTGTTATGCTAAGTTATCTTGAATCGCTTGACACTTCAGTCAAAAGTTTGCAATCTGTTAGAGTGGTCCGGGAATATCCGGATGTGTTTGAGGAGGTGAAGGGCTTACCTCCGAAGCGGGAGATTGACTTCCGAATATATCTGGTGGATAATGCTAAACCTGTATCTTTACCAGTGCGCCACATGGCTCCTCGTGAGAGGAGGGAACTCCATAAGCAAGTAGGCGAGTTGCTTGAGAAGGGGTTCATAAGACGAAGTATATCGGAGTGGGGTGCTCCAGTAGTTTTTGCTACAAAGGCGGATGGGTCCCTCAGACTTTGTGTAGACTATAGGGAACTCAACAAGCTCACAAAGAAGAATAGACACCCATTGCCGAGGATTGATGATCTTTTCGATCAGTTGGTTGGCGCTTCAGTATTTTCTCAATTGGACTTAGCCACGGGGTTTCATCAGTTGAGGGTGGCTGAGGATAGCATAGACAAGACTGCCTTTAGGACTCCGGATGGTTTCTATGAGTGGCTGGTGATGCCATTTGGGTTGACGAACGCCCCTGCATACTTTGTTGATTTGATGAGTAGGGTGTTCAGGGAGTTCCTTAATAAATTCGTGGTGGTCTTTGTGGATGATATCTTAGTATTTTCTAAGAGTGAAGAAGAGCATGCCTTACATCTTGGGGAGGTATTGAAGACTCTTCGAGCGCATAGCCTTAAGGCTAAATTCTCTAAATGTCACTTCTGGAGGAGGGAAGTACGGTTCTTGGGGCACGTGGTCTCCAAGGAGGGGATAGCTGTGGATCCCGCGAAGGTAGTATCAGTCCAAGATTGGAAGGTTCCTAGAAGTGCTACCGAAGTAAGAAGTTTCTTGGGTTTGGCGGGTTATTATAGGAAGTTTATTAAAGACTTCGCGAAGATATCAGCCCCATTAACCCGCTTAACGAAGAAGAATCTTGTTTTCACATGGGACGTAGATTGTGATGATGTGTTCCGACGGTTAAAGAGAGCTTTAACCACTGCTCCAGTTTTAGTGTTGCCAGATGGGAGCAAGCCATTTGTTGTCTATACCGATGCTTGTGGGACAGGACTTGGCGCAGTCTTAATGCAAGAGGGAAGGGTAATAGCCTATGGTGGAAGGCAGTTAAGGCCACATGAGAAAAATTACCCTACCCATGATTTAGAGTTGGCTGCTATTGTTTTTGCGCTTAAGATCTGGCGCCATTATCTTCTTGGTGAGAGATTCGAGTTGTTCACTGACCATAAATCATTGAAGTACTTATTCTCTCAGAAGGATTTAAACTTAAGACAGCAAAGGTGGATGGAGTTCTTAGCATCCTATGATTTCGAGATAGCGTATACCCCTGGCAAGGGTAACGTGGTGGCAGACGCCTTGAGTAGAAAGAGGTTGTCATTGAGTCCATTGTTCGTGGAACGACGAAGCTTGGAATTTATCTCGATGTTTGATTTCAGACCTTCCATTGATTATATACCCGGTTTGCTAGCATCCTTGGAGGTCAGACCTACTCTTCTGGGGCAGATTGGGGAAGCCCAGAAGGACGACCCACAGTTGGTTGAGTTGATAGAGAAGCTCATAAGGGGGGAGTCGTCCAGCCATTTGAGTAGGTACACCCTAGACGATAGGGGGTGCTTGCGTAGAGACGGTAGACTTTGTGTACCGCAAGACGAAGGGTTGAGGAAGGCTATTCTTGATGATGCACACCGTTCTAGGATGACCATTCATCCCGGTGGGGACAAGATGTACCAAGATATGAAGAGGGTTTTCATCTGGGCCGGTATGAAGAAAGATGTGGCCGAATATGTAGCTCGATGCTTGGTATGTCAACAGGTGAAAGCGGAGCAAAAGAAACCTGGTGGGTTGCTTCACCCATTAGAAGTTCCGCAATGGAAGTGGGATAGCGTCTCGATGGATTTTATTGACGGGTTACCCAGATCGAGAAAGGGTAATACAGGAATTTGGGTGGTGGTAGACAGACTTACTAAGAGCGCCCATTTCATACCTGTGAAGAGCAAGAGGACTGCCCCATGGCTGGCTTCAGTATATCTTCGAGAGATAGTTCGATTGCATGGGGTACCCTCTAGCATAGTGAGTGATCGAGACCCTATCTTCACTAGTGAGTTCTGGAGAAGTTTACAGGAAGCAGTGGGAACTCAATTGTGTTTGAGCACCGCATATCATCCTCAGACGGACGGCCAGACTGAGAGGGTGAATCGTGTCCTAGAAGACCTTTTGAGGCTTTGTATCTTAGATTTTGGAGGTACATGGGAAGAGCATCTTCCATTGGTGGAGTTCGCATATAATAACAGCTTTCAGTCCAGTATTGGTATGGCTCCTTTCGAAGCTCTCTATGGAAGGCCTTGTCGATCACCTACATGTTGGTGGGAATCTACGGATAAGATCTTGCTTGGGCCTGATATGATTAGGGAGACTTCTGAGAAAATTGACTTGATTCGAAGAAGGATGAAAGCAGCGCAGGATAGGCAAAAATCTTATGCGGACAAGAGAAGGACGGACCTTGAGTTTGAAGTTGGGGACATGGTTTTCGTCAAAATATCTCCGTTGAGAAGTGTGGTTCGCTTTGGATCTGTTGGGAAGTTAGCACCAAGGTTCGTAGGGCCGTTTCCTATTAAGGAAAGGGTTGGACGGATGGCATATAGAGTGGAGTTGCCCGACAGACTTAGTGGTGTACATGATGTATTCCACGTATCTCATTTGAGGAAGTGCTTACATGAGACCGCAGAGGTGGTAGAGCCGAGCTTGCTTAAAGAAGTGGAAGTAGAGCGTGATGCGACTATTCGACGAGCTCCTACCCACATCCTTGGGTCAGAGACTAGGAAATTGAGGAATCGAGAGGTTCATCTAGTCAAAGTGCAATGGGGAGAAGACGAGGGCAACGCAACTTGGGAAACGGAAGTAAAGATGCGTTCATTGTACCCGTTCCTTTTTGAGGGTAAGTCTTTTAGCTTCTCCTTTATCGTTTGTCTTGTATTAATCTTATCTTTAGTATGTCCTCTCATTAGTACCTCTGACCTTTAGATAGGGTAAACCTATGGTTGAAACATGTGTTTGAGACATGTTATGTTTGGTGGATGCATGTGGATGCAAGTGGTTGCTAGTGGTTTCTCGTGGATGCATATACACACACTCTAGGCACTAGATCGGCTCAATCACTTCATATTGCATATTGCATAAAATTGTGTGTAGGAAGCTATATTTATGGATGTCTAATGATTGTGTTATCATATGGATGATGCATTTTGGTGAATGATTGTGCACTCATGTAGATATTGTATGTGTCGATAGGGTTCTTTCGCATACATAATGGATGCATGGCACTATCATGGTTTGCATATGTTCATACATTAGATAGGGAACATATACACACACTCTTTGCATATGCTCATACATCATTAGAAATTGTTCTAAGGACAATGGATGCCCGTGTTTGATGGATTGAGTAGATGGTTGTTTGGATGGTAGGATATGCATTCTCCTTAGCTTAGAGATTTCGGGGACGAAATCCTTTAAGGAGGGGAGAATGTAACACCCCGTATTTTGGGTTAATACTAAAATTCACTAATTACAGGATAAATAATCTCAGATGTGGGAATTAGGGGAAACGGGCTACGTTATTGCATTCGTCTCGGAAAAATACGCAAAATAGAGTCCGAGTTTTCGAAAATCGGAGTCCGTATGGCCCAGTTATGGCCCGATGAAGTTTGCAGAAAATTCAAAACTAAAAACAGATTTAAGAATTTAAAATTCAGATTTTAAATTGGAACAAGTGGGGTCAGGCGGGAAAAATCCCGCACTGACCATGTCGACAGGGCTGTCGACAGGCCTGTCGACAGGGGTATCGACTTGCCTGTCGACAGGGGCGTGGCGTCCAGTGAACCTGGGTGCACCAGGTTGGGCATTAGGCTGGCTTGGAGGGCTGGTTCTAGAGATTTCCGAAATCTAAGGGTCCTAATCTAATCTAGGGTTAATCTAAGGGCCTAAAACACTCACCTAATCTATAAATACACCCTAAACCCCCCTAATCCTTACCAAAAATAGAGATGATGGCCTCATGCCGCCAAATTAAATCTTAGAGGGAGCGTCCACTAATTCATGAAGGAAGTTGCAAGCTAATAAACCTCTAATCATCATCTTCTTCATATTTAGCAACTAATTCCACTTCATAAGTTTGCAAATATTGGGTTTGGTGAGTTTCTATCACTTTAACATCAATTGTTAAAGCAAGTAGATTGGGTGTAATGAGACTTATGGTCTTGAATGCGGATTATAGAGTTTGAATCATTTATAATGATATGCTACTCTATGTCTTCTTATGTTTATGCATATGTAATAAGTGGTTTTATGCATGTTTAATAAGTTGGATTATGCATGTTTAACAAGTGGGTTTATGCATATTTAATAAGTGGGTTTATGCATGTTTAAACAAGTGAGTTATGCAAGTTCATATGCAAGTTATGCATGCTTATGCAAGTATGTGAATGCTCATGCAAGTATGTGAATGCTTATGCAAGTTATGTGTATGCTTAAATGCAAGTTTAACATGATATGCAAGTTATGCATGCTTATGCAAGTATGTGAATGCTTATGCAAGTTAGGTGTATGCTTAAATGCATGTTTAACACGTTATGCAAGTTATGAGAATGCTTATATGCAAGTTCAACATGTTATGTAAGATATGTGTATGATGATATGCATGTTTGGGTAAATTGTAGTTGGGTTAATATATGCTCATATATGCAAGTCGACATCCTCTTAACCCATGACAAAGATATATGCTAAAGCTTTGGGTAAACCCATGATATTTGTGATGGATCTTTCCTTTATTATGTCATGGAAAGAGAACGATTTACGTGGGTAACGATGGGGTGAATAAATATGTTAATAAAAGTGTGATTGGGTATGATTAAGCATACCATAAAAATAAATTAACATAAGTGGGAATTTACCTATTGAGTTAGGTCTACCCCATGGGAATTTACCTATTGAGTTAGGTCTACCCATGTTATAAAAAATGTGTAATTAATTAGGGATAATTAATTATGGGGGTGATTAATTAGGTGTAATTAATCGACTAAGACACGAGGTTGGACCCTTTTGTAGCATAAGACTGCCCGGAACCGACCGGCAAATCCAGCGGCTACAAATGATTGGCCCAATGTGAGAGGTCTTAGGCATAAATTAAATACGTGACAAGTGTAAAGACACGAGGTTAGACCCTGTTATGGCGTAAGGCTGCCCGGAACCGACCGGCAAATCCAGCTGCCATGAAAGACGGTCTAATGTGAGAGGTCTTTACAAGGGTTACGTTCTTAATTAATTAAGAAACACTTAACCAGATAAGCATGTAGTGGGGCATGAGGGGTTAAGTGGGTGCCTTGGGTGGCATGTGGAAATCTAGTGTGTTGCCTTGGGTGGCAATAGAAAATACGATTAGAATACTTAACCAAGTGGAAACATGTAATTAAACATGATAAAAGGGTTAAGTGGGATACACTAGATAAGTGACAAGCTTAGGTGGGTAGCTTGTGGGGGCCCATTTCAACCAGTAACCCATATGTATCATATTGGGCTCGACCCATGTCGAGGACGGGACACGCGTACTGGGCTTGACTATAAGAGGCCAAAACGGGTTAGCGGTGGCAACGCAAGTCCAACGGGTTTCATATGCGTGTGTGGACCCGGGCTGGTAGGTAAGACGTTGTTGCATCGTGTAGGTATAAGCCGTGCACCGTTGATAGTATTGGGTTGCCACTTTAGGGGAGTGATACACCCCACTGTGGGACCAGCACGGGTATCTACGGTAGGGAGCCGATCGTTGGGGAGTAGTGGGGTACACCTAGTGGAGATAGGGGCAGACGGCACCTATGTGGTCAGCTAGGGGTACATGAAACTACTAGTTATATCTTTCTTTTAAGTCCTTGGGTGGGATCAATCTTTGAGTAGGAATGACTGGTGTGGTGCAGTTAGTAATTATCCTTGGGTGGGTAGATACGTCTTTACAGTTATCTTAGTTTATCCTAAGTCTACCAAGCTGCTTAGTGTAGCCATTCATCCCCAGACATTACCGTATGTCAAGTTTATGTCTTCTCTGGTTACTTTAATGATTGTATTGTTAAAGTTATAGGACTCGCTCAGACTTATGTCTGACCCCGTTGTTTTTATCTTTTTCCCAACCCTCAGGTCCTACGGTGGATCCTAGCAGTAGTGGAGCTTGATCGGATTGCTGTTCCAGTCTTTAGGAGCTTGGATAGATGTAAAGCTCCAGTTACCCAGTTATCTTTTCTTTTGTCTTGGCTATTGTATGAGAGAGTGGGATTATGTACTTCATTATTTTGATGGATATTGTACTTGACTTTTATTGTGGTTTTATGATGTAACCAGACATGTTTACTTCCGCTGTTATGAGATGATGTTTTAAATTTCAAGTACTATTTATATCTGTCTTGTTGTAATTTTTCTGTTCTATATTCACTAAAATACTCCATCGATGCTATGGCATTCCCTTAGAGAGTGACCATAGCGGACGTGGGGTGTTACACATGACTACAGAGTATAAAGGAAAATTTGGTATGAATTTTTGTGGATTATAAACTTTACCTGTAGTTTTAATATGTGGTCTTTTGAAAGGACAAATGTGTTCATTGAACACAACATTTCTGCTAACAATGATTCTACCAGAATCATCTAAACACTTATATCCCTTTTGATTGGTTGCATAACCAGTAAAAGTACAAGTTTTTGATCTAAATTTGAATTTGTTTTTATTGGATGGTCTAATGCATGGAAAACATAAACAACCAAATGTTTTTAACATTTTGTAATCTGGCCTGGTCCCATATAGTTTTCATAAGGCATTGATGCATGAGCAAGTAAGACAAGCCACATTCAGTAATATATCTATGTTTTATATATGCAATGAATTTATTTAAAAATTAATTGAAGTTACCAAAAATTTATTATTGAGCAATTAATGCAATAGAGCCGTTGGAAGTATAACGGTAATATATTCACATACTAGTGAGTATCCCGTGCTTCGCACATGGGTAGTGTTTAATTTATGTTTATGCTATAGTTGAAAAAATAGAATAATCATGGCAGTAGGTTAGTAAATGGTTTCAGTCGATTGCATTGGAATTTCGATTGATGTAAATATTAACTGGAGTGTTTAACAGAACTACCACTTAGTATCTTTACTTTTGAAGTTGATTTTACGATGGATTACAAAAAGGTACGCAAGTATTTAGGGGATAGAACTATTTTTGTAAACAATGATGGAAACAAAAAATGAGATGAAAGCATAGGTAGTAGACATGGTTGAGTAACAACCAAAGGTAGCAACGTAGAAAGCACATGTTTGATGTAGTTGGAAGTAAACAATGAAGCGTGAGTAAGTATTATATAAAGCAATGACGTGGTAACCATTGGGAATAAACTAAGAGTAATAATTAAAGGATGCATGGAAGTAAAGTTGGATGTTAAAATAATATACTTTAAAGAATAATTCATCAGAACTACATATTCGTATTTCCAAGTTCCATTGCAGCAATAACAGAGGAAGCAAATGGTTGCAGTGGAAATGTAAGGATGAAAATAATGAGTTTCCGGAAGGCACTGCAAATAAGGTGAATGAAAGAAAGATATATCTACGGAAATATAAGCTACAACAAAGTATACGTTGTTTTTTCAACTAATGTTTGACGAACAACAATAAATACACGTAGGTCATAAGATACAGCAAAGCAAATATATTGTTTTTAAAAACAAAAACATAGAAAAATTAAATAAGTACCATAAATAGCAGACAAGGTACATAGATAAAGGTAGAGTGAAGTAGTGAAAGAAGTTATTTTTTCTGTCTTTTATCCCAAGTCTTCTTTGATGGTGAAACAGACGCAGTTCCTTTGTCATCCAATTCCTAAAAAGAAAGATAAAAAATGCAAATAGTAATATTAGTCGTAAGGTTTACAATTAATATATATTCCTTTTTCGGCGGGCAGAATAACATTAAATATTTGAGCTGTCGTCAATTACGAATTGCGTGTGTCACTCTTGTGACGATGAAAAAAAAGGTCATTCAACACTGAGTAGATGTTAATGAGAATCATAAATTTAGTAGCAGGTTCAGTACAGTATTTACAAATGATCCACAAACGGATTTAATGACAATAGTAAATTTAGAAGCAAGCACTGTAAATCAATAGTTATAAACTAAGCAGGTTCAACGGAAATATTAATAATAAAAAAATAGAAAGAAATGGAAGAACTACCAATTTACCCCGTCTAATAATGATGCATTTGTACGCCCATGGTACAGTTAAAATGGAAATGCATACTTCAGCTAGTATAAGAATTGTGCAGGTATAATAATTTCATATTTTCGCTGTTACATTTTAAAAGTAGGGAACGCTGGAAAAAAATGTTATCTTTAACACTTGCTTTTACGTAATGATTTTGAATAATCTCATTGAAAAAAAAACATATTGATAAAATTTTGTATTCTGGTAAGACTTTTTTTTGTTAGAAGCATATTTGATGTCAAATCCTTTGATGAAACAGTGTCCTGAAACCCAAATTTAAATCTCAATTTGTATGCGTTATACGGTCGTTGTAACTATATACAACTATAATACATACCTACAGTTATCTTTTTTTTCCTTTGTAGACGGTTGAATTTCGTGTAACGGAACTGTCGATAGGTGATTGAAAATTTGGAGAAGAGCTGAGTTCGCTTGGTGGAGTTAACTATGAGTCTATGACAATAGAAATTAGTTAATATAACATTAAACGGTGAAATATTGGCATTAAGTGAAAATTCAACGTAAGTGAACCTGTGATTGCACATCTGCGGCATCAGCCACATTTTTCTTCTTTGAAAATTTTCTAGCGGTAAAGTAAATATCAGTACTGTTCATCTCACCGTTGATGGATTTGACTCCACCACAGCTTCAGAACCGGGAAGTTGATTGAATATATTGTAAATTTTGTCTACCCCATTCAACTCCAAAATAGCATGAATATATATATATATATGGGAAACTTTATATGAACACAAAATTTTGACACAAAATTAAACATAACAAATCTCAACCATTAGATTTCCCCATGAATTGCACTCTCCACATAAAGACAAATAAATCCAATGGACTACATTTTGTGTCTCCTATTTTGTGTTCAATTTTGTGTCCCAATAGCCGCCCCATATATATATATATATATATATATATATATATATATATCATAAAAATATGAAACAAAGTGGGAAAAAAGAGCGGAATGAGAAAACGGTGACAATATTACGTCTGCAATGCATGGTTTAATGTAAGGGAACAAAGGAACAATTTACGGATACATCTATGAACGCATGGATGCACGGCATGCAGTACAGTATGGTGAAAGCATTTATAAAAAAAAATCGAACCATTAAACTCATACGTTTTCTGAAATGTGCACTGTCAAGGTAGGACATTATAAAGTAAGGATAGATTGCACATAAACATATATAGGAATAGGTAAGTTAAAATAGGAAACAAATCGTGGAAAAAAGGCAGAATGAGAATGTTGAGTTTCGGCATTCTCTGCGTACCGTACGCGCTTCACCGTGTCTATCGGAGTAAACGGTCGAAGTCTCTCATGCCGGCGTCCCGATTGAACATCCCCATCGCCTCCCATCGAGCATATAATTTGGTATTGGCAAGCACTTATTGTAACAAAAGGAATCCCCATTGTTACATGACACCAATACCATATATATACCACGATTTTCCTTAATATCTTCCGATGTGGGACAATTTGCCCGTTCAATCCACGCACCCACTCCATTCCAATGCGAGCCACACCTAACAATCTCCACCTTGGCGAGCATTTGCTCAAGCCACCTTTAGAGTTACACCTTGAGTACTCTTCACAGTTGGCTAGGCTGCTACCCCGAGTTCTCATAAGCAGTGGGGGAGACAGACTGCTTATAACTGTATCTCCACCTTGACGAGCATCCCATGCTCAAGCCCCTTTGGAGCCATGCTATAATATCTTCCCCACTTAAAACTTTTTGTCCCCGAAAAGGAACAAAGCCGAAAGTTGTTTCACAAATCAACTCAACTTCCTCTATTTTCATTACGGCTTAAGTTCTTCAACTTTTCAGTTTCTAAGAACTTTTCAAATTTTTCAAAAATTTGGCTAACACCCTAAATTTTCGAAAAATTTCGCCATAACCTCCCCTGCACCGGGAGCACGGGAAAATCCCGAAATTGCCATACAGGCCTTCTGATCTCAAAAAGAAAAAGAAAAAGAAAAAGCCAAGCGGCTAGCCAATAGGCTCATAAAATCATCATCACCCAAACAAAACAGTAAATTATAGTAAACATGTACCTATTTATCGGGCAAACAATTTTATTCTTCTGCTCTAGCCTCTTTGATATGACCTGTTCAATGTAAGTACATGTATATGCAAGCAAATGCGACAAATTTTCAATACAATTCACTATTTGATACAATTTGGCTAAAGGTTCAACATTTTAATTAATCAAACTATAATCAAACAACACAATCAGCAATCAATTAGTTGATTATCATTTCAAATTTATAACTTTGATATATAGTCAAAAATCAGATTTTTGATGCCAAATCACAACAATAAGCCCTATCTTATTTCGGTTCTCACACTAGTCAATTGGAAATATATAGAAATCTAACTTTCGTTACTCGAACATAAATTCGGATGATGATCGATCAATCATCAGAATCATCTCCGGGCGACTATAGTGTGATTCTATATCTATCCAGTATATTAAAACTTTAAATACACGTTTGCAAGGCGTATATGCAAAATCTTTATATACTGGACTGTCCAAATCAATACAAATAAATAAACAAATACGAATAATTGATTTAAATTTTCAAAACAAAATTTGTTTTCACTTTTATTTCAAAAACACTACTCTTCACACTCGTTCTAGGATACTACTGATCCCATCTCTAACGAGTCATTCTTGTTGGATATTACTAATCCAATCTCTGATGAATTCTTTCGTATGGTTCTAACGTGTCTTGTTCTCCGAGCTTTGTAAACCAAAGCTCTGATACCAAATGAAGCGACCCGAACTTCCCCGGTCTCCGAAGAGAAGAGAAAGAACGAATTGTTTTGAGAACACGACAAATCAGAACGCAGACGGAAGAACATTTCATTGTATATTACAACAATTCCATCAGAATACAAGAATCTACAGAGTATAAATGAATATTACACAGAAATATTAGAGATTTAAATTACATTTAAATACATAGCAGCGGAAAATAATACAATACACAACTAGAAGTAGATATACGGATACAAAGCTTTCCGGATATCATTCCAGCTGTAAACCAGGGTCCTATGAATATAAATCTGCAAAACCAAAACTACTAGCTGCCCGTGACAAAATAAGGGCACCCACAGTTTAGGTTAAAACAATAAACTCCAGGTCAGTCATGTGACTGGTGTGAGAACTAAAAACAGTTATTATTTTTTATTTTAAAGTTCGGTAAATCAAGGGACCACGCCGTATAACACGGAACGGGTTTCCTCCTAAGAACACCAATGCATAAAACAATAGCGCAATGCTAAATAAGGAAAAATGAAGCTATTATAAGACCCAGGTCCCATCACACAATGCAACGCAAGCCGGAGGATAGGGTTTTTACCTTATAATAGCCAAAGAATGCTTGATACGTTTCAAATAGGTGATTTGATACTATTATAAGTGCATAGTGTATAAAACAATTTCAAATCATAAGTATCAATCATAGACGGCATAAGCGCCCCATCCCACTATGTCGCCATACTAGGCTCTACAAATAAAACCGCAAATGTCACGTATTTGGAAGTTGGATTTCCATCTATGAACCGAGGTCAGGGATCGTCCTCTACCGATTCGAGACTCTCTAGCCCGAGCCTCAGGCAAGCGCGCAGGCAAGCCTTGGATCGTCAGGGCCGGTCCATCGATGTGGATTATTATGCCTGAACACTACGTTTCCCCGCCCTTTGGGGCGTAAATGAGCCAACGAATGGCTCCATCGGACCCGGATCGTCCGATCTAACCGAGGCGCCTCGCAACAGCAACAACCACACAGGTGAAAAGTATATAAATGTCAGGGCTGGTAGGTCACTGACACCACCCTAGCTAGAAAGAAACGCATGCCCTCCCTGAGGTCCTCTCCCATTTCTGGTTCACAACCGGGGTGTGAGGCTCGCGAATTCACGTTACACAAAGCTATGCCACACAGGCGGTGCTTTGATCATCAACCACAAGACTTTGCTTTTCAACAGAAACCTTGATCATTTGCCACTTAGGCATGCCACACAGGCAATTCACTCTATGCGTTTGATATCCATCAGTATATAACCCCTGAGCTCGTACGTCTCAGAGAAGGGCGTTAAGCAAGAGAATAAATTCTCCGCCGCCAAACAGATATATATTTAATAGAAATCAACCACACATACTAAAATCCAATGTCAGACACACAGTCCATTTACAAGTTCGTTCTGGGTCTGAACGAAACCGGAGGCACCTAGTACCCCGCATATCCATCGATCTCCAAGTATGTCTGGACGATCACCAACTATTTCCATCTTCTTGGGTGTACAACCCAATCAAGATCATCAGTATCACCCAAACGACGTGAAGACCTCCGGTCTTCGACCACCGTCTTCTTCTTCGACACCACGTCGAATTAGTTATTCAGAATGGGATAAACCCGATCTTTCTGAACAACTCGCGTATATATAATAAAAGTGTTACACAAACACAACATACGCCTCATTCCACTTCAGAATATTCTTTTTATTCAAATATTCTAATATTTTGGGAAAGGTTCCCATTAATTTTATCAAAGATAAATTCTTTAAATTTATTCTTTAATCTCCTTTCAATATAAATTCAAACTAGTCGGGATTAGCGAATCACACCGGAATAATCATTTAATTTATTTCCCAATCCCTACCTATTCATCTCATGAAGTAAAACTGGTAATACTTCACATCTAACACCACGGTGTTATCGGTAAATTCAACTACCATTTCACGTTTAAATCTAATTAAAGATTTAACTATCGCCTGGAGCAAAACTGGTGATACTCCATTCTCAATCATTTCAATCTAATTAAAGATTCATTAAAACTCCACTTAGTTTTAATCTTCACAGAAATCAATATCCTGTCTTTAACTGGGTTAAAGAACCAATGTCATTTAAAACACGGCCCACAATAAACCCAAAATCACATTCATTAATTATCGGGTTAAAGAACAAGTGTTATTTAAAACACTGTTCACGATAAACCCAAAAATCAATACCAATTCAATTCCAATTAAATATCATTTAATTGGTACACTTCATTAAATCTACATAAAAAGATTTAATATTTTTCTCAACTGGGCTTAAGAACAGTGTTAATGAAGACACCATTCACGACAAACCCAAATCACATTTGATATTAAATACAAGGCTCTGAATAGAAAATATATCGGCTTATATTCAACATCAAATTCTACGACCAACAAATATCGTATTGGAAATAACGATATATATATATATCTTTCAAATTCCCATAACAATATCTGTATCACCACGAAATCCAACATCGAAATACTCCGAAGACAATTTCGATTCAAATCCGTTCCAATTCAATTATTTGAAGTTCTGGTTATATTTCAAAACCATTTCAAACTCACTTTATTTATTTTAAAAAAATAAATAAATTACTATTCTAGTTCAAAACTAGTTCATTTCGATAAAAGTCTATTTTTATCCTTTCAAATATGGAATTTTTCATCCCAATTCTTCCCAAATCATTTCTTATGATTTTACACAAATTATTACTATTTTTAATAATTTTATCAAGGCCTGTACAGTCGATTTCCATCAATGGCCATCGAACTACACTTACAGCGACCTTTTCCAAATTTGATTTGGACGTAACTCCAAATCCAACCGTTAGATTTCAAATTTCTAATATTCATCAGAAAGCTCTTTTCGATACGAACCTAACGGTTCCGGTTTTAGGAGAATCCGACGATCGGATCTCCCGCAATATCCGTTCGAAGTCAATGGTCGAAATTCGCGAACTGCCGCGGCGCGGCGCGTTCTATTTAGGCCATTATATTATATATATATATAATATATATAATATATACTTCGTCGATTTCAGTTCAAAACATGCTTTATAAATCGTTTTAAATTCATTTTCAAAAACGGTTTCAACTTCATATTCAATTTCAAATCAAAATTGAATATTCCAATATAAATTCGTTTTAAATTCATTTCAATTCAATTCAAATTCTTTTTCTATTAATTTCAATTCGAATTCGTTTTCTATTCAATTCGAATTCGTTTTCTATCCAATTCGAATTCGTTTTCTATTCAATTCAATTCAAATTCGTTTTCTATTCTATTCAATTCGAATTCATTTATATTCAATTTCAATTCGAATTCGTTTTCTATTCAATTCAATTCGAATTCGTTTTCTATTCAATTCAATTCAATTCGAATTCGTTTTCTATTCAATTCAATTTGAATTCGTTTTCTATTCAATTCAATTCGAATTCGTTTTCTTTTCAATTCAATTCGAATTCATTTTCTATTCAATTCAATTTGAATTCGTTTATATTCAATTTCAATTCGAATTCGTTTTCTATTCAATTCAATTCGAATTCGTTTTCTATTTAATTCAATTCAAATTCGTTTTCTTTTCAAAATATCTGATTTTGAAATCACTTTCGATATTCATTATAAAATGAATAAAATCGATATAAATATCGTTCACGTCAAAATGGCGTCAATCTAATCAACTCGGTTTCATATATTTCTATTTTCAAATATTCTATTTCAAATATTTCTATTTCAAATATTTCTTTTTCAAATATGGAATGAGTCCCAATCAATTACCATATAATGTTAATTATATGGATTTTCTACAACACATGTATACAATAACAACGATGAATAATCAACCATCATCCAAAGTGCATTCTACACTGTATAAGCATCAAATATAAATATTCAACGCTTATAACAGTCTGTCAATCAATCGATCGACATACAACTAAACAATCGGGATTAGTGTACGTCAAATATCATCCCAATACCCGTGTGCGGTTTCAGACAATCAAACACAGATTTTATTTGTGCAGTTGGGCGATGTGTAAAATTTATCGTCCCAATCAATATCAGTCAAATGTGTGTATATAAACAAATCGTCCGATTTGTTTATTTTTATTTCATTTCATATACATGTTAAAAATTCTATTTTTAACTATAAAATATTTTCAACTATATAAATATTTTATTTCATTTCACATCACATCACACAATCAACTACACAGCAAAATCAAACAAATAAGCATACAAGCCATCCATGGTCTATGGACAACGGGTGTCGGGTGCTACTAAACACCGTCTGCATCCTAGTATATATTTTTAACTAGAAAAATTAAATTAAAGGTGAGAAGTTCTCACAGATAGCTATCCGATCCCACGACTCTTCTTAGGTAGGAATCTTCGCCTTTCTCGCCTCTTGCCCCATTCTTTGCCCGTATCCTCTACATATGTAAAAATCACATTTTTACTTCGCAATTCAATATATAAAAATCGAATTTTTACTTTGCTATTCAATATATAAAAATCGAATTTTTACTTCGTTATTCAATATATAAAAATCGAATTTTTACTTCGTTATTCAATATATAAAAATCGAATTTTTACTTTGCTATTCAATATATAAAAATCGAATTTTTACTTTGCTATTCAATATATAAAAATCGAATTTTTTACTTTGCTATTCAATATATAAAAATCGAATTTTTACTTCGCTATTCAATATATAAAAATCGAATTTTTACTTTGCTATTCAATATATAAAAATCGAATTTTTACTTCGCTACTATATAGATAAAAATTCTATTTTTACTTCGCTACAATATAGATGTCATGTTTTTGATTCACTACATATATAAAGATCAAATTTTTAACACTTCTATAATGTAAAAATCATATTTTTATCCTTCTACAATATAAAAGATTATATTTTTATCTCGCTTTCCCGTATATAAAAATCTAATTTTTTTACCTTGCTACCTCACAAATGAAAATCTCATTTTATAAATAAAAATCATAGCAGTTTTATTTATAAAAATCAAATCTTTCCGTTTTCAAAATTCGAATCTTTTTTTTTTGAATATAAAAATCATTTCTTTTAGAAAATAAAAATCATATTTTTATCATTCAAATCATTATATAAAAATCGTA
The DNA here is from genome assembly GCA_030737875.1 of Allium sativum. Taxonomy (NCBI): domain Eukaryota; kingdom Viridiplantae; phylum Streptophyta; class Magnoliopsida; order Asparagales; family Amaryllidaceae; genus Allium; species Allium sativum. Next base: position 794,747,460 of record CM060919.1, on the reverse strand, counting down.
TATTTTCATGACTAAAAATTATATATTTTTATAACCAACAAGTCAGTTTTTTCATAGTAAAAAAACACAAATATATAAAATTCAGAAAACTTACTGTATTTGTTTAAGGAATGGGGGGTCTTCACTGCGTCGTCGGAGGTGCTCGAGGAGGGCGTCGGAGGGTGGAGGCGGCCTAGGGTTTGGTTGTGGGGCGTGGGGTCTGCGGGTTTGGGGACTGGGGGGAATTCGACGAGGTCGCTGGAGGAGAGGAAGAGAAGGAGAAGAGGAGAGGGGGGTGCGATGGGGCGGCGCGGCCTGGCGCGAGGGGGGGGGGTAGTCGCGGCGCGGCGATCGATCGAGAGGGGGCTGCGGTTTTTTTTATTTTTTTATTTCTGAAATGAATTGAAAAGTAAACGGGGGGGTCTGAGCAAAGAGAAAAGGGAGGAGGGGGTTTATTTTTTTATTATTATTATTATTTAATTTCAAAAGTAACTTTTATTTTCGACCTCAAAACGAAACCCACCGCCTGTCGTCCATAGCTAATTAGCCCCATTCCGAACACAATGGGATATGTATCGTAAGCTGATTCGACTGTTTCGATCAGTTTTTGTCAAAATCAACATATAACTCTATATATTGAATTTGAACGCACATTTCAATTTACCGGGGTCACATACTAACTCGAAAAATTCCCGAAAAATATTTTCTAGCTTCGTATTGATGATACGGTCCTAACAAAACTAGTTTCGTCGAATTCTGAGACCGTTTGAAAAATGGCCATTTTCCAGTCGATTAAAATCAACTGAAAGTGGTCAAAAGCGTTTTCCTTCGCCACGCTCACATATTGATTCGAAAAATTATGAAAATTGGAATCTAGCAATAACTTTACATCACGGATCCAACAAGAGTGGTTTCGTCGAAATCCGAGGTCGTTTGCAAAATTTCCATTTTTTAAGGGCTTGAATTCCATAGCGACTATTCAGAATTTTCAACTGGACATATCTTTTGATTCCCGCTATGAAATTTTGATTTTTCGGATTCGTTAGAAAGATATTCTCAATTAGATTCTAATATTTTTGGTTTCACTAAAATCCGGTTTATTTTGCACCCAGTACATTCATTTGAAGTTTGAAATCGAATTATCGAACTACCGCGCCATTTTCAATTCCTTTTATAATTATATATAATTATTTATATTCTATCGTCGATCTATATAACTATATACGATTGAATTTTATACAAAATAAATTTCTCGTCGTTTTTATTTAAAATAATTCATTTTAAATAATCAAAATTCGCTAAAATTGCAAAAATAAAAATTTTAAACTGACCCAGATTTTCGGGTTGTTACACATGCTTCGGTCATGCTACACATACCGGTCCCATCGAACCATGGAGCTCTGATACCATGTTGAGTTTCGGCATTCTCTGCGTACCATACGCGCTCCACCGTGTCTATCAGAGTCAACGGTCGAAGTCTCTCATGCCGGCGTCCCGATTGAACATCCCCATCGCCTCCCATCGAGCATATAATTTGGTATTGGCAAGCACTTATTGTAACAAAAGGAATCCCCATTGTTACATGCCACCAATACCATATATATACCACGATTTTCGTTAATATCTTCCGATGTGGGACAATTTGCCCGTTCAATCAACGCACCCACTCCATTCCAATGCGAGCCACACCTAACAGAGAAAACAGTGATAGATTGTACGCCATGCATGCCATAACGTAAGGTAAATAATGAATGATTTAATGAAACAACCATGAACGCATGGATGCACGGAAGTACAATATAGTGAACGCATATTAAAAAAAAACCATGAACTTATGTGCACTAAGTAAGTTAGGACATATTATGTTATGGTGGAAAATAAGCATAAGGACAAACTTTGAAAAAAAAAATAGTTTGAAGGACGTCAAGTTTTATTTTTAGGCCGAAGGACAAATTTTGAAAAAAATTAGGCTGAAGGACAATGCTAAATATAATTACTATTTTCTGCAGTGTAAAACCGAATAATGCTAGTTAAAACTAGCATTTTCGTGTATTGTAAAAAACTGAATATGATGCAAATTACATTTAGTATTTTTCTTTAGCTCAAGTTTTGTTCAAAGTTTGTCCTTTAGACTAAAAATAAAATTTGGTGTCCTTCAACCTAATTTTTCGGCAAAGTTTGTCCTTTTCTCTAGTTACCTCTTATGTATGTGCATTATGTGATAGCCTATATTTTCAGCGGTCGGTTGACAGTCTATCAGTTATACAGGTTAACTTAACAATCTAAGGTCCGTGGCACTGGTTCACGATTTGAGACTGCATTGAACGTCACAGGCTGATGGAAACTGTCGCTCAACTTGTATATATGGCCCTTAAGGATGAAGGGAAGGCACTGATTAGAAACAAGTATCGGTTGATATGTTTGCTTTTACAATATTTTGTATATAGGATTCCCAGATTTTTCGAGAAGGGTTGAATTGGCTAAAAAAGAAACTGTTACAGAAAGGTTAATAGTGCCAAAAGAATGATAAATTTGAAATACGGAAGAAAATCAATGACATGGGAAAAAAGAAACCGTTACACTATGTATTTATTTTGTATTGCAGTTTCAGCAAATTCAATACACAGTCTAAGAACCAGCATTGTTTGTGCACAAAGCTTAAAATAAAGAAGGGGAGTATGACGTCTAATGCCATAGTAGCTTACACTGACCAAATACAAAGTAAGAAGTAATAAAACATTACAAAACCAATTTAAGTGCAAAAAAAATTATATCAGCCAAAAATACGATTTTCGGAAGACGGGCTTGAAATGAAGGAGATACCACTATAGTGTTGAAATATTGGAAACCTATGTACGATTTTTCTAAAAATCTAGCATGAATAAATTTTACATAAGGAAACTGCAATGAAGTGTATTGCTATATATTGATGAGGGAAATGCATCAGTAAAAAATGTAATAATGACATTATTAAATCAAAGAATTTTCTAACGTAAGATTTTTTTAAAAAAAAATCAAAGTAGCATCAGCGCCGGATCTATTTGACGACGAAACATGAAACAGTGTGTACAAAATTTCTGTTTGTATAAAATAAAGTTTTCCAGCAATATATGCGGACTAAAAATAACAAACAATTAAATTGTACATGTGTGCACGGAACATGGTTGTTACCTCAAAGTTGCAATGAACCAACAGAAAAAGCAAAATAGGATTAATTTTATGTAGTTTAAACAGGTAAGCGGAATAAACACACATCGGTTGTAGGATATTAACAGCGCACTTCGTACATGGAAAAAATGGATGTAATAATGTGGAAAAAGGGTAGAAGCAGCAATAAGCACCTCAAGTAGTGCATGCATGAAGAATAACAGAAACAATGAATTAAAAAATCAATGATGTGGTATTCGTAATCACTGATACGAAAATTATTAATTTGTATTAAAGTACTTGAAGGATAATACACAGGGATACTAACCTGACGTGGGAAAGAAAATGATAGTAGTAGCATCAATGCCGGATAGTAATATAATCGCAGCATGAAGAAGGATATATTGTACCTGGGAAGCATAAAATTAGAGCATCAAAGTAGTGTACCATAATCCGAGTCGATTGGAATGCATTAAAAAAGAAAAGAAAAGGAGGTAGTTGATTCGTGTGTAAATAAATTACTGCAAGGACAATACATGGGGTTACTAACCTGAGGTGGGCAAAACAAATGATAGTAGCATTAGTGGACGATCTTAATGTAATCGCAGCAGGATGAAGGACCTATTGTACCTGCGAGTGTTAAAATCTGAGCGTCAAAGTAGTATATCATAATCTGAAAATGATTGCAATGCAGTAAAGCTCATAGTTAGCACATATTGATCTAAAGCATTATCATAATAGAATGTCATGTTTTCTAGTGAGTGTATTACAGTTGACCAACCTAAATAACAATACCAACAACAACATCAGTCATAATAAATCATGTAATGCCTGAACAACTTCTACAATTCAAAATATTGACTATCAGCTGAAATTTTCAGCAATCGATGAATAAATGAACATAGGAAGCGTATGCTAATCTTGGTAAAGTTGGCTGATACGAAACGAAGACAATCGATCAAATAAATTGAATTTACTAACTGCGTAACAGCTGAACAGTGTTCATAACTGAAAATTTGACTCCCTCTTCGAAACAATTAGACTGTACCTAAGCAATTATCGGCATGCAACTGAGAATGATATAAGCCCGAATTCTATTGAAAATCCGCAATTGAACTACAATGACTTGGATGAAATGGTGATAACTGGTCGGAATTTAAAATAGCCATAAGGGCTTTCTCCATCTTCTAAAATTAGGAAGCACTGGAATACAAACAATTGATATAGTTCATTTAAGAAAAATGCAAATCGAATAGGCAAAAATGTTGATCACAAGCCTCATTCATCATTAAAAATCTAACAACGTGGCCTAGTATCAAAAGATTGACAGTAGTAGAGTAGGTTACATGAATGGGTAGACCGTTCAAGCCTAGTAGCTTATTGTTAGGTTTATCTTTACCTGCTCATAGAAATCGATGTTTAAAAAAGAAGTATACCGTAACAACCCGGAAAAACCGAACCAATTTAAAAAAATTATTTTGGCTATTTCAGTAAATTTTGAATAGTTAAAATAATGTATTTTAAATAATAACGATTAAAAAGTTATTTTAATCGAAGTTAGAGCAAATATATTCATTTTGATTTCTAAAGGAATTAGAAATAGTACGACAGTTTGAAAAGTCAAACCTGTACTTTGACCAAATGTACCGGATTCAAAATTTAACGGATTTAAGTGAAACAAGAAATATCTAAATCTGTTTGAAAATATCTTTCTAACGAATCCGAAAAATCGAAATTTCATAGCGGGAATCAAAAGTTATGGTCAGTTGAATATTCAGAATGGTCGCTATAGTATAATTTATAGCCCGTATAAAAGGCCATTTTTCAAACGACCTCCGTTTTCGATGAAACCACTTTTGTTGGATTCGGAATGTCAAATTATTGCTAGGTTTCAATTTTCATAATTTTTCGAATTGATATGTGAGTGTGGCAAATGAAAATGTGTTTTGTCAATTTCAATCAAATCTAAGTGACTTGAAAATAGCCATTTTTCGAACAGTCTCAGAATTTGACGAAATTAATTTTGTTAGGACCGTATCGTCAAAACAAAGCCAGAAATAATTTTTCTGAATTTTTCTGAGTTCGTATGTGGCCCCGGTGGATTTAAATTGATAATCAAATTAATTATTTAAATAATTTAAATATTAAATTGAAGATTTCAGGCCATAGACAGTCGTTTGGACTGACGAGACCTAGCCCATTGGATCCGTAACAGGGGCTATTGGGTGAGGTCAACTTCGGTTGGACTGAAATCAGTTTAGTTTATGATGTAAGGATTTATTTGTAAAAATTACAATTAAATATTATAAATAATGCAAATGAAACCCTAATCCACAATTCATTTTCTCTGTAGCCGCCGCCACCATGTTTTCTATGGCCGATTTTGTTCTAGACTTCCACCACTAAAATCAACCGATCCTCTCAATAAAACTCCTCCCTCCAGTTCAAGCTTTCGAAGAGATTTTCCTCCTCTTTGATTCTGTATGGTTGGATCGTAAAACCATCAAGTGTTCGACGAGTTGCAGCACCCCAAACGCCTGGCGTTTGCCTCGCCGCACCACCCTACAAGCTCGATCGAGCTGCACCCTGGTGGGGCCCACCTATGCGCCATTCACTCCTCTCCGGCGTGCCACTTGCTGATCGGTCTCAGGCCCCACGATTTGGAAGAAATCAGCAACCCTAGAATTGAACAAATAGCAAATCTCATCGGCCAAGTTCTGTAACTAGAAGAAGAAGAGTATGGACTCTTTTTTTTAATATTTAAATAATTTAAAATGTTATAATCTAAAATAAATCATAACTAACGCATACGATATCGAAACTGAACGATTTCAGATCATATACAATCGTGAAACTGGGATCTACGCTGTTGTCCAAACTAGATCCAATTACGAGCAGTTCAAATTTTGGACCAATTTGCGTTACGATTGTGAGATTTCTTCTTTCTATATAATTAATTAATTATTTAACTTATTTGTTGTGTGACGATTGAATGTGTATAATTCAGATCTGTTATGTGATGATTTGTGTATTATTTATCTGTTTTGTTGGTGATGTATAAACACAGATTTGTATGTGTTCAATAAAAATAAATCATATTGTTTATTTATTGATTTGGATTAGAATTTCCATTTCAATAAAAATAATCATTTTTGTTAGATTATTGATTTGGATTAGAATTTCCATTTCAATAAAAATAATCATTTTTGTTTATTTATTGATTTGGATTAAAATTTCCATTTCAATAAAAAAAAATATTTTGATAGTTTTTGTTGAATTGAATTAGATTGTCAATTCAACATTGAAACATTATTTTGGTTATTTTTGTTGAATTGAATTAGATTGTCAATTCAACATTGAAACATTATTTCGATTATTTTTATTGAATTGAATTAGATTGTCAATTCAACATTGAAACATTATTTTGATTATTTTTGTTAAATTGAATTAGATTGTCAATTCAACATTGAAACATTATTCTGGTTATTTTTGATGAATTAAATTAGATTGTCAATTCAACATTGAAACATTATTTTGGTTATTTTTGATGAACTGAATTAGATTGTCAATTCAAAAATAAAACATTATTTGGGTTGTTTTGTTGAATTGAAATAGAATTGTCAATTCCATATAAAACATTATTTCACCATTTTTATTTAATTGAAATAGAATTGTAAATTCAATGTAAATTATTATTTTGTCATTTTATTGGATTTAATAGAATGGTCAATACAATTGAAAATACGTCATTGATTTGAGATAGAGTTGCAATTATACATTGAAAATAAAATTGTTCTTTTATTTGCATTCTCTAATGCAAATATACATTGAAAATAAAATTGTTCTTTTATTTGCATTCTCTAATGCAAATATACATTAAAGATGAAATTGTTCTTTTATTTGCATTCTCTAATGCAAATATATATTGAAAATAAAATTGTTCTTTTATTTGCATTCTCCAAGCATTCTCCAATGCAAATATACATTGAATTAAAAATTGTTCTTTTATTTGCATTCTCCAATGCAAATATACATTGAAATTGAAGTTCTTTTATTTGCATTCTCTAATGCAAATATTCATTGAAATAAAAATGTTCTTTTATTTGCCTTCTCCGTTGCAAATAAACATTAGAATGAGAAGTTACAATATTTTTGTTTGCAATTTTAGGTGCAAACAAAACATTAGAATTAAAATCATATTTTTGTTTGCAATTTTAGATGCAAACAAAACATTAATGCAAACAAAACATTAGAATTAAAATCATATTTTTGTTTGCACTTTTAGATGCAAACAAAACATTAGAATTAAAATCAATTTTTTGTTTGCAATTTTAGATGCAAACAAAACATTAGAATTAAAATCATATTTTTGTTTGCAATTTTAGATGCAAACAAAACATTAAAGTTAAGATTACATGTTTATTTGCAATTATAGATGCAAATGAACATCGTAGTTGAAGGATTACATTTTTATTCGCAAATTTAAATGCAAATAAACGTCGTATGTAAAGGTTACATTTTTGTTCATAAATTTAGTGCAAACAAAACATTATAACAAAGGTTACATGTTGCTTACATTTTAGATGTAAATAAGAACATGAATTAAAGGGTTACATTTTTATTTGTAATTTTGATGTAAATAAAAACATAGAAATTAAAAGTCATACTTTTATTTACATTCTAGATATAAATAAAAGAAAAGATTATAGTGTCGAATTTTTATTTACATTTTAGATGTAAATAAAGGCTAGTATTTTAAGAGTCACATTTTTATCGACATTTCATACGAAATAAAAGAATTGATTTAGATGTTAAATTGTTTATTGTTACGTTATATACATTAAAAATAGTAGGAATCGCCAAATGAATTATATTTATATTTATATATAAATATAAATTAAAATTTAAACGAATCGCGCGCGGTAGTTCGCGTTTCGGCAATCGTAACTTCAAACGATTATACCGTAAGATCCAACCGTCGGATTTTCTCAAAACTGGAACTGTTAGGATTGTTTTGGGAAGACCTTTCCGATGATATAAACTTTATCAAAATCCAACGGTTAGATTTTAAGATATGTGTAAAACAAATTTTGGTAAAAACAGCGCCAAGGCCGCCCATTGACCCGAAGCGTCGTTTAATTATATTGAGCTATTTTTAAATAAATAAATAAAAATAGCGATTAATCGTTATAAATTAATATTAACGATATTAAATGGTTTAAATGATAATAATTCGAAAAATTATTTGAAAAGACCGAGTTCAACTCATTTCAAATAATTTTACGGCGATTTAAAATTGAAGATATCGAAGACGACGATAGAAGACCGGCGATCTTCACGTCGAAAGGATAACTACTGATGTCTGGCATTGGCTAGCTACCAATAAAGGGTTAAAGTGGTAGTTGTTCGGACGCACTTGTTGATCGTTCGGATACGCGAGCACCTAGGTGACTCCGGTTTCGTTCAGACCCAGAACGAACTTGTAAATGGATGTATGTCCGACATTGAATTTCATGCCGTGTATTTAGATTGATATCTACCAATATATTTCTGAGGTAGCGGAGGATTTATCCTCTTGCTAAACACCCTTCTTTGAGACGCACGATCTCGAAGGTTATATATTGGTAGTTATCAATCGCATGGTAGGGACTGTCAATGTGACATGCCAAGATGCAATTAATCGAGGCTTTTGTTGAAAATCATAGCCTTGTGGATGATGATCAAAGCATAGCCTATTTAGGCATAGCTTTGTGTATTACGATACCTCGCGAGCCTCATACCCCGGTAGAGTCAAAAACGGGACAAGGGAATGCAGGGAGTGCACACGTTTCTTTCTAGCTAGAAGTGGTGTTTGGGTTTTTACACGGCCCGACATTTTTACTTATGTGATTGATGGAGTGAGGCACCTCGGATTTTTATTGGTCGCCAATGGCCAATTTATAGGTCCAATAGGATCGGGAAGCGTGTGTTCGGGCATAACTAATCCACTAAAGTATTTGTGGACCGGCCCTACAGGATCCAAGGGTTCGCCAGCGTCCGAATCCTGAGACATTGCTAGAGTGTCTCAAATCGGTTAGGAGATCGTCCCTAGCCTTAACTCATGATGGAAACCCACATCCAATACGACATTACGGTCTTGATTGTAAACTTATATATGGCGACATAGTATATGGTAGCTATGCCGTATAGGATTGATACATTTACTTTGAAGTATTTTTGAAAACATACTATACACTAATAATAATATTAAAAATATTATCTTCTACGTATCAAGCATTTTTTGATTATTATAAGTTAAAACTCTATCCTCCGTTTGCGTTGCATTGTGTGATGGGACCTGAGTCTTATAATTATTTCATTTTCTAAAAAGCATTGCGTTGTTTTTGACTTTAAAATTTATAAAACTTATGCACGGGCAATCTAATGGAATTAAACCCGTTCCGCGTTAGCGGCGTGGTCCAGTGATTAGCCATATTATTAGTTTAGTAAGATTTCTCATACCAGTCCCATGATTGACTCGTAGTTGTTTCACTTTGCAAACACGGGTGCCCTCTTTCCACATGGGCAACCAATTGACAGGTTTCAGGTAGGGATGTTTTCTGGAGTAGAGCTTGCTGATGGAGATGTTGGAAGATCTTTTCTTTCATCTTTATTTTCTTCTTGAGTTTATGAGACAGTATTGGATATTGATGTATTTTGGGAGATTGAGACTTTATTTCTTTCCCTATTTAGACATATGTTTTTGCTCAGTGTATCCTGTACTACGTACTCTGATGTTCTGTGATGATGTTCTGTGATAACATTCTCTTTCTGCTCCAAATGATTTATATGTTCTGCTATGTAACTGTGATCTGTTATTGTTTTAATTATGTTGTACTCCTATGATTATCCTTACTTTCGTTCTACGGAAGTTTTTGTCGTCACATTTGGTATCAGAGCTAAAGGTTAACCTTAGCTATGGAGTATAACATTTTTAGAACAACTCGTCTAAATAGAATCAGTAGTATTCTAGGACGTGTAGCTCATTAGAGATAGGATTAGTAATGTCCTATAATGAGCACAATAGAATAGCACATATTAATCAGTCATTACATCATTATCGTCTTATCATGTGTCTCTATTTTTTTTTAAAAAAAATCTTTCCTTTGGAAATTATCATTTCTCGTGGTTTGACTCTTTCCTTGATGATACAGACTGCTTGAGAAATGAGTACTAGAGCACGTACAAGAGCGCAAAGAGGCAGAGGTGGGGCAATAGGACCTGCCCGAGACGAGACTCCTACAGCCCAAGAACAGGAACATGCCACCCCAGAAGTTGAGACACCACCACCACCACCCCCACGTGCTTTCGATCTTGACAAAGTGGAAAAGAAAATAAAGAATCTAGGGGGTGTGCATTATACAGGCCAAGAGATGGTGACGGAGTCGCAAGCATGGCTTAAGACGATGGAAATGATTTTGGGAGGGTTAGAGCTCGAGGACCACAGAAAGCGATTTATGGCAACTTGGTTTCTGAACGACCAGGCCCAAATTTGGTGGGAAACAGCTATGGTTGGGGGTAATGAGGCCGATGTAACTTGGGGGAAATTCAAGGAGCTATTCAATAAGAAGTTCATTCCACCCCCACGAAGTTGAGCGCCTTCACGATGAGTTCGCCCACCTCCAACAAGGAAGCATGACTATTTCGGAGTATGTTAAGAAATTTGATGAGCTTTCCAGATACGCCAAAGAATTAGTCCAAGACCCGCTACAGAAAAATAAAAGGTTTATCAATGGTCTGGCAAGGAGGTACCATAACAGGGTGACTGCACACATCGAGCGCCCATTTGATAAGGTAATCGAGATGGCCTGCAGATTTGAAGAGATTGATCAGAAGGGTTCCCAACAAGAGAAAGAAAAGAATCAAGCCAACAACAAGAAGAAGGAGTCGAACAAGAAAACTGAGGCGGACAGCTCTTCCACCGCCAAGCCCCAAGAGAAGAAGAAGAGGGACTTATCTAAAGTCAAGTGCTTTAATTGCCAGAGGATAGGGCATTTTGACTATGAGTGTCGAGCTCCGAAGAGGCCCAAAAGGAACGAGTCTGGATCGAGTCATAGCAGTGGACAGAATCCCCGTGGCCCAAGAGAATGTTTTAACTGCCACAAGCCTGGACACCTCATCAAGGATTGCCCTTTGCTCAAGAAATCCCAGGTGGCACATGTCTATGACGGAGCGGCTGCGCCGGCTTCTTCCGAAGCAGGTACACCTGATGTTTTAGGAGGTACACTTAACATAAAAAACATTCCTATCACCATTTTGTTTGACACGGGTGCATCTAGAAGTTTCATATCTATTGACACGATTAAACAGCTTAAATTGAAACCCAAAAAACTCAAAGAACCAATTAGAGCACATAGTCCGATAGGGGGTTCGCTTATTCTTGATCAATATTGTAGAGTGACTGTTTCTTACTCCTACTTCCAATTTCCTTTTAATCTGATCATCATGAATTTTTCCGGGTATGATATCATACTTGGAATGGACTGGCTAACGAAATATTAGGCTGAGTTACTTTGTGCTGAAAGGGTAGTTAAAATCAAAACAAAATTGGGAGACATCATTGTTATTCCATGCCACGGCTCAGCCACAGATAGGAAAGAATTCTGGTCTTCTTTAGAAGTCACGCCTGCTTCTATTGAGGATATTCCTATCGTCAGAGACTATGCGGATGTGTTCGAAGAAGTAGATAGCCTACCTCCGCGTAGAGAAATCGATTTCAGAATTGACTTAGTTCCTAATGCAAGGCCAATTGTACACCCTATTCGGAGGATGTCACTGAAAGAAAACGAGGAGTTGAGCAATCAAACCAAGCAGCTTTTGTGGAAGGGTCTGATCATGCCTAGTTTCTCAAGCTGGGGTGCAGCAGTGGTTTTCGTCCCAAAGTCAGACGGTACCCTCAGGCTATGTGTGGACTACCGTGACCTAAATAAGCAGACTCTGAAAAATAAATACTCGCTGCCCCGCATTGATGATCTACTGGACTGCTTGAACAGAGCACGAGTATTCTCTAGGATGGACCTAGCTACAGGTTTCCACCAACTACGCATTGCCGAAGAATGTGTGCCTTTGACCGCTTTCAGAGGACTAGATATATTTTATGAATGGCTAGTAATGCCCTTCGGCCTATGCAATGCTCCAGCATACTTCGTAGATCTGATGAATAGACTCTTCGGAGATGTTCTAAATAAATTTGTGCTGGTGTTAATCGACGATATCCTTATCTTCTCTAAGTCCACTGCTGAACACGAAAGACATCTGAAAGAAGTCTTGGAGATTTTGGGTGGAAATGTGCTGAAAGCCAAATTTTGCAAGTGCATATTCTGGCAAGAAGAGGTGAAATTCCTCGGCCATGTTGTATCTAAGGAAGGCATCTCAGTAGATCCGGGAAAGATCTCGGCCAAAGCAGCCTACTACGCCCACTGAAGTTAGAAGTTTCTTAGGTCTGGCTGGTTAGTATCGGAAATTTGTTAAGGATTTCTCGAGATTATCTTGCCCATTGACGAAGCTGATTAAGAAGCATACCAAGTTTAATTGGACACCTGAGTGTGAGGTAGCTTTCCAAGAGCTGAAACAGAAATTGATCACTGCTCCAGTGTTGACCATTATTGATGGCAATCAGGATCTGAAAGTCTGGACAGATGCTTCTAGAGAAGGTTATCCTTTTCATCTAAATAAACATGTCAGAAATGACATTTTTCTAATGACAAATCTTATTTTAACGTGTTATTCTTTTTCTCTATTTAAGGTATTGATGCAGTGCTAATGCAAAGAGACAAGGTTGTCGCATATGCTAGCCACCAATTAAAACCACATGAGAAGAATCACGCCACTCATGATCTTGAGCTAATGGCCATAGTATTTGCTTTAAAGATATGGAGGCACTATCCCTTGGGCGAGAAATTTGAGCTGTATACTGACCACAAATCCTTAAAGTATCTATTCACCCAAAAAGAGTTGAAATTGAGGCAACAGCGTTGGGTTGAATTCCTTGCACCCTTTGACTTGGACATCTTATATACTCCAGGGAAAGCCAATGTAGTGGCAGATGCTCTTAGCAGGAAGAATTCGGCCAGCACCAACCTTATCCTTGCAAATCTCATCATTACCCCTACCTTAATCGATAAGATCTTGGCTCTTCAGAATAATGATGAATTTATTTACAGAATCATCAAAAGGGTCAGGGAAGGCGAATCCACAAGTTTTTAGATTGATGACAAAGGAATTCTGAGGCTATCGGGTCGAATTTGTGTTCCGAATCTTCCTAAGCTCAGAAAGGAAGTAATGGACGAATGCCACAAGTCTAAGCTCAGCATTCATCCGGGTGTGAGCAAGATGTACCATGACCTCAAGCGTACTTTTTGGTGGAGATCTATGAAGAGAGATATCTCTGTCTATGTTTCTAGATGTCCCACCTTCCAGCAAGTCAAAAGCGATCAGCAAAAGCTAGCAGGTCTATTGCAACCGCTAGGGGTTCCAAGTTGGAAATGGTACGAAATTTCTATAAACTTCATTGATGGCTTGCCCCGGTCTAGGAAAGGCAATGACGGTATATGGGTGATTGTAGATCGCCTCACTAAGACTGCCCATTTCATTCCTGTTAAATCCAATAAAACAGCTCGGAGTTTGGCACAGCTTTATTTCATAGAGATTGTCAGACTGCATGGAGTTCCCAGCAGCATTGTCAGTGACCGTGATCCGATATTTGCTAGCAATTTCTGGGAAGCTTTCCAAGAAGAACAAGGGACTAAGCTGAATATGAGCACTGGTTACCACCCTCAGACAGATGGCCAGACCAAGAGGGTGAACCGCATATTGGAGGACTTGTTGCGAGCGTGCAACCTAGATTTTGGTGGGTCATGGGAAGATCATTTGCACTTGGTCGAATTTTCTTATAATAACAGCTACCAGGCAAGCCTGCAGATGTCGCCATTTGAAGCATTATATTGTAGGCCATGCAGATCTCCTGCATGTTGGGTGGAACCCAGTAATAGATTGGTATTGGGTCCCGACATGATTCGCGAAGCCTCGGAAAGAGTTGATTTTATTAAGAAGCGATTACTTGCTGCCCAAAGCCGACAGAAGAGCTATGCAGACGCTCGAAGAAGGGATTTAGAATTCTCTGTTGGCGATCTTGTATACTTGAAAGTCTCCCCACTGATAGGTGTAGTCCGATTTGGGAAGACTGGGAAATTGGCACCGAGATTTATTGGTCCATTTCCTATTCTCGAAAGAATTGGAACTCTCGCCTATAGAGCACAGTTGCCTGACTGGTTGCCAGGGGTCCACAATGTATTTCATGTGACCCAACTCCGGAAGCATGTTCATGATCCAGATTTAGTTGTGGAGGAAGCAGCACAACGAGATTTGGAGATTACCTCGGCCCTGGCAGTGAGAAGGGTGCTAGTGAAGATTGTGGGCAAAGAGACCAGAGTGATGAGAAACAAGAGGATTCACTTAGTCAAGGTGTAGTGGAGCGGGGATCCTAGAGACTGTACATGGGAGATGGAGGACAATATCAAACAGGCCTATCCCAAGTGCAAAGTGGATATCTCCGAGGGACTCTCATGTTGAGGTACATTTACAATACCTTGCATTTTCCGTTTTGTTTCCAACTTTACTATTATTTCTTTTTCGAGAACGAAAAGCTTTTAAGTGGGGGAGATTATAACAACCCGGAAAATCCGAACCAATTTAAATTTTTTATTTTGGCTATTTCAATAAATTTTGAATAGTTAAAATAATGTATTTTAAATAATAACGATTAAAAAGTTATTTTAATCGAAGTTAGAGAAAATATATTCATTTTGATTTCTAAAGGAATTAGAAATAGTACGGCAGTTTGAAAAGTCAAACTTGTACTTTGACCAAATGTACCGGATTCAAAATTGAACGGATTTAAGTGAAACCAAAATTATCTAAATCTTTTTGAAAATATCTTTCTAACGAATCCGAAAAATCGAAATTTCATAGCGGGAATCAAAAGTTATGGTTAGTTGAATATTCATAATGATCGCTATAGTATAATTTATAGCCCGTATAAAAGGCCATTTTTCAAACGACCTCCGTTTTCGACGAAACCACTTTTGTTGGATTCGGAATGTCAAATTATTGCTAGGTTTCAATTTTCATAATTTTTCGAATTGATATATGAGCGTGACAAACGAAAATGTGTTTTGTCAATTTCAGTCAAATCTGATCGACTTGAAAATAGCCATTTTTCGAACAGTCTCAGAATTTGACGAAATTAATTTTGTTAGGACTGTATCGTCAAAATAAAGTCAGAAATAATTTTTCTGTATTTTTCTGAGTTCGTATGTGGCCCCGGTGGATTTAAATAGACAATCAAATTAATTATTTAAATAATTTAAATATTAAATTAAAGATTTCAGGTCATAGACAGTCGTTTGGACTGACGAGACCAAGCCCATTGGATCCGGAACAGGGGCTATCGGGTAGGGTCAACTCCGATTGGACTGAAATCGGATTAGTTTATGATGTAAGGATTTATTTGTAAAAATTACAATTAAATATTATAAATAATGCAAATGAAAACCCTAGTCCACTATTCATTTTCTCTGTAGCCGCCGCCACCATGCTTTCTATGGCCGATTTTGTTCTAGACTTCCACCATTAAAATCCACCGATCCTCTCAATAAAACTCCTCCCTCCAGTTCAAGCTTTCGAAGAGATTTATAACCATAGGTATTCTTTCTGGAGTAGTATGGGCTAACGAAGCATGGGGCTCTTATTGGAATTGGGACCCCAAGGAAACTTAGGCATTTATTACTTGGACCATATTCACAATTTATTCACATACTAGAACAAATCGAAGTTTACACGGCTCCTCTTTGATTCTGTACAGTTGGATCGTAAAACCATCAAGTGTTCGATGAGTTGCAGCACCCCAAACACCCAGCATTTGCCTCACCACGCCGCCCTCCATGCTCGATCGAGCTGCACCCTGGTGGGCCCCACCTATGCGCCATTCACTCCTCTCCGGTGTGCCACTTGCTGATCGGTCTCAGGCCCCACGATTTGGAAGAAATCAGCAACCCTAGAATTGAAAAAATAGCAAATCTCATCGGCCAAGTTCTGTAACTAGAAGAAGAAGAGTATGCACTCTTTTTTTTAAATTTAAATAATTTAAAATGTTATAATCTAAAATAAATCATAACTAACGCATACGATATCGAAACTGAACGATTTCAAATTATATACAATCGTGAAACTGAGATCTACGCTGCTGTCAAGACTAGATCCAATTCCGAGCAGTTCAAATTTTGGACCAATTTGCGTTACGACTATGAGATTTCTTCTTTCTATATAATTAATTAATTAATTATTTAACTTATTTGTTGTGTGACGATTGAATGTGTATAATTCAGTTCTGTAATGTGATGATATTGTGGATGATTTATCTATTTTGTTGGTGATGTATAAACACAAATTTGTATGTGTTCAATAAAAATAAATCATATTGTATATTTATTGATTTGGATTAGAATTTCTATTTCAATAAAAATAATCATTTTTGTTAGATTATTGATTTGGATTAGAATTTCCATTTCAATAAAAATAATCATTTTTGTTTATTTATTGATTTGGAAGAGAATTTCCATTTCAATAAAAAAAACCATTATTTTGATTATTATTTTTGAATTGAATTAGATTGTCAATTCAACATTGAAACATTATTTTGGTTATTTTTGTTGAATTGAATTAGATTGTCAATTCAACATTGAAACATAATTTTGATTATTTTTGTTGAATTGAATTAGATTGTCAATTCAACATTGAAACATTATTTTTGTTATTTTTGATGAATTGAATTAGATTGTCAATTCAACATTGAAACATTATTTTGGTTATTTTTGATGAATTGAATTAGATTATCAATTCAAAACTAAAACATTATCTGGATTATTTTTTTGAATTGAAATAGAATTGTCAATTCCATATAAAACATTATTTCACCATTTTTATTTAATTGAAATAGAATTGTAAATTCAATGTAAATTATTATTTTGTCATTTTATTGGATTTAATAGAATGGTCAATACAATTGAAAATATGTCATTGATTTGAGATAGAGTTGCAATTATACATTGAAAATAAAATTGTTCTTTTATTTGCATTCTCTAATGCAAATATACATTGAAGATAAAATTGTTCTTTTAATTGCATTCTCTAATGCAAATATACATTGAAAATAAAATTGTTCTTTTATTTGCATTCTCTAATGCAAATATACATTGAAGATAAAATTGTTCTTTTATTTGCATTCTCTAATGCAAATATACATTGAAAATAAATTTGTTCTTTTATTTGCATTCTCTAATACAAATATACATTGAAAATAAAATTGTTCTTTTATTTGCATTCTCCAATGCAAATATACATTGAATTAAAAATTGTTCCTTTATTTGCATTCTCCAGAGCAAATATACATTGAAATTGATGTTCTTTTATTTGCATTCTCTAATGCAAATATTCATTGAAATAAAAATGTTCTTTTATTTGCCTTCTCCGTTGCAAATAAACATTAGAATGAGAAGTTACAATATTTTTGTTTGCAATTTTAGATGCAAACGAAACATTAGAATTAAAATCATATTTTTGTTTGCAATTTTAGATGCAAACAAAACATTAGAATTAAAATCATATTTTTGTTTGCAATTTTAGATGCAAACAAAACATTAAAGTTAAGATTACATTTTTATTTGCAATTTTAGATGCAAATAAACATCATAGTTAAAGGATTACATTTTTGTTCGCATATTTAGATGCAAATAAACGTCATAGTTAAAGGTTACATTTTTGTTCGTAAATTTAGTGCAAACAAAACATTATAACAAAGGTTACATGTTTCTTACATTTTAGATGTAAACAAGAACATGAATTAAAGGGTTACATTTTTATTTGTAATTTTAATGTAAATAAAAACTTAGAAATTAAAAGTCATTCTTTTATTTACATTCTAGATGTAAATAAAAGAATAGATTATAGTGTCGCCTTTTTATTTACATTTTAGATGTAAATAAAGGCCAGTATTTTAAGAGTCACATTTTTATCGACATCTCATATGAAATAAAAGAATTGATTTAGTTGTTAAATTGTTTATTGTTACGTTACATACATTAAAAATAGTAGGAATCGCCAAATGATTTATATTTATATTTATATATAAATATAATTAAAATTTAAACGAATCGCGCGCGGTAGTTCGTGTTTCGGCAATCGTAACTTCAAACGATTATACCGTAAGATCCAATCGTCGGATTTTCTCAAAACTGGAACCGTTAGGACCGTTTTGGGAAGATCTTTCCGATGATATAAAATTTATCAAAATCCAACGGTTAGATTTTAAGATATGTGTAAAACAAATTTTGGTAAAAACAGCGCCAGGGCCGCCCATTGACCCGAAGCGTCGTTTAATTATATTGAGCTATTTTTAAATAAATAAAAATAGCGATTAATCGTTATAAATTAATATTAACGATATTAAATGGTTTAAATGATAATAATTCAAAAAATTATTTGAAAATACCAAGTTCTACTCATTTCAAATAATTTTACGGCGATTTAAAATTGAAGATATCGAAGACGGCGATTGAAGACCGGTGATCTTCACGTCGAAAGGATAACTACTGATGCCTGGCATTGGCTAGCTACCAATAAAGGGTTAAAGTGGTAGTTGTTCGGACGCACTTGTTGATCGTCCGGATACGCGAGCACCTAGGTGACTCCGATTTCGTTTAGACCCAGAACGGACTTGTAAATTGATGTATGTCCGACATTGAATTTCATGCCATGTATTTAGATTGATATCTAGTAATATATTTCTTAGGTGGCGGAGGATTTATCCTCTTGCTAAACACCCTTCATTGAGACGCACGAACTCAAAGGTTATATATTGGTAGTTATCAATCGCATGGTAGGGACTGTCAATGTGACATGCCAAGATGCAATTGATCAAGGCTTTTGTTGAAAAGCAGAGCCTTGTGGATGATGATCAAAGCATAGCCTATTTAGGCATAGCTTTTTGTATTACAATACCTCGCGAGCCTCACACCCTAGTAGAGTAAAAAAACGGGACAAGGGAATGCAGGGAGTGCACACGTTTCTTTCTAGCTAGAAGTGGTGTTTGGGTTTTTACACGGCCCAGCATTTTTACTTATGTGATTGATGGAATGAGGCGCCTCGGATTTTTATTGGTCGCCAATGGCTAATTTATAGGTCTAATAGGATCGGGAAGCGTGTGTTCAGGCATAACTAATCCACTAAAGTATTTGTGGACCGGCCCTGCAGGATCCAAGGGTTCGCCAGCGTCCGAATCCTGAGACATTGCTAGAGTGTCTCGAATCAGTTAGGAGATCGTCCCTAGCCTTGACTCATGATGGAAACCCACATCCAATACGACATTACGGTCTTGATTGTAAACTTATATATGGCGACATAGTATATGGTAGCTATGCCGTCTAGGATTGATACATTTACTTTGAAGTATTTTTGAAAACATACTATACACTAATAATAATAATATTATTATTATTTTCTACGTATCAAGCATTTTTTATCATTATAAGGTAAACTCTCTCCTCCGTATGCGTTGCATTGTGTGATGGGACCTGAGTCTTATAATGATTTCATTTTCTAAAAAGCATTGCGTTGTTTATTACTTTAAAATTTATAAAACTTATGCATGGGCAATCCAATGGAATTAAACCCGTTCCGCGTTAGCGGCATGGTCCATATTATTAGTTTAGTAAGATTTCTCATACCAGTCCCATGACTAACTCGTAGTTGTTTCACTTTGCAAACACGGGTGCCCTCTTTCCACACGGGCAGCCAATTGACAGGTTTCAAGTAGGGATGTTTTCTGGACTAGAGCTTGCTGATGGAGATGTTGGAAGATCTTTTATTTTACCTTTAATTTCTTCTTGAGTTTATGAGACAGTATTGGATATTGATTTGTTTTGGGAGATGGGGACTTTATTTCTTTCCCTATTTAGACATCTGTTTTTGCTAAGTGTATCCTGTACTGCGTACTCTGATATTATGTGATGATGTTCTGTAATGACATTCTCTTTCCGCTCCAAATGATTTATATGTTCTGCTATGTAACTGTGATCTATTATTGTTTTAATTATGTTCTACTCCTATGATTATCCTTACTTTCGTTCTACGGAAGTTTGGGTCGTCATATATACACCTTCTTCCTCACTCCAAATTAGAGCTAAGAGTATAATAGGAAATCATACTAGAATATACACTTGTATAAAAAACAACCATCTATATTTTTTCCGTTCAACTAACAGTATTTAAATGCTTTCTCTTTCGTGTAAAACACAATTAGTTCAACGAATAATGGTTAATCATAAATCCATAGTCAACAACAACACCTAAACAATGTGCATTGTCATAGATTGAAGAAATGAAAATACATCTATTATAAACAAATTTGAGGCATGATAAACAAAGCATAGTTAAGAATAATAGGATGTAAGTATATAAACAAATTTGAGGAGGTGCAAGTTTATTTATTCAGCAAATAACGATAGATATTGTCCAGCACGTCCTAGTTATGCTCAGGTTGGTACTCACAGATTTGCAAGAAATGGAACACTAATTAAATAATCCACAAACAACAAAACCAATAGTACGAAGTGATAAAGCCTAGCATTCAGGTGGTAGACATGGAAGAAATAATAGATGCGAGGATGGGTGTGATAACCCCAAACTTCCACGGAATGAAAGTAAGGAATAATCATTTGGAATACAACATAAATATAACAATACAGATCACAGATACAACATAGCAAAGGAAACCTATAGAATAACAACATCATAGCAGCGGAATATGAATGTCATCAAACACAGAATCCCACAGTCATAGAGTACTAAATTTTTACATCAAGTTTCAGCAAAAGGAAATAAGTTCCAACTTCAAAATAGAATAACAGGAAATAAAATAAGTCTAGGTGTCTCAAAGTCTAAAGATAAAATGCAACGAAAGATAAATGATAGATAGTCTTCGTGGTCCAACATAAGCACCTCCAAATAAGCACTCCAAGATAGATAAGCAGCTCCAAGATAGCAACTCCAAAGAAAGCTAGACCTGTTACTTGGCTGCCCGTGTGAAAAAGAGGGCACCCGAGTTTGCAAAGGTAAAAACAAACTACGAGTCAGTCATGGGACTGGTGTGAGAATTCTTACCTAATTTACTAATAGTAGTAAGGCAAATCCAAGGACCACGCCGCTAACGCGGAACGGGTTTACTCCAATGGATTGTCGTGCATAATTTTAAAGTGACATAACAAACAATAAGTAAATCGTAAAACAACGCTATGCTTTTGAGAAAAATGGAATCACCATAAGACTCAAGTCCCATCACACAATGAAACGCAAACCAGAGGATAGAGTTTTACCTTATGGTGATTAAACATGCTAAATACGATAAATACGAATCTAATATTATCATTAGTGTATATAAAAACATTTCAAAATAAATGTATCAATCCTAGGAAGAATAGCTACCATATACTATGCCTCCGTACTAGTAATACAATCAAGTCCTGAGGGTCGTATTTGGAATTTGGTTTCCATCATGAGTCAAGGCTAGGGAGGAGCTCCTTACCGATTCGAGACACTCTAGCTAATGTCTCAGGATCCCCCGCAGTGAACCCTTGGATCCTGCAGGGCCGGTCCACGCATACAGCTTTGTGGATTAGTTATTCCTGAACACACGTTTCCCGATCCTATAGGACCTATCATCCGAGGCGCCTCATTCCATCATCCACATAAGTTAAATATCAGCCAGTTCAAGCACTGACACTACTTCTAGCTAGAAAGAAACGTGCTGCTCTCCCTGCGTTCCCTTCTCCCGTTTTAGACTCAACCGGGTTGTGAGGCTCGTGAAGCTACGTAATACACAAAGCTATTCTTATTCAAGCTGTGCTTTGATCGTCACCACAAGGTTCTGCTTTTCAACAAGAAACATTGATCATTGCATCTTAGTATGCCACACTTTCACTCCATATCACACTACCAATCCTTTGTCGAAATATATAAAAGGGTGTTAAGCAAGAGAATGAATTCTCTGCCACCAATCATTCATACTTTCGGCAGAACATCAATAAATACAATATAAATGAGTACAATGTCGGACACACATTCCATTTATAAGCCTGTTCTGGGTCTGAACGAAACTGGAGATACCCTCGTCCCGTATGTCCAGTACGATAAGGAGATACCCGCATATCCGTGAAATCAACACGTACGTTTGGGCAATTACCCCGACCCTTGAATTAGGAGCAAGTCAATTCAGGATCTTGATTGTTGTCCATTCGAGGGAAGATTTACGGTCTTCATTCGCCGTCTTCAAACTTCAATTCTTAACGTCGTCTGATTACTTGGAATGAGATTAAACTAGGACTTTCCAAATAATTCTCGTATATATATAATGAAAATCCTTCCTTATCGTTAATATTAATTTTAACGATTAATTCCTATTTTTTTGATTTAAAATAATTAAATCCTTATTTAACAACGCCACGAGTCAGTGGGCGACCCTGGCGCTACTTTCAACCAATTTTGATTTTCACATTTTTCGAAATCTAACCGTTGGATTTTAACGTAGTTTAAAGATCTTCCCAAGATGGTCCTAACGGTTCCAGTTTTGGGAAAATCCGACGGTCGGATCTTTTGGTATAGTCGTTTAAAGGTACGATTTCAAAATGCGAACTACCGCGCTCGATTCGTTTAATTTTAATTATATTAACGTCGTTTGATTTAACAACGAGCTAAACGACTACCGATCACCATTCAATTTTAATTCATTTAAAATGAAGACAATATTTCAGCATTTTAAATACATTCTTTTATTTCTTTATTTACATTAAAAATGTAAATTCCATTCTTTCAGTTACACAGTAAAATCCTCTCTGTAATTACATTAAAAATGTAATTAACATTCCATGTTAAATTTTCTATCTTCTAATTTATCATGCAAAAAATGTAATTTACATTCCAATGCAAAATTATTCTTTTTAATTACATATAAATTCTTACCCTTTTTAAATTACATAAAAAATGTAATTTTGATTCCAATGCCCAATTCTTCTTTTTAATTACATAAGAATGTAATTAACATAGCGGTGAAATATTTTATCTTTATAAATTACATTAAAAATGTAATTTTATTCACAACGTCAAATTCTACTTTTTAATTAGATTAAAAACGTAATTAACATAATAATGTAAAATTCCTATCTTTTAATTTGTCTCTTAATTTACAATATAAAATCATACTTTTTAATTACATTAAAAATGTAATTAATATTACACGACAAATCTTGTCTTTTAATTTGCAATGTAAATTGCTATACCTTAATTACATATAGAAATGAATTTTATATGCTATGCAAATTCTTACTCTTTCATTACATATAAAAATGAAAATTTATTTTACATGTAAACTATAAATCTTTAATTACATATAAAAATGTCCTTTCCAATTTACAACGTAAATTCTATTTTTTAATTATATAATAAAATGTACTTTTAATTTACAATGTAAATTCTCATCTTTATTTACATAACAAAATTGTGTTTTTAATTTGCAATGTAAATTCTCATCTTTATTTACATAACAAAAATGTACTTTTAATTTACCATGTAAATTCTCATCTTTATTTACATAACAAAAATGTACTTTTAATTTACCATGTAAATTCTCATCTTTATTTACATAACAAAAATGTACTTTTAATTTACAATGTAAATTCTCATCTTTATTTACATAACAAAAATGTGTCTTTAATTTGCAATGTAAATTCTCATCTTTATTTACATAACAAAAATGTACTTTTAATTTACCATGTAAATTCTCATCTTTATTTACATAACAAAAATGTACTTTTAATTTACCATATAAATTCTCATCTTTATTTACATAACAAAAATGTGTTTTTAATTTACAATGTAAATTCTCATTTTTATTTACATAACAAAAATGTTTTTTTAATTTACCATGTAAATTATCATCTTTATTTACATAACAAAAATGTGTTTTTAATTTGCAATGTAAATTCTCATCTTTATTTACATAACAAAAATGTGTTTTTGATTTGCAATGTAAATTCTCATCTTTATTTACATTGCAAAAATATGTTTTTAATTTACAATGTAAATTCTCATCTTTATTTACATAACAAAAATGTGTCTTTAATTTACCATGTAAATTCTCATCTTTATTTACATAACAAAAATGTGTTTTTTATTTACAATGTAAATTCTCATCTTTATTTACATAACAAAAATGTGTCTTTAATTTGCAATGTAAATTCTCATCTTTATTTACATAACAAAAATGTGTCTTTAATTTGCAATGTAAATTCTCATCTTTATTTACATAACAAAAATGTGTTTTTAATTTTCAATGTAAATTCTCATCTTTATTTACATAACAAAAATCTATCTTTTTATTTACAATGCAAAAATCTAATCTTTTTATTTACAATGCAAAAATCTAATCTTTTTATTTACAATGCAAAAATCTAATCTTTTTATTTACAATGTAAATAAAAAGGACTTTCCCAATTTTGTCTTTCTATTCGCAAATAAAATACAAATAAAAATGTGTTTTCTAAATATGAATTTTTATTTACAATTAAAATGTAAATGAAAAGGTCTTTATCCAATTTGCCTTTTTGTTTACACACAAAATATAAATAACATGTAATTTGTACTTACAATTTAATATCATAAAATAAACATAAGAATCTAATAATCTGTTTTTAAAGGGACAAATTATTTTAATTCCACCACTGTACCCAATTGATAATTTTTGACGATACCATGTCAATAAAAGAATCACAACACATATGATATTTTGAATGGATTTAAATTCTAATCTCATCTAATTTTCTGGCAAGATGATATTTTTAATTGGATTAAAAATTCAGTTTAATCCAATTTTTATACAACATGATGATAATTATTAGATCTATACAGATCCATATACACAACCACAGATCTAAGCCAAAACATGACAAATCAAACATAACAACATCAATAATCTTATCACGTCGCAGATCTAATATATTTACCATTCAACTGATTTAAATAACTATAGAATAATAATTAACTAGTTTTAATTATTTCAAATAGAATCTCACCTTGCTTTTCAGTCAGATCTAGAATTCAAAAAGGGTTTAGAAATTGTTCCAATCAGTTCTAGGTCGAAGTATTTGCTGTCACGATCACAACGTCTCCGGAATTTCTGAATTTGGATAATATATGCAAAAGATATCGAGTTATAATTTAATTCTAAATTTGCGACGCTTATAAGGGTTAAAACCCTTTGAAATTACCTTTAGAACTTTGGCTAAATTATTTCAGTTTTGTTCAAATCTCTTAGTCCAAATTATAGGAGATTGGATCAGTGAATTTCCGAATGGATTGCGCGACGTCGGAGAGCTCGGAGAGGGGAGTCGGCGCTTGGAAGGGGGGAGTTGCGGTCTGGTGGGCCCGGTGGTGACCGAACGACGGCGGCTTTGGGGCTTGGGTGCGGCGGTTTCAGGCAATGAAGGGTGGTGATTTTGGTGTAGAATCGAAGAGGGGAAGAGGATCTTCAAAAAACTCTACTGTGGGGTGTTCTGAAATTGAGAGGAGAAGGAGAAATCGGAGCAAGAAAATTTGATGAAGAAAAGGGGGTGGCGGCTGCAACAATCGAGGAAGAACGATGAATAGTGCCCACGTATTTATACGTGTATTCTCAAGCGTATTTTTCTTATTTATAATTTAATTAATTCCAGAAATTAGGGTTTTTTTTTCGACCGATCTCCAAACGGAGCCCAACGACTGCCGAACAATATGTTTTGACGTCTTCTGAACGCAATGGCGCTAGTGCCGAAGTCCAATTCTGAAGTTTACAGCATGTTTCTTTTATTTTAAAATAAATCCTTCTAATATTAATTTGAACGTACTCTTTAATCTACAGGGGTCACATACGAACTCAGAAAAATCCAGAAAAATTATTTCTGGCTTTGTTTTGATGATACGGTCCTAACAAATTAATTTTGTCTAATTCTGAGACTGTTTGAAAAATGGCTATTTTTCAGTCGATCGAATTTTCCTGAAATTTACAAAACACATATCTATTTGCCACGGTCACAAATTAACTTGGAAAATTCTGGAAAATTAAACTTAGCAATAATTTGAAATTCCGGTTCCAACAAAAGTGGTTTCGTCGAAAACAGAGGTCGTTTGAAAAATGGCTATTTTTAATATTTAAAATATATATATATATAAATCCTACAACGACTATTCTGAAATTTAAATTGGGCTTAACTTTTAATTCTCGCTATGAAATTTCGATTTTTTGGATTCGTTGGAAAGATATTTTAAAATAGATTCTAATATTTTTGGTTTCACCAAAATCCGATTTATTCTGCATCCTGTACAGTTAGTCAATGTTCAGATTTGACTTTTCAAACTACCGTGTTATTTCTAATTCCTTTTTTTTAATTAAATTAAATATATTCGAATTAACTTCGATTAAAATAAATTTCTAGTCATTATTATTTAAAATAATTTATTTCAAATATTCAAAATCCCTTAAAATTTCAAAAATAAAATTTTAAATTGGCCCTAAATTCTGGGTTGTTACAATCTCCCCCGCTTAAGAACTTTTCGTCCTCGAAAAGGAAAAAGGAAAAATAGAAGAGTAGGAACCAACACAGAGAATGCAAAATATCTTAAGCGTACCTCCAAACAAAATCTAATCGGAGATATCTACTCTGCAATTGGGATAGGCTTGTTTGATACTCTCCTCAGTTTCCCAAGTGCAGTCTCTAGGATCACCGCTCCATTGCACTTTGACTAGGTTGATTCTTTTATTTCTCAGCTCTCTAGTCTCTTTGCCAATAATTTTCAGTGGCTCCCTTCTCACTGCAAGGCTTGGGGTAATCTCCAAATCTTGCTGTGAACTCTTCTTGTCCTTCTCCTCATAGCGACAGGCAAACTTATCATGAAGCCTTTCCACCTCTTGCCTTGCAATATACTTTTCATTAAACAACTCTTTAAATTTGGTCAAAGTCATATTTTCTTCATCTTCTCCTATATTGACTACTTCCCACCAATCCCGTGCTTCGCCTTGGAGTAGCCATGAAGCCGTAAATCTCTTCCTTTGATCCTCTAATTCTAGCGCTCTAAATACCTTTTCACAATTCTTAAGCCATGCCTGAGCCTGTGTCATGGTCTCCGTACCTGTGAATGGAACTCTATCTAAATTCTTAAAATCCTTCACTACCCTCACCAAGTCAAAGGGCTGCGGTGGTGGTGGTGGTGGCTGTTGAACTGTGGCCTCCTCAGTTTCAGCAACATTTTGCCTCCTTGCTCTAGCTCTAGCGGCAGCAGTACTCATTTTTAGTTAGTTCTGTACGATCCAGGAAAGAGTCAGAACAACTGTAATGGTGAATTTAAGAAATGATAAGATAAAAGGATGGCGATAAAATGACTGACTATTATGTATTCTCATGAATTGTTCGCCATAGAATATTGTTATTCTACATAAACGAATTATTATAAATATGTTATATTCCAAAGCTATGTTTAACCAAAGCTCTGATACCAACCGTGGTAACCCCAAACTTCCACGGAATGAAAATAAGGAATAATCATTTGGAATACAACATAAATATAACAATACAGATCACAGATACAACATAGCAAAGGAAAACTATAGAATAACAACATCATAGCAGCAGAATATGAATGTCATCAAACAAAGAATCCCACGGTCACAGAGTACTAAATTTTTACATCAAGTTTCAGCAAAAGGAAATAAGTTCCAACTTCAAAATAGAACAACTGGAAATAAAATAAGTCTGGGTGTCTCAAAGTCTAAAGATAAAATGCAACGAAAGATAAATGATAGATAGTCTTCGTGGTCCAACATAAGCACCTCCAAATAAGCACTCCAAGATAGATAAGTAGCTCCAAGATAGCAACTCCAAAAAAAGCTAGACCTGTTACTCGGCTGCCCGTGTGGAAAAGAGCGCACCCGAGATTGCAAAGGTGAAAACAAACTACGAGTCAGTCATGGGACTGGTGTGAGAATTCTTAACTAATTTACTAATAGTAGTAAGGCAAATCCAAGGACCACGCCGCTAACGCGGAACAGGTTTACTCCAATGGATTGCCGTGCATAATTTTAAAGTGACAGAACAAACAATAAGTAAATCGTAAAACAACGCTATGCTTTTGAGAAAAATGGAATCACCATAAGACTCAAGTCCCATCACACAATGCAACGCAAACCAGAGGATAGAGTTTTACCTTATGGTGATTAAACATGCTAAATACGATAAATACGAATCTAATATTATCATTAGTGTATATAAAAACATTTCAAAATAAATGTATCAATCCTAGGAAGTATAGCTACCATATATTATGCCTCCGTACTAGTAATACAATCAAGTCCGTAGGGTCGTATTTGGAATTTGGTTTCCATCATGAGTCAAGGCTAGGGAGGAGCTCCTTACCGATTCGAGACACTCTAGCTAATGTTTCAGGATCCCCCGCAGTGAACCCTTAGATCCTGCAGGGCCGGTCCACACATACAGCTTTGTGGATTAGTTATTCCTGAACACACGTTTCCCGATCCTATAGGACCTATCATCCGAGGCGCCTCATTCCATCATCCACATAAGTTAAATATCATCCAGTTCAAGCACTGACACTACTTCTAGCTAGAAAGAAACGTGCTGCTCTCCCTGCGTTCCCTTATCCCGTTTTAGACTCAACCGGGTTGTGAGGCTCGTGAAGCTACATAATACACAAAGCTATGCTTATTCAAGTTGTGCTTTGATCGTCACCACAAGGTTCTGCTTTTCAACAAGAAACCTTGATCATTGCATCTTAGTATGCCACACTGTCACTCCATATCACACTACCAATCCTTTGCCGAAATATATAAAAGGGTGTTAAGCAAGAGAATGAATTCTCTGCCACCAATCATTCATACGTTCAGCAGAAAATCAATAAATACAATATAAAGGAGTACAATGTCGGGCACACATTCCATTTATAAGCCCATTCTGGGTCTGAACGAAATTGGAGATACCCTCGTCCCGTATGTCCAGTACGGAAAGGAGATACCCGCATATCCGTGAAATCAACATGTACGTTTGGGCAATTACCCCAACCCTTGAATTGGGAGCAAGTCAATTCAGGATCTTGATCGTTGTCCATTCGAGGGAAGATTTATGGTCTTCATTCACCGTCTTCAAACTTCAATTCTTAACGTCGTCCGATTACTTGGAATGAGATTAAACTCGGACTTTCCAAATAATTCTCGTATATATATAATGAAAATCCTTCTTTATCGTTAATATTAATTTTAACGATTAATTCCTATTTTAATTATTTAAAATAATTAAATCCTTATTTAACGATGCCACGGGTCAGTGGGCGACCCTGGCGCTGCTTTCAACCAATTTTGATTTTCACATTTCTCGAAATCTAACCGTTGGATTTTAACGTAGTTTAAATCGTTAGAAATATCTTCCCAAGACGGTCCTAATGGTTCCAGTTTTGGGAAAATCCGACGGTCGGATCTTTTGGTATAGTCGTTTAAAGGTACGATTTCAAAATGCGAACTACCGCGCTCGATTCGTTTAATTTTAATTATATTAACGTCGTTAGATTTAACAACGAGCTAAACGACTACCGATCTCCATTCAATTTTAATTCATTTAAAATGAAGACAATATTTCAATATTTTAAATACATTCTTTTATTCCTTTATTTACATTAAAAATGTAAATTCCATTCTTTCAGTTACACTGTAAAATCCTCTCTGTAATTACATTAAAAATGTAATTAACATTCCATGTTAAATTTTCTATCTTCTAATTTATCATGCAAAAGATGTAATTTACATTCCAATGCAAAATTATTCTTTTTAATTACATATAAATTCTTACCCTTTTTAAATTACATAAAAAATGTAATTTTGATTCCAATGCCCAATTCTTCTTTTTAATTACATAAGAATGTAATTAACATAGCGGTGAAATTTTTTATCTTTATAAATTACATTAAAAATGTAATTTTATTTACAACGTCAAATTCTACTTTTTAATTACATTAAAAATGTAATTAACATAATAATGTAAAATTCCTATCTTTTAATTTGTCTCTTAATTTACAATATAAAATCATACTTTTTAATTACATTAAAAATGTAAGTAATATTACACATCAAATCTTGTCTTTTAATTTGCAATGTAAATTGCTATACCTTAATTACATATAGAAATGAATTTTATATGCTATGCAAATTCTTACTCTTTCATTACATATAAAAATGAAAATTTATTTTACATGTAAACTATAAATCTTTAATTACATATAAAAATGTCCTTTCCAATTTACAACGTAAATTCTATTTTTTAATTATATAATAAAATGTACTTTTAATTTACAATGTAAATTCTCATCTTTATTTACATAACAAAAATGTGTTTTTAATTTGCAATGTAAATTCTCATCTTTATTTACATAACAAAATTGTACTTTTAATTTACCATGTAAATTCTCATCTTTATTTACATAACAAAAATGTACTTTTAATTTACCATGTAAATTCTCATCTTTATTTACATAACAAAAATGTATTTTTAATTTACAATGTAAATTCTCATCTTTATTTACATAACAAAAATGTGTCTTTAATTTGCAATGTAAATTCTCATCTTTATTTACATGACAAAAATGTACTTTTAATTTACCGTGTAAATTCTCATCTTTATTTACATAACAAAAATGTACTTTTAATTTACCATGTAAATTCTCATCTTTATTTACATAACAAAAATGTGTTTTTAATTTACCATGTAAATTCTCATCTTTATTTACATAACAAAAATGTGTTTTTAATTTGCAATGTAAATTCTCATCTTTATTTACATAACAAAAATGTGTTTTTGATTTGCAATGTAAATTCTCATCTTTATTTACATTGCAAAAATGTGTTTTAAATTTACAATGTAAATTCTCATCTTTATTTACATAACAAAAATGCGTCTTTAATTTACCATGTAAATTCTCATTTTTGTTTACATAACAAAAATGTGTTTTTAATTTACAAAGTAAATTCTCATCTTTATTTACATAACAAAAATGTGTCTTTAATTTGCAATGTAAATTCTCATCTTTATTTACATAACAAAAATGTGTCTTTAATTTGCAATGTAAATTCTCATCTTTATTTACATAACAAAAATGTGTTTTTGATTTGCAATTTAAATTCTCATCTTTATTTACATAACAAAAATCTATCTTTTTATTTACAATGCAAAAATCTAATCTTTTTATTTACAATGAAAAAATCTAATCTTTTTATTTACAATGCAAAAATCTAATCTTTTTATTTACAATGTAAATAAAAAGGACTTTCCCAATTTTGTCTTTCTATTCGCAAATAAAATACAAATAAAAATGTGTTTTCTAAATATGAATTTTTATTTACAATTAAAATCTAAATGAAAAGGTCTTTATCCAATTTGCCTTTTTGTTTACACACAAAATATAAATAACATGTAATTTGTACTTACAATTTAATATCATAAAATAAACATGAGAATCTAATAATCTGTTTTTAAAAGGACAAATTATTTTAATTCCACCACTGTACCAAAATGATAATTTTTGACGATACCATGTCAATAAAAGAATCACAACACATATGATATTTTGAATGGATTAAAATTCTAATCTCATCTAATTTTCTGGCAAGATGATATTTTTAATTGGATTAAAAATTCAGTTTAATCCAATTTTTATATAACATGATGATAATTATTAGATCTATACAGATCCATATACACAACCACAGATCTAAGCCAAAACATGACAAATCAAACATAACAACATCAATAATCTTATCACGTCGCAGATCTAATATATTTACCATTAAATTGATTTAAATAACTATAGAATAATAATTAACTAGTTTTAATTATTTCAAATAGAATCTCACTTTGCTTTTCAGTCAGATCTAGAACTCAAAAAGGGTTTAGAAATTGTTCCAATCAGTTCTAGGTCGAAGTATTTGCTGTCACGATCACAACGTCTCCGGAATTTCTGAATTTGGATAATATATGCAAAAGATATCAAGTTATAATTTAATTCTAAATTTGCGACGCTTATAAGTGTTAAAATCCTTTGAAATTACCTTCAGAACTTTGGCCAAATTATTTCAGTTTTGTTCAAATCTCTTAGTCCAGATTATAGGAGATTGGATCAGTGAATTTCCGAATGGATTGCGCGACGTCGGAGAGCTCGGAGAGGGGAGTCGACGCCTGGAAGGGAGGGAGGTGCGGTGCGGTCTGGTGGGCCCGGCGGTGACCGAACATCGGTGGCTTTTGGGCTTGGGTGCGGCGGTTTCAGGCGACGAGGGGTGGTGATTTCGGTGTAGAATCGAAGAGGGGAAGAGGCTCTTCAAAATACTCTACTGTTGGGTGTTCTGAAATTGAGAGAAGAAGAAGAAATCGGAGCAAGAAAATTTGAAGAAGAAAAGGGGGCGGCGGCTGCAACAATCGGGGAAGAACGATGAATAGTGCCCACGTATTTATAAGTGTATTCTCAAGCGTATTTTTCTTATTTATAATTTAATTAATTCCAGAAATTAGGGTTTTTTTCAATCGATCTCCAAACGCAGCCCAACGACTGCCGAAAAATATGTTTTGACGTCTTCTGAACGCAATGGCGCTAGTGCCGAAGTCCAATTCTGAAGTTTACAGCATGTTTCTTTTATTTTTAAAATAAATCCTTTTAATATTAATTTGAACGTACTCTTTAATCTACAGGGGTCACATACGAACTCAGAAAAATCCAGAAAAATTATTTCTGGCTTTGTTTTGACGATACGGTCCTAACAAAATTAATTTTATCGAATTCTGAGACTGTTTGAAAAATGGCTATTTTTCAGTCGATCGAATTTGACTGAAATTTACAAAACACATATCTATTTGCCACGGTCACAAATTAACTTGAAAAATTCTGGAAAATTAAACTTAGCAATAATTTGACATTCCGGTTCCAACAAAAGTGGTTTCGTCGAAAACAGAGGTCGTTTGAAAAATGGCTGTTTTTAATATTTAAAAAATATATAAAAATCCTACATCGACTATTCTGAAATTTAAACTGGGCATAACTTTTAATTCCCACTATGAAATTTCGATTTTTCAGATTCGTTGGAAAGATATTTTAAAATAGATTCTAATATTTTTGGTTTCACCAAAATCTGATTTATTCTGCATCCTGTACAGTCAGTCAAAGTTCAGATTTGACTTTTCAAACTACCGTGCTATTTCTAATTCCTTTTTTTAATTAAATTAAATATATTCGAATTAACTTCGATTAAAATAAATTTCTAGTCATTATTATTTAAAATAATTTATTTCAAATATTCAAAATCCCTTAAAATTTCAAAAATAAAATTTTTAAATTGGCCCTAAATTCCGGGTTGTTACAATGGGTAAGATAGAAAGGATGTAGCTAAGAAAAGCATAGAGATGAATATGTACCTACATACAGAATGAATTAGCTGATCTAAATTGTCATAATAAGGACATAAAAACAGCTACTGGGTATATGAAGCATAGAGAAGAATCACAGTTTTTAAACTTCGTTGTACCGTCAAAGTAAAGGTTTATATTTACACCTAGGTAGGTGTATGTGCTTCCCAATAGGAAAAAATGAATACAGTATCCTACAGTCTCGTAAAAGGAAAGTTGCTGGTAGTTGTTATATTAAAAAAACCTGCATGAGCATAACATAAAACAGAGGGAGTAACGCTCATAATAGGAAGACATACAACTATTAAAGTTTTGGTCATGGTAGTGGATATGGTTACCTTGGATTTGAGAGAGCGCAATACCATAGTTAAGTTTTCGTAAAAAGAATAGAAAATTATAAAATGAAAATGAAGTAGTGCATACAATCAAATAGGTAATGGGCTTTAAAACAGGAGCGGAAATGTAGAGAAATAGGGTTATTTACACATATAAAGCTAGCTCAGAGAAAGAATAGCATAATAATATGTACCCAGGATAGGAAAGAAATGGGAGTAAACTCACCAGCAATAAACGACTCAACAACATTATGGATAAATCGAGAAAGAATTTATGCATGTTGCCATTGATATATGTGAGAGAAAAGCTAGAAAGTAGAAACAAAGGAGGAACTCCTAAATCCTAAAATGAAGGTTTAGAGTTAATAGTAAATATAGAGAAAAGACCAACTGAAGAGAAGAAATATATAGAAGAAATGTAGTAAATATGATTCAAATAGGGCTAATTAATCCAACATCTGTCAAAAATAATATAAGGCATTTGGTATATAACCAGTGATGTTCCATAACCGAAGAAGGATGAAGGTGAATTGTCGTACCTTGTTGAAAATTTTGATGCTGTGTTGTTGCTAATTAATGTCGATGAATGAAAGTTTGGAGATCGTGAAATCAGGGTTGTGAATGAAAAAAAACGGAGAACATGAGTTCATTTCCTTTTCAAAAGGAGATGCATGAACTTATCTTATTTATTTAGTTGACAAATCCAGATCGAAAAAAATGAAAAACAAAGTGGAAAGCTGAATTCGGGGCAAATTACCTGTGGTTAATGGTACAGTCCAATAACGCGGCGATTCTACGAGCGAAAAATAGCTTCTGCTTTAGATCAATAGGTTGCAGTAAAGCAGCAGACATAAAGGAAATTAGGAAAGGGGATTACAGATGTGTCAGGTAATAAAATTGGAGCAGCAGATGGTTCAGTGGTGGCGAAGCAGACTGTTGTTGATGCGAGCAGGGTGGGCGGTTGATAGCGTTGATGGAATAATGGTAATTGATGCTGGTAGGCGGAGAGCGGAAATTGGGAAGAGGAAATCGATTTTGAGGAAGGTAGGTGGTTTTAGAGAGATCGTGGGGGAATATTTTGGAAGTATCAGTTAAAAAAAGAAAAGGGGGGAATACGTAGCAGTTCGCTATTTTGAAATACTGATCACTGGTACGTCCACATCTGCTGAGTCATTATCTTGTTTTACTATTTAAGTACTAGATATGTAAATATATTTATGAGCCATTATTATGATTGAACAGTCATGGTCATATATGTATGTGACCTTTTATGGAGCTATTACAAAAAAATGGTATTAAAATATTGCAATGAATGATAATCAATTAAGATTTATTATCATTCATCTCTTTTGAAACGTATGCAATTTACAAGTTAAAATTTGCTTTTTTTTAGTGTTTTACTTAATATGGTATTAATTGCGGTCCAATTTTCCTTCCACTAATCTAGCCAATGTTACTCTTTTCTTCTTTCTATATAAAGAATAGGATAGATGTAACACCCCGAATTTTCTAAGAATATTAAAATTAACAAATTCAAGAACACTTAATTTTTAGAAGAAGAATTAAGTGAAATGGGTTCCGCTATTACATTCGTCTCAAAACTTTGGTCAAGATAGACATTTGGTTTGCATAAAACGGATACCTTATGAAGAAGTTATTAAGCCTTGAAGTTTGTATGCATATGAAAATATATATATATAGATATATATAAAAATTAAATAAATAAATATGAAAAAAGTTCAAAACAACGAATCGGGAGGGGGAATAACTGAACCGGCCCATTTTTGAGGTCGACCCGAGCTCCGCTGGGTCGACTAGAGGTTGATTCAGGGTGTTTGGCTATCAACCCATGGGCCAATTTGCTCTAAGGCAGATGTGGCATCTGATTGGTTCTGATGGACTCCTTGCTGAGTCATTAGGGCTGATGTGGCTATTCTATCTTGTCTGAATGGCTTTGATTTGCTCTTGGTTAATCTGACGGTTCCAATTAAATCAAACTTCTATATAAGCAACCTAATACCTCAACCCTAAATAATATTAAAAATCAAACCAAGAGCCGTCATGCTGCCATTGTACAACCTCGAGTAACCGCCGTTCAACTTGATGAAAATTAAAAGAGACAAACCAAATCAAATCAAAATTAAACTAAAACAACAATTGTCTACATCAAAGGCGAGCATTTCAACTTCAGAATACAGATTCCAGAAATCAAGATTGTCTTTTGTAAGTGTAGTTATCTTTTAGATGTAAATAAATTTAAGATGTGATTTGATATAAAGTGAAAAATAGAATTATACCATGTTGTATAATATTGACGATGCTAATTCATGTTTGTTTCTTGTGATGATTTTATCATGAATTGTCTTGGAATGTTTATGGCTTATTGGACTTGGTGTTGGATCTATCAAAGATTGAGAATGAAACTATCAATATCATATGCAAGTTATATGTTTCATGTTAAGATCTATATATATATGTTTATATGATTAATGCAAGTTGTATGTATTATGTTAGATCCAAGTCAAGATCTACATATATATATATATATATATTCATATGCTTTATGTTAGATCCATATGCCTATATATATGTTCATATGTTCATATGCAAGTTACAAGTTTTATGTTGGATCCATGTCAAGATCTATCTAGGTTCATATGATTAATGCAAGTTATATGTTTTATGACAGATCCAAGTCACGATCTAATTATACATATGTTCATATGCAAGTTACAAGTTTATGTTGGATTCATGTCAAGATCTATCTAGGTTCATATGATTAATGAAAGTTATATGTTTTATGATAGATTCAAGTCACGATCTAATTATACATATGTTCATATGCAAGTTACATGTTAGATCCAGAACTAGATCTATATTTATATGCATGTTTGTAAAGTGGACTTATGCAAGTTCACCTTGTTAGATCTAGTTCACACCTATATGTTAATGTTAAAATTATACATGCCTTGGGATTGGACATGTCATGATTATGTCATATGCTAGTTTATAATTGAGGTTATGTTCACACATGCCTAGATCTACATATTAACATGTTTTAGGCTTATGATTATCTAAGTCTAAATTATATGCAAGTTCATGTGACATGTTAAATTATATGAATAAAGTTTTATGCAAAATTTACATGTTTGGTTGAATCTATATTATGCATGTTCCCTTCTTTACCTCTTGTTTATAAATTGGGCTAATATGCGGGCCCAATGACATTATGTGATTAATACGAACGAACAAATGGGGGTAACGTTGGGATAGTTATTAAATCAAAACATGTTAATAATGCAGGTGGGCCCAAAACCATGTAAATGGTTAAGGCCATGAATGGTATAATTTATACCGTTAGTCTTGAACATAATTAAAATATATGACGTGAAACACTTGTAGAAAATTCACATATATAAAATGTAAAAGATGAATATGCCTAACCCGAGGTTAGACTGAGTTGTGGTGTAAACCTGCCCGGAAACGACCGGCACATCCAGTAACCACAACAATACCTATCTAATGTGAGAGGTTAGTGCATCAAGTCCAGAAAGACCCGAGGTTAGACTGAGTTATGGTGTAAAACTGCCCGGAACCCACCGGCACATCCAGTAACCACAACAATACCTGTCTAATGTGAGTGGTTGGTGCTTTGATTAATTAATTAATTAAAGCTCATGAATAATCAAGCTAGAAATGGTGTGGTTAAGTAATTAAGGGAACACTTAACCAACTTAACATGTTAACAAGACAAGATTGGTGGGGTTAAGTAATTGAGGAAACACTTAACCAACTTAACATGTTAACTAGACAAGATTGATAGGGATTAAGTCAAACCAAGGACACTTAACCAATTTAGCATGTTGACTAGAAAAACCCTAGTAACGGGGACCCGTTTCAGCAGTAACCCACATGGGTGTATTAAGGTACCCTGAACCAGGCAGGGTGGGTCACAATTACTGGGCTGAATATAAGCGGTCAAAAGGGCGGCGGTTAGGTGCGTTAGTGTAGGTTCCGACGGAGTACGGGCGTGCACGGGCTCCGGAGTGGAAAAAGCAGACACTGGGCACCAGGCGTACACTTGTGCACCTTTGAATCGTGTCAGTGTTGCCATTATAGGACTTGATACACCCTATACTGGAACCAGCACAAGTACTTAAAAATCACGTGGGGCTGCATGACACCGGGAATACATGAATGCGGGTAGGAGCCAATCAATACATTAATGGGATCACTTTATCATGAATATACATTGCTAGTTAAACAGCTCTTAGTGGGTGCAGAGAAGTAAAAGTGGGTACGATAGCCAAATCTAGTTAAATCTTACTTTACCTCGTTTTAGGACTACCCTATCCTTGTGGTATCATTCTAAGTTCAGTTTATTCATGTCATAGTCTTTTACTTGTTTACATGCTATTAAATAACTGGGCTTACTAGACTTATGTCTGACCCATTTTCCTTTCGCTTCTTTTCTTCCGTCCCCCCCCCTCCCGGTCCGCAGGGAGGAAACACTTCTGCTTAGTCCAGGTTAGCCAAAGCTTGAAGACCGTAGTTGTAAGGCTTGGACTTTCCTTTTTGAGCTATGGCTATGGTCAAGCACTTATTGGGGATTTATGTCATTTTATTTTCAGTATTGCTTCTTTATGTTTTCAAGACAGATGAAAAGTTGTAATAATTTGGAAGGTTGAAACAGATGTTGAATTGTTGTGTTGAACAAGTATTTATGAAATAATATTGATCTTTTTCCGCTGCATAAATTTTCTGTCTTGTAATTTATTAGTATCTTGTACCTTAAAACGCTCCATCGAAGTTAAGGTATTCCCTTTGAGAGTGACCTTAACAGAGGTGGGGTGTTACACTTGGTATCAGAGCTAAAGGTTACCAGATCGGATAAAATTTTTGAAACTATTTTTCAAAAAGAAGTCATAAAGAAGCATTTTCAAGAAAAGTGTAAATTTAAAAAGGCATAATCCCCAAAGCCATATGCACTATCTTTCTATCCTTCGTTTTGAATCTTTCCTTTTTGTTTCAGCATGTCTGGGGATCTTAACCTTCTAGAGGGTGTACCGATACCTGGCTGGTTCAGGAGATACCTAGAAGCTAGGGCCAATGACGCGGGCCCAGCAGACATTCCTCCTCCCCCAGCTGCTGCTCCTCCTCCTCCTCCGAGAGGAAATGCTTTCTCAAAGATCTGTAGAGACTTTAGATCCATGGGTGGAAAAGGCTTTAAGGGGAGCGAATCATTCATGGAAGCCAGAAACTGGCTCAAGGAGACTGAGGACTTATTCATTATCTTTGAAGTAGATGAGAGGCAGAAACTACAGTTGGTGGTGTGGTTGCTCAAAGACGAGACCTCCTTCTGGTGGGAAGTCACTAATGCTGAAATACCGATAGAGACTTGGGAGGACTTCAGGGCGAGATTTGAAATGAAGTTCCTCTCACAAGCTGAACAGAGTCTGCAAATGGAGAAGTTCCTATCACTTAAACAGGGCAGCTTGTCGGTTAAAGAATACGTCAATAAATTCAACCAGCTTGCTCGATTTGGACTGGAGTTAGTAAACACTCCACACAAGAAGGCTCTCCGCTTTGCCAAAGGACTGAATGAGCCACTGCAAGGTTTGGCAATGTCCCATATACCTATGGGAGTGAATTATGAGAGACTGGTGGACATGGCTCTGTTGCAAGAGGAGAACAAAGATGGCAAGAAGGAGGTGAAGAAGGAAGAGCCTCAAAACAAGAAAGGAGATGGATCTCAGAACAAGAAGACAAATTCCAAGAAACGCGGGAAGGATAATAAATCCCGTAAGAAGATGAAGTGCAATTTCTGTGGGATACGTGGACACTTGGCTAGGGACTATAGAAAGAAAAAGAGGAAATTGGGCGCTTGTTTCCAGTGCGGGGATACTGGACACTTGTCTAAGACTGCCCAAAAAGGCAAGGGCAAGTACAGAGGACTGGATCATCTTCTGGAGAGCAGGTTCATGCTCTCGTTGCACCTCTACAGGAAAGAGGTAGACATATTTCTGTTGAGAGTTTAGTTTACCTGTTTGATAATCCTGTTCGTACTCTCTTTGATTCTCGCGCATCGCACTCTTTTATATCTACTGCTTTAGTTGAATCTCTGCACCTAGACACCCATATAGTAGAGGATCCCTTGGTTGTTTCAAATCCAATTGGGGGCTCAGTTTATTTGTCAATGATTTGTTTGGATTTGGACATCTCTATTTTAAGCGTTGGGTTTAAATGTAATGCTTATGTTTTGGGCTTCACGGGCTATGGGCTGATTCTAGGCATGGACTGGCTATCCAGTAATGGTGTCGTCCTCGATTGTGAAAAGAGAGTGGTTAGACTCATGACTCACCTCGGTAACACTCTCGAAATCTCTTGTAATCCCATGAATTCTGTTATACTAAGTTATCTAGAATCTCTTGATATGTCTGTTTAGAATTTGCAGTCTGTTAGAGTGGTCCGTGAATACTCGGATGTGTTTGAAGAGGTAAAGGGCTTACCTCCAAAGCGGGAGATAGACTTCCGCATATACCTCGTTGACAATGAAAAACCCGTTGCCTTACCCGTTAGACACATGGCTCCAAGGGAGAGAAAAGAACTCAGCAAGCAAGTTAAAGAGCTGCTTGAAAAGGGGTTCATAAGACGGAGTATTTCTGAATGGGGTACTCCAGTAGTGTTTGCTACCAAAGCCGATGGTTCACTCCGCCTATGCATGGATTATAGGGAGCTGAACAAGCTGAACAAGAATAATAGGCACCCACTCCCAAAAATTGACGATCTGTTTGATCAGCTCATAGGTGCATCCGTTTTCTCCCAACTAGATCTGGCTACCGGGTTTCATCAGCTAAGAGTGGCTGAGGATAACATTGACAAGACCGCATTTAGGACCCCGGATGGTTTCTTCGAGTGGCTTGTCATGCCTTTCGGCTTGACAAATGCACCTACCTATTTCGTGCACTTGATGAGCAGGGTGTTCCGGGAATTCCTCAATAAGTTTGTGGTGGTCTTCGTGGACGATATTTTGATCTTCTCAAAGAGTGAGGAAGAGCATGCTCAGCACTTAAGGGAAGTCATGGATACTCTCCGTGCACATCAGTTGAAAGCCAAATTCTCCAAATGCCATTTCTGGAGTGAAGAAGTTAGATTCCTTGGACATGTGGTATCCAAAGAGGGGTTAGCCGTGGACCCCGCAAAAGTGGTTGCTGTGCAAGATTGGAAGATTCTACGAAACGCAACTGAAGTCTGAAGCTTTCTCGGGCTAGCAGGCTTTTACCGGATGTTCATCAAAGACTTTGCGAAAATCTCAGCTCCACTTACAAGGTTGATGAAGAAGAACCTAGTTTTCGCTTCGGATTTGGATTGTGATATTGCTTTCCAACACTTGAAAAGGTCTCTAACAACAGCCCCAGTTCTGACATTGCCTGATGGGAGCAAGATGTTTACCGTATACACAAATGCATGCGGTACAGGATTAGGCGTTGTCTTGATGCAAGAAGGGAAGGTAGTAGCTTATGGTGGAAGGTAGTTGAAAGTACATGAGAAAAACTACCCAAACCACGACCTAAAATTGGCGGCCATCGTTTTCGCTCTTAAGTCTTGGCGTCATTATCTCCTAGGTGAGAAGTTTGAATTGTTTACTGACCATAAATCGTTGAAGTACCTTTTCTCGTAGAAAGATCTCAACTTGAGGCAGCAAAGATGGATGGAGTTTCTTGCCTCATATGATTTTGAGATTTCCTATACTCCCGACAAGGGCATTGTGGTAGCAGACGCTCTGAGTAGAAAGAAGCTGACCTTAAGCCCTCTCTTTGTAGAAAGGCAAAGCTTGGAGTACATAGCCAACTTTGACTTTAGGCCCTCCTCTGAATTTGTACCTGGCTTGTTAGCAACACTGGAAGTGCGGCTTACACTTTTTGACTCAATAGGAACCACATAACGTGAAGACCCTCGGCTAGTAGATGTGATAGATAAGCTGATTAGGGGTGAGACTTCGAGTCACCTCAATAGATACACCATCGATGATAAGGGATGGTTGAGACGGGATGGAAGGCTATGCGTCCCACATGTAAGAGATTTAGTGAAAACGGTTTTAGAAGAAGCACACCATTCAAAGCTGACCATACACCCAGCGGGGAAAAATGTATAAAGACATCAAAAGAGTTTTCTTTTGGAATGGCATGAAGAGGGACGTAGCTGAATTTGTTTCTAAGTGCATGATATGCCAGCAGGTCAAGGCAGAGCAGAAGAAGCCTGGTGGTTTGCTTCATCCTATAAAGGTCCCACAGTGGAAATGGGATAGC
Organism: Allium sativum; assembly: GCA_030737875.1. Lineage (NCBI taxonomy): Eukaryota > Viridiplantae > Streptophyta > Magnoliopsida > Asparagales > Amaryllidaceae > Allium > Allium sativum. Next base: position 794,705,061 of record CM060919.1, on the reverse strand, counting down.
ATTTTGATGGACTTTATTGATGGGTTACTTAGGTCAAGAAGGGGCAATACCAGTATTTGGGTAATAGTGGACCGGCTCACAAAAAGCACTCACTTTATACCTTTCAAAAGTAGAAGGACTGCCTCATCTCTAGCATCTCTATATCTTAAAGAGATAGTTCGACTGCATGGGATACCTTCCAACATAGTAAGTGATCGAGACCCTATCTTTACAAGCGAGTTCTGAAAGAGTTTGCAAGAGGTTGTAGGCACACAACTATGTTTAAGCACGGCCTACCACCCCCAAACCGATGGACAGACGAAAAGGGTGAACAGAGTCTTAGAAGACCTCTTGAGATTTTGTGTTCTTGACTTTGGAGGGACATGGGAAGATCATCTTCCTCTGGTGGAGTTCGCCTACAACAATACTACCAAGCTACAATAGGCATGACACCCTTCGAAGCCTTATACGGGAAACCGTGGCGATCACCAACTGTTGGTGGGAATCCACAGATAAGCTTATACTTGGGCCAGACATGATTGGGGAAACCTCATAAAAGGTGGACCTAATAAGAAGATGAATGAAGACTGCTCAAGATAGACAGAAGTCCTATGCAGATAAAAGAAGGACCGACCTTGAGTTTGAGGTTGGAGACAGAGTGTTCCTTAAAGTATCTCCTTTGAGGAATGTTGTTCGCTTTGGATCCAAAGGGAAATTGGCACCTAGATTCATAGGACCATTTCCTATCATTGAAAGAATTGGGACGATGGCCCACAGATTAGAGCTACCTGAAAAGTTGGCTGGAGTTCACAATTTCTTTCATGTTTCTCACCTACGGAAGTGCTTACATGAGTCTGCGGAAGTGGTGGAACCAAAGATACTAAAAGAGATAGAAGTGGAACGAGAAGCAACAGTGAGAAGAATCCCAACTCATATCTTGGGAACGGAAGTCAAAAAGCTATGCAACCGTGAAGTCAAGCTTGTTAAAGTACAATGGAGTGACAATGAAGAAGACGCGACTAGGGAGACAGAAAGCAAGACACGCGCAGCCTACCCTTATCTTTTTGAGGGTACATCTTTGATCTCTTCTTTATCATCTTCTCGGTCCTATTTCTTGATCCTTAGTAGAAATCAATGGATGTAAACATGTATTTGAATCATGTCATGGTTGATGGTTGCAAGTGGTTGCTAGTGATTGCTCGTGGATACATATGCACATACACATTAGGTTCTAGATCGGCTCAATCACTTTCATATTGCATTTGCATATGAACGCATGATATTGTATGTGGATTGAAACTTGATGTGTTATCATATGGACATTGAATTTGTATGAATGATTGTGCACTCATGTAGAATTATGAATAGGAAAAATTGCATACATAATGGACACATGGCACTCTCATGATTCGCATTAAGGAAGTCAACTGGATCAGTAGACCGCCTGATTTTGCACTAGATAAGAGACATATACACACACTCTGCATATGTTCATATGGCATTAGAAGTCTTTTAAGGACAATGGATGCTTATGGATGATGGATGAGTAGATGGATGATTGGATGTTAAGATGCATTCTTCTTAACTTGAAGATTTCGGGGATGAAATCCTTTAAGGAAGGGAGAATGTAACACCCCGAATTTTTTGAGAATATTAAAATTAACAAATTCAAGAACACTTAATTTTTAAAAGAAGAATTAAGTGAAATGGGTTGCACTATTACGTTCGTCTCAAAATTTTGGTCAAGATAGACATTTGGTTTGCATAAAACGGATACCTTATGAAGAAGTTATTAAGCCTTGAAGTTTGTATGCATATGAGAAATATATATATATAAATTAAATAAATAAATATGCAAAAAGGTTCAAAACAGTGAATCGGGAGGGGGAATAACCGAACCGGCCCATTTTTGAGGTCGACCCGAGCCTTGCTGGGTCGACTAGGGGTTGATTCAGGGTGTTTGGCTATTAACCCGTGGGCCGATTCGCTCTAAGGCAGATGTGGCATCTGATTGGATCTGATGGACTCCTTGCTAGGTCATTATGGCTGATTTGGCTATTCTATCTTTTCTGAATGGCTTTGATTTGCTCTAGGTTAATCTGACGGTTCCTATTAAATTAAACTACTATATAAGCAACCTATTACCTCAACCCTAAATCATAATAAAAATCAAACCAAGAGCCGTCATGCTGCCATTGTACAACCTCGAGTAGCCGCCTTTTAACTTGAAGCAAATTAAATGAGACAAACCAAATCAAATCAAAATTAAACTAAAAAAACGATTGTCTACATCAAAGGCGAGCATTTCAACTTCAGAATACATATTCCAGAAATCAAGATTGTCTTTTGTAAGTGTAGTTATCTTTTAGATGTAAATAAATTTAAGACATGATTTATATAAAGTGAAAAATTATACCATGTTGTATAATATTGACGATGCTAATTCATGTTTGTTTCTTGTGATGATTTTATCATGAATTGTCTTGAAATGTTTGTGGCTTATTGGACTTGGTGTTGGATCTATTAAAGATTGAGAATGAAACTATCAATATCATATGCAAGTTATATGTTTCATGTTAAGATCTACATATATATGTTTATATGATTAATGCAAGTTGTATGTATTATGTTAGATCCAAGTCAAGATCTACATATACATATATTCATATGCTTTATGTTAGATCCATATGCCTATATATATGTTCATATGTTCATATGCAAGTTACAAGTTTTATGTTGGATCCATGTCAAGATCTATCTAGGTTCATATGATTAATTCAAGTTATATGTTTTATGATAGATCCAAGTCACGATCCAATTATACATATGTTCATATGCAAGTTACAAGTTTTATGTTGGATCCATGTCAAGATCTATCTAGGTTCATATGATTAATGCAAGTTATATGTTTTATGATAGATCCAAGTCACGATATAATTATACATATGTTCATATGCAAGTTACATGTTAGATCCAAAACTAGATCTATATTTATATGCATGTTTGTAAAGTGGACTTATGCAAGTTCACCTTGTTAGATCTAGCTCACACCTGTATGTTAATGTTAAAATTATATATGCCTTGGGATTGGACATGTCATTATTATGTCATATGCTAGTTTATAATTGAGGTTATGTTCACACATGCCTAGATCTACATGTTAACATGTTTTAGGCTTATGATTATCTAAGTCTAAATTATATGCAAGTTCATGTGACATGTTAAATTATATGAATAAAGTTTTATGCAAAATTTACATGTTTGGTTGAATCTGTATTATGCATGTTCCCTTCTTTACCTCTTGTTTATAAATTATGCTAATATGCGGGCCCAATGACTTTATGTGATTTATATGAACGAACAAACGGGGGTAGCGTTGGGATAGTAATTAAATCAAAACATTTTAATAATGTAGGTGGGCCCAAAACCATGTAAACGGTTAAGGCCATGAATGGTATAATTTATACCATTAGTCTTGAACATAATTAAAATATGTGACAAGAAACACTTGTAGAAAATTCACATATATAAAATGTAAAAGATGAATATGCCTAACCCGAGATCAGACTGAGTTGTGGTGTAAACCTGCTCGGAATCGACCAGCACATCCAGTAACCACAACAATACCTGTCTAATGTGAGAGGTTAGTGCATCAAGCCCAGAAAGACCCGAGGTTAGACTGAGTTGTGGTGTAAAACTGCTTGGAACCGACCGGCACATCCAGTAACCACAACAATACCTATCAAATGTGAGTGGTTGGTGCTTTAATTAATTAATCAATTAAATGGTGAGGTTAAGTAATTAAGGGAACACTTAACCAACTTAACATGTTAACAAGACAAGATTGGTGGGGTTAAGTAATTGAGGAAACACTTAACCAACTTAACATGTTAACTAGACAAGATTGATAGGGGTTAAGTCAAACCAAGGACACTTAACCAATTTAGCATGTTGACTAGAAAAACCCTAGTAACGGGGACCCGTTTCAGAAGTAACCCACATGGATGTATTAAGGTACCCTGAACCAGGCAGGGTGGGGCACGATTACTGGGCTGAATATAAGCAGTCAAAAGGGCGGCGGTTAGGTGCGTCAGTGAACCTTTCCGACGAAGTACGGGCGTGCACGGGCTCCGGAGTGGAAAAAGCAAGCACCGGGCACCAGGCGTACACTTGTGCATCTTTGAATCGTGTCAGGGTTGCCATTATAGGACTTGATACGCCTTATACTGGAACCAGCACAAGTTATTAAAAATCACGTGGGGCCGCATGACATCGGGAATACATGAATGTGGGTAGGAGCCGATCAATACATGAATGGGATCACTTTATCATGAACATACATTGCTAGTTAAACAACTCTTAGTGGGTGCAGAGAAGTAAAAGTGGGTGCGATAGCCAAATCTAGTTAAATCTTACTATACCTCGTTTTAGGACTACCCTATCCTTGTGGTATCATTCTAAGTTCATTTTATTCATGTCATAGTCTTTTACTTGTTTACATGCTATTAAATAACTGGGCTTACCAGACTTATGTCTGACCCATGTTCCTTTTGCTTGTTCTCTTCCGTTCCCCCCTAGGTCCGCAGGGAGGAAACACTTCTGCTTAGTCCAGGTTAGCCAAAGCTTGAAGACCGTAGATGTAAGGCTTGGGCTTTCCTTTTTGAGCTATGGTTATGGTCAAGCACTTATTGGGGATTTATGTCATTTTATTTTCAGTATTGCTTCTTTATGATTTCAAGACAGATGAAAAGTTGTAATAATTTGGAAGGTTGAAACAGTTGTTGAATTGTTGTGTTGAACAAGTATTTATAAATAATATTGATCTTTTTCCACTGCATAAATTATCTGTCTTGTAATTTATTAGTATCTTGTACCTTAAAACGCTCCATCGAAGTTAAGGTATTCCCTTTGAGAGTGACCTTAACAGAGGTGGGGTATTACACTTGGTATCAGAGCTAAAGGTTACCAGATCGGATAAAATTTTTGAAACTATTTTTCAAAAAGAAGTCATAAAGAAGCATTTTCAAGAAAAGTGTAAATTTAAAAAGGCATAATCCCCAAAGCCATATGCACTATCTTTCTATCCTTCGTTTTGAATCTTTCCTTTTTGTTTTAGCATGTCTAGGGATCTTAACCTTCTAGAGGGTGTATCGATACCTGGCTGGTTCAGGAGATACCTAGAAGCTAGTGCCAATGACGCGGGCCTAGCAGACATTTCTCCTCCCCCAGCTGCTTCTCCTCCTCATCCTCCGAGAGGAAATGCTTTCTCAAAGATCTGTAGAGACTTTAGATCCATGGGTGGAAAAGACTTTAAGGGTTACGAATCATTCGTGGAAGCCAGAAACTGGGTCAAGGAGACTGAGGACTTATTCATTATCTTTGAAGTAGATGAGAGGCAGAAACTACAGTTGGTGGTGTGTTTGCTCAAAGACGAGGCCTCCTTCTGGTGAGAAGTCACTAATGTTGAAAGACCGATAGAGACTTGGGAGGACTTCAGGGTAAGATTTGAAATGAAGTTCCTCTCACAAGCTGAGCAGAGTCTGCAAATGGAGAAGTTCCTATCACTTAAACAGGGCAGCTTGTCGGTTAAAGAATACGTCAATAAATTCAACCAGCTTGCTCGATTTGGACCGGAGTTAGTAAACACTCCACACAAGAAGGCTCTCCTCTTTGCCAAGGACTGAATGAGCCACTGCAAGGTTTGGTAATGTCCCATATACCTATGGGAGTGACTTACAAGAGACTGGTTGACATGGCTCTGTTGCAAGAGGAGAACAAAGATGGCAAGAAGGAGGTGAAGAAGGAAGAGCCTCAAAACAAGAAAGGAGATGGATCTCAGAACAAGAAGACGGATCCCAAGAAAGGCGGGAAGGATAATAAATCCCGTAAGAAGATGAAGTGCAATTTCTGTGGGATACGTGGACACTTGGCTAGGGACTATAGAAAGAAAAAGAGGAAATTGGGCGCTTGTTTCCAGTGCGGGGATACTGGACACTTGTCTAAGGACTGCCCAAAAAGGCAAGGGCAGGTACAGACGACCAGATCATCTTCTGGAGAGCAGGTTCATGCTCTCGTTGTACCCCTGCAGGAACGAGGTAGACATATTTCTGTTGAGAGTTTAGTTTATCTGTTTGATAATCCTGCTCGTACTCTCTTTGATTCTCGCGCATCGCACTCTTTTATATCTACTGCTTTAGTTGAATCTCTGCACCTGGACACCCATATAGTAGAGGATCCCTTGGTTGTTTCAAATCCAATTGGGGGCTCAGTTTATTTGTCAATGATTTGTTTGGATTTGGAAATCTCTATTTTAAGCGTTGGGTTTAAATGTAATGCTTATGTTTTGGGCTTCACGGGCTATGGGCTGATTCTAGGCATGGACTGGCTATCCAGTAATGGTGCCGTCCTCGATTGTGAAAAGAGAGTGGTTAGACTCGTGACTCGCCTCGGTAACACTCTCGAAATCTCTTGTAATCGCATGAATTATGTTATGCTAAGTTATCTAGAATCTCTTGATATGTCTGTTGAGAATTTGCAGTCTGTTAGAGTGGTCCGTGAATACTCGGATGTGTTTGAAGAGGTAAAGGGCTTACCTCCAAAGCGGGAGATAGACTTCCGCATATACCTCGTTGACAATGCAAAACCCGTTGCCTACCCGTTAGACACATGGCTCCAAGGGAGAGAAAAGAACTCAGCAAGCAAGTTAAAGAGCTGCTTGAAAAGGGGTTCATAAGACGGAGTATTTCTGAATGGGGTGCTCCAGTAGTGTTCGCGACCAAAGCTGATGGTTCACTCCTCCTATGCGTGGATTATAGGGAGCTGAACAAGAAGAATAGGCACCCACTCCCAAGAATTGACGATCTGTTTGATCAGCTCATAGGTGCATCCGTTTTCTCCCAACTAGATCTGGCTACCGGGTTTCATCAGCTAAGAGTGGCTGAGGATAGCAATGACAAGACCGCATTTAGGACCCCGGATGGTTTCTTCGAGTGGCTTGTCATGCCTTTCGGCTTGACAAACGCACCTACCTATTTCGTGCACTTGATGAGCAGGGTGTTCCGGGAATTCCTCAATAAGTTTGTGGTGGTCTTCGTGGACGATATTTTGATCTTCTCAAAGAGTGAGGAAGAGCATGCTCAGCACTTAAGGGAAGTTATGGATACTCTCTGTGCACATCAGTTGAAAGCCAAATTCTCAAAATGCCATTTCTGGAGAGAAGAAGTTAGATTCCTTGGACATGTGGTATCCAAAGAGGGGTTAGCCGTGGACCTCGCAAAAGTGGTTGTTGTGCAAGATTGGAAGATTCCACGAAACGCAACTGAAGTCTGAAGCTTTCTCGGGCTAGCAGGCTTTTACCGGAAGTTCATCAAAGACTTTGCGAAAATTTAAGCTCCACTTACAAGGTTGATGAAGAAGAACCTAGTTTTCGCTTGGGATTTGGATTGCGATATTGCTTTCCAACGCTTGAAAAGGGCTCTAACAACAGCCCCAGTTCTGACATTGCCTGATGGGAGCAAGATGTTTACCGTATACACAGATGCATGCGGTACAGGATTAGGCGCTGTCTTGATGCAAGAAGGGAAGGTAGTAGCTTATGGTGGAAGGCAGTTGAAAGTACATGAGAAAAACTACCAACCCACGACCGAGAATTGGCGGCCATCGTTTTCGCTCTTAAGTCTTGGCGTCATTATCTCCTAGGTGAGAAGTTTGAATTGTTTACTGACCATAAATCGTTGAAGTACCTTTTCTCGCAGAAAGATCTCAACTTGAGGCAGCAAAGATGGATGGAGTTTCTTGCCTCATATGATTTAGAGATTCCCTATACTCCTGACAAGGGCAATGTGGTAGCAGACGCTCTGAGTAGAAAGACGCTGACCTTAAGCCCTCTCTTTGTAGAAAGGCAAAGCTTGGAGTACATAGCCAACTTTGACTTTAGGCCCTCCTCTGAATTTGTACCAGGCTTGTTAGCAACACTGGAAGTGCAGCCTACACTTTTTGACTCAATAGGAACCACACAACGTGAAGACCCTCGGCTAGTAGATGTGATAGATAAGCTGATTAGGGGTGAGACTTCGAGTCACCTCAATAGATACTCCATCAATGATAAGGGATGGTTGAGACAGGATGGAAGGCTATGCGTCCCACAAGTAAGAGATTTAGTGAAAACGGTTTTAGAAGAGGCACACCATTCAAAGCTGACCATACACCCAGCGGGGAAAAATGTATAAAGACATCAAAAGAGTTTTCTTTTGGAATGGCATGAAGAGGAACGTAGCTGAATTCGTTTCTAAGTGCATGATATGCCAGCAGGTCAAGGCGGAGCAGAAGAAGCCTGGTGGTTTGCTTCATCCTCTAAAGGTCCCACAATGGAAATGGGATAGCATTTCGATGGACTTTATTGATGGGTTTCCTAGGTCAAGAAGGGGCAATACCAGTATTTGGGTAATAGTGGACCGGCTCACAAAAAGCACTCACTTTATACCTTTCAAAAGTAGAAGGACTGCCTCATCTCTAGCATCTCTATATCTTAAAGGGATAGTTCGACTGCATGGGATACCTTCCAGCATAGTAAGTGATCGAGACCCTATCTTTACAAGCGAGTTCTGAAAGAGTTTGCAAGAGGTTGTAGGCACACAACTATGTTTAAGCACGGCCTACCACCCCTAAACCGATGGACAGACGAAAAGGGTGAACAGAGTCTTAGAAGACCTCTTGAGATTGTGTGTTCTTGACTTTGGAGGGACATAGGAAGATCATCTTCCTCTGGTGGAGTTCGCCTACAACAATAGCTACCAAGCTACAATAGGCATGACACCCTTCGAAGCCTTATACGGGAGACCGTGTCGATCACCAACCTGTTGGTGGGAATCCACAGATAAGCTTATACTTGGGCCAGACATGATTGGGGAAACCTCATAAAAGGTGGACCTAATAAGAAGACGAATGAAGACTGCTCAAGATAGACAGAAGTCCTATGCAGATAAAAGAAGGACCGACCTTGAGTTTGTGGTTGGAGACAAAGTGTTCCTTAAAGTATCTCCTTTGAGGAATGTTGTTCGCTTTGGATCCAAAGAGAAATTGGCACCTAGATTCATAGGACCATTTCCTATCATTGAAAGAATTGGGACGATGGCCCACAGATTAGATCTACCTAAAAATTTGGCTGGAGTTCACAATGTCTTTCATGTTTCTCACCTACGGAAGTGCTTACATTAGTCTGCGGAAGTGGTGGAACCAAAGATACTAGAAGAGATAGAAGTGGAACGAGAAGCAACAGTGAGAAGAATCCCAACTCGTATCTTGGGAACGGAAGTCAAAAAGCTATGCAACCGTGAAGTCAAGCTTGTTAAAGTACAATGGAGTGATAATGAAGAAGACGCGACTTGGGAGACCGAAAGCAAGACACGCGCAGCCTACCCTTATCTTTTTGAGGGTACATCTTTGATCTCTTCTTTATCATCTTCTCGGCCCTATTTCTTGATCCTTAGTAGAAATCAATGGATGTAAACATGTATTTGAATCATGTCATGGTTGATGGTTGCAAGTGGTTGCTAGTGATTGCTCGTGGATGCATATGCACATACACATTAGGTTCTAGATCGGCTCAATCACTTTCATATTGCATTTGCATATGAACGCATGATATTGTATGTGGATTGAAACTTGATGTGTTATCATATGGACATTGAATTTGTATGAATGATTGTGCACTCATGTAGAATTATGAATAGGAAAAATTGCATACATAATGGACACATGGCACTCTCATGATTCGCATTAAGGAGGTCAACTGGATCAGTAGACCACCTGATTTTGCACTAGATAAGAGACATATACACACACTCTGCATATGTTCATATGGCATTAGAAGTCTTTTAAGGACAATGGATGCTTATGGATGATGGATGATTGGATGTTAAGATGCATTCTTCTTAACTTGAAGATTTCGGGGACGAAATCCTTTAAGGAAGGGAGAATGTAACACCCCGAATTTTCTGAGAATATTAAAATTAACAAATTCAAGAACACTTAATTTTTAAAAGAAGAATTAAGTGAAATGGGTTGCACTATTGCGTTCGTCTCAAAATTTTGGTCATGATAGACATTTGGTTTGCATAAAACGGATACCTTATGAAGAAGTTATTAAGCCTTGAAGTTTGTATGCATATGAGAAATATATATATATATAAATTAAATAAATAAATATGCAAAAAAGTTCAAAACAGCGAATCGGGAGGGGGAATAACCGAACCTGCCCATTTTTGAGGTCGACCCGAGCCTTGCTGGGTCGACTAGGGGTTGATTCAGGGTGTTTGGCTATCAACCCGTGGGTCGATTCGCTCTAAGGCAGATGTGGCATCTGATTGGTTTTGATGGACTCCTTGCTGAGTCATTAGGGCTGATGTGGCTATTCTATCTTGTCTGAATGGCTTTGATTTGCTCTAGGTTAATCTGATGGTTCCTATTAAATTAAACTTCTACATAAGCAACCTAATACCTCAACCCTAAATCATATTAAAAATCAAACCAAGAGCCGTCATGCTGCCATTGTACAACCTTGAGTAGCCGCCTTTCAACTTGAAGCAAATTAAAAGAAACAAACCAAATCAAATCAAAATTAAACTAAAACAACGATTGTCTACATCAAAGGCGAGCATTTCAACTTCAGAATACAGATTCCAGAAATCAAGATTGTCTTTTGTAAGTGTAGTTATCTTTTAGATGTAAATAAATTTAAGGCATGATTTATATAAAGTGAAAAATAGAATTTTACCATGTTGTATAATATTGATGATGCTAATTCTTGTTTGTTTCTTGTGATGATTTTATCATGAATTGTCTTGGAATGTTTGTGGCTTATTGGACTTGGTGTTGGATCTATTAAAGATTGAGAATGAAACTATTAATATCATATGCAAGTTATATGTTTCATGTTAAGATCTACATATATATGTTTATATGAGTAATGCAAGTTGTATGTATTATGTTAGATCCAAGTCAAGATCTACATATATATATTCATATGCTTTATGTTAGATCCATATGCCTATATATATGTTCATATGTTCATATGCAAGTTACAAGTTTTATGTTGGATCCATGTCATGATCTATCTAGGTTCATATGATTAATGCAAGTTATATGTTTTATGATAGATCCAAGTCACGATCTAATTATACATATGTTCATATGCAAGTTACAAGTTTTATGTTGGATCCATGTCAAGATCTATCTAGGTTCATATGATTAATGCAAGTTATATGTTTTATGATAGATCCAAGTCACGATCTAATTATACATATGTTCATATGCAAGTTACATGTTAGATCCAAAACTAGATGAATATTTATATGCATGTTTGTAAAGTGGACTTATGCAAGTTCACCTTGTTAGATCTAGCTCACACCTATATGTTAATGTTAAAATTATATATGCCTTGGGATTGGACATGTCATGATTATGTCATATGCTAGTTTATAATTGAGGTTATGTTCATACATGCCTAGATCTACATATTAACATGTTTTAGGCTTATAATTATCTATGTCTAAATTATATGCAAGTTCATGTGACATGTTAAATTATATGAATGAAGTTTTATGCAAAATTTACATGTTTGGATGAATCTATATTGTGTATGTTCCCTTCTTTACCTCTTGTTTATAAATTGGGCTAATATGCGGGCCAATGACTTTATGTGATTAATACGAACGAACAAACGGGGGTAGCGTTGGGATAGTTATTAAATCAAAACATATTAATAATGTAGGTGGGCCCAAAACCATGTAAACGGCTAAGGCAATGAATGGTATAATTCATACCATTAGTCTTGAACATAATTAAAATATGTGACATGAAACACTTGTAGAAAATTCACATATATAAAATGTAAAAGATGAATATGCCTAACCCGAGGTCAGACTGAGTTGTGGTGTAAACCTGCCCGGAATCGACCGGCACATCCAGTAACCACAACAATACATGTCTAATGTGAGAGGTTAGTTCATCAAGCCCAGAAAGCCCCGAGGTTAGACTGAGTTGTGGTGTAAAACTGCTCGTTACCGACCGACACATCCAGTAACCACAACAATACCTGTCTAATGTGAGTGGTTGGTGCTTTAATTAATTAATTAAAGCTCATGAATAATCAAGCTAGAAATGGTGAGGTTAAGTAATTAAGGGAACACTTAACCAACTTAACATGTTAACAAGACAAGATTGGTGGGGTTAAGTAATTGAGGAAACACTTAACCAACTTAACATGTTAACTAGACAAGATTGATAGGGGTTAAGTCAAACTAAGGACACTTAACCAATTTAGCATGTTGACTAGAAAAACCCTAGTAACGGGGACCCGTTTCAGTAGTACCCCACATGGATGTATTAAGGTACCCTGAACCAGGCATGGTGGGGCACGATTACTGGGCTGAATATAAGCAGTCGAAAGGGCGGCGGTTAGGTGCGTCAGTGAACCTGTCCGACGGAGTACGGGCGTGCACGGGCTCCGGAGTGGAAAAAGCAAGCACTGGGCACCAGGCGTACACTTGTGCATCTTTGAATCATGTCAGGGTTGCCATTATAGGACTTGATACACCTTATACTGGAACCAGCACAAGTACTTAAAAATCACGTGGGGCCGCGTGACATCAGGAATACATGAATGCGGGTAGGAGCCGATCAATACATGAATGGGATCACTTTATCATGAACATACATTGCTATTTAAACAGCTCTTAGTGGGTGCAGAGAAGTAAAAGTGGGTGCGATAGCCAAATCTAGTTAAATCTTACTTTACCTCGTTTTAGGACTATCCTATCATTGTGGTATCATTCTAAGTTCATTTTATTCATGTCATAGTCTTTTACTTGTTTACATGCTATTAAATAACTGGGCTTACCAGACTTATGTCTGACCCATGTTCCTTTTGCTTGTTTTCTTCCGTTCCCTCCACCCCCCCCAAGGTCCGCAGGGAGGAAACACTTCTGCTTAGTCCAGGTTAGCCAAAGCTTGAAGACCGTAGATGTAAGGCTTGGACTTTCCTTTTTGAGCTATGCCTATGGTCAAGCACTTATTGGGGATTTATGTCATTTTATTTTCAGTATTGCTTCTTTATGTTTTCAAGACAGATGAAAAGTTGTAATAATTTGGAAGGTTGAAACAGTTGTTGAATTGTTGCGTTGAACAAGTATTTATGAAATAATATTGATCTTTTTCCGCTGCATAAATTTTCTGTCTTGTAATTTATTAGTATCTTGTACCTTAAAACGCTCCATCGAACTTAAGGTATTCCCTTTGAGAGTGACCTTAACAGAGGTGGGGTGTTACAATAGATAAAGCATTAAAGATAACAATATTTTCATTTACTCTCTTGTCTTCGTTGAATATTTATTACAATACAAAAGAGCAGTACAATTTTTTTAACTTAAGTGCAAATCAGGCTCAATTCGTTGTACAAGCGAATTGATATTATATAAGAGGTTCTTTTATTCTAGAGGCAGCGACGAAAGGTACGAACTATTTTGCACCATTGAGAAGATCGCCGAAACATCTTCAAGGGAGCGACCTTGTACATGACTCAACCATTAGTTTTCCAACAAATTGAAGACGTTCAGACAAATAATGGCTTCCACTTCCCCTGCCGCTGCAAACAACACCGACGATGCCGCACCTGCATCAATGTTCTAGATCCCACTTGTTACCGCCGCACCTTTCAGGTTTGAAGGTGTCCACTTCAAATGATGGCGACAAAAAAATGGAGTTTTTTCTGACTATGCAAAAAGTCGTCAGATCTTTATCAAGTGAGAAACCGCAATTGCCAGAGAACCCAAATGGAGCCGATGCAGATTAGATGGCAGTTTGGACTGAAAAATCGAGCCAGTTTCAGACTTGGAATGAGCAGGACTACATGTGCAAGAACTTTATCCTCAATGGCCTCAACAACAATATGTACGACTATTACAATTCAAACAAATCACGGAAGGAGATCTGGGAGGTTCTAAAGAAAAAGTATGACACTGAAGAGGCAGGCGCAAAGAAGTACGCATTCAGCCGCTGCCTCAAATATCAGATGACGGATGACAAGTTAGTAGAGATGCAGTCTCATGAGCTTCAGAAAATAGCTCATGAGATCATCTTTGGAGGTATGGCTTTGGATGAACAATTTCAGATCATTGTAATAATTGACAAATTGTCCCCAGGATGGAAATATTCTAAGAATGTGCTGAGGCACAAGACTAAAGAATTTTACTTAGAGAGCTTGATCACTCGCCTCCATATTGAGGAGGCGACACACAGACAGAACAAGAAATAGGAAGTGCTGGTTGTCATAAACAACAGCAATAAAAAGACCAAACCAGCTGTTTTGAAACCGAATGCTAAAGCATTCAAAAGTCAAAATCGTCGCAACATACAAAATTGGAACTTTCAAGGGAACCAAAAAGGAGTAACAACCAGCCCAAAAGAGTGAACCTTGATAGTTGTTTCTTTGTTACAACTGTGGAAAACCAGGTCAGATGGCATGTAAGTGTCGGAATAGACCAGGCCCTGCACTGTAGGCTAACCCGACCGAGGAGCCTTTAAGGGCTGTGATTACTGGGATTCACCTTGTTGGTGGATCAGAGGGTTGGTGGGTAGATACTGCTGCTTCTCACCATGTCTGCTATGATCGTGATATGTTTACTACATACACGACTGCTGATAATCAGAAAGTGTTGTTGGGAGATTCTCACACCACTAACGCTGCTAGGGTTGGAAATGTGGAAATCAAGTTTATCTCTGGAAAGACAATGATTCCGAAAGACGTGATGCATACTCCAGAGATGAGAAAGAATCTAGTTTCTGGCTTACTTCTGAATAAGGTTGTCTTTACTCAAGTTATAAGGGCTAATTTGTATACCTTAACTTATAAGGGAACTTTTATGGGAAAGGGTTATGCTTGTGAGGGTATGTTTAAGTTGAATGTTGAATCTAATAAAGTAACTAGTTCTTCTTATATGTTGTGTGATTTTAATATTTGGCACTCTAGATTGTGTCATGTTAACAAACGCATAATTCACAACATGAGCACTTTAGATATGATTCTTACAATGTCAGAAACTGATTTTGATAATTGTGAATTCTGTACTCAAGCTAAAATCACAAAGAAACCTCATAAGTATGTTGATAGGGTATCTGAACCCTTAGATTTAATTCACTCTGATATATGTGAGCTTGATGGCACATTGACTAGACATGTACACCTCTATTTTATCACTTTTATTGATGATTGCTCTGATTTCACATATGTATATCTCATGAAAAATAAAAGTGATGCATTTGATATGTTTAAGACATTCAAAACTGAAATTGAAAATCAATCCAGCAAGAAAATTAAAATAATTTGTAATGATAGAGGAACAAAATATGAATCTAGCTATATTCTGGATTTCTATAAACTACATGGTATTATACATGAAAGAATGCACCTTATTCACCTGAAATGAACGGTAAAGCTGAACGAAAAATTAGGACCTTTACCGAATTAGTAGTTTCCATTTGATTAAATTCTGGTGCAGCAAAACATTGGTCTAAATAAAAAAGTAAAATTTCACCTTTTGAAATTCTGAAAAATTACTGTTGACGGCAAAAAATGTCGTAGACACCCAAGATTCCAATTACTAGGAATGATTAATTTGGTCGAGTAAACAATAGCAAAAAGCAGTAAATAACACAAGAGATTTATAGTGGTTCGGCCTCGAGAGGGGCCTACGTCCACTTTGAATACTCGTTAGAATATTATTTATCACTTAAAGTTACAAGGTTGAGACCCTCTCATGACATCTCGTTACATTCTTTTCTAGGATAGAGGATGCCATAATTATCATCTATTACAAGTATTAGGAAAAAGACACTTTTGCCCTTCTTCTTCTTCCTCAAAGTGGAGATGCCATTAATGGAGCTCTCTTAAGGTCTCAAGGTCACAAATTCCAACTCTTTTGAAGTGGGAGGCCAAGGGGTATTTATAGGGAAGCGGTTATGTAGGAGTAGGTGGGAATAGGTAGAAATAGGGACCACATGCAGAAAATTCGCACCCAGCACCCCTGCATAACATATTTTCGCACCCAGCCCTGGGGTGCGAATTTCGCACCTCGTGGGGTGCGAATTTCGCATCCCATGGGGGTGCGAAATTCATACCTCCCGAAGTGCGAAATTCGCACCCCAGGGTACGAATTTTGCCCCTAGCTGGGTGCGAATTTCGCACTCAGCTGGATGCGAAATTCGCACCCCGAGGGGCACGAAGGTTGCCTTATGGGAGGTGCGAAGGCCATGGACACGGGTTTTTTGGCGGTCCAAGGTTTGGGTTCCGCGGCTCGGATTGCCAGGTCATTGTTGGTGCGATCCCTTGTCAACCTGTCACTTTCGCTCCTAGGTATCTTCCTTGGCCTTGACTCCATGCAATGGGTTGAATTGAGCATGTCCTGTGTACTTTTGGGAACCAAACCAAAAGGCCGGTTAACATTTGCCCCCTAAAGTACGTCTTGTCTTGACATAATGTGCTTTGAATTATTTGAGGTAGACATTGGGCTGTTGATTTGTCATGCAACCTAAGGAAAAATAGCCGTTAGTTGTCGGGTTCGCCCGCTGTGAAATTGTGAGCGAGCTACCGTTGGTATGGTGATGCGCTCGCGTCGTCGCATGTTTGCGGTGGTTGGTACATGTGGGGATATGCGTTCACGAGCGTGTGATATGAGGCTCCGAACCTGGAGTACGGAAAAAAAGAATCTTCACTCTCTCTCTCTCTTTTTGGAGGGTACGCATCTCGAACCCTGGCGGGGTGCAAAATTTCAAACCCTAGCGGTTCGAAATTTCGAACTATAGAGGTTCGAAACTTCAACCCCTGGTGTTCGAAATTTCGAACTGTATAGGTTCGAAATTTCGAACCCTGGTGGTTCGAAATTTCGAACCACGGGGTTCGAAAATTCAATACCCCTGGGTTCGAAATTTCGAACCTGGATGTTCGAAATTTCGAGCCCCCTAGGTTCGAAATTTTGAAACCATGGGTTCGAATTTCAAGGGAATACGAAGGGACTTTTGCTTTTTCTTATAAATAGCCCACCCCTCTTCATTTCTTTCCTTCTGTTCATTTCTACCTTGGCCGCCATTACTGTGAAAGCTCCATAGCTCAACATTTTCGATTGAACTTAGCTAATGCACTGGGTCGAGGGAGAAGAAGGAGGAGGGAGGTCGAAGGTTGGAGGAGGCTCGAAAATTCGAACCCAATAGGGGCTCGAACTTTCGAACCCGGAGCGGGTTCGAATTCTCGAACCTTAGAGCGGTTCGAATTTTTGAACCCTAAGGGGTTTGGATTTTCGAACCCCGAGAGGTTCCAATTTCTGAACCTATGGGGTTCGAATTTCCGAACCTCTGGGGTTCGAATTTTCGAACCCTGAGGGGTTCGAATTTCCGAACCTCTATGGTTTGAATTTTCGAACCCTGAGGGGTTTGAATTTTCGAACCACGAGATGGGCTTGATTCTTCTGTCATGGCCAGGTGTTGTTTTTCTTGCGCCGAACTTCGAACTCCTGAGGGGGTTTGAATTTTCGCACCCCTAGGTGGTTTGAATTTTCGAACCCCGAGATGGGCTCGATTCTTCTGTCATGGCCAGGTGTTGTTTTGCTTGCACCGAACTTCGATCTCCTAACTGCCCGCCCTTGGGTTTATATACCACTTATTTGATTGTGCAACTGTACCAAGGCCTATTCAGATAATTATACGGATAAGGACTCGAATCCTTCACATAGGATAGAACATATATCCAAACTATGAACGTACTGTTGGACTTTTTAAAGTTTTTCTGTACATCTTAATTTTTGCATGATACCGCACGCACCTGTTACTTTTCACCTACACGAGGGGTACAGGTTATTCCACTGCGATGACTAATACTAGTATGTTAAAGTATAGCTAGCGATGCAAATAAGATCAAAGATCGGGAAGACCTTGGAGGCAGAGGCTTCCTCCCTATCGTCACACACATCTGACTCTAACGATAATGTGGCTCGACTGGCAGCGAGCTTGAGACTAGTGAAGGGTCTGATCCTTCACAATCGGCCAGCTCACCTGGAGTGTCTGAATATAGAGAACCAACAGAAAGACAGCGTTCCCCTGTCATCGAAGAGGAGGTCGAGAATGTGGACATTACAAGTGGGGATGCACCGGTGGCTCCGGTGGCGCCTGATATGCTGCCTGATGCCGTTATTTTGGAAAATCCGATAGACTCGGTACCGTCGCGCCTGGATTCCACAGTAGTTAGGAAGACGGCGCTGCGGTTTAGTATACCAGTGGATGATGTTCGTGCCCCGGGAGTTGGTGGTAGGGCTCATGCACCGCCTGAGGGCTTTACTGCTTGGAACCGACAAGCTTGTTTTGCGGGGTGCATGCCCCCAGCCAATGATTTTATTCGGGGCATGCTGAGCTACTTCTGCCTTGCACCGTCGCAACTGCACCTGAATGCATATGCCTCGCTCTTGGGCACTTGCGTTCTCTCCCGGGAATATTTGCACTTGGAGCTTACTAGAGAGGACATTCGGTATTTTTTCCATCTTAGGAGAACGACCAGCGGATCGCCCTCCCAATGGTTCCTGGAAGCGTCACCTGCCACCAAATTCTTTGTCGGGAAGTGGCCTAGGCCGTTAGTGATTAAACATGATTGGTTCTTCGTGCGTTGCCCTCCTGGATTTGCGAGGAGATGGACAGAAGGGAGTAAGTGCTTCCGAACTTTGTTTCCTACTATAAAGTTTTTGGATCCCATGTCTCACTATTTGCTGATCACGGCAGGAAATCCAGAGGCACCCACTGGCGAGGAGTATCAACAACGCCTCAATGCTTTGCGAGCGATCCCAGAAGAGTCACGCAAAACTGAAACCCTAATAAGTCAAGAGCGCCTTCGTCGTATCGGGCTACTTTCGGATGACCGAGCCATCATCAGGCCTGCCGTTGCGAGCAGTATACCAAAAGGGAAAGTGATGGGAGGTCCCGTGGCTCCTGGTTTGAAGATAAAATTGACCTCTGTTGGGCCCAAGCCCAAAAAGATCGTCGCTTTCCAAGGAGATGTGCGCAGAGATAATGTTGGTGGCGTGGAGATAGCCACCCGGGATGAGGGTTCGTTGGATGTTTCTGTCCCGCCCCCGATGGGAGTGGTAGGGGAGAAGTGTTGGTTGAACCATGGTCCCCTGTGACTTCTCTGGAATCTACTGCCTCCCTTGAAGTAGTGGACCAGTCTGCTGGCCTAAATAAAGTTGATATAGACTTTTCAAGCCCGGGTACGGCGAGTATGGAAGAACTAGGTCTTGCTGTGATGGGGTTAACTCCTGTGAGCTGATCGCAATCTGGTTTGCTGAGAGAACACTTAGGAATACACTCATAACAATGCATAGCGTAGAGATTCTTCTGAGTGTGCGGCTTGACTGACTTTGTTTCTTTTCCTTGACAGGTGACATGGCAAGAGGGCGCGGAGGACGAGGTTATGGATTTGGAGACCGGCGACGACCTCAGAGCGATTTTCTTGGCACCTTTAAGAGAGGGCTAGTTTGTATAGCGACGTTGCACCCTTGCAAGGCCGCGATGGGGAGAGCCGTCAACCGGATAGGCCTCTAGAGTCTCCGACTCCCCCTCCCCTTCCTCCAATCCGAGTATCCGGGGGAGACTCTAGTCTTGATTTAGGGGGATCGAGGCGCCCTTCATTGACAGCTCCTCCCCACTCTTCTGCTTCGGCTCTCGCTCCAGCTGCCAAGGGGAAGGATCCATCGCTTGTTTAACCCAGACCGAAGAGGGCTACCGTTATTGGGATAGAAAACCTGACGGAGTCTCAGGTGAGTGAGTTTTCTATAGAGGAGCGAAAAGCGTTTCTAAAGTATTATTTCCCTCGTCATTATTTTGATGAGCTGAAGTTTCTTCCTGATCTCCTCCCTGCTCCGGATAGGGAGTCCGGGGAGGTATGGGAGCATGTGAAGGCTTCGTATCATCAGACCAACGAGTTTACCAGGTATTCCTTCCAAATTTCGGAGCAGATTAGGAGTAAAAATATGGAACTTATGAACCGGCAGCTGACTATCGATGCCGAGCAGACCACCGTTAGCAATCTAAATGCAGAAATAGGTGAGTTTGCTCTTTGTACCACTAGAGTACTATTGTTCAGTCCCGTGCCGTTGAATACTAACCCGTGGATTTTGTTGTTTGCAGCGGAGCTAAGGGAAGGGTACCCGACACTCAAGAGAGAGGCCGATCATTCCCGCTCTTCTTTCACGGAAACTATAGCTGACTTAACTACTCAGAATACAACTCTCAAAAAAGATAGGGTCGAGTTGGTGCAAACGTGCGCTGACCTGGAAAATGATAATGCGAAAGTCACCGAGCTACAGAATGATAATAATGCTTTGAGAGCGGAGAACGATAACTTGAAGAGGAAGCTTGAGGAGATGAGTAAGGTGAAGGAAGAGGTGGAGGCCAGCAATCGGGATGTGCTGAGCATGGTAGAGGGGTTGAAAGTGGAACACCTGATAGAGGTTTAGCATTTAAGGGAGCAGTTGGAGGACACAAAATCCCGGGTAGAATTGTCTGTAATGGAAGATATCCGGAACATGTTTGTTAAGGTTCTGAAATTCCGTGGACTCTTGTGGGTGGATGATTATCCTCGAGAACTAGCTCGGACTTGGGAGAGGTTGGTCCCATATGAAGCCTTCTTGCGTTAGGTGGACGTGAGCGCCCTAGATGAAGGCCAACTTATGATGGATCTCCTGACCGATGAGGAGCGTAAAAAGCTGGTGGAAGGGAGGAGATTGTTGCTGGAGGATGCGGAGAGAGAGAGAGGCTGGCGAGGCTTTCCCCTGAAAATGGGAAGTCTGCCATGACCGAGAGCATGGTTGTAGCCGAAACGTTTGGAGAGGGAAGCTCTTATCGGCCCCCAGCCCCTGAATCTGCTAGAGTGAGCGATCTCGCTGCTTCGGTTAGGGTTTCTGCTGAGTATAATCCTGAGCATCCGGAGATAGGAAAGACCAGATTCTCGTTACCCTTCTTGACAAGTGCCCCATCTATTCCTCCTACGCCATCCCTGACCGGAGGTAAACTCCTTTTACCGTGCATCCCTGAGGATGACGTGATTACCGAATTTGCAGACTAAAAGGTTGTGTTTTTTACTGTGCAGCCCTTCCAGGATCGACCATGCCTTCAGGCCCTTCCCATGTGATCCCACAAATGACTGAATCTGGACCAGTCGAGATGCAATTTGGAGAGGGAGGCGATCAGCTTGATACTTTCTCGGGCATAAGGATAACACCCAATATGCTTGAAAGCCTTAACGAGGAAGGAGTGGTGGTAGATGGACAAAGCGCTGCTGCCCGAGGCCCGGTGGAGGCCGATGTGCCTACAATGGCAATTATGGTGGAGACCCAGAAAGCCCATATGGTGGCGAAGTGTGCGGAGATAGAGGAGAAAGGTAGGCAGGATGAGGCTGCCAGACAGGAAGTCCTGAGGAAGGCTACAGAGGATGTTGAGGCGAGGGCCGCTGAGGCTGCTAAGAAGAGGAAAGCCGATGAGGAGGTGGAAAAGAAAAGGGAGGATGATGAAGCTCGGCGGAGGGTCACAGAAACTTCTGAGAAATCCAAGGCTGGTGACGTTACAACACATAGATCTCAGAAGCTAGCCGCGTGACGGGCTGCTAAAGAGGCCATGGAGAAAGTTGAGCGGGAGGGTAAGGTGATCTCGGAGAAGAGCACTGTCGTGGTTGGTCTTGCTGCCAGAAGTACCCCCATGCCCCTGTCGCATACCACCCTTATTGACATTACTGAGATCCCTAACGGTGACGGGGCAGATGAAAGACGCCTCTCCATTTCTCGTGAGTCGGTTACTCCTCAGGAAGGCCGAGGAGGAAGGAGAGGATCAGGAAAGAAGAGGCCTAGCACGAAGGATGACCCGTCGAGTGCCGAATCTACAAAGAAAGAGCACAAACACAAGCACAAGAGGGAAAAAACATGATTAGTGTTAGTGGCTTAGGTAGAGGTTACCGTTTATTTTGGTAGTTTAGGCCGATTGTTTACGCGAGTGCGGCCCTCGCTTTTGGTTTTTCAAGACATGGTGTGGTTCTCATGTACACCCTATCATTAAAAAGAGAGATATTAGATATGTAGCATATTGAATGTGTGTGTGTAAATGAAATATGAATTAGTAAAGATCGCAATTTGTGTTGAGTTTTCGGATGTTCTTCTCATGTTTTCAACGTCCTGTACTTGCATAAGCATACTTATCGTTACACTTAACAAAAAAGCGATCGGAGGCCGCGCCCTGGGTTGATTATTCCAGAGGGGCGTGATTGAGCGCAGGCTTCTAGTAAGTTTCCCTCAGCTCAGGAAACCCATAGTTTGCAAAGCCAGGCTGTGCGCCTGCTGTTTTTGGGTTGCCGGGGTTAATCCCAAGTGTAGCGAAGGCGCGTGACGTCGCGTTATGTGGTCCGTCTGGTGTATGGCTCTTCCGTCATTCATCAGGTTAAGGCAAGTCATAGACATCGTTTATTCGTCTGAGAGGAGAATTCCGGATCTTCAGCCTGTAGGGTCCGATCGTGGCCATGGGCTACCCTTAGCCTTGAGAGCTTCGGGGAAGAAACGATTTAAGGTCGGTCTCGGTGCTGCGCCAAGATTTGACCGTCACCCATAGCCAGGGGAGAAATTTACATTATTCCTGTCTGGCTGTTGGGTGGCCCCAAGTCGCTTGGGACTTGGGCGCGGAACGATTTATCCTCGGTTTCGGCATAGGGCCGAGATTCGAGTTCATGGTTATTTATACTCGGTCGCGCCGTGGGCCGGCGACTCGAGTAGCATTGCCGGCTCCCTTGCTCGGGGTGCCGGTCATAGCCAAGGTTGTGCAGCCTTGATGTTGGTTCGAGGTTTCGGATGACGGTACGGGCTCCCGTGTTCGAGGCGCTGATATGGCGACCGAATGTTCATACACGAGCTGGTTGTCAGGGATTAATCAAACATGTCATGCGCGGAGTAAACACAGAGGAAAAAGAGACAGTAATTTGAACATCGTTTCCATTAATAACTTTGGCAGTAATAGCCTTTACAATTCCTTGAATTGCTAGAAAACAAAACATCGTTGGAAAGCATAAACAATTGTGCACTAAGTTATGTAAAATAACGGCGAAGATGTTCACTGTTCCATGCCCTTGGCAGTTCAGATCCATCCACGGTTGCGAGTTTGGAGCATTCGTTGTATGGAATACGGGCCCTCCCAACGAGGAGCGAGACCTGCTGGTGGGGGAAATACCCGCTTTAAGACGAGGTCGCCTATGTCGAGGTCCTTACGGCGGACCTTGGAATTGAAGTATCGGGTGACTCGTTGTCGTTGGGCGGTGGCTTGGAGATCAGCTTCATTCCTTCTCTCCTCTAGCAAGTCGAGTGACCCCGAAAGTAAGTCTTGGTTTTTTTTGGGTCAAAATAGGTAACTCGATGAGAGGGAAGCTTGAGCTCAATAGGAATGATGGCTTCAGACTCGTAAGCAAGGGCTAAGGGAGTGTGACCGGTCGCTGTCTTGTCGGTGGTTCGGTAAGCCCATAGGGATAGAGGAAGCTCGTCCGCCCACATACCCCCTACCTTTTCCAAACGCTTCTTGATGATGGATTTAATGACCTTGTTAACTGCCTTGACTTGCCCATTGGCTTGGGGGTAAGCCACTGTCGAGAATCTTTTTTCGATGCTATGCCGCTGATAGAAGGCTTTGAATTCAGCGCTCTCGAACTAGGTTCCGTTGTCGGAAATGATAGCCTGAGGAACCCTATATCGGGTAATGATGTTGCGGACAACAAAGTTGATCATCATCTTGGTGGTGATTGTGGCGAGAGCCTCGGCCTCTACCCATTTGGTAAAATAATCAACTGCGATGACCACATACCATGCCCTACCCCTGGCCATGGGAAGAGTCCCAATGATGGCGATTCCCCACAT
Organism: Allium sativum; assembly: GCA_030737875.1. Taxonomy (NCBI): domain Eukaryota; kingdom Viridiplantae; phylum Streptophyta; class Magnoliopsida; order Asparagales; family Amaryllidaceae; genus Allium; species Allium sativum. The sequence continues at coordinate 794,681,107 of CM060919.1, read as the reverse complement.
GGAAAATGGCCATGAGCTGATCATTTGTGTTAAATATGTAGGTGGGGCCCTTGGGATCTTCGAGAAGCGTTGGCACTTGTCGCACTTGTGAGCATAGTCTGTGGCGTCTTGGTCGAGCGTAGGCCAATAGTAGCCGTGTTGGAGTATTTTTCTTGCCAAGGTTTGCCCTCCCGTATGGTCACCGCACTCACCCTCGTGTACATTAGTGAGCACTCGGGTGGCGTCGCCTCGGGCTACGCATCTGAGCAGTGGGACTAAGAAACCTCTGCGGTAGAGCACCCCATCCATAAGAAGGTAGCGAGCTGACTGGCGGGTGAGCGCTCGTCTTTCCTTGTAGAGTTCCGGGAGGGTCCCACTTTTTAGGTAATTTTATATTGGTGTCATCCAAGATTCAGGTTCGGATTTGGCGTCTGCGGCCGCCTCAGCCTGTGCTTGTTTAGTACTCGGGGAGTTGAGTACCTTGACCGGGGCGAACCCCAAGAGTGCCGAATTCCCCAAGCTACCCGAGTGCATCAGAGAAGACCTGAATGGCCTTCAGATTGAGCTCGATCGCGATTCTGAGTCCGGCTATCAGGGCCTCATATTCTGCGTCGTTATTGGTAGCAGAGATTTTAACTTTAGCGCGTAACATATTGGACGCTCTTCGGGGGTGATGAGCATGACTCCGGCTCCAGAACATTTGCTGTTGGAGGACCCATCCACGAACAGTTTCCATTGATTGTTGGGCGCCTGAGTGTTTTCTGTAGGAGTCTGCTTGGCAGTAGTGAATTCCACAATGAAATCGGCGAGGGCTTGTCAAAGGATGGCCCGACGGGGGATGATGTTATCTCGAACTGGCTTAGCTCCATACTCCATTTTAATAGTCGGTCGGACGTCTCAGGTCACTGTAGGACTGGACGTAGCGGTTGGTTGGTGAATACCATTATGGGATGAGACTAAAAGTAGGGTCGCAGCTTTCAAGAGGAAATAAATAAGCAGAATGCTAGCTTCTCCAGCTTTGGATAATTCTTTTCTGCCTCCGCCAATCGTTTGCTTATGTAGTAGACATGGCGTTGGACGCGGTCTTCGATGCGTATTAGAGCCGAATTGATTACTTGCGTAGAAACAGCCAAATAAATGTATAAGTCCTCATGGTCTATGGGCATAGATAAGATAGGTGGTCGCTCTAAGTGATCCATAAGGTCCTTGAATGCAAAAACGATTCTGAGGTCCATTCGAAGTTGCGCTTCCCCTTTCAAAGTAAATCGAAGAAAGTAATGCATTTGTTGGTGGCCTTAGAAATAAATCGACTTAAAGCGACAACCTTTCCCTTTAAACTTTGGACATCCTTGATATTCTTGGGAATTCGTATGTCCCGAATAGCTTGGATTTTTTCTGGGTTGGATTCGATTCCCCGGGAGTTGACGATGAAACCCAAGAATTTTCCTGAAGCGACTCCGAACGAGCACTTCAAGGGATTGAGTTTCATGTCGTACCGGTGGAGGATATCGAACATTTCGGAGAGGTCGTGGACATGGTCGCTGGATATTTTTTATTTTAGCAACATATCGTCCACGTACACCTCTATAGACTTCCCAATTTGATTTTTGAAGATTTGGTTAACCATTCGTTGGTAAGTGGCGCCAGCATTCTTGAGGCGGAAGGGCATGACGCGGTTGCAGTAAAGTCCAAGGTCAGTTATGAAAGAGGTATGATCCTGATCACGAAGATTCATCGGGATTTTATTATAGCCTGAATAGGCGCTCGTGAAAGATAATAGTTGGTATCCGGCGGTTGAATCAACAAGTCGGTCGATCTTTGGGAGAGGGAAGCTGTCCTTGGGACATGCCTTGTTTAAGTCGGAGAAGTCGACGCACATTCGCCATTTACCGTTGGCTTTTTTGACCAGGACTGGATTGGAGACCCATTCGGGGTAGTCAGCTTCGCGAATGAAGCTGTTGTTGAGTAGACGGTCTACCTCTTCCTCGAGTGCTTTGGACCTCTCAGGCCCCAAGATGCGGCGCTTCTGCTTAATGGGAGGCATCGTAGGATCTATACTCATGAAATGGCAAGCAACAGTTGGATCGATGCCTTTCATGTCGGAGTGAGTCCATGCGAACACATTTATGTTATCTTTTAAGAAATCCACAAGATCCTCTCTGATTGCTGGATGAAGGTGTGATCCTATTTTTAGCACCCTCGATGGATCGTCAGGGTTGACTGGGATGTCCACTGTAGGCTCAACCGGAGTAGCCCTCTCGTATTTGGGCTCTTCGTCTTTCCGCGGGTCAAGGTCGTCGGAAAGACGGCAGTGGTGCCTGAGCCAAGGCCTAGACGCCGTTGATTGCTAGGCGGAGGCGGTCTTGGCGCAAAAAGGCATGGGCACTGCTTTGCCCTTGTCCTTATTGCGTGCATTCTTCCATTCTATTGCGTAGCATTCTCGGGCATTAGCTTGGTCGCCTCTAACCGTTCCGATCCCTTTTTCTGTTGGGAAATTCATTAGGAGGGACCATGGTGACATGCAGACCTGAAATTCTGTGAGGAAAGGACGTTTGAAGAAGACGTTGTATGGGGAGAGAATGTCAATAACCATGAAGGTAAGTACTCGAACCCGGCTTCGGTCTCCATTTCCGAGTTCGACAGGTAGGTCAATGACCCCTATCGGGCAACTGGAAGCTCCATTGAAGCCGTGGATTGTGGTATGGCATGGTTTAAGGTCCTTTGCTTCTAACTTCATTTGGTCGTAAGCAGCCTTAAAAATGACGTTGATCGAGCTACCCGAGTCCACCAGTATTCTTCGGACGGATGCGGCACCAATTTGGGATGTGATCACCAAGGGATCGGTAGTTGAAATTTCAATCCCCGTAAAATCCCTTTCGCGAAAGACGATGTCGTCCCGCATGGACTTCTAAAGCATAGCAGGGATGGACTCATTGGGAGCGGAGCAGGCTTCGTGCGTGGCATGTTTTATGAAACTCACATACTCTTCCATTTTCCAAAAACTGTCATGCGTGGGATAAGGTCCGCCGCATATGGTGTTAATCATGATTCCCCATCTAGGATTGGTTAGTCCCGGGGCCGCCTTGGCGAGTGCCGGGGGTGCCGGAGGTTTCGGATTAGCTTCGGGGGGGGGAAACGGTTCTTGGACATATTGTTCGAGTCTTTTCTCACAGATAAAATTTTCAATTGCATCCTTAAGATGGCGACATTCATTGGTGTTATGCCCATAGATGTTGTGGTATCGGCAGTACCTCCCAGTATTTTCTCGAGGTCGGTAGACTCTCGGGTGCGCGACTTCTTATATGGCAACGTGTTGCAGGTCTCCAGGAAAATTGTTTCCAAGTCCTCATTTAGTGGGGTGTATGTCTCGTAGGCTCGGTAAGGGTCAGGCTTCCTTGGTTCAGTCAGGGGCTGGCCGTTATTCCGGCCACCTTGCCTACCATTATTTGGTCTTCGCCTGGGGGGGCCTGCCCCCTTATTTGGATCAGAATGCTCTCCCGCTTGTCTCCCTCTGAAGTTGTTATTTGCAGTGTCTGCTTGAGAGTCGTTGAGGCGACTGGTTTCGAAGAGTCGATTTCGACTTGCTTCTTCTTGACATAAAAATTGCCTCGCCTTTTTGTAGAAAGCGCCGAGGCTTTTTGGCTGCTTTTGATCGATCCATGCCCCGAATTTGGAAGTAGGTAGGACCCCCTTTGCTAGCTAAAAGAGTATGGTGCAAGGGTCCGGGTCCTCGACCTCGGTGAGGGCGACGTTGAACCGGGAGAGGTAGCTTTTGAGCGACTTGGCGGGCCCTTGATATAGGTTGGACAGAGTGAGGGCGTTCTTTGGAGTAGGAATATGCATCCTGAATTGCTTGACCAACTAAGTTGCTAATTAGCCGATGTTGTTAATGGAGTCGAGCAGGAGGCGAGAGAACCATAACGGAGCGGTCCCTGATAAGAAGACCAGGAAGCATTTGCATTTGGCCGGATCGTTGCCCCGGCTCGAGACCATTTGCCATTCATATCGGTTTAGGAAGGCATAGAGTTCGGTGGTACCATCGTAAAGCTGCATCTATGGCACGCTGAAGCGCCGCGGCCACTCAGCTTCGTTCACCCTTCTTGTGAAGGGGTTATCCCTAATGTGCGCTTCCCATATGAGCATTCCCTCGCATTTCCCACATGACTCTTTGGACCATTTCGAGGAGAGAAGTTGGATGGGGATCTGCCATCGGGACCCATGGGTTCTGGCGAGGTTCTGGAGTTCTGTTGCGAGGGTGCCTTTGGTGATGGATGTCCTGGTCGTTGTCTTCTTCCATGTCCTCGACGTCTATAATCGGATTTTGGTGCGGACGAGGAAGCGGAGCGGGTTGATGCAGGTCTTGCTCTGGAAGAGCGCGGGCCGTTGGAATAACTGATCCGCCATCATGATTGGCGTCCGCTGGGTTTTATCGAGGGAGGGATTGGTTGGTCGGACCCGGTCCGTCATTGATGATTAAGCTAGAGCGATCTCGGTATTGTGCCTCCTCGCTATATGTGATTGTAGTTCGGTCATCGTTGACATTTCCATTGTTGCGGGCGTAGGCATTGCCGTTGCCGTTGTCGAGGGCATTGGTGTGAATGGCGACGTTGTTGATGAGACTAAACCTCCTTCTTTGATGTGGACCCCTTGACTCAGAGGAAAAGGTTTTCGAGGTAGCTGGTCGTGGTCGAGCATTATTCCGAGCTAGCTAGAGCCGAGCGACGATGCGCTGGCTTTCTTGAAGTTGTCGCATGAGGTCGATGTTATTCCTTAATGCTTGGTTGATCTCGACGACTGTGTTCTCATATTTTTCATTAAGCGCGCGGATTTGATCTTGTGTTGCAGGCGCTTTGGGGTCCACAGTAGGAGGGATGTTTTCATTAGCGGCCGGGTTGTCCGCCGGTTGAGGTTGTTGAGATGTCCCGGCCTCGGCTGCGGCTGAAGAGCCGACCATTGCATTCTTTAGACGCTTTACCATCGTAAGCGGACTCGATGTCAGGTTTAGCAATGGAACCTCAAGCTCGTCGAAGTCAAGATGATAATGTGCGACAAAGACGCAAATCTGAGTTCAATTCTCAGTGAAAGCACCAAATGTTGATGGCAAATAATGTCGTAAACACCCAAGATTCCAATTACTAGGAATAATTAATTTGGTCGAGTAGACAATAGCAAAAAGCAGTAAATAACACAAGAGATTTATAGTGGTTCGGCCTCGAGAGGGGCCTACGTCCACTTTGAATAGTCGTTGGAATATTATTAATCACTTGAAGTTACAAGGTTGAGACCCTCTCATGAAAACTTGTTACATTCATTTCTAGGCTAGAGGAGCCATAATTATCATCTATTACAAGTATTAGGAAAAAGATACTTTTGCCCTTCTTCTTCCTCAAAGTGGAGATGACATTAATGGAGCTCTCTTAAGGTCTCAAGGTCAGAAATTCCAACCCTTTTGAAGTAGGAGGCCAAGGGGTATTTATAAAGAAGTGGTTAGGTAGGAGTAGGTAGGAGTAGGTAGAAATAGGGACCACATGCAAACAATTCGCACCTAGCACCCTTGCATACCAGATTTTCGCACCCAGCCCTGGGGTGCAAATTTCGCACCTCGCGGGGAGCAAATTTCGCACCCTGCTGGGTGTGAATTTCGCACCCAGCTGGGTGCGAATTTCGCCACCAGCTGGGTGTGAATCTCGCACCCAGCTGGATGCGAATTTCGCACCTGTTAGGTACGAATTTCGCACTCAGTTAGGTGTGAATTTCGCACCCAGCGGGATGCGAATTTCGCAACCTGCTGGGTGCGAATTTCACACCCCTTAGGGGTACGAAGGTCGCCTTATGGGAGGTGCGAAGGTCATGGACACGGGTTTTTTGACGGTCCAAGGTTTGGGATCCGCAGCTCGGATTGCGAGGTCATTGTTGGCGCGATCCCGTGCCAACCTGTCTCTGTCGCTCCTAGGAATCTTCCTTGGCCTTGACTCCATGCGATGGGTTGAGTTGAGCATGTCCTGTGTACTTTTGGGAACCAGACCAAAAGGCCGGTTAACAATTACAAACCCAATGTGTCCTATTTTAGATCTTGGGGATGCTTGGCATATGTTCGTATTCCAGACCCTAAGAGAATAAAATTAGCATGTAGAGCATATGAATGTTGACTATGCAGCAAATAGCAGAGCATACAGGTTTTATAACATAAATACACATAATATAATTGAATCAAATGGTGCTGAATTTTATGAAACAAAATCTCTTTTTAAATTAAGGAATAGTGGGGGAACGTCTAATAATTTATTATCTGTAAGAACAGAACCTAATGAACATTCTGAAAATGAACCTAGAAGAAGTAAAAGAGTAAGAATCGCAAAAGATTTTGGTTCAGATTTTTGTGCTTTTACTATAGAGGAGGATCCCTTAAACCTCCAAGAGGCCTTATCCTTACCAGATGCCGATTTTTGGCCAGAAGCTATAAACGATGAGACGGATTCTTTGGAATCTAATAAGACTTGACACTAAGTTGATTTACCACTTGATTGTAAATCTATAGGCTGTAAATGAGTGCTTAAAAGGAAATTTGAACCTGATGGCACTGTCGATAAATTTAAAGCCCGAAGCTAAAGGTTTTAAACAAGGAGAAAATGTAGATTTCTTCGACACTTTTTCACCTGTAACAAGAATTACATCCATTCGGGTATTAATCTCGCTTGCTTCTATTTATAATTTAATAATACACCAAATGAGTGTCAAAACCGCATTTTTAAATGGTGAATTAGATGAAGAAATTTATATGGACCAGACTGAAGGATTTGTATTACATGGTCAAGAACAAAAAGTATGCAAGTTAGATAAATAATTATATGACTTAAAACAAGCACCTAAACAATAGCATGAAAATTTTGATATTATAGAGGTGTACAATTTTTTTAAAACTCTCTTGACTTCATTGAATTTTTATTATAATACAAAAGAGCAGTACAATTTTTTAACTTGAGTGCAAATCAGGCTCAATTCGTTGTGCAAGTGAATTGATATTATAGAAGAGGATGTTTTATCCTAGAGGCAGTGGCTAAAGGTACGAACTGCTTTGCATCATTCAGCAGATCGCCTAAATGTCTTCAAGAGAGCGACTTTGTACATGACTCAGACATTAGTTTTCCAACAGTTGAATATGTAGAAAAATTTGTAACCATCATTTTCTTCATGTAATAGATTTATAGGTTGACTGACTATTGTTGATTTCCAAATATTTTTAGATCATAAGTGCTTATTGATGAAGCTCACAACTAACATTAGAGTAGTAGTCAAAGAAAACCAAAGCACCAAAAGGGAATGTCACTTGGCGGAGCTCAGAAGTTCCCACCACAAGAAGGAATGAAGAATGAAGAGACAGATATTGCTGGAAACAACGGTTCGACTGATTCGTGGACTAGGTCACTTTCTTGAAGACGTTTCAGCAATCTACTCAATGTGCAAAGTTGGTCGTACTGTTCACCGCCGCCTCTGGGACAAAGCCACCTCTTCCTTAATTTTTTCTATATCGGATCATTTGCACATATAAAGCCGATTCGGTTTGCACTCTAAAATAGTACTACTCAATTTTTTTTTTATTTTGTAAAAGAATGGTAGAGGAGAAGATTAAAAATATATGTTTTTTTTCTTTCTGAGGAAGAAGAAGATAGAGGGTTGTTCTTCTATATTATGTATATTTCCTTGTCTCTGACCAATTTCTTATATAGAAGAAATGGTAGCTATGTTAGTGGGAGGATAATTGGACGGCAATTAATGCCATATTAAATAAAAGAAACGTTCAAAAAATTTGCAATTTTTAATGTGTAAATTGCATATGTTTCAGAAGAGATGAATGTTAATAAATATTAATTTATTATCATTTATAGCAATATTTTAATACCATGTCTTAAAATGAAGAAAACGGACAAAAGATTATAACTTATACAATGTAAATTGTATATATTCCAAAAATAGCATAAGCTAGTAAATTTATTAAATTTGTTATCATTCATGGTAATATGTCAATGCCATTTATATTTTGTAACAGCTCAATCTTATACAAGCATGTGTGTGTCTATATATATATATATATATATATATATATATATATATATTGTTATGCAATGTAACAGCTCCCAAAAGAAAATTACTGATACAAAATAGAATACCGTTCACAGCTTCCAATGGCTCTATGCATTAATGGCTCATAAATATGTTGTCTATAATAAAATTGCAACATCTCAAAATAATAATGGCACAAAATATGTTACCATTATTAACTCACAACGACTCAATTTGTATTTATTCTTATTTTTCATAAATTCACAAAATGTTCCAACAATCTCCCACTTGAATTTCTTAAAAAATATTTACGAGCAATTCAAATAAAAAATACATAAGGTTATGCATAAATAAAGGTGTCCTCCGACTTGAACCTTTGCATAGTGAGTAAGATTCAGTTTTTGCTAGAGTGACACGTAGTCTTGAACTCTGTTCCTGACATCAAACTACCCACAACATTTCTAGATTGCAACCAAATATACCCGTGCATTTATGGTCATGCACGTCTATCCCGGTTTAGCGAATGCTCTAGGAATCTTGCCCAAAACTCTATAGGAAACGACCACATTTCCACATTCACATAGGTGAGTCTATGAAGAGTACTCCTGAAGGTAGGTACTCCACCCTAAATAGAGTATAGATCCTATTAAATCATCATCTAATCACTTTAGAAATACATGCTTCTTAATATATAAATTTAGCTTGTTCATCTACTATCACAACACAACTTGTTTTTACCCATTGAACCTAGTTCTTGGGATCTCTAGCCATTTAGGTCGGGTTACCATTGTGCGTGATTCCACAATCTCAGGGCAATAGTCCTATTCTTTTAGAATCATTAAGGACTTTCTTTCTTGTCAGTCCTTTCGTCAAAGGATCCGCCAAATTATCATCACTTCATATGTGATGTTTTTTAAAAATATTGTGCATACGACTGTCAATTCCTACCGCTGTAATATCAGTTCTATCCTTTTTTCAATAGCCATCAAATTGTCATCACTACATACGTGATGTTCTCTTATAGTATTGTGCTTACGACTGTCGTCTTCTACCGTTGTAATAACGGTTCTGTACTTTTTGCAATAGCCGTGGAACTATCGCAATAGATTACACCACTGGTGTCGGTTTTTCCCATATGGAGATCTCACCTAGCAGATTTCTTTAGTTCTCTGCTTCTTCACTAGTTGTGGCTAGTGCTATTATCTCAGTCTCTATAGTATACTGAGTCAAAATAGTATGTTTCTTGGATTTTTTCAAGAAACAACTCCTCCAGTAATGCTAAATATATATAGCAATTGATCGCTTTTGATTCATCATATAAAGTATTCCAGTACGCATTGGAATAATCTTCAAGAACAATTGGAAAATTTTCATAATGTAATCCAAGGTTCATGGTTTATTTTAAGTATCTCATGACCCTCTCAATAGCATGATAATGATCTATACTAGGTCTACTGATAAACCTGCATAATAATCCCACGACATCGGTAGTGTCGGGTCTAATACAATCATTGGCAAACCGAAGGCTGTCAATAATGCTCGCATAGTCAGATTGTCGTACACTTTTACCAGTGTTTTTTTAATAGATTTACACTAGGATCATATGGTACGCCTGCAGGTTTACAGTCAAAGTAATTGTATTTCTTTAGAATTTTCTCAAAATAATGAGATTGATCCAAAAAAGTCCTTTTTCGGAACTAGTAATCTTAATACCATAAATTAAATTCGCCTCGCTTAGATTTTTCATATCGACGTTGGCACTTAGTAAGGATTTAACAATGTTTTTGGCATGAATGTTTGACCAAAAATAAGTAGGCCATCTACATAGAGACATATTATAGTACAAATGTCATTTTCAGATTTATAATAAATGCATTTGTCACTTTTACTAACTTTAAATCCATGTGAGATTATTTAGTTATCAATTTTTTCATGCCATTTCTTAGACGTTTGTTTTAAACCGTATAATGATTTATCCAATTTGAAAATTTTATGTTCTTGACCATGAACTATAAATTATTCAAATTGGTCCATATAAATTTCCTGTTCCAATTCATCATTTAAAAAAAATGCTATTTTAACATCTATTAGACCAAAATCTTGGCCTAACACCCAAATGCATATCACAGATCACAGAATGCAGAAAATGATAAATAAGAGGAGACACACGAAGTTTTTATAGTGGTTCAGCTGTAGATGTAGCCTACGTCCACTTTATATTCTTATTGTTATACTGACAGATTACAAGAATCGGTTATATGCAGACACACAATCCGTGTGTTAATTGAGATTACAAGAGGATAATTTATGAGTAGAAAGGTGCAAAGTCCTTGCAATCGGTAATGGCAGAGGCTGTCTAGATGTAGGAGAAAGTCTCAGCCATAAAGTCAGAGAGAATCCCCCTAAAATTCCATGTAGAGGTGTATTTATAACTGTAGGAGAGGTTATGGGAAGACCGGTTCGTGATGGGGTACGTGGCACCCGATCCGGAAAAGTATGAGCAAGATGTGGCATGAGAACATGTCAAAACAGTGCGTGTATCAGCAGGTGCAGGGGTCGGTTCGTGGTCATGAGGTCAGATCGTGATATGAGCTCCACGAACCGAGGTCTGATCGTGAGCTGTATGGTGAAGCTGGTGTGTCACGAGCGGGTCGTGATCAGGAGGTGTACCACGAACGGGTGGTAGTCTGAGGGTGCGCCACGATCCGAGGGGGGCGATCTGATGAAGGGCGAACTAAGGGTGCACCACTAGCTAGAGGGGATGCACGAGCCGTACTCCGATCGTGTGACGCTTCGTCGCTTTATCCAGGAAATTGCCAGATTACACCCATTCACGGAAACGGGCGTAACTTTCAAACTGTAAGTCCGATTGAGCGAAACCGAAGCTCAAACTGAAGTTATTTCAGAGATCTACAAGAGTTACAGAGCTCAGCTCTGTAATTGCTGTTTTCGGGCCCAAAAAAGGTCGTCTGATAGGAGTTTTGGTCCTTTCTTTGTTCATGATGCGACTTTGACCAAATCGTTGCCTATCTTCTGATGTTGTTCTCCATATCAGAGCACGATGCTATCCAGATATTCAGTGTGACAGCTTTTACCAAAAAGTGTGTCAACATGTTTGACCCCCAGAACATATCTTGTTGGTTGAAGGAAGATGTGTTCTGGATAATCTGAGAAATCCAAACCCAGAATGCGACGATCACGCCAGATCGTATTAAGGCCAGAAAACCGATGATCACACAGGATCGTATTAAGGCCAGAGAAATCCAAGAAGACCAGGAGTTTGTACCTGCAAGAAGATAAAACAAATAATGCAAGAATATTTCCTAGATGGCCTTACCGGAGTAAACCATCCGAGGAGATGTTAGAGGGGTTCTAAGACGGCCTTACCGGAGTTAGACGACCAAGGAAATGCCATGAAAGTTCCAAGACGGCCTTACCGGAGTAAGACAACCAAGGAAAAGCACATGAAGTTCCAAGATGGCCTTACCGGGGTAAGATGACCAAGGAAATGCCATGAAAGTTCCAAGACGGCCTTACCGGAGTAAGACGACCAAGGAAAAGCACATGAAGTTCCAAGACGGCCTTACCGGGGTAAGACGACCAAGGAAAAGCACATGAGAATTTGTTTATACTGGACGGATCCAGTTAGGAGTCGGAGCTCAATGTTCATACTGGACGGATCTAGTTAGAAGCCGGGGCTCAAGAGTGATCATTATTCATTCATGAAAGCTAAGCGGCAGTTATTCTAACCCCGAACACGACTGGAGACTACAGGTCGGTTCCGTGTGTGTGTGGGTCGATGTTGTCGTGCTTATTACATGCGTTGAAAACAAAGAGGGGTGAGAAGTCGCCTAAAAACCTAAAAACATGAACTACAAACCGGAGTCCGGCCAACTGAATGGATCCGCTGAGTGGGATCAGTTGATAATAATCCCGTGATTGCTCGATCCAGGATCATTCCCTCTCCGGGGAGTCGGTGGTGGCAGCGCAGGGGCAGATGCAGGCGTTGTTGGTTGAATGACGTACTCGGGTAGTTCTCCTCGCCTGACCCGATCCTCGATAAGGTCTCGCAAATGTCTGCAGTCATCAGTGTTATGACCATCCATGTCATGAAATATGCAGTGTCTGCCAGAATTGCGTTGTGCTAGTGTTGGTTCCCTCTTGGGAGGCCTTGGATATGAGGCAGCACCCCCTGTATCTACGTAGATATTGCTCAGGGTGTCATTCAGTTCAGTGTATTTGTCGTATCTGGACCCTCTCCGGGGTGGAGCATTACGATCATTCTTTGCATTGGCTGCTCCTTTTCCTTTTCCAGAATCAGATGGTTCTCCATCTTTGAGCATGTTGACTTCGAAGGTTTACTTCTCGGAAGTTGCATCTTCTTCCCGTAGAAATCTATCTGCGTCAAGGTAGAATTTGCTGAGATTTCGTGGTGGATCTCGGTACAAGGATTTTTTAAAATCCGAGTTATCTAGAACGCCGGATACTGCTTCCATCAGTACCATCGATGGTTCAGGGCGATCAACTGATGCTGCTGCAACATTGAATCTTTCCAGGAATGAACGTAAAGTTTCTCTGGGCCTCTGCTTGATTATGGTGAGGGACATGACATTCTTGGGTCGTGCGATGTGGACCCGAAATTGTTCAAGGAAGTGTGCGACCAACATGTTCCAACTGCTGATCGATTCCGTTTCTAGCTGTCGAATCCACATGGCTACTATATCAGTTAGAAAGAGGGGAAAACATTTAGCCATGACGTTTTCTGATGCCGATTGAACTTCCATATGTCGTTTGTAGCGCATCAAGTGCACGGTAGGATCTATCCTGCCATTGTAGGGCTCCAGTTGTGGAAGTTTGAAATCCGGGGGATTGCGAGAATTCCTGATTTCTTGTGTGAACGGGTTGTGATTGACGTCATCCACATCGTCCTGATAAGTGCGGCCTCTTGAGAGGCGTTGCAACAGATTTGCGAGCCGATCGCTTTCAAAAAGTTGCTGTAAATTGCCAAGATCAGTGATGGTGCCCCCAGCGTTGAATGCAAGAGTGGATGGAAGCTATTGGTGAGCTGCCGGGAGCGGATCGTGGGGGCTGGTTTCGTGGAGCATGGGGCTCGCAGTTCGCGGCTCGCGGGTCGAGGTGGAGTGTATCATGGTGGCCGGTTCGTGGTCCATGAGGTGCGATCCGATCGGGTCCTGTAAGTAGGTCATGAACCGGTTGATGTTGAGTAGGCGGGAGCAAGTTGCTGGGATCGGCTCGTGAGCCTGGTGGTGCGCCACGATCCGGGTCGCAGTTCAGAGGTGTATCACGAGATGGTTGATGCTGTTGAGGAGCAGGAGCTCGCAATCCGGTGTTCATCTGATCTGGAGCTGAAGTAGATAGCAGTGCGTTTCCAATAGGGAGGGGGTTGCCCCCGAGTCCATGTGATGCATGAGCCGCTTCTGTGTTTTCATTTCCAATGACTTGAGTGTTGCTCGGCCTTCCATCCATTCGAGCGAAGAATTGGTTGATCATTTCATGTTGCTTCCTGAGGAGATCATCTTGCTTTTCCATTTGATCCCTCAATTCAGCGAGAACTCCGTCCATCTCTTCTCTGGTCAAGTATGCTGATGGGTCTTCATGGGAGGAAGCCTCCAGGCTTGCCTCATTCCTTGCGTCTTCAGCGTCAGCATCATCGGCATGATCAGAAGTTCCAGTCTTCTTCCTTTTGTTTTCCATTTATCCAATAGCCAAAAAATCCAAGCAGAAGTTGAATTTGTCGTGTGCCCCCCTACCTGGCGCGCCAAAATGTTAGACCAAAATCTTGGCCTAACACCCAAATGCAGATCACAGATCACAGAATGCAGAAAATGATAAATAAGAGAAGACACATGAAGTTTTTATAGTGGTTCGGCTGTAGATGTAGCCTACGTCCACTTTATAATCTTATTGTTATATTGACAGATTATAAGAATCGGTTATATGCAGACACACAATCCGTGTGTTAATTGAGATTACAAGAGGAGAATTTATGTGTAGAGAGGTGCAAAGTCCTTGCAATCGGTAATGGAAGAGGCTGTCTAGATGTAGGAGAAAGTCTCAGCCAAAAAGTCAGAGAGAATCCCCTAAAATTCCATGTAGAGGTGTATTTGTAGCTGTAGGAGAGGTTCTGGGAAGACCGGTTCGTGATGGGGTACGTGGCACCCGATCCGGAAAAGTAGGAGCAAGATGTGGCATGAGAACATGTCAAAACAGTGCGTGTATCAGCAGGTGCAGGGGTTGGTTCGTGGTCATGGGATCGGATCGTGATATGGGCTCCACAAACCGAGGTCTGATCGTGAGCTGTATGGTGAAGCTGGTGTGTCACGAGCGGGTCGTGATCAGGAGGTGTACCACGAACGGGTGGTAGTCTGAGGGTCCGCCACGATCCGAGGGGGAGCGATCCGATGAAGGGTGAACCGAGGGTGCACCACGAGCCAGAGGGGATGCACGAGCCGTACTCCGATCGTGTGATGCTTCGTCGCTTTATCTAGGAAATTGCCAGATTACACCCATTCACGAAAACGGGTGTAACTTTCAAACCGTAAGTCCGATTGAGCCAAACTGATGCTCAAACTGAAGCTAATTCAGAGATCTACAAGAGTTATAGAGCTCAGCTCCGTAATTGCTGTTTTCGGGCCCAAAAAAGGTCATCTGATTGGAGTTCGGGCCTTTCTTTGTTCGTGATGCGACTTTGACCAAATCGCTGCCTATCTTCTGATGTTGTTCTCCATATCCGAGCGCGATGCTATCCAGATATTCAGTGTGACAGCTTTTACCAAAAAGTGTGTCAACAACATCCAATTTAAAATTTTGAATATATGCAAATGAAGTTAATGCTCGAATGGATGTAGTTCCAGTTACAGGTGAAAGGTGCCAATAAAGTCTATATTCTGTCTTTTCTTACATCCTATCGCTATTAAATGGGCTAAATATTTATCAACTGTGCCATCATGTTTTAATTTCTTTTTAAGCACTCATTTATTTTCTAGATTTAGACCAAGTGGTAAATTTACTAAGTGCCAAGTCTTATTAGATTCCAAAGAATCCAACTCATCATTTATAGGTCCTTGCCAAAGAATTGGCATCTAAGTAAGATAGACCTCTTCGAGGTTTTAGGGGATTCTCCTTTATAGTAAAAGCACAAAAATGTGAGCCAAGATCTTTTGCCTTTTTTCCTATTTTTATTCTTCTAGATTCACTATAAAGAAAAAATAACATCTATTTAGAGAGTTACAAAAGCATGAAAGTGGAAAGTCAAATAAATACCTAAATAATTATTATTCTCGAATAGTTGAAAGCAACCCCCACTATTAAAAGAAACCCCCACTATTTTTCTCAAATTAAAAACAACACTGTATGATTCTTCAACAGTGTATGTATTAGATCACAAAAAATTATCTTTTTTTTATTGATTTCATAACAAAAATATTCAATCAATTTTTTTTACTTGTACACTCGATCAATGTTATTTATTTTCAAAAGATACTCATTTATTATTCAATAAAAGTTCTCCATCTATACATTTAACCAATGTCATTTGATTACATGACTACTTAATGAATGTTCGTTATTTATTCAATAATTGTCATTTAATGACATCTTAAAATATATGCGTTTATTGTTAAATAAATGTCATTTAATTAATGTTATTATCTATAACATTTTCTAAATTTGCATTTAATTAATGTCAACTTTTATCAGGGACATCTTCAAAATTTGCATTTAATTAATGTCAACTTTTATCAGAGACATCTTCAAAATTTGCATTCAATTAGTGCCTATTCTAATGACACTTTCAAAAAACATATTCCCTTCAATTATTATTGTTCATAAGTTGTAAATAGCCACATTGGAACAATCATCAATAATTGTAATATGATACTGATTTTGTGCATATGTAAATAAAATTCATTTTTTCAATTGGCTCATATGAAATAAATCAAAAATTCAAATTTTCTAAAAAAAAAGTAACTTCCAAAATCATCACATATGATCAAAAGTAAATAGCCAATCTTATACCAATATTTAAAGTCAATTACAACTTTAAATTCACTGATTGAATTTGACTATAATGTTTATGACCAATCAAATGGGATTACCATCTCATTTACTATATCATTAAATGTTGTTTAATAACATTTATCATGCAATTAAATTTCAGTAACAAATATTTTTTGCCTCATTTAAAATTCTCTAAGCATGAAGGGAAAATTTCTAAATATATGCTTCTTGTAAAAGTTTTCCTTTTACAAAGTTCATAGATTAGTAAATTGTTAATATGCACCTTAATAAATCATACAAGCACTTTCAAACGGTTCTCTAAAACAATTATTTTAGCTTAACATGAATGAAATATAAAATTATAATCTCTAGTTAACAAGCCAATTAGACTTATATTGTTTTCTTAATCTTAATCATTCTTAGAACAAATTTATTCCATTCAAAATCAATTTCAGGACTTATAAGATTTACTATTATTTTTCAAGAGTCTCTTAATTGATTTTTTTAATTAGCAAATTAATGCAAAATCCAAAATGATAATAGATAAATTCTTTCCAAACTGGGAGCAGTTTGTCAATTATAACAGCAATCTAAAACTGTTCATCTAAAGCCATACCTTCGGAGATGATCTCAAAAGCTATTTTGAAGCTCATGTGATGCATCTCTACTGACCTGTCGTTCATCAATTTTTTTTGATGCTAGTATTTGAAGTGTGTTTATCCATTAAAAATCATGCACATGTTGATAGATTGAAACTAGAACAAAACAATAGGTCGCTCGGTATCAAGTTGTACGGGTCGGTCAGTACCATGTTATATAGGTCGGTCACAAGCAAGGGTCGAATACCATAATGGCTCGTGCACTAGCATAGTTGAGCACTACAGGGCTCACACATCGTCTTTGGTCGGTCGAGCATTCGAGCAACATGATGGGTCGAGCATGAGTATCGGTCAAGCGTCACATGTTTCGAGCATAGAGGGGTCGCACGTCAACATGGATCGGTCATGCAGTATATGGTCGGTCGTGCACTATATGGTCGGTCGAGCACTATTCTGGTTGTTTGAGCAAAGAACTGGCAACAACTGGCAGTGGAATTTTCGTAATTACTACAATAACGACCCATAGCCTACATATATGAGTCTCGGCTCACCACTTCATTAGAGCTTCATCTATAAATAACCCATGGCTTCTATATTTTAGGGGATCGATTCCTAGCTCCACGAAGTGTTGCTCATTTGTTTTCTCCACTGTTATAAGCCATTCTAACCTTCATTAGAGTTAATTCAATCTCAAATCTACAAGCTCATTCAATATGAAACCGACAAGGATTATCCGAATGCAAAGTTGTGAAGATTCATTCCATTAATCTCCATAGCTCCAGAGATCCAAGAGGATTTTCCTATCAAGTTTGAGATATTAAAGAGATTAGAGTGAAATGTATAAAGTTGAGAGAAACATGATGTATTTTGTAATCTCCTCAATGTTATTGAAAGTCTCTTCCATAGTGGACGTAGGTCATTTTTAGGCCGAACCACTCTAAATCGCTTGGACTTTACTTTTCCCCGCCTTAATCTTTCTTAGCTTTGTCTTTGATTATATTTTGAAGTGTTGATAAGCATTTTGGGGTGTTAGTGCCACTGTTTGCATTAAAAAATTTGGCGCCCACCGTGGGGCTCGAACCCGCGACCACAAGGTTAAGAGCCTTAGTGGGGGTTTGCTAAAGTGTTTTGCAAAAGCCTACTTTCTACGATAGGCTCTCGAAGTCTAAAGAGTGGGCCCATTGAAGAATTTGCTTCAACGTTTAAAAAGTTATCAGAAATAATGGTTGCTTCGAAGAAGAATAGGAAGTATGTTAGAACTTCTGCAAGTGCTGATAACAATGCGGTTACACCACAAACTTTAAACCAGGAGGTTGGGCAATCCTCAAGGCCAGCCGTAACTCGAGAAGAATTGAATGTGGTCGTAACTGGCTTAAATGAGAGAACGGACGCTACAACCAAGACGCTGATGGAGAAGCTTGATGCTTTTCTTAATGCTTAATCCAATCCCCTACCTCCCAAGGTTGTAGTTACTATTGATGAAAAGGAGGACGCTTCTGCCTCAGACCCTAGTCATTCCCATTTTGAAGAGGAAGTCAAGGATGGAGGGAATGACGAGGGGGAGGCCGACGTTGAGGACTCCAAAGTCAAAGCACAACAGCATGTCTAGAAACGTACTATTCGAAGCACTGCTAGTCCCACCAAAGGGGCACCTCCCAAGAGAGGTCCAGGGCACCGGGACTCAAACTATGATTATTCTGGTAAGAGGACCGGCGCCTGCTCCGTGGAACGAACCAGTGATGAGAAGTATATCTATGACATGGTCGAGCTAATAATGAAAGAGAGCATGGCTCGTGAAGATGAAAAAGAATGGGAATTTTCGCCAAGTGAGAATCCATTCATAGAAAGAATCCATCAGGAAAAATTCCTTAAGAAATTTACACCTCCGACGATAGCAGCTTATGAGGGGATTGGAGATCCGAACGTCTTTTGTTCAAGTACGATCAGCATATGAACGGAGCTAGAGCCACCGATGAAATAATGTGCTTGTACTTCCCCGTATGCTTGGAAGGTGTAGCTTCATTATGGTTCACTAGACTTCCGCCAAGGTCTATGGACCAATTTGTTGATTTGGCAAAGAAATTTCAAGAACAGTTTCAGCTACAATCTACCAAAGTAAGGGATGTGATGTCACTCAATGAATTGGACCAGAATCCCGGAGAAACAGTCAAGGCTTTCCTCATAAGATTTCATGCTGCGGCAGCAGAGGTTATAGATCTGGACCCTCGATTTGTTTTGGTGGCGTTAAAGCATGCTATATATGAGAGGACAAAGTTCGGGAGGTGGCTCAAAATGAAGAAGCCCAAGACTTTGAGGAAATTCTATAAAAACAAAGGAATACATGAGTGTGGAGGATGACCCTCCTCTTGTGCGAAACGTTGTGGAAAGCAGTGCTGGTGAAGGGAAAAATAGTGAAGTCCAGGCTGAGTCGAAGAATAATTCTGGGAAGAAGAGAGGAAACGAGGGAAAGGACAACAAATTTTATAAGAAGAGCGATTCTTTAATCATTCGGAGTTGACCCCTCTGAATGAAACTCCAGAAAAGATCTACTTCATTGCAAAGGACTCAGGTATCTTTACCAAAGTAAAACCACAAAAAATCACAGAGCAATAAGCTAATTCCAGTAAATTTTGTCACTTCCATAATCAACCGGGGCATAATACCAATGAGTGCAAACACTTAAAGAGCCTGATTGAAAAGCTAATTAGGAAAAATAAGCTTCAACAGTATGTGAGGAATCAGTCAAACACCCAAGCTGCCCAGGGGCATAATGCTTCTGCAAATCAATCCGGGTCAGGAGAGAAAGCTCCAGCACCTGTTAATTCAAGACCAATTATCAATACTATCTCAGGAGGACCTCACCCAGCCGGAAAGAACGGGGAAACTTGGAGAGGTATGGTAGAGAATTAAGGAATGCCTCAAAGGAAGAGAAGTGCTTTGTTATGAGTAACACATTTCAAGCAAAGATGCCGAAGACTTCATATGAAGATGTGGTTTTCATAGATAGCGATTATGACGAAGTGGTCACACCAACGGTTGATCCTATGGTGGCATCGGTCCAACGACAGTAAAGAGGGTGTTGGTCGACACCAGTGCTTCTATTAATGTACTCTTCAGAAATACATTCAACAAGATGAAGCTCTCCATGTCTGATGTGCGGGCATGCCAAAATAAAATACATGGGTTCACGGGAGAACCAAAGCAGTCGATCGGCGTAATTGACTTGCTCATGGAACTCGGGGATGGAGAGCAGAAAGTGGCCATAATGCAAACCTTTGTTTTAGTGGATGAACTCTCAGCTTATAACGCATTCTTGGGAAGGCCAGCTTTGGCAGCATTTAAGATTGCATTAGCTCCATGGTGTATGACCATGAAGTTTCCAACTGAAAATGGAGTTGGTGTAGTCATGGGTGACCAAGAGATAGCCAGGGAGTGCTACATGATGAAATTGTGTGATGCTAAGAAGAAGGACTTGGGCAAGAATGTGGAGGTTCCCCTCTGCATTCATGACCCCACCTTATAGCAATTAAAGCAGGGCCCCTGTAATGGCGAGCATAGAGGAGCGCAGAAAGAGATGGATCCAAGAAAGGTCAGTACAGGGGAAGGAAGAGCGACTCCAGATGAGATCACAATTCCCATTGCAGTTCATCCTAAAAATCCCGATCGAGAACTAAACAAAGGATCTCAGCTGAGTTGCAAGTTACAAAGTGAATTGATTGTTATTAGAAAGCGAATATGGATGCGTTCGCGTGGAGTCACTCAGACATGTGCGGTAAATCTCCAGAAGTTGATGTCCATAAGCTCAATATTGATCCGCGTGTTCCATCCATGAAGCAAAAGAGGAGAATCCAAGGCCCGAAAAGATCAATGGCTCTGAAAGAAGAAGTTGATAGGTTAATGGCAAATAATTTCATCATAGAATCCACTTATCCGGATTGGGTCTCCAACCCCGTGCTCATAAAGAAATCGAATGGCAAATGGAGAGTTTGTATAGATTGTTCGGATCTCAACAAATCCTGTCCCAAATATAGTTTTCCTCTCCCCAGAATAGATCAGCTTGTGGATTCTACAGCTGGGCATGAGTTGCTTTTGTTTATGGATGCTTATTCAGGCTATAATCAAATCATGATGTACACCCCAGATCAGGAAAATACAAGCTTCGTCACGGATGTAGGCTTGTAATGCCATAAAGTGGTGCCATTCAGTTTGAAGAATGCGGAAGCGACTTACCAGCGACCGGTTAATGCTATGTTCAAAGCTCAAATTGGTAAGGAAATGGAAGTGTATGTAGATGATATGCTGGTAGAGTCAAGAATAGCCGCTGATCACTTAGAAAATTTGGCCGAGATGTTCGATATATTACGCAAGTTTGGTATGACTTTGAATCCATTGAAGTGTTCATTTGGGGTCGCATCAGGGAAGATTTTGGGATTCAAGGTCAATTCCAGGGGCATAGAGGCCAATCCAGCCCAAATTGCAGCCTTAAGAGAGATGCGCACTCCGAGGACCAAAATGGGGCTTCAATGCTTGAATGGAAAGATTGCTGCTCTGAACCGCTTCATATCAAGAACCACTGACAGGTGTATTCCTTTCTTCGATGCACTAAGAAAAGGAAAGAAATATTTTCAGTGGACTCTCGAATGTCAGAAAGCATTTGAAGATATAATATAGCACATGGCAACACCATCGATGCTATCCAAGCCCAATGATGGGGAAGATTTGTTCTTATATCTGGCAGTGTCTGCTCATGCGCTAAGTGCCGCTTTGGTAAGGGAGGAATCGAAGGTTCAAAGACCAGTGTACTATATCAGTAAGAGACTAACGGGGGCAGAGTTGAACTACCCAAACCTGGAAAAGCTCGCTTATTGTCTACTCATAGCCTCAAAGAAGCTTAGGCCATACTTTCAAGCACACTCGGTCAAAGTCCTTATTGATCAGCCATTAAAGCAAGTTCTGTTCCGTCCATAAACCTCGGGGAGATTGTTGAAATGGAATATTGAGCACATTCAGTATTACATTACATATCATCCCCGAAGAGCGATCAACGGACAAGCACTTGCGGATTTTATTACAGAGTTCACAAACCGAGGAGAGGAGAAAGAAGAACCTGTCAAAGTGTTAATTCAATGGAAGTTATTTGTTGATGGGGCATCAAACGATTATTGTTCTGGGGTAGGAGTAATTATGGAAACTCCTGAAGGAATATCAATTTGCTATGCGCTAAGATTGGAGTTCCCATCAACAAATAACGAAGCTGAATATGAAGCCCTCATCGCCGGATTAAGGCTGGAAAAAGAGTTACAGCTAAAGACTATGCAGATATTTAGTGATTTGCAGTTGGTGGTGTGTCAAGTTCGAAAAGAGTTTCAAGACAAAAGGAGGAAATCTTCCAGCTTATCTATCCAACGCATGGGAACTACTCGACAACTTCAACTTTTACACTATATCCCACATTCCCAAAGAGGAAAACATGAAGGCGGATTCACTGGAAAATTATGCAAGCACAGGGGATGCACAATTACCGGGGTTAGTTCCGATTGAACTCCTTTCCAACCCTAGTACAGAGCATATCGATGTAGATTGGATTATGGAAATGACCTAAAAACCATATTCATGGATGACTCTAATCAAAGAATATCTCCTCAGTGGTGTGCTCCCGACAGATTCTAAGAAAAAGAAGAAAGATATTGCGGGAGGCCCCCATGTATCTCATTCAGGATGGTCGACTATACAGGTGAGGATTCTCTATGCCTCTGCTTCGATGTGTCACAAAGGAGGAATTAAAAGCAATGATGATGGAGTTGCAAGTAACAACCCGAATTTTTAAATAACGTGTTAAGACAAGAATCAGGGTAGAATTAAATATTAAAATGAGAATCAAGCGAAACGGGTTGCGCCGTTGCGTTCGTCTCGGAATTCTGGTTGGAAACGAGTTCGAAATTTCGTAAATCGGAGTCCGTATGACCGAGATATGGCCCATAGAAGATTTCAGAAAATTCCAAAATTCAGCCCGAAATTCGAAATCAGCTCCAAACAGATTGGGCGGGAAATTTTTCCGCCCTACCCCATGTCGACTGGGGAGTCGACCTGCCCCCCCCCCCCCCTCCCCCCAGGTCGATTGGGGAGTCGACCTAGGGGTCGACCTCCCTGGTCGGACCCTGCTGGTTTGGTGCACCAGTTTGCCCCTTTGGTCTGTTTACTTGGCCTATGACGGGATTTGATGGTTCAGATCTAAACTAGGGTTAATCCTATGGCCTAAACTAGTCCTAACTTCTATAAAAAGACCCTAAGACCTAGCCTAAACCACCACAAATCATTCTAACAATGAAGTGCTGCCAAAATGTCTCTTGATCATGGCCTCCATCTCCAACTCCAAAGGCTTGAGCTTTCTAACTAGATCCATGACAAAGGAGCAAGCTTTCTACATCAAATCAAGGAAGTAGAGCACCATCTCAACACCATTCTATTACGATTCTTGCTCTTAATCCTCTAGCCACGATTTGTAAGTTCTAGATGCATTTAGATTGAAACGATAACATGAATATGACATGTGATAAAGTTGAAATTGGATCTATGCATGATATTCAATCCATGTTCTTTCTTGTTCATTTTTTATCTTGACCTTTGGGGATGTTCCTATAGCATTAATTTGAACCTATGCATGTTGCAAATCACTCTTTCATGTCCTTAGCATGCATGTAATGATTTTTTTTTCTCGGATCTTGTTTTATGCAAAGTTTCTACCTTCCCCTATTTATTTTCTTTTGATGAACCTTGGTCGATTTCGGACCTAGGCCTAAACTACGATTTACATGCGATTTGTATATGGGAAAATTTGGGGTATTGCCAATGTAATTTGCAAGTTTGGGCATACATGAATTGGCATATGAATTAAATCACGGGTTTTGAGACTATGCAAGTTAAATCAAGGGATTGGGCTTATGTAAATTATGCATAAGTGGGATTGGGAACATGAACCATGATGTGGGTTTATTTGAGCATGAACTTGACAACATGTAACTTTGGCTAGAACTTGGTAGGGTTGGGATGTCATAAACTTGGCATACATGCAAATAGGCGATAATTAGACATATGTAAAGTGGCTAGAATTGGGTACACATTTTCATGGGCATGTAAGGTAGAACTTGGGCATATGCTTAGTAATATGTAAAGTGGGGATCTTGACTTAGATGACACATATGTAATTAACAATCTAACGGATGCCTTCGACACGAGGTTAGACTTGAGTTGTGGTGTAATTCTGCCCGGAACCGCCCGGCATATCCAGTGACCATAACAATAGTAGTCTAATGTGAGGGGACGTAGGCAAAGATTAGATTGTGGTAATGCATGAACCCGAGGTTGGAATGGATTTGCGGTGTAATTCTGCCCGGAACCGCCCGGCATATCCAGTGACCGCAAATAAGTCCAATGTGAGAGGTTGATGCATTAGTAAATAATAAAAAGAATATGACATGGACGGGTGGGTTAAGTAACTTGACTAGACTAATGACACTTAACCAATATGACATGGACGGGTGGGTTAAGTAACTTGACTAGACAAATGACACTTAACCAATATGACATGGACGGGTGGGTTAAGTAACTTGACTAGACTAATGACACTTAACCAATATGACATGGACGGGTGGGTTAAGTAACTTGACTAGACTAATGACACTTAACCAATATGACATGGACGGGTGGGTTAAGTAACTTGACTAGACTAATGACACTTAACCAATATGACATGGACGGGTGGGTTAAGTAACTTGACTAGACTAATGACACTTAACCAATATAACGTGGATGGGTGGGTTAAGTAAAACCGGACTTGATTTCTAGATGACACTTAACCATATAACACGATTAGAGGATGGGTTAGTTTAACCAGAATGGGTCGATAACACCCGACTAGTATAACGCGAGGCATGGTAAGGTTAAGTAAACTCACGAGGGTAACACTTAACCATTATAATTTGACTAGTGGATGGGGTTAAGTCATGAATCACTTGAATATACTTAACCAATCTAACATGATAATTTGATGGGGTTAAGTCATGAATCGCTTGAATATACTTAACTAATCTAACATGATAATGTGATGGGGTTAAGTCATGAATCGCTTGAATATACTTAACCAATCTAACATGATAATTTGATGGGGTTAAGTCATGAATCGCTTGAATATACTTAACCAATCCAACATGATAACTTGATGAGGTTAAGTCATGAGTCACTTGAATATACTTAACCAAACCAACACGGTAACCTGATGGGGTTAAGCTTGAATATACTTAACCAATCTAAAATGGTAATTTGGTGTGGTTAAGCTTAAATATACTTAACCAATTTGACACGATGATTTGGATAGGGTTAAGTCATGAACCGCTGGAATACGCATAACCAACTTGACACGTGATTCGTAGGGCTAACCCATGAATGTGAATGACAACACTTAGCCAATCTTGACATGACATGTAGACGGGTTAAGTCACGAACTTGAATGACCACACTTAACCAACTGGACATGCTAGACTGATAAGGGTTAAGTCTTGAATTTAGATGACAACATTTAACCTGCTAGACGGAAACCCTAGTTACGCGGTCCTTTTCAGCAGTAACCCTCTTAGATGTATCACGATACCCTAGGGACTAGGCTAGGGTAGGGCACGATTACTGGGCTGATTGTAAGCGACCAAAATGACGGCTGAGTTTGGTGCGCCATTGTAGGTTCAGGCGGACTATGGTCGTGCACGTAGTCCGGAGTTGAAAAAGCAGGCATGGGCACCAGTAGTTTTACACTGTGCGTGCTTGGAATGGTGTCAGTGGTTGACAACCTAGGACTTGATACACCCTAGGGTGGACCTAGCACAGAGTAGCTACATTCGTGATTGGGTCGTATGACACCGACACACGACGAGCTAGGTCTTGTAGGGAGCCGATCGACTAAAGCGTGACGTAGGGCGTTGTTCGATAGGTAGCGTAATCCCTAGTGGTCCTAGGTGGCATAAACCCTAGTCGAAAACGTCCATTAGGTAGCGTAATCCCTAGTGGTCCTAGGTGGCATAAACCCTAATCAAATCTAGAAATTTTTCAATAGGTAGCATAATCCCTAGTGGTCCTAGGTGGCGTAAATCCTAGTTGAACACGCGATAATTCATGATAAGGGAATCTGGCCAGAACAAGGATGGCAGTCCGAGCGACTTCAAGGATGGTGACACTACGTTGTAGTAGTATAGAATAACGTGATGGAACCCGTATGATGTACGGCAAGGGTCTATACACATACATGGAAGGGATGATACGAGTTAGGATGCTAGTACGGTTGGTGCAGAGGACGTTAGACATGCGATGTTATTCCGAGTTTACCTTGGTTATCCTGTTACTTGAGTTTATCCTGTTATCTTAGTTTGATCTGTTTACATTGTCATCATGCTTATATTTACTTTCGGTTTATACATGTCATGTTACTCTTACCTGTTTTTAGGCTGAAAGTCACTAGGACTTACTCAGTCTTTATGACTGACCCTGTTTTGTTTCGCCTCATTTTCTTCCGTTCCCCCCCCCCCCCAGGTTTACAGGGAGGAAATGTTGCTACTTAGTGCAGATCTTTCTGCTTCAAGATTATCATCTATGGCTTGGACTTTCCTTGGCTATGGCTATTTTACTGCTTTACTTGGGGAATAATTTATGACTATGGTTTTATGCTTCTTTATTATTGCAACACAGGTTTCGATGTAAGTAATTTAATGGCACTTTGATGTAAAAGGTTTTAAGTAATGAAATCATGTTTTCTTCCGCTGTTTTTATATGTTCTGTCTTGTAATATTTCTGTGCATGTTTACCTAGATAATACTCCACCAAAGCTAGTGCATTCCCATTGTGAGTGACCCTGGCGGAGGTGGGGTGTTTCATTTGGTATCAGAGCAGAAGGTTACCAGACTGGGCAAAAGTTTTTAAAACCTTCTGAAACTATTTTCAAAACCATTTTACAAAGAAGCATTTTTCAAGAAAAGTTGTAAAGAAAAAGGCTATTCCCCAAAAAGCCATTAGCATTATCCTTCGTTCCCTTGATTGAATCTCTCTTCCTTTCTTTCCTCCGCCTGTAGTCACAGTAGTTTAAATGTGACTAACCCTTTTCTAGCTACATAAATGTTTTCCGTGCGATGGAGGAAGTTCTCAAGAGACCCGTTACCATGTTATACAAGAAAGGATAGGAGTGGATAAGGCGAATAAGACTCAGCACAAGAAGGTAGTTAAGTACTATAGGACAAGGACATGGGCAAAGAACAAGATCGTCGAGAGGGAAATTGTATACACTCACCTAGGAGGGATGGTAACGTTTCTGTTAAAGGTTTTCCTTTCTATCACCCCGTTAGGACTTTGTTTTGTACATCGCTTCTTTTTAAATCTTGCTTCGATAGTTGAGTCTCTGCACCTTAGTACTAGCACAATAGAGGGTCCCGTTTTGTCTCAAATCCTGTTGGGAGATCGTCCCATTTATTCATGACTTGTTTGGATTTGAGGAAATCTATGACTTTTGGGAATAATGCTTATGTTTTTGAGCTATGGGTTGATTCTAGGAATGAAGTGGTCATCCCGTAAGGGTGCCATTCTCGGGTCGGAAAGGAGGGTAGTTAGACTCTTGACTTGCCTTGATAATACCCTCGAAGTCTCGTGTAACCTTTAGGGTTCTGTCATGATTGGTTACCTAGAATCTCTTGATGCATTTGTTGGTAACCCGTTCGAGTAGAGTTCGCCACTAAGGCGGATGGTTCATTTCGCTGGTGCATGAGATATGGAAATCACTCTAGTAAGTACACTTGGTAACATGGTTGGCATCTGTTTGTTTTCAAGAGATAAGTTCTTCTACGCGGAATGTCGTAGAGCAAGAAAACGAGATCCATGATTCACTAGTGAATTTTGGACAGCTTACATGAAACCGTGAGTACACAGATATGGTTTATCCAAGTATACTAGAGGGAGAATAAGAAAAAGTGGAACGAGAGGCGACAATGAAGTGAGTTCCAGCTCATATTTGGAAATAGGAGTTAAGAGGCCACGAAATCATGAAGTTAAAGATGGTCAAAGAACAATGGAGTTAAGCTCAAGGAAATGCGACTTAGAAGACTGAAGACTAGAGACGCGCATCATATCTCTTTTTAAGAGTATATCCTTGATCCCTGTTTTTCTGTAAAGCTTACTCGCATGCTATCTTTTATGCATATCCTCTCGGTCCTATTCTCGATCTTATTTCTGTTGCAAACTCCATAGGGGTATGACTCATCGGTTAATAATACATGTCAGGGTTTGAAGGTGTCCGTTAGGTTGACTAAACCATTTGGGCTTTATAGGATATGGGTTGGGTTTAGAAAGGGATTTCTTGTAATCCAAAAAGGAGTTTATCTTGCTTATCTTCTCGATCCTATCTTGAGAACCTTAGGTAGAACCCTATGGATGTAAACATGTGTTTGAGACATGGTATGATTGATGGTTGCAAGTGGCTGCAAGTCGTTGCTAGTGATTGCTCGTGGATGCATTTACACATTAGGCACTAGATCGGCTCAGTCACCATTCATATTGCATATGCATGAGTGTTTATACTTATTTATGGATGAAATTGAATGTGTTATCATGTGAATATTGCATATGGATGAATGGTTGTGCACACGTATAGTGTTTAGGTGACTAGGACTATTTGCATACATGTGGATTCATGGCACTAAGCATATTCTGCATTTAGAAGATCAATCAGGCCTGATCATTTGCATTAGATAAGGAACATATACACACACTTTCTGCATATGTTCATATGGCATTAGAAATCTTTTAAGGACAATGGTTGCTTGTGGATGATGTTTTGAGTAGATGGATGATGGATGGTAGGATACGTTCTTCCTAACTTAGAGATTTCGGGGACGAAATCCTTTAAGGTGGGGAGAATGTAACAACCCGAATTTTTAAATAACGTGTTAAGACAAGAATCAGGGCAGAATTAAATTTTAAAATAAGAATCAAGCGAAACGGGTTGCGCCGTTGCGTTCATCTCGGAATTCTGGTTGGAAACGAGTCCGAAATTTCGTAAATCGGAGTCCGTATGACCGAGATATGGCCCATAGAAGATTTCAGAAAATTCAAAAATTCAGTCCGAAATTCGAAATCAGCTCCAAACAGATTGGGCGGGAAATTTTCCCGCCCTACCCCAAGTCGACTGGGGGGTCGACTGGGGAGTCGACCTGCCCCCCCCCCCCCCCCCCCCAGGTCGACTGGGGAGTCGACCTGGGTGTCGACCTCCTTGGTCGGACCCTGTTGGTTTGGTGCACCAGTTTGCTCCTTTGGTCTGTTTACTTGGCCTATGACGGGATTTGATGGTTCAGATCTAAACTAGGGTTAATCCTATGGCCTAAACTAGTCCTAACTTCTATAAAAAGACCCTAAGACCTAGCCTAAACCACCACAAATCATTCTAACAACGAAGTGCTGCCAAAATGTCTCTTGATCATGGCCTCCATCTCCAACTCCAAAGGCTTGAGCTTTCAAACTAGATCCATGACAAAGGAGCAAGCTTTCTACATCAAATCAAGGAAGTAGAGCACCATCTCAACACCATTCTTTGATGATTCTTGCTCTTAATCCTCTAGCCACGATTTGTAAGTTCTAGATGCTTTTAGATTGAAACGATAACATGAATATGACATGTGATAAAGTTGAAATTGGATCTATGCATGATATTCAATCCATGTTCTTTCTTGTTCATTTTGGATCTTTACCTTTGGGGATGTTCCTATAGCATTAATTTGAACCTATGCATGTTGCAAATCACACTTTCATGTCCTTAGCATGCACGTAATGATGTTTTTCTCTCGGATCTTGTTTTATGCAAAGTTTCTACCTTCCCCTATTTATTTTCTTTTGATGAACCTTGGTCAATTTCGGACCTGGGCCTAAACTACGATTTACATGCGATTTATATACGGGGAAATTTGGGGTATTGCCAATGTAATTTGCAAGTTTGGGCATACATGAATTGGCATATGAATTAAATCATGGGTTTTGAGACTATGCAAGTTAAATCAAGGGATTGGGCTTATGTAAATTATGCATAAGTGGGATTGGGAACATGAACCATGATGTGGGTTTATTTGGGCATGAACTTGACAACATGTAACTTTGGCTAGAACTTGGTAGGGTTGGGATGTCATAAACTTGGCATACATGCAAATAGGCGAGAATTAGACATATGTAAAGTGGCTAGAATTGGGTACGCATTTTCATGGGCATGTAAGGTGGAACTTGGGCATATGCTTAGTAATATGTAAAGTGGGGATCTTGACTTAGATGACACATATATAATTAACAATCTAACGGATGCCTTCGACACGAGGTTAGACTTGATTTGTGGTGTAATTCTGCCCGAAACCGCCCGGCATATCCAGTGACCACAACAATAGTAGTCTAATGTGAGGGGTCGTAGGCAAAGATTAGATTGTGGTAATGCATGAACCCGAGGTTGGAATGGATTTGCGGTGTAATTCTGCCTGGAACCGCCCAGCATATCCAGTGACCGCAAAGAAGTCCAATGTGAGAGGTTGATGCATTTGTGAATAATAAAAAGAATATGACATGGATGGGTGGGTTAAGTAACTTGACTAGACTAATGACACTTAACCAATATGACATGGACGGGTGGTTAAGTAACTTGACTAGACTAATGACACTTAACCAATATGACATGGACGGGTGGGTTAAGTAACTTGACTAGACTAATGACACTTAACCAATATGACATGGACGGGTGGGTTAAGTAACTTGACTAGACTAATGACACTTAACCAATATGACATGGACGGGTGGGTTAAGTAACTTGACTAGACTAATGACACTTAACCAATATAACGTGGATGGGTGGGTTAAGTAAAACCGGACTTGATTTCTAGATGACACTTAACCATATAACACGAATAGAGGATGGGTTAGTTTAACCTGAATGGGTCAATAACACCCGACTAGTATAACGCGAGGCATGGTAAGGTTAAGTAAACTCACGAGGGTAACACTTAACCATTATAATTTGACTAGTGGATGGGGTTAAGTCATGAATCACTTGAATATACTTAACCAATCTAACATGATAATTTGATGGGGTTAAGTCATGAATCGCTTGAATATACTTAACCAATCTAACATGATAATTTGATGGGGTTAAGTCATGAATCGCTTGAATATACTTAACCAATCTAACATGATAATTTGATGGGGTTAAGTCATGAATTGCTTGAATATACTTAACCAATCCAACATGATAACTTGATGAGGTTAAATCATGAGTCACTTGAATATACTTAACCAAACCAACACGGTAACCTAATGGGGTTAAGCTTGAATATTCTTAACCAATCTAACACGGTAATTTGGTGGGGTTAAGCATAAATATACTTAACCAATTTGACACGATGATTTGGATAGGGTTAAGTCATGAACCGCTGGAATACGCTTAACCAACTTGACACGTGATTCGTAGGGCTAAGCCATGAACGTGAATGACAACACTTAGCCAATCTTGACATGACATGTAGACGGGTTAAGTCACGAACTTGAATGACCACACTTAACCAATTGGACATGCTAGACTGATAAGGGTTAAGTCTTGAATTTAGATGACAACACTTAACCTGCTGGACGGAAACCCTAGTTACGCGGTCCTTTTCAGCAGTAACCCTCTTGGATGTATCACGATACCCTAGGGACTAGGCTAGGGTGGGGCACGATTACTGGGCTGATTGTAAGCGACCAAAACGACGGCAGAGTATGGTGCGCCATTGTAGGTTCAGGCGGACTATGGTCGTGCACGTAGTCCGAAATTGAAAAAGCAGGCATGGGCACCAGTAGTTTTACACTGTGCGTGCTTGCAATGGTGTCAATGGTTGACACCCTAGGACTTGATACACCCTAGGGTGGACCTAGCACAGAGTAGCTACATTCGTGATTGGGCCGTATGACACCGACACACGACGAGCTAGGTCTTGTAGGGAGCCGATCGACTAAAGCGTGACGTAGGGCGTTGTTCGATAGGTAGCGTAATCCCTAGTGGTCCTAGGTGGCATAAACCCTAGTCGAAAACGTCCATTAGGTAGCGTAATCCCTAGTGGTCCTAGGTGGCATAAACCCTAATCAAAACTAGAAATTGTTCAATAGGTAGCATAATCCCTAGTGGTCCTAGGTGGCGTAAATCCTAGTTGAACACGCGATAATTCATGATAAGGGAATCTGGCCAGAACAAGGATGGCAGTCCGAGCGACTTCAAGGATGGTGACACTACGTTGTAGTAGTACAGAATAACGTGATGGAACCCGTACGATGTACGGCAAGGGTCTATACACATACATGGAAGGGATGATACGAGTTAGGATGCTAGTACGGTTGGTGTAGAGGACGTTAGACATGCGATGCTATTCCGAGTTTACCTTGGTTATCCTGTTACTTGAGTTTATCGTGTTATCTTAGTTTGATCTGTTTACCTTGTCATCATGCTTATATTTACTTTCGGTTTATACATGTCATGTTACTCTTACCTGTTTTTAGGCTGATAGTCACTAGGACTTACTCAGTCTTTATGACTGACCCTGTTTTGTTTTGCCTCTTTTTCTTCCGTTTCCCCCCCCCCCCCAGGTTTACAGGGAGGAAATGTCGCTACTTAGTGCAGATCTTTCTGCTTCAAGATTATCATCTATGGCTTGGACTTTCCTTGGCTATGGCTATTTTACTGCTTTACTTGGGGAATAATTTATGACTATGGTTTTATGCTTCTTTATTATTGCAAGACAGGTTTCGATGTAAGTAATTTAATGGCACTTTGATGTAAAAGGTTTTAAGTAATGAAATCATGTTTTCTTCCGCTGTTTTTATATGTTCTGTCTTGTAATATTTCTGTGCATGTTTACCTAGATAATACTCCACCAAAGCTAGTGCATTCCCTTTGTAAGGGGTGTTTCATTTGGTATCAGAGCAGAAGGTTACCAGACTGGGCAAAAGTTTTTAAAACGTTCTGAAACTATTTTCAAAACCATTTTACAAAGAAGCATTTTTCAAGAAAAGTTGTAAAGAAAAAGGCTATTCTCCAAAAAGCCATTAGCATTATCCTTCGTTCCCTTGATTGAATCTCTCTTCCTTTCTTTCCTCCGCCTGTAGTCACAGTAGTTTTAACTGTGACTAACCCTTTTCTAGCTACGTAAATGTTTTCCGTGCGATGGAGGAAGTTCTCAAGAGACCCGTTACCGTGTTATACAAGAAAGGATAGGAGTGGATAAGGCGAATAAGACTCAGCACGAGAAGGTAGTTAAGTACTATAGGACAAGGACATGGGCAAAGAACAAGATCGTCGAGAGGGCAATTGTATACTCTCACCTAAGAGGGATGGTAACGTTTCCGTTAAAGGTTTTCCTTTCTATCTACCCGTTAGGACTTTGTTTTGTACATCGCATCCTTTTTAAATCTTGCTTCGATAGTTGAGTCTCTGCACCTTAGTACTAGCACAATAGAGGGTCCCGTTTTGTCTCAAATCCTATTGGGAGATCGTCCCATTTATTCATGACTTGTTTGGATTTGAGGACATCTGTGACTTTTGGGAATAATGCTTATGTTTTTGAGCTATGGGTTGATTCTAGGAATGAAGTCTTCATCCCGTAAGGGTGCCATTCTCGGGTCGGAAAGGAGGGTAGTTAGACTCTTGACTTGCCTCGATAATAGCCTCGAAGTCTCGTGTAACCTTTAGGGTTCTATCATGATTGGTTACCTAGAATCTCTTGATGCATTTGTTGGTAATCCGTTCGAGTAGAGTTTGCCACTAAGGCGGATGGTTCATTTCGCTGGTGCATAAGATATGGAAATCACTCTAGTAAGTACACTTGGTAACATGGTTGGCATCTGTTTGCTTTCAAGAGATAAGTTCTTCTGCGTGGAATGCCGTAGAGAAAGAAAGCGAGATCCATGATTCACTAGTGAATTTTGGAGAGCTTACATGAAACCGTGAGTACACGGATATGGTTGAGCCAAGTATACTACAGGGAGAATAAGAAAAAGTGGAACGAGAGGCGACAATTAAGTGAGTTACAGCTCATATTTGGAAATAGGATTTAAGAGGCCACGAAATCATGAAGTTAAAGATGGTCAAAGCACAATGGAGTTAAGCTCAAGGAAATGCGACTTAGAAGACTGAAGACTAGAGACGCGCATCATATCTCTTTTTAAGAGTATATCCTTGATCCCTGTTTTTCTGTAGAGCTTACTCGCATGCTATCTTTTACGCATATCCTCTCAGTCTTATTGTCGATCTTATTTCTGTTGCAAACTCCATAGGGGTATGACTCATCGGTTAATAATACATGTCAGGGTTTTAAGGTGTCCGTTAGGTTGACTAAACCATTTGGGCTTTATAGGATATGGGTTGGGTTTAGAAAGGGATTTCTTGTAATCCAAAAAGGAGTTTATCTTGCTTATCTTCTCGATCCTATCTTGAGAACCTTAGGTAGAACCCTATGGATGTAAACATGTGTTTGAGACATGTTATGATTGATGGTTGCAAGTGGCTGCAAGTCGTTGCTAGTGGTTGCTCGTGGATGCATTTACACATTAGGCACTAGATCGGCTCAGTCACCTTTCATATTGCATTTGCATGAGTGTTTATACTTATTTATGGATGAAATTGAATGTGTTATCATGTGAATATTGCATATGGATGAATGGTTGTGCACACATATAGTGTTTAGGTGACTAGGACTATTTGCATACATGTGGATTCATGGCACTAAGCATATTCTGCATTTAGAAGATCAATCAGGCCTGATCATTTGCATTAGATAAGGAACATATACACACACTTTCTGCATATGTTCATATGGCATTAGAAATCTTTTAAGGACAATGGTTGCTTGTGGATGATGTTTTGAGTAGATGGATGATGGATGGTAGGATACGTTCTTCCTAACTTAGAGATTTCGGGGACGAAATCCTTTAAGGTGGGGAGAATGTAACAACCCGAATTTTTAAATAACGTGTTAAGACAAGAATCAGGGCAGAATTAAATTTTAAAATAAGAATCAAGCGAAACGGGTTGCGCCGCTGCGTTCGTCTCGGAATTCTGGTTGGAAACGAGTCCGAAATTTCGTAAATCGGAGTCCGTATGACCGAGATATGGCCCATAGAAGATTTCATAAAATTCAAAAATTCAGCCCGAAATTCGAAATCAGCTCCAAACAGATTGGGCGGGAAATTTTCCCGCCCTACCCCAGGTCGACTGGGGAGTCGACCTACCCCCCCCCCCCAGGTCGACTGGGGAGTCGACCTGGGTGTCGACCTCCCTGGTCGGACCCTGTTGGTTTGGTGCACCAGTTTGCTCCTTTGGTCTGTTTACTTGGCCTATGACGGGATTTGATGGTTCAGATCTAAACTAGGGTTAATCCTATGGCCTAAACTAGTCCTAACTTCTATAAAAAGACCCTAAGACCTAGCCTAAACCACCACAAATCATTCTAACAACGAAGTGCTGCCAAAATGTCTCTTGATCATGGCCTCCATCTCCAACTCCAAAGGCTTGAGCTTTCAAACTAGATCCATGACAAAGGAGCAAGCTTTCTACATCAAATCAAGGAAGTAGAGCACCATCTCAACACCATTCTATGACGATTCTTGCTCTTAATCCTCTAGCCACGATTTGTAAGTTCTAGATGCTTTTAGATTGAAACGATAACATGAATATGACATGTGATAAAGTTGAAATTGGATCTATGCATGATATTCAATCCATGTTCTTTCTTGTTCATTTTTGATCTTGACCTTTGGGGATGTTCCTATAGCATTAATTTGAACCTATGCATGTTGCAAATCACTCTTTCATGTCCTTAGCATGCATGTAATGATGTTTTTCTCTCGGATCTTGTTTTATGCAAAGTTTCTACCTTCCGCTATTTATTTTCTTTTGATGAACCTTGGTCGATTTAGGACCTAGGCCTAAACTATGATTTACATGCGATTTGTATACGGGGAAATTTGGGGTATTGCCAATGTAATTTGCAAGTTTGGGCATACATGAATTGGCATATGAATTAAATCACGGGTTTTGAGACTATGCAAGTTAAATCAAGGGATTGGGCTTATGTAAATTATGCATAAGTGGGATTGGGAACATGAACCATGATGTGGGTTTATTTGGGCATGAACTTGACAACATGTAACTTTGGCTAGAACTTGGTAGGGTTGGGATGTCATAAACTTGGCATACATGCAAATAGGCGAGAATTAGACATATGTAAAGTGGCTAGAATTGGGTACACATTTTCATGGGCATGTAAGGTGGAACTTGGGCATATGCTTAGTAATATGTAAAGTGGGGATCTTGACTTAGATGACACATATGTAATTAACAATCTAACGGATGCCTTCGACATGAGGTTAGACTTGAGTTGTGGTGTAATTCTGCCCGGAACCGCCCGGCATATCCAGTGACCACAACAATAGTAGTCTAATGTGAGGGGTCGTAGGCAAAGATTAGATTGTGGTAATGCATGAACCCGAGGTTGGAATGGATTTGCGGTGAAATTCTGCCCGGAACCGCCTGGCATATCCAGTGACCGCAAATAAGTCCAATGTGAGAGGTTGATGCAATAGTAAATAATAAAAAGAATATGAGATGGACGGGTGGGTTAAGTAACTTGACTAGACTAATGACACTTAACCAATATGACATGGACGGGTGGGTTAAGTAACTTGACTAGACTAATGACACTTAACCAATATGACATGGACGGGTGGGTTAAGTAACTTGACTAGACTAATGACACTTAACCAATATGACATGGACGGGTGGGTTAAGTAACTTGACTAGACTAATGACACTTAACCAATATAACGTGGATGGGTGGGTTAAGTAAAACCGGACTTGATTTCTAGATGACACTTAACCATATAACACGATTAGAGGATGGGTTAGTTTAACCTGAATGGGTCGATAACACCCGACTAGTATAACGCGAGGCATGGTAAGGTTAAGTAAACTCACGAGGGTAACACTTAACCATTATAATTTGACTAGTGGATGGGGTTAAGTCATGAATCACTTGAATATACTTAACCAATCTAACATGATAATTTGATGGGGTTAAGTCATGAATCGCTTGAATATACTTAACCAATCTAACATGATAATTTGATGGGGTTAAGTCATGAATCGCTTGAATATACTTAACCAATCTAACATGATAATTTGATGGGGTTAAGTCATGAATCGATTGAATATACTTAACCAATTCAACATGATAACTTGATGAGGTTAAGTCATGAGTCACTTGAATATACTTAACCAAACCAACATGGTAACCTGATGGGGTTAAGCTTGAATATACTTAACCAATCTAACATGGTAATTTGGTGGGGTTAAGCTTAAATATACTTAACCAATTTGACACGATGATTTGGATAGGGTTAATTCATGAACCGCTGGAATACGCTTAACCAACTTGACACGTGATTCGTAGGGCTAAGCCATGAACGTGAATGACAACACTTAGCCAATCTTTACATGACATGTAGACGGGTTAAGTCACGAACTTGAATGACCACACTTAACCAACTGGACATGCTAGACTGATAAGGGTTAAGTCTTGAATTTTGATGACAACACTTAACCTGCTGGACGGAAACCCTAGTTATGCGGTCCTTTTCAGCAGTAACCCTCTTGGATGTATCACGATACCCTAGGGACTAGGCTAGGGTGGGCACGATTACTGGGCTGATTGTAAGCGACCAAAACGACGGCTGAGTTTGGTGCGCCATTGTAGGTTCAGGCGGACTATGGTCGTGCACGTAGTCCGGAGTTGAAAAAGCAGGCATGGGCACCAGTAGTTTTACACTGTGCGTGTTTGGAATGGTGTCAGTGGTTGACACCCTAGGACTTGATACACCCTAGGGTGGACCTAGCACAGAGTAGCTACATTCGTGATTGGGCCGTATGACACCGACACACGACGAGCTAGGTCTTGTAGGGAGCCGATCGACTAAAGCGTGACGTAGGGCGTTGTTCGATAGGTAGCGTAATCCCTAGTGGTCCTAGGTGGCATAAACCCTAGTCGAA
The DNA here is from genome assembly GCA_030737875.1 of Allium sativum. Taxonomy (NCBI): domain Eukaryota; kingdom Viridiplantae; phylum Streptophyta; class Magnoliopsida; order Asparagales; family Amaryllidaceae; genus Allium; species Allium sativum. The sequence goes on along the minus strand of CM060919.1, from coordinate 794,643,322 downwards.
AACGTCCATTAGGTAGCGTAATCCCTAGTGGTCCTAGGTGGCATAAACCCTAATCAAATCTAGAAATTGTTCAATAGGTAGCATAATCCCTAGTGGTCCTAGGTGGCGTAAATCCTAGTTGAACACGCGATAATTCATGATAAGGGAATCTGGCCAGAACAAGGATGGCAGTCCGAGCGACTTCAAGGATGGTGACACTACATTGTAGTAGTATAGAATAACGTGATGGAACCCGTACGATGTACGGCAAGGGTCTATACACATACATGGAAGGGATGATACGAGTTAGGATGCTAGTACGGTTGGTGCAGAGGACGTTAGACATGCGATGCTATTCAGAGTTTACCTTGGTTATCCTGTTACTTGAGTTTATCCTGTTATCTTAGTTTGATCTATTTACCTTGTCATCATGCTTATATTTACTTTCGGTTTATACATGTCATGTTACTCTTACCTGTTTTTAGGTTGAAAGTCACTAGGACTTACTCAGTCTTTATGACTGTCCCTGTTTTGTTTCGCCTCTTTTTCTTCCGTTCCCCCCCCCCAGGTTTACAGGGAGGAAATGTTGCTACTTAGTGCGGATCTTTCTGCTTCAAGATTATCATCTATGGCTTGGACTTTCCTTGGCTATGGCTATTTTACTGCTTTACTTGGGGAATAATTTATGACTATGGTTTTATGCTTCTTTATTATTGCAACACAGGTTTCGATGTAAGTAATTTAATGGAACTTTGATGTAAAAGGTTTTAAGTAATGAAATCATGTTTTCTTCCGCTGTTTTTATATGTTATGTCTTGTAATATTTCTGTGCATGTTTACCTAGATAATACTCCACCAAAGCTAGTGCATTCCCTTTGTGAGTGACCCTGGCGGAGGTGGTGTGTTTCATTGCATGAAGGAGAATGTGGAGGTCATCTTGGTGGTCAGACATTGGCCAAGAAAATTCTATTATATGTTTACTTCTGGCCAGATGTAAATCGGGACTCCGCAGCATATACCAGAAAGTGCGACCGATGTCAAAGATTTGCAAAGATTCCAAGAGCGCCATCCACAGTGATAACTCAAATGGTCAGTCCATGGCCATTTGCCGTCTGGGGCATCGATCTTATTGGAGCACTACCCACAGCAAAGTTCAGCTTTAGATATGTCATTATAGCCGTTGATTACTTCACCGAATGGGTTGAAGCATACCCGTTGGCCACCATTACCTCAAAGAAAGTTATCAACTTCATTTTGAAGAACATCATTTGCAGGTTTGGTGTGCCATAGAAGATAATCACGGACAATGGAACCCAATTTGAAAGCGAAGAATTCCAGAGCTTCTGTACCAAGTATAAGATCCAGAAAAGCTTCGCAGCAGTCCTCACCCATAGGCAAACGGGCAGGTAGAAGCAGTGAACAAAATCATAAAGTCAACCATCAAGAAGCGTCTAGAGAAATCCAAAGGTGGTTGGGTAGATGAGCTTCCGCTTGCACTATGGGCATACCGCACAACTCATAAAACTGGGACTGGGCATACTCTCTTCTCCCTGGCTTTTGGCTCTGAAGCAATGATCCCTGTGGAGCTGGAGGTTCCCACTCATAAAAGGATTCACTTCCATCAAGATGAAAATGAGAAGTTACAGCTTGAGGCCCTCGATCAGCTCGAGGAGGAGAGAGATGAGGCAGAACTCAGAGTTGCTGCACATCAAAGAAGGGTAGCCAGACATTTCAATTCTAAAGTCAGACAAAGGACTTTCGAGATCGGAGACCTTATGCTGAAGAAAGTAATGACTGGAACTGGCGTTTTTTATCACCCCGTGATTTTAAAGAACATTTAAATGATAAACTAAGGAATACTCAATTAAATATCGAGAATTAAGTAAAATGGACCATACCATTGCGTTCAACTTGGAATTATGCTTAAGACAGACTCCGAGTTTGCGTAAAACGGACATCGTATGAAGAAGATATTTAGGTTTGAAGTTTGTATAAGTATAAGGGAAATATATATAAATAAATCAAACCAGAAATTTCAAAATAGTTCAAAATCAAAGCGGGAAAGGGATGCGGGATTTGGACCCGTTGAGGGTCGACCCACACCCCAGGGGTGTCGACCCATGGGTGAACACACTCAAGGGGGTGTTGACCCTAGTGTCGACCCACCCCAGATCCATCCAGGTTCATTTCCTGAACGTGGACTTGTTTCTAAACGAGATTCTTTGGTAGTTTATAAATCTGGATCTAAAATGGACAAGTAATCCTGGCATGTTTATAAATCAGGATCTAAAATCTATGCCTGTTAAGAATCTGATATACCTAACCAGTCCTGCTATTACATGTACACCTGATCTGCTATTCAGTTCCTATATGCCTAATTCTGTTATCATATGCCCATCTCTGTTACTATATGCTTAATTTGTTTTATGCATGTTCTGTTCTTCTTCCTCCTTTCCCTTTTAATTTTTATAGCCAGGCTACCTTCGAGCCTAGGACGATATCGCTGAAATATGCGCACGAACGAAATTAGGTTAAATTGGTAATGGTAATTTGGGGGGCATAACTTGAACCATAACTAGGATTTAGGGGCATAAACTATATTGTAAAGTTTAACTAAAACTTGGGGAATATCTTGGACTGTGAATTATGACTGGTGGTTTGGAGCATATAAATTTGTAGGCTTAATTTAAAGAATAAGCGGAATAGGTTAATGAAACTGTAAGTAACCTATAAAAAATGTTGGGGGTTATGCATACCTATAATACTTAACCTGTATAATCCGTAAGGGGTTATACACATATAAACCTGTTATCTGTGGCTTGTTAAATATGCGGGTGGAGTTAAGTAAACATGTTGAATATATGGGGTTAAGTAAATTTATTAAATATATGGGGGGTTATACGAACCCGTTAAAATTAACCTGTGGAAATCCTAGTTGGTTGGGGATACAAGCCTAAGGGGTGGCTTGTGCCATCTGTTGTGTGGGACCCATATTAGTCAGTAACCCATTCTGGTATTAAAGGGGGATCCCGGACTAGGTAGAGGTCAGGGGCACGCTTACTGAGCTAATTGTAAGAGGTTCATTTGGGAGGGGTGTTCTAATGGCGCGTTCCAATGGGGTCATGTGCGTACATGGGTCCGGACTTTTTGGTAAAATAAGCTGCCATAACACCTGTAAATAGGTCTGTGTCCTTCTAGGGGTTTCCACTTTGGGAAGTAATACACCCTACTGTGGGACCGACACAGGGTATTTACGTGGTAGGGGCCCGATCGCCAAGGGATAGTAATTAGGGTACATCTAGTCTTGTTTAGGTACCTGTTATTTCTATTTGGGGGTAACACCCGTTATTTCTTGTTAAGTACCTATTATTTCTGTTTGGAGTAAAACTCGTTACTAGAAGTATACTTAAGACTACCATTTATGTTTCTGTTGGGATCATTCTGTTTCTGTTAAGTAATTGGAAAGCACTTGATGCGGTATACTAGTATTGGTGCAGAGAAACTAATTGAGAAGCATAATTTATTCTGTTTATCCTGTCCATCCAGTTCATACATGTAATATGATATTGTTATCTCTCATCTAGTTTATTTACTGTCATGATGATTTTTCTTATTTATATGCTAAAACCAACTGACTCGCTAGACTTTATGTCTAACCCGTTTTGTTTCCTTTTCTCTCTCTTCCTTCCCCCTCCCTCAGGTTCTCAGGGTGGGAACGCTCAGGCTTGATTAGGACTCTCTCTTCTGTTTTTGCTTGGATTTAAATTTGCTTCTATGTACCGCTTTGAATTTTTGTTTACTTGCTTATGGCTACTTATGCGGACTATGGCTTTTTACTTTTGTACTCTAATGGTTTTTAGTGCAAGACAAATGTTTTTATTTGATGTATTTTATTCCAGTGTTTCAATATGATGTTTTAACTGGATTTTTAGACCACGATGTTTTTAGTTGGAAAATTAAAGTTTTAAATTTCCGCTACTATTTAATATATCTATCTTGTGAGATTATATTCTGTTTACCTATAACGCTTCACGGAACTTAATGCATTCTTTTAAAGAGTGACATTAACGGACATGGGGTGTCACATTTGGTATCAATGCTGAAGGTTACAAGATCGGATAAAAGGTTTTGAAAATTGTTTTCAAAAGGTTTCAAAAAGAAAGTATTTTCAAAGGAAAGTCTGTTTTTGAAAAACATATTCCCCAAAGCCATATAGAATATCTTTCGACTCTCTGCTTGAATCCCTTTTTCTTTTCTTTTCAGCATGTCTAGGGAACCGAATATTTCCAAGGGCATTCAGATACCGGCGTGGATCCGTAGATATCTTGGGGTTACGATGCCTGCTGGCGGCCAAGCAAACGCCCATCCCCCAGCTGCAACCTTTGTTCCTCCTCCTCCGAGAGCGGATAATTTCTCTAAGATATGCAAGTACTTTTATGCTATGGGAGGAAAACCATTCCGTGAACCTGAAAGCTTTGTGGAAGCATGGAATTGGCTTAAAGATACGAAGGATTTTTTTTGGATTTTTGAGGTTGACGATCGTAGGAAGATTCAGTTGGCCGCATGGTAGCTGAAGGACGAGGCTTCATTCTGGTGGGAAGTGATGAAAGCAGGGCGTCTAGTGGAAACTTGGGATGATTTCCGATAGAGATTCGAGATGAAGTTTCTTTCTTAGGAAGAAGAGAGTATGCAAATGGAGAGGTTTCCGACACTTAAGCATGGAAGCATGTCTGTTAAAAAGTATGTCAATAAGTTCAACCAGTTGGCAAGGTTTGGTCTGGAACTGGTGAATACTCCGCACAAGAAAGCTTTAAGGTTTTCAAGGGGATTAAATCAGTCGCTTCAAACATTAGCATTATCTCACATTCCGATGAGGTCTACTTTTGAGAGATTGGTTGATACGGAATTGATGCATGAAGATGGGAAAGAGGAGAAAAAGGAGGCTAAGACTGATAAGACGCAAAACAAGAAAGTGTGGCCCAAGAAAGAATAGCAAAAGAAGGGCGGAAAGAACGACAAAGCTCAAGGCAAGAAGAAATGTCATGGTTGTGGGAGCTTGGGTCATTTGGTCAAAGATTGCAGAAAAAGGAAGAATGCTTGTTGCAACTGTGGTGAAACTGGACACTATTCTAAGGAGTGCCCGAAGAAGCAAGGATAGGGCCAAAGGGCAGGATCTTCTGGAGGGCAGGTGCATGCTCTCGAGGCCAGTATACCGGACAGAGGTAGGAAAGTTTCTGTTGAAGGTTTTATTTCTCTTTTTGATCGTCCTGTTTAGACTCTTTTTGATTCCGGGGCTTCTCACTCTTTTATATATGATTCTGTGGTGGAGTCTCTGCACTTTAGTATTAGTATTGTATGTAATCCCGTTATTGTCTCAAACACCATTAGGGGTACAGCTCATCTATCTATGATTTGTCGGGGTCTGAGGATATCTGTGTTGGGCGTCGAGTTTGAGTGCGACGCATATATGCTTGGTTTCATAGGCTATGGTCTGATTCTAGGGATGGATTGGCAAGCCATGTATGGTGACATTATAGACTGTGAGAGGAGAGTCGTTAGACTTTTGAATTACCGAGGGAGGACTCTCGAGATTTCTTGTGACCCAAAGGGGTCTGTCATGCTTAATTTCCTAGAATCACTTGATGCTTCTGTCGATGATCTGTGGTCTGTACCTTTTGTTTGTGAGTATCCGGATGTTTTTGAGGAGGTTAGGGGCTTACCTCCGAGGCGCGAGATTGATTTTCGGATATACTTGGTGGATAATGCGAAGCCAGTTGCATTGCCTGTCCGCCACATGGCTCCGAGGGAAAGGAGGGAGCTTAGCAAGCAAGTAGGGGAACTACTTGAGAAGGAGTTTATTAGGCGAAGCATATCAAAATGAGGTGCTCCAGTCGTCTTTGCAACTAAGGTGGATGGCTCGCTTCGCTTATATGTGGATTACAGGGAGTTGAATAAGCTCATTAAGAACAATAGGCACCCACTTCCGAGGATAGATGATCTGTTTGACCAGCTTGTTGGTGCATCTGTTTTCTCTCAGTTGGACTTGGACACGGGGTTTCATCAGTTGAGGGTGGCTGAGGACAGTATCGACAAGACCGCTTTTAGGACTCCAGATGGTTTCTTTGAGTGACTAGTCATGCCTTTCGGGTTGACGAATGCACCTGCGTATTTTGTCGATCTAATGAGTACGGTGTTCCTGGAGTTTCTGAATAAGTTCGTTGTGGTCTTTGTGGATGGCATTCAGATTTTCTCGAAGAATGAAGAAGAGAATGCCCAACATTTAGGAGAGGTCTTAAGGACTCTCAGAGTACACCAGCTTAAGACGAAATTCTCCGAGTGCCACTTTTGGAGAAAGGAGGTGAGTTTGTTAATGCATGTGGCCTCCAAGGAAGAGATAGCAGTGGATCCCACAAAAGTAGTTGCACTTCAAGATTGGAAAGTTCCAAAGAATGCAACGGAGGTGAGAAGTTTTCTTGGTTTAGATGGCTACTACAAGAAGTTTATTAAGAACTTCGCAAGGATGTCAGGCCCACTCACCATACTGACGAAGAAGAATCTGACCATTGCTTGGAGTATAGACTGTGAAGATGCTTTTCAGCGATTAAAGAGGGCTCAGACAACATCCCCAGTTCTGACATTACCTGATGGGAGCAAGGTGTTCACAGTGTATACTGATGCATGTGGTACATGGCTCGGTGTCGTTTTGATGCAAGAGGGAAAGGTAGTATGCTATGGAAGTAGACAGTTAAAGGTTCATGAGAAGACCTACCCCACTCACGATTTGGAATTGGTTTCTATAGTGTTCATGCTTAAGTCTTGGCGACATTATCTAATTGGAAATAGGTTTGAGTTATACATGTATCATAAATCTCTCAAGTATCTGTTCTCGCAGAGGGATCTCAACTTAAGGCAACACAGATGGATGGAGTTCCTAGCGTCCTATGATTTTGAGATTGCTTATGTCCCCGACAAGGGTAGTGCGGTGGCGGATGCGTTGAGTAGGCAGAGGATGACTTTGAGTCCTTTATTCGTAGAGAGGCGGAGCTTGGAGTACACGTCGACCTTCGATTTTAGGCCATTTACGGATCTTACACCTGGTTTGTTGGAATCTTTAGAGGTGCGACCTACTCTTATGGATCAGATAGAATCTTCGCAGTGAGAGGACCCATAGATAGCAGACATTTTGGATAGGCTCAGTAAAGGGGAGACTTCTAGTCACCTCAGTAGATATTATGTGGATGATAGAGGATGGTTACGGCGAGATGGGAGGCTTTGTGAGTTGGGAGTCTGTTGAAGATAGTCCTTGAGGAAGCCCATCATTCTAGGATGACTGTCCATCCTGGCGGTGATAAGATGTATAGAGATATGAAGAGGGTTTTCTTTTAGGCTGGGATGAAGAAAGATGTAGAAGAGTTTGTCTCTCGATGTTTAGTTTTCCAGCAAGTTAAAGCTGAGCAGAGGAAGCCTGGCGGTTTGCTTCATCCTTTGGAGGTCCACAGTGGAAGTGGGAGGGTGTCTCTGTGGATTTCATTGATGGTTTGCCTAGATCGAGGAAAGGCAACACCAGTATTTGGGTTATAGTAGACAAGCTTACTAAGAGCGCTCATTTTATTCCTGTAAAGAGTAAGAGAACGTCAACATGGTTGGCATCAGTTTATCTTCGTGAGATTGTCCGTCTACATGGCGTACCTTCCAGTATTGTGAGAGATTGCAGCCCCATCTTCACTAGTGAGTTCTGGAAGAGCCTGCAAGAGGCATTAGGTACACAGTTATGTTTGAGCACTGCTTATCACCCTCAGACCGATGGGTAGACTGAGAGGGTGAATAGAGTTCTTAAGGATCTTTTGAGGCTGTGTATCTAGACTTCGAAGGGACTTGGAAAGAGCATCTTCTGTTGGTTGAGTTAACCTACAACAACAGTTATCAGGCTAGTATAGGTATGGCACCCTTCGAGGCATTGTATAGGCGACCTTGTAGATCACCGACTTGTTGGTGGGAGTTCACAGATAGGCTTCTACTTGGACCTAAGATGATTAGAGAAACTTCAGAAAATATTGATCTTATCCGAAGACGCATAAAGACAGCTCAGGACAGGCAGAAGTCCTACGTAGATAAGAGAAGGATTGATATTGATTTTGAGGTGGGAGACATGGTTTTCATCAAAGTATCACCTTTGAGGAAAGTGGTTCGCTTTGGATCTGTAGGGAAATTGGCGCCAAGGTTTGTAGGGCCATTTCCTATAACGGAAAGGATCAAATGGCCAATAGGGTGAAGTTACCAGTGATATTGGAGGGTGTTCATGATGTTTTCCATGTTTCTATTTTGCGGAAGTGTCTGCACGATACATCGGAGGTTGTTGAGCTGAGCATGCTTAAGGAAGTAGAGGTAGAGCAGGAGGCGACAGTTAGACGAGTTCCTACCCGTATACTTGGATCAGAGGTTAAGAATCTTCGTAACCGAAAAGTCAAATTGATGAAAGTTCAATGGGGAGAAGACCGCGAAGATGAAACTTGGGAGACTGAAAACTAGATTCGTGCTTCGTACCCTTTTCTTTTCAAGGGTATGTTCTTAACTTCTTTTTCCAAGCTTTTATTCATACTTGCTTCTATCATTTGAGTATATCCTATCGATAGAATCTTCGACCTTTAGGTAGAGAAAACCAATGGATGTAAACATGTGTTTGAGACATGTTATGTTTGATGGATGCAAGTGGATGCAAGTGTTTTCTAGTGGTTGCTTGTGGATGCATATACACACACACTAGGCACTAGATCAGCTCAATCACTTACATATTGCATATGGATGTGTGTGCATTTTAAATTTTTACAGATGGAAATGGATGTACCATCATATGGATGTCGCAATTGGATGAATAGTTGTGCACACATATAGAACTTACATGTTATACTAGGATTATTCGCATACATTTTGGTTACATAGCACGAACATAAATTGCATTAAGGAGGTCAACTGAATCAGTAGAACGCCTGATTTTTCGCACTATCATAAGGACATATACACACAACTTTGCATATGTTCATATAAGCATTAGAAATCTTTTAAGGACAATGGATGCCTGTGATTGATGGATGAATAGATGGATGATGAATGTTAGGATAAACATTCTTCTTAACTTAGAGATTTCGGGGACGAAATCCTTTAGGTAGGGGTGAATGTAACACCTCATAATTTTAAAGAACATTAAAATGATAAACTAAGGAATAATTAATTAAATTTTGGAAATTAAGTAAAACGGACCGTACCATTGCGTTCTTCTCGGAATTCTGCTTAAGATAGACTCTGACTTTGTGTAAATCAGACATCGTATGAAGAAGATGTTAAGGTTTGAAGTTTGCATATGTATAAGTGAAATATATATATAAAAAAATCAGACCAGAAATTTTAAAATAGTTCAAATCGAAGCGGGAAAAGGACGCGGGATTTGGACCCGTTGGGGGGCGACCCATGGGTCGACACACTCAAGATGGGTATCGATCCTAGGGTTGACACATAGGTCGACCCACCCCAGATCCGTCCAGGTTCATTTCCTGAACCTATACTTGTTTCTGAACGAGATTCGTTGGCAATAGGCTATATATAGGGCCTCGTTTCTATTGTTTTATTCACCTAAAACAATGGACACAAGGATATGCTGCCCCAGCTTAGATTGAATTAGCCTATTTTCTTCAACAATGACAACCTATACGCATACAAGAATTTTGTTTATAGCTTCAGCCTAATAATTCTCTGTTCTTTAGATCCAGTCTCTAAGAGTTTATGTTGCTTTTAGATATAAACATTTAACAAGTAATCCTGACATGTTTATAAATCTGGATCTAAAATCTATGCCTGTTAAAAATCTGATTCATACCTAACCAATCGTGCTATTACATGTACACCTGATCTGCTATTCAGTTCCTATATGCTTAATTCTGTTATCATATGCCCATCTCTGTTACTATATGCTTATTTTATTTTATGCATATTTTGTTCTTCTTCCTCCATTCTCTTTTTATTTTTATAGCTAGGCTACCTTCGAGCCTAGGCCGATAACATTGGAATATGCGCATGAATGAAACTGGGTTAAATTGGGAATGTTAATTTGGGGGCATAACTTGAACCATGAATGGGATTTGGGGGCATAAACTATACTATAAAGTTTGACTAAAACTTGGGGCATATCTTAGACTGTGAATTATGACTTGTGGTTTGGGGCATATAAATTTGTAGGCTTAATTTAAAGATTAAGCGGAATAGGTTAATGAAACTGTAAGTAACCTATGAAACATGTTGGGGGATATGCATACCTGTAATACTTAACCTGTTTAATCCGTAAAGAGTTATATACATATAAACCTGTTATCTGTGGCTTGTTAAATCTGTGGGTGGGGTTAAGTAAACATGTTGAATCTGTGGGGTTATGTAAATGTATTAAATCTGTGGGGGGTATACGAACCCGTTAAATTTAACCTGTGGAAATCCTAGTTGGTTAGGGATACAAGCCTAAGGGGTGGCTTGTGTCATCTATTGTGTGGGACCCATATTAGTCAGTAACCCATTCTGGTATTAAAGGGGGACCCGACACTAGGTAGGGGTCAGGGGCACGCTTACTGAGCTAATTGTAAGAGGTTCATTTGGTAGGGGTGTTCGATGGCGCGTTCCAACGGGGTCATGTGTGTGCATGGGTCCGACCGCTTGGGAAAATAAGCCACCATAACACCTGTAAATAGGTCTGTGTCCTTCTAGGGGTTGCCACTTTGGGAAGTAATACATCTTCCTGTGGGACCGACACAGGGTATTACGTGTTAGGGAGTCGATCGCCAAGGGGTAGTAATTAGGGTACATCTAGTCTTATTTAGGTACCTGTTATTTCTATTTGGGGTAACACCTGTTATTTCTTATTAGGTACCTGTTATTTCTGTTTGGAGTAAAACCCGTTACTAGAAGTACACTTAAGACTACCATTTATGTTTCTGTTGGGATCATTCTGTTTCTGTTAAGTAATTGGAAAGCACTTGGTGCGGTATACTAGTATTGGTGCATAGAAAGTAATCGAGAAGCATAGTTTATTCTATTTATCATGTCCATCCAGTTCATACCTGTTATATGATATTGTTATCTCTCATCTAGTTTATTTACTATCATGATGCTTTTACTTATTTATATGCTAAAAGCAACTGACTCGCCATACTTTATGTCTGACCCATTTTGTTTCCTTTTCTCTCTCTTCCTTCCCATCCCCCTCCCCCAGGTTCTCAAGGTGGGAAAGCTCAGGCTTGGTTAGGACTCTCTCTTCTGTTTTCGCTTGGATTTGGATTTGCTTCGATGTACCGCTTTGACTTTTTATTACTTGCTTATAGCTACTTATGGGGACTATGGCTTTTTACTTTTGTTCTCTAATGGTTTTTAGTGCAAGACAAATGCTTTTATTTGATGTATTTTATTCCAGTATTTCAATATGATGTTGTTACTGGATTTTGAGATCACGATGTTTTCTATTGTAAAAATAAAGTTTTAAATTTCCACTGCTGTTTAATATATCTGTCTTGTGAGATTCTGTTATGTTTACCTATAACGCTTCACGGAACTTAATGCATTATGTTAAAGAGTGACATTAACAGACGTGGGGTGTCACATGTTTTTGGGCAAATTGGGAAGGAACTTATGTTATAAGCCCGAAACTCTGAGATGGCACCTTCAAGTTATCCACCACAGATGGAATCCAAATTCCTAGAGCTTGGAATAGCGAGCATATCCGCCACTACTTTCTATGATACATTGTTCAAACTTGTTGTATAAAGTTGTAAATATTTGCAAGCATTATGTTTGAGCTTTGTACATATGAAAAGTCCTGAATGAAAAGTCTATTTGCTTGCCTAAATCATATTCTTGCAAAATCTTGTTTAATAATAAAAAGATTGCTAAAATTGATTTTTTGAGTGCAGGAAATATAAGAGCAGCAGCTCATTCACAATCCAACAAGACCTAGATGCCTTCTACGCATATCCTGGTTGGAACAGCTCAAGCATTGAGTGCCGAAAGCATCATACAAATTAAACAAGATGATGTGGTGCACCACCTTGCAAATCAGAAAGGAAAGAGTTATTCAGAGTCAAACGGTGAAAAGCGCAGCAAATGGGCATGAAGTCGGAAAGCTGCACCTTTCATCGAAAAAAGTACTTCCTAAAGCTGGAAGTTAAAGGCACCAAATCCCTAGCGACGATCTCTTGTTAAGATAAGCATCCAGCAGAAGGATTGTCGTCAAAATCGTAAAACGATGCAAAGGTGGATAAAAAAAGATTATAAGTTCCATCATAGGGGTGCCTTCCCAAGTGCAAGGTCCATAACATTGGCTCTTTGACTACGATAACTTACTAAGTCAAAGCATCTGGCAGAAAATCTGATGTCCACCCCATGGAATGATGCAACACAACAAGAAAACCTTACCCGAAGGAGGAATCTGTTTTAGCTCCACCAATGCCAAATCCATTTAGCAAGTAGCGCAGCAAACAGCAGGTTCCTAGCTGGACGGGGGTGTTCAAGGAAGTTCCTTCGAGGCCTGGTTTAATAGGTCGAAGGAAAGCTCACTTTGGACTCAAGCTGGAAGGACCAGTACATACAGAAATCCTAACCGGACGGGGGTGTTCAAGGATGTTCCTTCGAGGCCTAGTTTAACAGGTCGAAGGAAAGCTCACCTTGGACTCAAGCTGGAAGGACCAGCACATACAGAAATCCTAGCCGGTAGGCGATTTCCAGACTAGTTCCTTCGAGGCCCGGTTTAACAAGTTGGAGGAAGGCTAAGTCTGGAATCGTTGAACAGGGATGTCCAGGGTAGTTCCTTCAACGGAAAGCTGACCTTGGGCTCAAGCTAGAAGGACCAGCACATACAAAAATCCTAGACGGTAGGCGATTTCTGGACTAGTTCCTTCGAGGCCTGGCTTAATAGGTCGAAGGAAATCTAAGTTTGGATTCGTTGAACGGGGGTGTCCGGTTTAGCATCAACGATGTTGGATTTATCCAGCGGGAGGAGAAACAAATAGCGGACTAAATACTAGAAGGACCAGTAAATCCAAGCTGGAAGGAACAACACAAAACAGAAATCCTAGCCTATAAGGGGTATCCAATGTAGTCTTTCCGAGTCTGAATTAATCAGGTCGGATAAGACAAACATTGGATTGAAATCAAACACAAGACATCTTTAGGGGCAGGTGTTCAATTTGATCTCCGAAGGGCCTAGACTTCCAGGTTAGTGAGTTAGATGATTGAACGCATTTTAAACATAAGACCTCCCAAGCGGGGGCGAAAAATACAAAGACCTCCCCAAAGCGGGGGCACATACAAAAAGATTTTGCAGTTGCAAGTACAACACCAATCAACAAAGTTGAAACTCTTGAAATGTACTAAGGCAAGATCAGAGACTTCAACACAGTGGTGAACACAAAAAGTTGTAACCCACAAAATAGGAGTCTCGAGTGCCTCTGTCTAAATCAAAAGAATTCAACGAAGTTGATCGTGTAAACTCCACGCAGCTCGTGATAATCCATGGTATGGGGGCAACACAGCTACAACTGGAAAAGCCAGTTTTCACAAAACATACCACAAGATCATCACGACACTTGGCATTGCAGCGACAAGGGACTCATAATATAGACTTGTAGTATAAATGTTAAAAGAAACAGGTGCGAAATGCAAGTAGAAGAGTGCGATAAAGCTAAAGTAAAAAAGCTTAAGTACAACAAAACATAGCACAGTTTCATCACAACAACAACACAAGTCAAATATAGATGTTTCAGACACGAATATGCATAAAGTGATAAGCGAGGGCCAGCACTCGCATATACAACCGGTCTAAATGCAGTACATAAATGGAAATAGCGGAAAATAAAGAAAACTGATCACAAGCACTACTTCTTTGATATGCATGTAAGTTTTATAATGGATTTGAAACCTTTCTGTTACAAATTTATGTCATTAAGTTCAAAGAACATTAAAGCTTCATAGGAGAGATTGGTTAAGAAGTTGTTTGCAAAACAAATCCGATGAACTGTATAAGTGCACATAAATGATATGCTAGTATAATCAAAGAAATAAATGGATCATATAACTCACTTGTCAGAAAGATTAGGATATTTTTCCACTAATATTTATTGTTTGACTATTTGATAAAAGCTAAAATCTCCATTCTTCCCTTCCTTGGATAGATAAGGAAGAGCAAGGACCTTTATTGTTTTTCCAGTAAAGAAATAAAATAAAGCAACATCCCAAAAAGTGTTTGTTTGGAGTGTGATCATGAAATTTAATAGAGTTGATCTTCAACTTCAGAGGTACAGAAGCAAATCCAAAGTAGGCTGAATTGTTAAGCTATAAACATCGTAAAAATAGAGAAGGGAAATTCAATATTGAAATGGTAAATTTTCCATATTGATTACATTCATTTGGAGGTAAATCGATGAATGCATACCATTCTTTGATTCACTAAAGAAGGAAAATAGGAAGTTTTAATGGATGAACGAGTGCAAAGTTTCTTTTCATAAATTATTGGAACATCTATAAAAAGTATTTATTCAATCAAACTCTTTGAAAGGAGAAATTTTATGTATTTATCTTATTGTATCACCCTATGCATAGAGTGTATCATTGATACCCAAGAAAAATATCCAAGTGTTATTATATTACATCAGTAAGCAATTCATGAAAATGAAAGACATTAATTTTAATGAGATAATTTATCATATTGCTTTAAAATATCATCAAGGAAATTATGAACATATTTCTAGGTTCATGCATTTCGGGTGTTAACTAATCAACCCCTAGGAGAAGTTTTTCATGGCCTCGAGACATTAAGATGATTATTCAGATGGAATATTGAAATCAGTTTGTACTCAATTATACATCACCATAGAAAAGCAATTTTAAGGATAAGCATTAATAAGTATCAATGTACGATCATTGAATTTACCATCCGGATAATAGGACAAATGAAGAGATGTTCGAAACTTCGAATTACTTAAATGGTGTTGGTAGTGCATTTATTTGCCATGATTCTAGGCTAAGGTAGTCTGGTAACTTTAAATGGTTGACGAGTGTGCTATGATATGAAGCTATGTTTATGAGCAATAATAGACGAAGCACAACACAATGCATTAACTTTAGGCTCAAAATATTAAAGGAACCAAGAATGTAATCATTGCGAATTTTTAGTGACTTCCAATTGATAGTATATGAATGGAAATTTCAGGAAAAGGGAGAATAACCTTCTACTTACTTGTTGAAACTGTTAGAAATCTTGGACGAGGTTGACCATCACACAATCACTCATATTCCTAGAAAGGGAAATAAGGAGTGAATACAGATTCACAAGGAGTTTCCCTGTTATGGAAGTGGAAGAAAATACATTATGACACCATCAAAAGGCTGCTTGATAAAGGCTGTTCATTTGAAAGAGTAGAAGTAAAACCCGAAAGCTCTTTAAAAAGTCATTGCATTATATTATGTGGGATGTCACCATTTATCGAAGAGTATTTCTTTCCCATTTAAAAGTATATTAATACGAAGAAAAGGAAATTCTAATGAAAGTGCATCAAGGAAATTGCAAGATCAAATTGGAGGGTTGGTGTAGATAAAGACTACCTGAAAAGTATAGTGATATATATAGTTTTGTCCAGCTATCAACAATGATGCAATGGAATTTTCCATTAGACGCGATTGATGGTGGAATTTTAAAATGACATTGATGGAATCATGAGCTTATTGAAAAAAAAACTATAAATTTGCAAACAGACATACATCGTTGAGATGTCTTACAAAACTGAGGCTTTTACCCCAACAGAAGCTAGACTCCATTCTCACCAACACGTGCATTATGGAAGAAGGTGAAACACCCCACCTCCGTTAGGGTCACTCTCAAAGGGAATGCCCTAATTTTGGTGGAGGTTTATAAGTATAAGTCACAGATATACAAGACAGATATAAAAACACATATTTGTAAACAGCAGAAAAGTGGTAACTTTTATTTCATAAAAGCAAATACGTGTTACAACAACATCACCATGACTGTCTTACATCCTTTCCAAAATCATAACATAACACTTTCATAATCTGTCTTGATTACATTATTTAAAGAAGCTTAAAGAAAACATAAATAAACTGCAAAAGCCCCATAGTTGCTGTCCAAAGCCATAGTTCAAAACGAAAAAGTCCAAGCAATACATTTCTCCTCTTCAAGCTGGATATTAAGGCTGGTCAAGCTGCAGTGTTCCCTCCCTGTGGACCTGGGGGGGGGAAACGGAAGAAAAGAAGACGAAAGAAAAGTAGAGTCAGACATAAAGCCTGAGTAAGTCTAGGACTATTCTGTCTATGAATAAAGAACTGGGTATGATAAGTATAAACAAGAAGTGGGAAAGCACTATAAACTTAGTTAAGTTGTCTAGGGTCGAATATACTATCGTACCCCATATAAATCTCTGAACCCATATAAACTAGTTCCCAACTTGCACCCCATATCTGGGTGAAGTGATCCATTTTTTGATGATCGGCTCCTACTCGCATAGTTACATGTGTCTTACGGCCCCCGATGTTGTAGTTACCTATGCTGGTCCCACCATGGGGTGTATCAAGTCCCATGGTGGCGGCCCGACACAATCCTAGAATGCACAGGTATGCTACTGGTGCCCAGTGCCTTATTTTTCTGCGCCGGAGTGTGTGCACGCCCGCACCCCGTTAGAACCTACACTGCTGCACCACCGCCGTCGATTTGACCTCTTACAATCAGCCCAGTAATCGTGCCCCACCCTGCCTAGTTTCAGGGTATCATGATACCTTGTAGGGTTACTGCGAAAAGGGTCCTCCGCTACTAGGTTTTCTATTTCTAGCCAACATGCTAAGTTGGTTAAGTGTTTTATAAACCTAACCCCCCAATCAGTCTGTTTAGTTTAGCATGTTCCAATATAATTTACTTAATCCTATCAATCTTGACTCAGCCTTAATTGTCTTATTAAAGCCTTGACCTCTCACATTAGACAGGTATTGTTGTGGCTGCCTGTTGCCGGTTGGTTCCGGGCAGTCTTACGCCACAACTCAGTCTAACCTCGGGTCCTTATTGGGCTCCATGTTTAACCTCCCACATTGGATAGGTATTGTTGTGACTACTGGCACATAGCCAAGGATTGTAGAAAGAGGGGTCGACAGCCCTGTCGACAGGCCTGTCGACAGCCCTGTCGACATGGCTAGCCCAGGTCGACAGCCCAGTCGACCTGGGTGGCTTAGGCGGGAGTTTTCCCGCCCTGGCCAATTGGGCCCAATTTTGAATCTTGAATTGTTTTTCTGAGCTTTTCGAATTTTTAAACTTAATTCAGAAACTTCCGGAGGCCATATCTTCTTCATACGGACTCCGTTTTTCGAAAACTCGGACTCTATTTCGCATATTTTTCCGACACGAACGCAATGGCGTATCCCGTTTCCCTTAGTTCTTTGATTTCAAATTAATTATACTTTAATTTGTGAATTTCACAATTATAGAATTCACGGGGTGTTACATTCTCCCCCACTTAAAAGGATTTCGTCCCCGAAATCTTCAAGTTAGGAGGAATGTATATCCTAACATCCAATCATCCATCTACTCATCCATCAAACACGAGCATCCATTGTCCTTAAAAGACTTCTAATGCTTCATGATCATATGCGAAGTGCGTGTGTACATGTACTTATCTAATGCAAAATCAGGCGGTCTACTGATTCAGTTGACCTCCTTAATGCGAATTATGTAAGTGCCATGAATCCATTATGTATGCAAATTTTCCTATTCATGATTCTACATGAGTGCACAATCATTCATACAAATGCAACATCCATATGACAACACATTAAAGTTCAACCATATACGAATGCAAACATATATGCATATGCAATATGAAGTGACTGAGCCGATCTAAAACCTAGATTGTGTGTGTATATGCAACCACGAGCAACCACTAGCAATCACTTGCAACCACTTGCAACCATCATCCATAACATGTTTCAATTACATGTTTTCATCCAAAAGGTTTCTATCTAAAAGATAAGGTCGAGGAAATATACCTAAAAAGCGCAACTTAAGGAAAAAGAAAGATCAAGGATGTACCCTCGAAAAGAAAAGGGTAGGCAGTGCGTATTCTAGCTTCAGTTTCCCAAGTCGCGTCTCCCTCGGCGTCGCTCCACTGAACTTTGACGAGTTTGACTTCGCGGTTGCGTAGCTTCTTCACTTCCGTTCCTAGTATGTGGGTTGGAACTTTTCTTATGGTTGCTTCGCGTTCCACTTCGGCCTCTTCGAGGATATTTGGATCTACCACTTCAGCAGACTCATGTAGACATTTTCGGAGATGTGAAACGTGAAAAACGTTGTGAACTCCAGCCAGCTTTTCGGGTAGCTCTAATCTATAGGCCATTTTCCCAATTTTCTCGATGATAGGGAATGGCCCTACAAACCTTGGTGCGAGCTTTCCTGTGGTTCCAAAACGAACAACGTTCCTTAGCGGAGATACCTTAAGAAAAACTCTGTCCCACATGCATTCGTATAAACAGTGAACATCTTGCTCCCATCTGGCAGCGTCAAGACTGGGGCTGTTGTAAGAGCCCTTTTCAGTCGTTGGAAAGCAAACTCGCAATCCAAGTCCCAATTGAACACTAGATTCTTCTTGGTCAATTTCGTGAGCGGAGCTGAGATTTTCGCAAAATCCCTTATGAACTTTCGATAGAAACCTGCTAGTCCTAGAAAACTTCGGACCTCAGTTGCATTCCTTGGTGTCTTCCAATCCTGTACCGCCACTACCTTAGCAGGGTCCACTGCTAACCCTTGTTTGGATACTATGTGCCCAAGGAACCTCACTTCTTCTCTCCAAAAGTGGCATTTGGAGAATTTGGCTTTTAGTTGATGGACTCGCAAAGTTTCCATGATTGCCCTTAAGTGCTGAGCATGTTCCTCTTCACTTTTTGAGAAGATAAGGATATCATCTACGAAGACCACTACGAACTTGTTGAGGAAATCTCTGAATACCCTACTCATCAGGTCCACAAAGTAAGCAGGTGCGTTTGTCAAGCCGAAAGGCATGACAAGCCATTCAAAGAAGCCGTCTGGGGTTCTGAATGCCGTTTTATCGATGCTATCTTCAGCCACCCTTAGCTGATGAAAACCGGTTGCTAAATCGAGCTGGGAGAAAACAGACGCTCCTACAAGCTGGTCAAACAAATCGTCAATTCTAGGGAGAGGGTGCCTATTCTTTTTCGTTAGCTTGTTGAGCTCCCTATAGTCAACACATAGACGGAGTGAACCGTCCGCCTTTGTAGCGAACACCACTGGAGCACCCCATTCTGAAATGCTCCTCCTAATGAACCCCTTTTCTAGAAGCTCTTTAATCTGTTTACTGAGCTCTTTCCTTTCTCGTGGAGTCATGTGTCTAACGGGCAATGCAACGGGCTTTGCATTATCTACAAGATATATGCGGAAGTCTATTTCCCGCTTCGGAGGCAAGCCCTTCACCTCTTCGAAGACATCCGGATATTCCCGGACCACTCTAACTGATTGCAAATTTTCAACAGAGGCATCTAGCGATTCAAGATAACTAAGCATAACCGCATACGAGGGATTACAAGAAATTTCCAAAGTATTACCGAGCTGGGTTAGGAGCCTAACAACCCTTTTCTCACAATCAAGGATGGCCCCATTACTGGATAGCCAATCCATACCCAAAATCAAACCATACCCCGAAAAGCCCAAAACAAAGGCACTACATTGGAATTCTACGCTTAGAATAGAAATTTTCAATCCCAAACAGATCATAGACAAATGAGCTGGGCCCCCAATTGGGTTTGAAACAATTAAGGGGTCCTCTACCATACTAGTTTTTTATGTGCAGAGATTCTACTAAAGCAGACGAGATAAAGGAGTGTGATGCGCCAGAATCAAATAAAGTGCGAACGGGGTGATCATAAAGATAAACTACACTTTCTACAGAAGTATTTATACCTCGCTGTTGCAAAGGTGGCGCTTCTAGCACATGAACCTGTGCCCCTGAGGTGGATCCAGCCCTCTGCCCCTGTCCTCGTTTCTTTGGGCAGTCCTTAGCCCTGTGGCCTGTCTCACCGCAAGAAAAACACCCACCATTCTCCTTGGCCTTCTTTTTCCGGCAGTCCTTTACTAAGTGCCCCACTTTGCCACAGAATTTACACATCCTCTTCTCTCGGGACTTGTTGTCTTTCCCGCCCTTCTCAAAGTCTGTCTTCTCAGGGCAGTCTCTGTTGATGTGTCCAGTCTCCCCACAATGAAAACATTCTCCTTGCTTTCTTTAAATTTCCTTTTTGAAAATAAATTTTTCAAAACTTTTTATCTTATCTGGTAAACCTATGCTCTGATACCAGGTCGACAGCCCTGTCGACAGGCCTGTCGACAGCCCTGTCGACATGGCTAGCCCAGGTCGACAGCCCAGTCGACCTGGGTGGCTTAGGCGGGAGTTTTCCCGCCCTGGCCAATTGGGCCCGATTTTGAATCTTGAATTGTTTTTCTGAGCTGTTCGAATTTTTAAACTTAATTCAGAAACTTCCGGAGGCCATATCTTCTTCATACGGACTCCGTTTTTCGAAAACTCGGACTCTATTTCGCGTATTTTTCCGAGACGAACGCAATGGCGTATCCCGTTTCCCTTAGTTCTTTGATTTCAAATTAATTATACTTTAATTTGTGAATTTCACAGTTATAGAATTCACGGGGTGTTACAGAAGGTGAACGAATGAGAAGCTATTTGTAGCAACTCTTAGCTTGGTAGGGAGAAAAACAAGAAAAGAAAAATCTTAAGGTGGCCACTTACGAGCAAAGATTTGCATACTAATTAAAAATTCGAGATAGGCAGTGGCGGCCCAATAGAGTTGGTTGCCCTAGCCCAAAATAAAAAAAATGTTGTCCTAATTTTTTTATTCATGATATTCCTTAATATTATAGTATAATTCATGTAATTTCCATATTATCATATGATAATAAACATACAAATATATTTATTTGAAGGGAAAGTCTATTAGGATACAAAATGGTAACAAAAGATTTAATATATGAAATAGCGACCATTAGATCTCCCCTTAAATTTGCATTTAATGCAAAGACAAACAAAAAGTTCACAATTTGTGTATCTAATTTTGTGTTTAATTTTGTATCTCAGTAACTGCTTTCTTTCTTGACATCGTACTTTCCCTATAAACCGAGAATGTTTATATTATATGAAGATAAATCATATGAAAATATGATATTTGACGATGGTTTTGATAAATTTCTCGTCTGATAGAATTTTTTTAAGCAAATGAGTAATATATTAAATTATTTGAAAGCAAAAATAAGAATGATTGAGCTTCTAATTATTTTCAGTCATATTGTAAAAAAAATGTTATAATATAATGTTGAACTATCATCCTTCTGATTATATAACAAAATTTGTAGGGTATGATTCTTAATTTTCCATTGAAACACTAACAAGAATAAAAATAATTTATTGTAATTTGATGATATATTCTAGTTTGTTAAACATAATTTTCTTCTTCATAATTTTTTGAATGGTATTAGATATGAGCACTTTTCATTTTAGATTTTCATAAAGTGCAATGTATTTTTCATATGAAGATTTTGTATAACTTTTGTAATTAATATTTCTAAAGCCAAAGTCCCGAATTATTATAAATTTGAAATAAAATATGGATTGAACATATAATGTCCTTGTGAATTGTGATCAACAATGTATGAGCATTGTGTTGAATGAATATGATCTATCAACTTCTATAGATTCTACGACGATTAAAAAGAAAAATGTAATGTTAAATTGTTATTATAGTATGTAACAATATCTGTAGGGATCAAAATCAAATTCTCCCTTAAAATCTCAATTAGAAATATAAGTATAGAAACTATAAAGACATGAATTAAAATCTTAACCTCTTGGCCACTATTTCATTATATTAACAACTTAGGCAAACACATACTCTTTATTTTTAATGCGTATCACGTAAATAACCAAAAAAATTATACAAATATATATGTTATAATTTTTATTTTTGTTGCCCTAACTCATGTGGGTTGTCCCAGCCCGTGGGCTTGGTGGGCTACTAACAGGGCCACCCCTGGAGATAGGCAACCTCATTTTAAAAAGGATCCTTTTGAACTTGGGAGAATCAGTCCAAATTTGGAATGAACCCACACGATAATAAAATAGCTTAGAGATGATATTTTTGTCCTATCAATTTTAGATGAGAAACATAATCTATGATCAGGAAATAGTGAACATCCTCACCATTACTTCACATGATTTATCCTATTTAGGCATCTTCTTTGGATTTGTTTTAGAATTAAATTCTAAGACATTCATGAAAAAGTCCTTACACAAAGTTATATTTTTGAACCAACCGAACCATATTCATTAAGTGAAATTTGTGTTATGGTATTTGTAATGCTTGCATCACACGCTAATGAGCTTCTTCGATTGATAGTAGATTTGAAGGAGTGTACTTAAAATTAGGGGAAGACTGAATGATTCTCCTCCATATATTCTTGTATCCAATTGATGCTTAGAGGTATGTGAAGATGAGATATATGTGTGGAGATAAGCATTGATAGAAATAAATTCTCAAACCAAGCATCAATCGAAATACTTGATTAAAGTTGAGCATTAATGTACGAATAATATTTAAACCAAATATAAAGTAACATTGACACAATGGTGTTTGGGTGGATATAATAAGAATATTATGTTAATTGCGCCAAAAATGACAGAACAACCCATAAATAAGGTTTAATTAGAGAATGATAGATAAAATTTCCTTTTTATGTTGGTTTAAAACTTATATTAATAGATGAATACATCCACCAAAATCATTAGCTCATGAAGACTAAATAACGACATATAGCCATGTGATTAGGAAGGAAGACAGAGTCAATTGCTTCCTTGCCTTAGCCACTGTCTCCATCGCCTTCTCTCTCTCTCTCTTTCTCTTTTTCAAAAATAGAAATATATATAACACAAAAGGGAGAATCTAGCCATTCTCGAAAGGCTCACAAAAACAGTTCATGTAGAGATGGTTACGTGAACTGTGCACACATATAAACAACAGAATACAAGAAGTCAGCTCACAAAGCAACCAAAGACACATCATAAAACAAACTGTAGTAGTAAAGACGAGACCAAGCAAGCCCTCCAAGGACAGTCGGTCCTGGAGAAAAGATGCTCAAGCCACCACAAAGCCAAAGAGCAAGGCAAGAGATCCTGGACTAGTCACTTAAAGTGGAAGTGAATCCAGACCGCTGGATTCACCAACTCCCAGAAAACTGAAAACAGTCCCGCTGACAGCTACAGCTCGAAAATAAAATCTCCTACTCCAAAAAGCTCCAAGTAAGCTCCTCCCACACTCTAAAGTCCAAATAGCTACCATCCAAGAGTACCTAAGATCCAGGACCTGCGGCACTACCAAACAACATAAGCAATAAAGGGGGGAGGGGCGTAAATGATGTAAGGGAATGAGAGGAAAAAGAAAAAAAACAAGGGGGGAAGCCGCCCAAATGCACAAGCGCACTAAAGTGTAGCGACTTCAACCGATCCCCGCCCTAGCGGCTGTCGGAACTGTGGAAATATCCAGAATACCTACCAGCTACCTCGAGCAGGAACCAATGACGCCCCTGAACGATCTACCACAGAATGCAAGGAAAACATTGTTCCTCACCCTCCGAATTATGGTAGGAGGATCCATAGGAATTTCATCAAATATCGCCTTATTCTGTGAGCACCAAATATGCCAGCAGATAAGGCAAGGAATAAGATGAAATAGGATCGAGCAAACATATTTACTTGAGATGCCAGTCCACCAGAATCTCAGTAAATCAGAAAGAGACAAGGCATTAACTCGGAGACCAACTAGGTTCCCGAAATAATTTCAGACCGCTGTAGCAGAGTACCCATGGAAAAACAAGTGAGTTAAAGATTCCAGCTCACCTGTTCCAAAGCGCCGGCAACGAGACACGATAGGGATGCCAATACTCTGTAGGTTCTCTTCCAGTGGTAATCCGTCCTGTAGGGTTCTCCACATGAACAGAGAAAACCTTCGGATGTAACTTGACATCCCAAATAAAGGAGAAATAAGGAGATGTAGAGTCGGGGTCCTCGCCGAATTCCATGCTGCCTTAATTGAAAACGGACTGTGATCCTAACCGGATCTGCCCACATGTGAGTCCGAGAAGGATTTAACAGATTGCATGTGTTTCCACGTCTCACTCGCATAAGAAGGGGATCCTGAGAAGTTAGTGCTTGAAAGCCTGCGGTACTTTGCATTGAGGAACGTTTCTCATAAGGAATCATTCGCTCCAAATCGAGCCCATAACTTGCAAGAAAAGGATAAGCAGACGTCCTTTGGATTTCGAAGACCCAAACCCCCCTCAGTTTTAGGATGACAAACGACGTCACACGAAATCCAATGGTGTCGTTGATCATTGTCCTTTTTACCCCAGAGAAAGGACGAGGCCAACGAACGATAAGAACGGAAGAAGGAAGCAGTAGGAGTCATAGCAGCAAAAATATGCGATCCTATAGAGTCCAATACTGACCTTATAAGAACCAGCCTACCAACTTGAGACAGAAGATCCACATTCCACCGAATGATCTTACCCTTGCTTTATCCATCAAGGGATCAAAAAAGGCGTTGAGCATCCTACCTTTGTAGAGGACAATACCAAGGTGAGGAAAGGGAGGCGGCCGAGAAATCGATTAAGTCTTCAATCCAAGAAGATCTAACTGGGGCCAAGTCTTTCGCCGAGACGAAACAACTTTTGGCATAGTTATGGCCAAAACACCTCTTCATCTCCATCGTTATTGTTGGCACTAAACCACAGTTATTCAAAGTCAATCATCAATTCATGCCCTTTTTCAGTTCATGGCTAAATTTTGATAGTAATCTTTAGTATGTTCATTAACTTGAATTTGACACCAAATTTCATTAGGTTTTCCCACCAAGTTCCTCCTTATTATTCATTCTTAATTTTTACTCTGTGTCACCAAGATGTGATGATACATAATTTTATCACCTTGGTTTGTGAGTATCTAACAAATTCTATTCAAATGATGGTCTTTATAATTAAAATACCCACTTTTAAAATATAACTGATGATAGAAAATTTATTTCGGATTTTCTTTACAAAAATAGTCTGTTTAGAGAAAAACAAAAAATGTTACTAAAAAGCATTTTCAGAAATCTAATTTTTGATCACCTAAAAGCTGTTTGAAATACTACTAAACAGATAAATATACATATGCAAACACACTTATTATTTTGATATTTATTAGATAGTAATAATAAAGATTTAATTAGTTTATCAAGTTAATCAAGTACTAGTATGACCTAAACAAAAATTAAGTTTAAAAATAAATGAAATGAGAATATATGTACACAAATTGTGCATATGTGTGAATCAGTACACATACGGAATTATGCATATTGAAAATGAAAGAGGACCAATGACATGTATGATGGGGTGAAGGAGTTAGGGGATGGTGAGGTGGCATTTAATTAATAGAGAGAAAGTAGTAAAATTATTTTTGTAATTTTCCATATTGATTTCATAAAAAATCAATTTTCTTCTTCCACTTTATCATTTTTGTTTTACTTTTTTTTCAAACTCTTTTTTCTTATCAAAGCTTTCTAAAAGAATTTTAATGGCATTTGTAGCCTTGAATTATAAAAAAGAAAATTTCCATGTTTTAAAACTCCTTATAGGTGTTTAAATCTTCCTCTCCTCCTGCCACCTCCTCTCCTCCGAAACAAGCCTCCACATCCTTGACCAACTCTAGGTCCGTTCGTAAGGCACCTTAATTTGAGCCTTTGGTATTTAAATGCTCTAAAATCCCATTTGCAGTTACAGCAAAGGTCACGGATGATTCCAAGTTCTACTAATGAATTAGCTTAAGTTAGCAAGCTTCGGTGAGAAAATATCTTACTAATTACTAAAAGATTAAGCCTTTATATTGTTGACTATTTTGTTACTTACTATGTGATTAATAATGTTTCACTATCATGTGTTTTGTTATGAATATATATGTGCATGTGATGTGAAATTTTTACTTGAACTCGAAGTCTTAACATTGTATGGTTATAAAGATGTATGCTTGCTTATGGGATGGTTATGATAAGTAAACTACATGTGATATGAAAGTG
Organism: Allium sativum; assembly: GCA_030737875.1. Taxonomy (NCBI): domain Eukaryota; kingdom Viridiplantae; phylum Streptophyta; class Magnoliopsida; order Asparagales; family Amaryllidaceae; genus Allium; species Allium sativum. The sequence goes on along the minus strand of CM060919.1, from coordinate 794,617,138 downwards.
AATGTTAAGATTGTAGATTTGCAGTATATATTAAAAGATAGCACTTGGGATGTAAGTGATATACGACCCTTTGGTTTGAGGAAAAGAAAGGAATTTCCTAACTTTTTTATTTAAAATTTCTTTTATAAATTTGAAAATCTTTGGTTTTATAGAACTTTATAGTAAGTATCAAAAAACAGATATAGTAAAAAAAAGGATTTTAAATCTGTTTTATGTAAAAATCAAAATTGAAATTATTAGTCATATCGTGACAGTCGTTATAAATGCAGTTCGTGAAGAATAGACTTTTTTTGGGATTTTTGAAATGTTTTTAGTTAAGAATAACTTTTGAAAATTGTTTTCAAACTTAATTCAAGTATTTAAAAAGTAATTACCCACATTTAACTACTTAATTAGTTAATTAAGTAGATAATTAGTTTTAATCATTGATTAACTAAGGGTAATTTGTAAATAAATGTTAATTAATCAAGTTAATTATAATTAATGCAGGATTAATTATTGTTTAATGACAAATTTAAGATTAATCATGAATAATTATTTATTTAATACTAAGTCTTAATTAATTAATTAATTAATTTGAACTTGCTTAAATATTTTGAGTGTGATTCTAAAATGGATGTAGTATGAGTTATGCCTTCGATTTCTTTCAGTCCCAAACATAAATTGTATGGATGAATGTTATCCACACATTGTAATTAGAGGGATACGTAGCATTCAAAATGAGTTCACCAAGGAAAGGTGATTGTTAGCCTTAAGCCTCGTCAAATAGGAATGTCTTAAACAAGGTAAATACAGTAGGGCTATGTGGGTCACTTCCATTAGGGTATGTTCATCACATTATCTTGATCAGATGACCCTTTTGATTATTTTAGCTTGGTTTAGTTGCTAATTAAAACCATGTTGGTGACTTATTCGTTTCTATCCAGCAAGCGGTAGATAGGTTCTTTGTTGGAAAGGGTCGAGACGAGGCCATTGGAATATTCAATCTAGATATGTATTATTCGAAAGGTAGTCTCATACCTTGTCATTGTATGAAATCCAACCTCCATAAAGCGTTGTATCGGTTTATTTGTGTCCAACTATAATGAAATATGAGATGCAAGCATTTCAGCTATTTTCATATTTTATTTTGAATCTTTAGACATTTTTATAGTATAATTTGATTTTTCTATAAAAAATGTTTTAGTTATCATAAAGTACAAAGCCATCTGTGTTTATGTGTGACTTGGTTTTATGGGATACTTTTTACTCCAAAAGGTTTTTCCAGATACAACAAATCAATTTGATTTAAATTTTCTCATGCTGGCCTACCAGATTGACCTAGGACCTCCATAATGCTCGGATTAGAACGAGCATATTTGCCAGATTAACTTTGGATGCTTAGAGCTTAGGAGAGGAGTTGGAAGCTGTAACACCCCGTAATTTTAAAGAACACTATAATGATAAACTAAAGAGTATTTAATTAAATATTGGGAATTAAGTAAAACGGACCATACAATTGCGTTCGTCTCGGAATTCTGCTTAAGATAGACTCCGAGTTTGCGTAAAACGAACATCGTGTGAGAAAGTTATTAAGCTTAGAAGTTTGCACATGTATAAGAGAATTATATATATACAAACCAAGTCAGAACATTCAAAAAAAATCAAAACAGCAAAGCGGGGAAAATAGGAGGGAATCAACCCTTTGGGGGTCGACCCGAGACCCAGTTGGGTCGGCCCAGGTCGGGGAGGGTCGACCCAATGCAGATCCGGACGAATTCTTTTCGTTGAACGTGGACTTGTATTGTGGCTTGTTCGTTGGTAGTATGCTATACATAGGACCTCATTTCTATTGTTTTTACACGTCAAAAACAATGGAGACAATGAGATGCTGCCCCAGCTTGGATTGAATTAGCTTATTTACTTCAACAACAGCTTATATGCATACAAGAATTTCTTCTACAGCTTCAGCCTAATTATTCTCTGTTCTTTAGATTCAGTCTCTGTGAGTTCATGTTATTTTTAGATATAAACATTTAACAAGTAATCCTGACATGTTTATAAATCTGGATCTAAACCTATGTCTGTTAAGAATCTGATTCTAACCTAAACAGTTCTGCCATTACATGTATTCCTCCGTACACATGGTTTACTGTTTAGTACTTATATGCCTATTTCTGTTATCATATGTCTATTTTGTTAGTATGCCTATTTTTGTTCTCTTCTCTCCCTCTTTCCCTTTTTATTTTTATAACCTAGGCTACCTTCGAGCCTAGGCCTATCGCTGAAATATGCGAACGAGCGAAATTAGGAATGGTTGGGAAAGATAATTTGGGGCATATCTTGTATTATGAATCATGATTGGGAATTTGGGGGCATAACCTATACTGTGATGTATGACTAAAATTTAAGGCATATCTTATACTGTAAATTATGACTTAAGGGTTGGGCATGTAAATCTGTAGGCTTAATTTATAGATTAAGCGGAACATGTAATAAACTGTAAACAACATGCGAAACCTGTTTAGATCTGTGGGGGTTATATGAACCTATTAAACTGTAATACTTAACCTGTTTAAATCTGGGGTTATATGAACCTGTTAGATAGTGGGGGTTAAGTAAACTTGTTTGAATATATGGAGGATTAAGTAAATCTGTGGGGGGGTTATACGAACCCGTTAAACTTAACTTGTTTTATCTGTTGGGGTTATGCGGGCTTGTTAATCTGTTAGGCATAACCTATCAAAATCCTAGTAGTTGGGGATAAAAGCCAAGGGGGTGGCTTGTGTCATATGTTGCGTGGGACCCGTATCAGTCAGTAACCCATTCTGGTATCAAAGGGGGATCCCGCACTAGGTAGTGGTCAGGGCATGCTTACTGACCTGATTATAAGAGGTTCATATGGGTGGAGGTGTTCTAATGGCGCGTTCCAACGAGTCATGTGCGTGCATGGATCCGACTTGCTTGAGAAAATAAGCAGCTGTAACACCAGTAAATAGGTCTGTGTCCTTCTGGGGGTTGCCACTTTAGGAAGTGATACACCCTACTGTGATACACCCTATGGGATAGGGAGCCGATCGATTAGGGGGTAGTAATTACGGTACATCTAGTCCTTCCTGTTTAGGTGCTCATTGTTTCTGGTTGGGGTAACATCCGTTATATCTGTTGGCGTACTTGTTATTTCTGTTTGGGGTAAAACCTGTTACTAGAAGTACACCTAAGTCTACCATTATGTTTCTATTGGGATCATATATGTTATACTAGTATTGGTGCAGAGAAAAGTATTTGAGAAGCGTAATCTATTCAGTTCATTCTGCTTATCTTGTTCATGCCTGTTATATGATGTTGTTATCTCTCATCTAGTTTATATGCCTATCATGATGCATTTACTTATTTATATGCTAAAAGTAACTGGACTCGCCAGACTTTATGTCTGACCCATTTTGTTTCCTTTTCTCCCTCTTCCCTTTCCCCTTCCCCCTAGGTTCTTAGGGTGGGAACGCTCAGTCTTGATTAGGATTCTCTCTTCTATTTCTGCTCGGATTTGGATGTACCGTTGTGTCTATTTTCTTGCTTATGGCTATTCAAAGGGACTATAGTTTTTTTACTTATGTACTTTGATGGTTTTGCGCAAGGCATATGCTTTTTATTTGATGCATTTTGTTCCAGTATTTCAGTATGATGTTGTACCTAGATTATGAGACCACGATGTTTTCTGTTGGAAAATAAAGTTTTAAATTTCCGCTGCTGTTTTATATATCTGTCTTGTGAGATTCTCTTCTGTTTACCTATAACGCTTCACTGAACTTAATGCATTCTATTAAAGAGTGACATTAAAGGACGCGAGGTGTCACATTTGGTATCAGAGCTGAACGTTACAAGATCGAATAAAAGGTTTTGAAAATTGCTTTCAAAAGGTTTCAAAAAGAAAGTATTTTCAAAGGAAAAGTCTATTTTTGAAAAACATATTCTCCAAAGCCATATGGAATATCTATCGATTCTCTGTTTGAATCCCTTTTTCCTTTTCTCTTCAGCATGTCTGGGGAACCAAATATTCTCGAGGGTGTTCAGATACCGGCTCGGTTCCATAGATATCTCGAGGTTACGCCACCTTCCGGAGGCCAAGCAAACGCCCCTCCCCCAGCTGCATCCGTTGTTCCTCCTCCTCCGCGAGCGGATAATTTCTTCAAGATATGCAAGGATGTCTGTGCTATGAGAGGAAAGCCATTCTGTGGGACTGAGAGCTTTGTGGAAGCACGGAACCGGCTAAAAGAGGCGGAGGATTTGTTTGGGATTTTTGTGGTTGACGACCGTAGGAAGATTCAGTTGGTCGCTTGGCAGCTGAAGGATAAGGCTTCATTCTGGTGGGAACAGACGCAAGTAGGGCGTCCAGTTGATACTTGGGATGATTTCCGACAGAGATTCGAGATGAAGTTTCTTTCTCAGGCGGAAGAGAGTATGCAAATGGAAAGGTTTCTGGCACTTATGAAAGGAAGCATGTCTGTTAAAGAATATGTCAATAAGTTCAATCAGTTGGCAAGGTTTGGGCTGGAATTGGTGAATATCCCACATAGGAAAGCTTTGAGGTTCGCAAGTGGATTGAATGAACCCCTTCATGGATTGGCTTTGTCTCATATTCCGATGGGGGGAACTTTCGAGAAGCTCGTTGATATGGCATTGATGCACGAAGAATATAAAGGCAAAAAGAAAGAGGCTAAGACTGATGAGACATAAATCAAGAAAGTGTGGCCCAAGAAAGAACAGCAAAAGAAAGGCGGAAAGAACGACAAAGCTCAAGGCAAGAAGAAATGTCATGGTTGTGGAAACGAGGGTCATTTGGTCAAAGATTGCCGAAAAAGGAAGAATGCTTGTTTCCACTGTGGTGAGGTCGGACACTATTCTAGGGAGTGACAGAAGAAGCAAGGACATGGCCAAATGGCAGGATCTTCTGGAGGGCTCTCGAGGCCAGTGTACCGGACAGAGGTAGGAAAGTTTTGGTTGAAGGTTTGATTTCTCTTTTCGATCATCTTGTTAGGACTCTTTTTTATTCTAGCGCTTCACATTCTTTTATATTTGATTATGTGGTTGAGTCTCTGCACCTTAGTACTAGTATGGTTTCGGATCCCGTTGTTGTCTCAAACCCCATTGGGGGAATGACTCATTTGTCTATGATTTGTCGGGGTTTGAGGATATCTATGTTGGGTGTCGAGTTTGAGTGCGACGCATATGTGCTTAGTTTTATGGGTTATGGTTTGATTCTAGTGATGGATTGGCTAGCCATGTATGGTACCATTCTAGACTATGAGAGGAGGATCGTTAGACTTTTGACTTGCCGATAAAGGACTCTCGAGATTTCTTGTGACCCAAGGGGGTCTGTCATGCTTAGTTTCATATAATCACTTGATGCTTCTATCGATGATTTGCGACCTGTACCTGTTTGTGAGTATTTGGATGTTTTTGAGGAGGTTATGGGCTTCCTCCGAGGCGCGAGATTGAATTCCATATATACTTGGTGGATAATGCTAAGCCAGTCGCATTGCCTGTGCGCCACATGGCTCCTAGGGAAAGGAGGGAGCTCAGCAAGCAAGCAGGGGAGCTGATTGAGAAGGGGTTTATTAGGCAAAGCATATCTGAACAGGGTGCTCCACTCGTCATTGCAGCTAAGGAGGATGGCTCGTTTCGCTTATATGTGTGTATTACAGGGAGCTGAATAAGCACACTAAAAAGAATAGGCACCCACTTCCGAGGATTGATGATCTGTTTGACCAGTTTGTTGGTGCATCTTTTTTTCTCACAGTTAGACTTGGCCATGGGGTTTATCATTTGAGGGTGGCCGAGGACAGTATAGACAAGACCGCTTTCAGAACTCCGGATTGTTTCTTCGAGTGGCTAGTCATGCCTTTTGGGTCGACGAATCCACCTGCGTATTTTGTGGATCTGATGAGTAGGGTGTTTCGGGAGTTTCCGAATAAGTTCGTAGTTGTCTTTGTGGATGACATTCTGATCTTCTCAAAGAGCGAGGAAGAGCATGCTCTACATTTAGAGGAGGTTTTAAAGACTCTCCGAGCGCATCAGCTTAAGGCAAAATTCTCCAAATGTCATTTTTGGAGAGAGGAAGTGAGAGAACGGCAACATGGTTGGCATCGGTTTATTAAGAGAGAATCCGTTAAACTTAACATGTTTTATATGTTGGGGTTATGCGGGCTTGTTAATCTGTTAGGCATAACCTGTCAAAATCCTATTAGTTGGGGATACAAGCCTGGGGGGTGGCTTGTGTCATTTGTTGCGTGGGACCCGTATTAGTCAGTAACCCATTCTGTTATCAAAGGGGGACCCCGCACTGGGTAGTGGTCAGGGCACGCTTACTGAGCTGATTATAAGAGGTTCATATGGGTGGAGGTGTTCTGATGGCGCGTTCCAACGGAGTCATGTGCGTGCATGGGTCCAGCTTGCTTGGGAAAATAAGCCGCTATAACACCAGTAAATAGGTCTATGTCCTTTTAGGGGTTGCCACTTTAGGAAGTGATACATCCTACTGTAGGGTCGGCAAAGGGTATTTACGGGATAGGGAGCCGATCGATTGGGGTAGTAATTAGGGTACATCTAGTCCTGCCTGTTTAGGTTCTCATTGTTTCTGGTTGGGGTAACACCCATTATTTCTACTGGGGTACCTGTTATTTCTATTTGGGGTAAAACCCGTTACTAGAAGTACACCTAAGTCTACCATTATGTTTCTGTTGGGATCATATCTGTTATACTAGTATTAGTGCAGAGAAAAGTATTTGAGAAGCATAATCTGTTCAGTTCATTCTTCTTATCCTACTCATACCTGTTATATGATGTTGTTATCTCTCATCTGGATTATATGTCTGTCATGGTGCTTTTACTTATTTATATGCTAAAAGTAATTGGACTCGCCAACTTTATGTCTAACCCTTTTTTTTCTCTCTCTCTTCCCCTTCCCCTTAGGTTCTCAGGGTGGGAACGCTCAGGCTTGATTAGGATTCTCTTCTGTTTCTGCTCGGATTTGGACCTGCTTCGATGTAACATTTTGTCTATTTTCTTGCTTATGCTATTCAAGGGAACTATGGATTTTTACTTATGTACTCTGATGGTTTTGCGCAAGGCAGATGCTTTTTATTTGTTGTATTTTGTTCCAGTGTTTTAGTATGATGTGTAACTGGATTTTGAGACAATGATGTTTTCTTATGGAAAATAAAGTTTTAAATTTCCGCTGCTGTTTTATATATATGTCTTGTGAGATTATATTCTGTTTACCTATAACATTTCACTGAACTTAAAGCATTCTGTTAGAGAGTGACATTAAAGGATGTAGGGTGTCACAGAAGCCTAGGATGTACTCCTGCATATTAGTTTAAATTTTACTATTTTTCCTAATACAAATACCAGAATTTGTTAGAACAAGTTGTTATAACTTCCAAGACAGATAATAGGTTCGTGGTTATACTAATATGGGTATCCATAAAAATCTGTTATTTCTTTTTGTAAATATTTTTTTCCTACTATATGTTACTCGTTGCATTATGTGAGATTCTATTATGTCTCCTTTCCTTCTTTCACCTCTAATGACATGTCTTTTGGATATCTAAATGATTGACATACAAATATCATTGATGTATTAAGCGTCGTCTATAGTGGTAAGAATGACAGTTTATTATATAAGGGCACCCTAAGTTTTCTTCTTGTTGGACTAAGTTTTTCAAATGTGATAATATTCCATATTATGGAAAAGAATCAACTGATTTTCATCGAGTTCCAACAGAATTTGAATTGACTGCTTAACTTGGATGGGGCGATTTTAAGAAAGGTCGCATTAAACACACTTTAACATCCAAGCGTTCACATATTAATGCTTCAAATTGAACATCGATTATTGTAAATTCTACAATAACGAGTGAAATCCAATACACAGTTTCATAGGATGAGTTGGTGTGCAAGTACAAGCAGGCTATTTTTATAATGTGCTCACATACACCATGCTTTGGATACTGGACACACATTACATAGACTAACACTATACATTACCTCGACTAGTGTATGGAATCAGACTAATCAACACACATCAACATCTATTTGAATCTACACATTGTAATATTGGTTCAAATCATGATCGGTGATTAAAATTTAGCATGTCTGATCATGTTCATCGTTTTTTAGTTTAAAATGTCTAACACTAAAGGGCTTCCCTATTTCTAAATCGACACCTATGCTTTTACTCCTCTAATAGAAGACATCTCTACTATTTAAGTCTCTATGTCCACTTTGTCTAGAGCAAGACATTGTATAACACATGAGTTCGAGCTCCAAGCCATTGCAACTACTCGATCCCATGGACATCGCCCTCCATGGGTAGACCGCTACTCTATTAATCTTGGGCAATCTCCAAAATCATAAGCATCTCAAATCAACCATAAAAAACTCAAAACAATATGAATTAAGGGATTTTTGGGGAAGAGGACCATTAAATTGCACCTCATCGATGGGCCCTTCTCATACCATTGTGTAACACCCCACATTTTTAATTAAATAATAAAATAAAATTTGAAAAGCTTTTAGAATTTGGTCACGTAATTAGCATCATTTCGTTTCGTGGTGATTATCTGATCAATTTAGACCTATGGTTTACATAAAACGGATTTAAGATGAAAAAGATATCTTTAAATGAAATATCATAACAAACATGAAAAGAAGATATAAGAACACTAAAAAGAACAATGACCACCATTGTTTTTAGTCTTGCTAACAAAATCTTATGTAGCCCAGTTGGCAGGGGCATGTCTCTCCCAGGTGAGTGGTGCAAGTTTGAGTTCCGCTGGCACCATATTTTTACTTTAAGGGGACGACTAAAGAGATACATATTCTAAGGGAAAAATATGTAAAAATGTACATATAAGGAAAATAATACATCTAGATGAGAATAAAAATATATGTATACATGCGTATGTGAATATATGTGTATGTATATGTATGTATGTATATATATATATATATATGAATGGGAAATCCAAAAGTAACCTGCAAACAATAAAATGGGTAAGAAATAAATGACGCATAACGTCGTTTGAATTTTGAAAAAGAAATAAAGATTGCACGCATATATATATATATACGCATAAATTCAAATGTTGAAATAAAAAGTGCAAGTTAAGAACAAAAAGTAATGAATGCATAATAAATGAAAAAGGGACAAGAAATCAACTACATTTGAAATTAAAATGCATTAAAAGGAATAAATGAGAAAATTGATAGCATTATTAATTACATTAATTGAGAAGCTACAAAAGGACAAGAAATTGGAAGGTTATATGCATATATATGCGCAAAAATTTGAAATTTGAAATTTGAAATTGGAGATGAGTTATAACTAGAAAATATAATTCGGATGTGTTATATTAAGAAATAGATTAACCGTTATTAATTAACGTTAATTAGAAATTAAAACGGCAAAAAAATACGTTTAAACCCAGGAAATGGGTTGACATAGGCTACACATGGGTTGACCCATGTGTCGACCATAGGGTCGACCCACCTCTAACGTGGGTTGACATAGAGGTCGACCCACTCGGGGTTAGATCTGCATAGTGGTGACGTGTTTTTCTGATTTACACAGTTCGTATTTTAAGTTATAAAATAAGATGGACCAGGATTTCTTGTACACGTATAAATAGACTAGCAGGGCCTAGCTTCATACTCATATTTTTTGAGGCTCTGTCATTTTCTTTCCTCTCAAAATCTTTCATAAATTAGAGAATTAACTTTAGGAAATTATAAATCAAGATTTGAAGACAAAGAATGTAATTCTACAATATAGGTGTTCAGATTTCTGATCAACGTAAGGTAAGTCCTGTGAATCTGATTTATTTAGGTTTCTTCCCTTCTTTCCCTCTTCTTTTAGTATCAAATTTGTAAATTTGTGGTTATTTTAATATTAGATTCGGTTAAGAAGGCCACGGAATCACAGATCTGAATCAGATTCAAGGATTGGAAAGCTGTCAGGTGAGTCGATTTAGAATTATACCTTTTGGATAACGGTATATTTACCATTTGCATTCCCCGTTATTCTTAATATGTTAAATAATTTTAATCTGTGGTAATCGGGATATAATTTATTTTCTAGTATGTTAAGAATATCACTGTTGTACAAATCTATTCTATGAATATTCTATTTGGATTAAGAACTTCTGTAATACTGAAAATTATGGAATTTACAATAAACATGAATATGTTGTGAATAGAATTACAGTGAAATTGGGAATAATGAAAAAAGAATAGATGCACCCAATTTGTATGGAAAATTTACAGTGATTTGGATTTGGTAAAACAAGAATTAACATCTAACTCAAAAAATAAAAAAGGGAAAATTTGTAGTGGACTGAGTTAGATGGATTTGGGAAGATTGATACATTTCCATAACGGTAAAATTTCTATGAACGTAGTTGCAAGAAAAGAAAAAAAGGGATTAGTGTGAAATAGGGATTTCTTTTATCGTATTACACAATAATCAAATAAAAAGATATATGTATGTCTACGATGAAAAATAAAAGAAATGACTTGCAACTATAGGTCTTGATTGATGTGCATTGTGGAAATGGATCTTTATATCTTGCCACTAGTCAATATAATGAGGTGTGTGAAATATTTTCCTGAAATAATGAGAATATACAAGACGGTAAATAAATGGATGTTACAACAGTAAAAGTTTGGCTATGTTAAAAAACCAAGGGAAAATGTGATGAACGAGGAATATAACCTATTATAATTAATTATATGAATGAGAATGTAATATAATAGGTAGGTTTGTTCTAGGGACAAGTGTAATTATAACATGGGTTATAATAAATCGAAAGAGAACTTATTAATAAACCTTAGTTAAGAGAACTAAGTTAATAAGTAACAACAATAGGTTGTGATGACAATGTAAAACGAGGTTATGATTAAAGAAGAAAGAATAAAGTAAACTTATGAAATGAAATATGTTGTACTTAATTATTAAGTAGACATGTCATATGAAAACATGAGAACTGGGGAAGGATATACTTAATTATACATTAAGTAAAACATGTTATTGAACTTGTAAACATGTAATTGAAAAGTAAATGACATTGTAATAAAAGGGGTTATAGATTACTTTCGTTAATTACAATCCGGGGTAAATGTTTGTAGATTACTTTCGTTAAAGTAGGCGTGCGATTGAAAGATTAGACATAGGGTCTAATAACACGTTTGTGTGACGCGCTTGGACCAGTCTGCACGTACGAAGGTAAAAAAATAACGGGGTAGATCATCGCGATGTCTGAAGACACGAGAGGAGCACGTCCATCTGATTATTCTGCTTGAGATTCTATTAGCTTGCTCTGCGGGACTGGAGGGAAGCACGCGACTTCCGAGGGACGTGGTAGGGTACTACGTGGTGGTCCTCTATTGTGGTAAACGCTCTGGCTGTACTCGCATAGGTTTGGACTACGCGGTACTACCCGGTGAGTATACTTTGACTGCAATGGTAGTTTGGTAGTCAGAAGGCTGTGGCGAATGGCGTTGGGTGATTTGGCGATTGGCCTCGGGAGAGGTTGGTCAGGACCAAATTATAGATAGTAATCATCGGGTACCTGTCATCGGCAGTTAGTGGGATGCGGGAAGACTAGTGCTAAACCAAGAGACCATCGATCTTTTACTTTTGAGATGTTGATTGAGGGGCATGCTAAATTGGATGATTAGATTGCTTGCTAGGGGCACGCCACTTAACTCTTGGTGTAGTCTTTCACTAGTTGAGGGAGGGGTCAGGGTGGGACCATAGTGTAACACCCCACCTCCGCCAGGGTGGCTCTTGCAAGCACTCTGACTTTGGAGGGGCGTTTGAACCAGGTAAACATGCATAATGATATATCAAGGCAGAACAAGAACATATGTATATATGTAAACAGAGTAAATAACATAGATAAAACAGCGGAAGATTTAAACCATCTCAAAACAAGTCTAGTACAACATAATATCAATTTTCCAAATAAACAAGTCTAGATAAAACAACATCATCTGAAAACTGAAATACATAAATGCTATCCCCAAAATAAATGATAACCACAGCTAGCTTCATGTCAAGACCGTACATGAGCTAATCCCACAAGCAAGCAATCCAAAATCCAAGCTAGGCTCCTGTATTCCCTCCCTGAGAACCTGGGGGGGAACGGAAGAAAAGAGGCGAAAGAAAACAGGTCAGTCAAAAAGACTGAGTAAGCCCTACTACAATCAATGTAAACTGATAAAGCTAACTGGTATGAGCAGCAGGATGAGGATAACAACATACTAGCATGATGATTAATTAACAAGGTAGATAAAAGTGTCATCGCATAATCAGGATTAAGGTTTTGCACCACAGGTGTACTAGCAAACTAACATGACTTGAATAACCAAGTATTGATCCCTTGGCCCAAGCTTTGGCCCAATAACATGAAGTGACCCTCATACGAGGTCCAATAACATGAAGTGACCCTAACACGAGGTCCAACCCAAACGGTCTAGTCGATCGGCTCCCTAAGCCTAACTCGTCATGTGTTGGTGTCAATACGGCCCAAACATAATTGTAGTCGAACTGTGCCGGGTCCACCCGTCGGGTGTATCAAGCCCTAGGGTGTCAACCCCTGGACACCATGAACATGAGTGCACAGTCTCGATCTACTGGTACCCGTGCATGTTTTCTCCGGCTACGGACTATGTGCACGACCAGAGTCCGCCCGGAACTACACCGGCGTACCACCCTGCCGTCGTTTATTGGTCGCTTACCTCCAGCCCAGTAATCGTGCCCCCACCCTAGCCTAGTCCCTAGGGTCATGATGATACAAACTAGGGATTATTGCTGGAGTGGACCCCCCATTGCTAGGATTTCTCTAGTGGGTTAAGTACGGTTTAACCCCTTCACTAATCATGGATTAACTTGGTTAAGTGTATCGATGAGTTCACGACTTAACCCCGATTAATCTACCAAGCCCAAATTGGTTAAGTATTAAATGGACCATGACTTAACCCTAATCATGAGGCATTAATTAATTAATGCGCCTTAACCTCTCACATTAGACTTTGTTGTGGTTACTAGTTAAGCCGGGCGGGTCCGGGTAGCTTTACACCACAACTTGGTCTAACCTCGGGTCCAAGGTACAACATGACCAACTTCTCACATTGGGTCCTATTGTTTGTAGCAACTAGTTAGGCCGGTCGGTTCCGGGTAGGTTTACGCTACAAACTCAACCCAACCTCGAGTTGGTCACACTTATCTTTTCTAAGTGTCATGTCCATCATGTTTCCAAAACACATTACAAGTTTTCAAGCAATTGGGTAGACCTAACTTAATAGGTAAATTCCCAATGGGTAGACCTAACTTAATAGGTAAATTCCCAAGCTTATATTTTTATGTCTTTTAAGTTTACCCAACCCCAAACGCAATCCCATCGCTTACATATCGCAATAGCGCATAAAGGATAGAAAGAGGGAACTTGGCATAATCATGACATAAAAGTGTTAAGCCACAAGTTTAACATGGTGGCATATGAAATGTACATATGTTCATATACTTGCATTAGGCCTCAAAAGCATGCATAACATGATAGCATGAACAAAATGTTCAACCCCAAACTTGCATAACATACTTGCATATCATAACATGACATACTTGCATATAAACTTGCATATCATAACATGACATACTTGCATATAAACTTGCATATTACAACATGACATACTTGCATATAAACTTGCATATTACAACTTGCATATCATATGACAACTTGCATATTAAACTTGCATAACATAACTTGATGAACTTGCATATCACATCATAGTAAACTTGCATATCACATCATAGTAAACTTGCATATAAACTCGCATATCATACATTTAACTTTAAAGTTTAAGTATGAGAGTAGAATAGGGCTTACAATGCTTATGCGGACTCAAATGAGTATAGCAAATGTAAGAAAACCCCTATGCAACCAATTAAACCCCAAAAATGCAAGCAAAATTGACCAAAACTCTTTCTTTATGGTGCAAATGTAAAGACTTGACTTGAATGCAAGCTAAAGAGGCTCATACAAGTCTAAAAACACTTGTATGCATGGAAATCTCATAAGAATTTGTTTAGGAATTTTATGAAGAGAGTGGAGGCCATGAGAGGATTGATTTTGACATAGTTTAGTTGCTAGAATGAATAATAATGATTTAGGGTAGGTTAGGGTCTTGTTTAGAGATTAGGCAAGTGTTTTAGGCCATAGGATTAAACCCTAGTTCCAATCTCAGCCCTCAAAACCGAATCTGGCCCCCAAGCTCAACACAAACCCAAGATGGTGCACCAGGCTAAACAGCCCGTCTGAGCCAAGTCGACAGCCCAGTCGACAGGGCTGTCGACTTGGTCTAACCAAGTCGACTCCCAAGTCGACAGGGCTGTCGACTTGGGTACTCTGGCGGGAATTCTCCCGCCTGGCCCAATATGGCCCAATTTCCCAAATTCAAGTTTGAATTTGAAATCTGTTTTGAACTTGAGATTTTCTGAAAACTTCATTGGGCCTTAACCGGGTCATACGGACTCCGATTTTCGAAAACTCGGACTCTATTTCGCGTATTTTTCCGAGACGAACGCAATGGCATAGCCCGTTTCCCTTGATTCAGATTTTAGAATTAAATTCTGCCTCGATTTACATTATTACAGGTTATTGAAAATACGGGTTGTTACATTCTCCCCTCCTTTAAAGGATTTCGTCCCCGAAATCTTCAAGTTAGGAAGAACGTATCCTACCATCCAATCATCCATCTACTCAAAACATCATCCACGAGCAATCATTGTCCTTACAAGATTCTAAATGTTGTATGAACATATGCAAAGGTGTGTGTATATGTACTTATCTAATGCAAATATCATCAATGCAAATTATGTTAGTGAAATGAATCCATATGTATGCAATTCCTAACATAATGTATAACATCTATATGTGTGCACATAACATACATCCACATGCAACATCCATGTGATAACACCAAAAATTTTCATCCATGAATAAGCATAAACACTCATGCATATGCAACATGAGGAGTGTGTGAGCCGATCTAGTGCCTAATGTGTATAATGCATCCACGAGTAACCACTTGCAACCACTTGCAACCACTTGCAACCATCAAGCATAACATGTTTCAAACACATGTTTCATCCAAAGGGTTTCTACCTAAGGTTCTCATGACAAGATTAGCACGATAAACTAGATAAACATGGATAGCAAAGAGAAAGATATGCTAACAAAGAAAAGAGATTGAGAGTGTACCCTCAAAAAGGAATGGATAAAGCCCACGCATCTTCTCCTCGGTTTCCCAAGTTGCGTCTTCTTCGGCTTCACCCCATTGAACCTTTACCAACTTGACCTCTCGATTCCTTAGCTTCTTGGTCTCCGTCCCCAAGATACGAATCGGAGCTCTCCTCAAGGTAGCTTCTTTCTCCACTTCCACACCTTCCAGAACACTCGGCTCTACTACCTCTGCTGATTCATGTAAACACTTCCGGAGATGCGAGACATGAAAAACATCGTGTACTCCGGCAAGCTTCTCGGGCAACTTCACTCTATAAGCCATCTGCCCGATCCTCTCTATAATAGGGAATGGTCCAACAAACCTCGGTGCTAACTTCCCAACGGCTCCAAATCGGACCACATTCTGCAAAGGAGAAACCTTCACAAAAACCATATCCCCAACATCAAACTCCAAATCAGTTCTTCGCTTATCAGCATAGGATTTCTGTCGGTCTTGGGCCGCTTTCATCCGTCTCCGAATCAACTCGATCTTCTCGGATGTATCTCTGATCATATCAGGCCCAAGTATAAGCTTATCTGTAGTCTCCCACCAACATGTAGGCGACTTGCACGGCCTCCCATATAAAGCTTCAAATGGTGCCATCCCTATGCTTGCCTGATAACTGTTATTATACGCAAACTCAACAAGAGGAAGATGGTCTTCCCAAGTACCACCAAAATCCAGAATACAAAGCCTCAACAGATCCTCGAGTACCCTATTCACCCTTTCGGTTTGACCATCCGTCTGTGGGTGATAAGCAGTACTTAGATTCAACCTCGTGCCCATAGCTTCTTGCAAGCTATTCCAGAACTGACTTGTAAAGATTGGGTCACGGTCACTGACTATACTAGAAGGGACTCCATGAAGTCTCACAATCTCACGAAGATATACAGACGCTAGCCAAGATGCGGTCCTCTTGCTCTTCACCGGAATGAAATGAGCACTCTTCGTAAGTCTGTCCACAATAACCCAAATGCTCGTATTCCCTTTCCTTGACCTTGGTAGCTCATCGATAAAATCCATGGAAATACTTTCCCACTTCCAAAGTGGAACGTCTAGAGGATGCAATAGCCCACCGGGCTTCTTCGACTCGGCCTTAACTTGCTGGCAAATGATACATCTAGAGACAAACTCTGCCACATCCTTCTTCATCCCAGGCCAAAAGAAAATACGCTTCATATCTTTATACATCTTATCTCCGCCTGGATGTATAGTCAACTTAGAGCAATGCGCTTCCTCAAGAACTTTTCTTACTAAGTCTTCTACCCTTGGAACACATAACCTTCCGTCTCTTCTCAGCCAACCCTTGTCATCAATAGAATATCGAGCGAGATGACTAGACGCCTCTCCTCGAATCAGCTTATCCATAGTCTCAACTATCTGAGGGTCTTCTCTCTGAGAAGCCCCAACTTGATCAAGAAGGGTAGGTCTGAGCTCCAGAGATGCTAAAGAACCGGTCATCGACTCAATCGCCAAAGAGAAATCAAAGGTTGTCACATACTCTAAATTCTTCATCTCAACGAATAGAGGACTTAGGGTCAACCTTCTTCTACTCAATGCATCTGCTACCACATTCCCCTTGCCAGGGGTATAAGCTATCTCAAAATCATAGGATGCCAAGAATTCCATCCATCTTTGTTGCCTCAGATTCAGATCCTTCTGAGAAAAGAGATACTTCAATGACTTGTGATCGGTATAAAGCTCAAACCTTTCTCCCAGAAGATAATGGCGCCAAGCCTTGAGTGCATATACTATTGCTGCCAACTCTAAGTCATGAGTGGGATAATTCTTCTCATGCACTTTGAGTTGTCTACCGCCAAACCATATCACTCTTCCTTCTTGCATCAGAACAGCTCCTAACCCCGTGCCACATGCATCGGTGTATACTGTAAATAACTTCCCTCCATCGGGCAAAGCTAGAACAGGTGCTGATGTTAGAGCTCTCTTGAGCTTCTGAAAAGCAAGCTCGCATTCTATGCTCCAAGCAAAAACTAAATTCTTCTTCGTCAATTTAGTGAGAGGAGCGGAAAGCTTCGCGAAGTCCTTGATGAACTTCCGGTAAAAACCCGCAAGACCTAGAAAACTTCTCACTTCGATTGCATTCCTTGGAGTCTTCCAATCCTGAACTGCAACTACCTTAGCGGGATCCACCGCTAAGCCTTGCTTAGATATTATATGCCCAAGGAATCTAACTTCCCTTCTCCAAAAGTGACACTTGGAGAACTTGGCCTTCAACTGATGCGCTCTAAGCGTATCCATCACCTCCACGAGATGCCTTGCGTGCTCTTCCTCATCCTTAGAGAAGATCAGAATATCATCTACGAAGACCACGACAAACTTGTTCAAGAACTCCCTGAACACCCTACTCATCAAGTCCACAAAATATGCGGGTGCATTAGTCAAGCCGAACGGCATAACAAGCCATTCAAAGAATCCATCTGGAGTTCTGAACGCAGTCTTATCTATACTATCCTCAGCTACCCTGAGCTGATGGAATCCAGTAGCAAGATCAAGCTGAGAGAAAACAGAAGCACCGACAAGCTGGTCAAAGAGATCATCAATCCTCAGTAACGGGTGTCTGTTCTTCTTAGTCAGCTTATTCAACTCTCGATAGTCAACACAAAGTCGGAGAGAACCATCTGCCTTGGTAGCAAATACCACAGGCGCTCCCCATTCAGATATACTTCGTCTAATGAAGTTCTTCTCAAGCAACTCCTTTACTTGCTTACTTAGCTCCCGCCTTTCACGCGGAGCCATGTGCCGAACGGGCAAAGAAACCGGCTTTGCATTATCCACCAGATAAATGCGGAAATCAATCTCTCGCTTAGGGGGCAACCCCCTAACTTCATCGAAAACATCCGGATACTCTCGAACCACTCTCACAGACTGAAGAGTCTCTATTGACGAGTCGAGTGATTCAAGATAGCACAACATGACGGGACCTCACGGATCACAAGAAATCTCTAGGGTGTTTCCGAGGCGAGTCACGAGCCTCACAACCCTATGCTCACAATCAAGAATGGCTCCATATCTGGACATCCAATCCATGCCCAATATCAATCCGTATCCCCTGAAACCAAGAACATAAGCACTGCACAAGAACTCTACACTCAGTATAGAGATCCTCAAATGCCCACATATCATAGACAAATGGGCGGAACCCCCAATAGGATTTGAGACACAGACGGGATCCTCTACTAAGCTAGTACTAAGGTGCAAACTATCAACAAGATCAGATGAGATAAAGCTATGCGATGCACCAGAATCAAACAAGGTACGAACTGGAAAATCAGAAATATATACAAGGCTCTCAACAGAAATACTACCTCGATCGGGAACTGGAGCGGTATTGAGAGCATGAACTTGCCCTCCTGAAGGTCCAGCACGCTGAGTCTGACCCTGGCCTTGCCCTTGCTTCTTCGGGCAATCCTTGCTGAAATGTCCAGTCTTACCGCAGAAAAAGCATTCACCATTCTTCCTTTTCCTCTTCTTACAATCCTTGATAAGATGCCCAGCTGAACCGCAATAATGGCACTTCCCCTTGTTGTTCTTGTCCTTGTTGTTATTCCCCTTGTTGCCTTGACTCTTGTTCTTGTTCTGATTACCTTGACTGCCCTGACCACTTGGATTACCCTGATTTCCTTTTCCTTGGGAATCAGTCTTCTTGGCTTGAGTATCATTTTTCTTGACATCTCCCTGAAGTAACGCCATATCAACCAAGCTCTCAAACGTGGCCCCATGGGGAATATGTGACATAGCCAATCCCTGCAACGGCTCATTCAATCCTCTAGCAAAACGAAGAGCCTTCTTCTGAGGAGTATTCACCATATCCAAGCCAAAACGAGCTAACTGATTAAACTTGTTCACATATTCTTTGATAGACATATCTCCTTGCTTCAAAGTTATGAACCTCTCCATTTGCAGATTCTCCTCAGCAAAAGATAGAAACTTAAGCATGAACCTTGCTCTGAAATCGGCCCAAGTCTCAACAGGCCTAGTACCATTGGTGACTTCCCACCAATAAGCGGCTTCATCCTTCATAAGCCAAACCGCCAACAAGACCTTCCTCTGATCGTCTAACCCAAAGATAGCAAATAAATCCTCGGTCTCTTTCAACCAATTTCTGGCCTCTACAAAAGTCTCAGTGCCTTGAAAGTTCTTGCCACCCATTGCTTTAAAATCCTTGCAAGTCTTTGCGAAGTCAGCCTGAGGATGCTGAGGGGGAGGAGGAAGAGGAACCTCAGCGACAGGAGGAGGAGGAATATTAACTACTGGAGGAGGAAAAGGAACATCTGCGGGGCCGGCTTCGGTCGCCCTAGCCTCCAAAAGTCTCCTATACCAAACAGGAACGTGTACTCCCTCCGGAATAGCAAAGTTATCGGCCATACTGAAAAAGAAAAAGACAGATTCAGAATGGAGAAAAAAACGAAGGGATTTTGCTAATGGCTTTTTGGGGAATAGCCTTTAAAAAAACTAGACTTTTCTTTGGAAAATACTTTATACTTGGTTTTGAAAATAGTTTTCCAAAAGTTTTAAAAACCTTTTTGTTCCTTCTCGTAAACCATATGCTCTGATACCAAATGTAACACCCCACCTCCGCCAGGGTGGCTCTTGCAAGCACTCTGACTTTGGAGGGGCGTTTGAACCAGGTAAACATGCATAATGATATATCAAGGCAGAACAAGAACATATGTATATATGTAAACAGAGTAAATAACATAGATAAAACAGCGGAAGATTTAAACCATCTCAAAACAAGTCTAGTACAACATAATATCAATTTTCCAAATAAACAAGTCTAGATAAAACAACATCATCTGAAAACTGAAATACATAAATGCTATCCCCAAAATAAATGATAACCACAGCTAGCTTCATGTCAAGACCGTACATGAGCTAATCCCACAAGCAAGCAATCCAAAATCCAAGCTAGGCTCCTGTATTCCCTCCCTGAGAACCTGGGGGGGAACGGAAGAAAAGAGGCGAAAGAAAACAGGTCAGTCAAAAAGACTGAGTAAGCCCTATTACAATCAATGTAAACTGATAAAGCTAACTGGTATGAGCAGCAGGATGATGATAACAACATACTAGCATGATGATTAATTAACAAGGTAGATAAAAGTGTCATCGCATAATCAGGATTAAGGTTTTGCACCACAGGTGTACTAGCAAACTAACATGACTTGAATAACCAAGTATTGATCCCTTGGCCCAAGCTTTGGCCCAATAACATGAAGTGACCCTCATACGAGGTCCAATAACATGAAGTGACCCTAACACGAGGTCCAACCCAAACGGTCTAGTCGATCGGCTCCCTAAGCCTAACTCGTCACGTGTTGGTGTCAATACGGCCCAAACATAATTGTAGTCGAACTGTGCCGGGTCCACCCGTCGGGTGTATCAAGCCCTAGGGTGTCAACCCCTGGACACCATGAACATGAGTGCACAGTCTCGATCTACTGGTACTCGTGCATGTTTTCTCCGGCTACGGACTATGTGCACGACCAGAGTCCGCCCGGAACTACACCGGCGTACCACCCTGCCGTCGTTTATTGGTCGCTTACCTCCAGCCCAGTAATCGTGCCCCCACCCTAGCCTAGTCCCTAGGGTCATGATGGTACAAACTAGGGATTACTGCTGGAGTGGACCCCCCCATTGCTAGGATTTCTCTAGTGGGTTAAGTACGGTTTAACCCCTTCACTAATCATGGATTAACTTGGTTAAGTGTATCGATGAGTTCACGACTTAACCCCGATTAATCTACCAAGCCCAAATTGGTTAAGTATTAAATGGACCATGACTTAACCCTAATCATGAGGCATTAATTAATTAATGCGCCTTAACCTCTCACATTAGACTTTGTTGTGTTTACTAGTTAAGCCGGGCGGGTCCGGGTAGCTTTACACCACAACTTGGTCTAACCTCGGGTCCAAGGTACAACATGACCAACTTCTCACATTGGGTCCTATTGTTTGTAGCAACTAGTTAGGCCGGTCGGTTCCGGGTAGGTTTACGCTACAAACTCAACCCAACCTCGAGTTGGTCACACTTATCTTTTCTAAGTGTCATGTCCATCATGTTTCCAAAACACATTACAAGTTTTCAAGCAATTGGGTAGACCTAACTTAATAGGTAAATTCCCAATGGGTAGACCTAACTTAATAGGTAAATTCCCAAGCTTATATTTTTATGTCTTTTAAGTTTACCCAACCCCAAACGCAATCCCATCGCTTACATATCGCAATAGCGCATAAAGGATAGAAAGAGGGAACTTGGCATAATCATGACATAAAAGTGTTAAGCCACAAGTTTAACATGGTGGCATATGAAATGTACATATGTTCATATACTTGCATTAGGCCTCAAAAGCATGCATAACATGATAGCATGAACAAAATGTTCAACCCCAAACTTGCATAACATACTTGCATATCATAACATGACATACTTGCATATAAACTTGCATATCATAACATGACATACTTGCATATAAACTTGCATATTACAACATGACATACTTGCATATAAACTTGCATATTACAACTTGCATATCATATGACAACTTGCATATTAAACTTGCATAACATAACTTGATGAACTTGCATATCACATCATAGTAAACTTGCATATCACATCATAGTAAACTTGCATATAAACTCGCATATCATACATTTAACTTTAAAGTTTAAGTATGAGAGTAGAATAGGGCTTACAATGCTTATGCGGACTCAAATGAGTATAGCAAATGTAAGAAAACCCCTATGCAACCAATTAAACCCCAAAAATGCAAGCAAAATTGACCAAAACTCTTTCTTTATGGTGCAAATGTAAAGACTTGACTTGAATGCAAGCTAAAGAGGCTCATACAAGTCTAAAAACACTTGTATGCATGGAAATCTCATAAGAATTTGTTTAGGAATTTTATGAAGAGAGTGGAGGCCATGAGAGGATTGATTTTGACATAGTTTAGTTGCTAGAATGAATAATAATGATTTAGGGTAGGTTAGGGTCTTATTTATAGATTAGGCAAGTGTTTTAGGCCATAGGATTAAACCCTAGTTCCAATCTCAGCCCTCAAAACCGAATCTGGCCCCCAAGCTCAACACAAACCCAAGATGGTGCACCAGGCTAAACAGCCCGTCTGAGCCAAGTCGACAGCCCAGTCGACAGGGCTGTCGACTTGGTCTAACCAAGTCGACTCCCAAGTCGACAGGGCTGTCGACTTGGGTACTCTGGCGGGAATTCTCCCGCCTGGCCCAATATGGCCCAATTTCCCAAATTCAAGTTTGAATTTGAAATCTGTTTTGAACTTGAAATTTTCTGAAAACTTCATTGGGCCTTAACCGGGTCATACGGACTCCGATTTTTGAAAACTCGGACTCTATTTCGCGTATTTTTCCGAGACGAACGCAATGGCATAGCCCGTTTCCCTTGATTCAGATTTTAGAATTAAATTCTGCCTCGATTTACATTATTACAGGTTATTGAAAATACGGGTTGTTACACATAGCCACCGTGAAAATGCAGACCATACTCTGGATATTTGTACTATAGGTCCTTTGAGCGTACCTATACAGATATGGAAAGCTCCGGATCGAGTTTCGTGCATTGGATGCAGCCCTATTACGGGGCTCAGTGTAACAACCCGCCCGGAGTGGGCCTAAATTTCGACCCAAAAAAGGCCTACCGAAACTTAGAGCTACTCTAAACGGATCGTTGGTTCCTGTAAGGAAATACATTTGTCCAGAATAATAGATAAACATATCATTATGGAATATCACACGACGGAACGAGAAAATATAATACCAAATTAAGATGTACCATTTCATAAAAAAGACATAGAATTCAAACAAGATTGTCCAGATGCAATTATTCAATAGGTACATCATTTAAAATTCATCATTTAGAGTTTCCATAAGCAATACAGCAATGATAACTAATAATAGCATAATATCTCTATCGTCCTCTTCAATCTCCATCATTGCTTCGTCTATTGAATCTACCCCACTTACTGACCTGTTGGATATGTTAAGGAGAGGGGTCAATACATAAAGTCCTATGTGACTGAAAATAATACTTACTTAAAGATCATACCCTAAATTTGGCAGGTTATATATATGTCAAGGTATGTCTGCAAAACACACAAACACACACATAAACAAGAAGTATCTAACCAATGAGGTGGATATCTGAATCAATCGCTTAAGACCTCCATTAGTGCATTTAGGGTGACGACCCAACTAGGTGGGCATTCTCGATCACTTAACGCACATATCTACTTATTTAATAAAGGTGGATTCTTATAACCCTCTGGCGTGCCTTAGCCCCTTAAAACCCCATCCTAATACGTCACCTTTCCTAAGTATACATTCTCACAAATAATATGAGAAGTAGTATCTCGCCGCTTAATACCGGTTTTAAGGTAGGCCCGCACATAGCCATTTAAGACCTCTCCGGCGGACGTCACAAGTTACTACTTAACTGATTTTACGGTAGAACCCCTATGCCGCTTAAGACTCCCCTTAGACAGTTGGTGAATTAAATAGCATGCTATGTATCCCGTAAACCAAATTTGTCCCTAGATTGGCCCTTACAATCTTCTAGAGGAAGTGGACATCCCATGTGAACTACCCTACTCCGTTACTGCGATGCCTAACCACTTTCAGAGAAGGAGGATCCATAGACTTACTTCGAATCTAATAAGGGTGGATCTCATGACTTTGGTACCTATCCAAGGAATAAACCTTCAAAAAGGATCCTAGTCCTAACTACTTAAGACCAAGGTTTTAAATATATCTTATCTTGCCCGAGATGAAAATATGAGATTATGCCCGAGATCCGAGATTTGGTAGCAATTTTAGTTATTAGTGTTTTTAAATATCGTTCATTTTGACCGAGATATAAACCCGGGATTTTCTCCAAAATCCGAGATCTGAAAGCTTGCTTAAGACCCAAACTAGATAAGAAGAGAGTCAGCCACTAAAGACCTTCCCAAAGCATAGTAAACCTGCCTATTTTCACACACACAATAGGTTTATATATATACACTAGACCTCTCACATTAAATCGTCTACCTGTAGATGCTGGATATGCCAAACGGTTTCGGGCAGACTTCTACTGCAGGTGGATTTAACCTTGTGTCATAGTGTACTAAACTTGAATGACCCATGGCATTCATACCTCTCACATTAGCCGGATCCACTTGTGGTCGCTGGATTTGCCGGTTGGTTTCGGGCAGACTTCTACCATAAATAACGACTAACCTCGTGTCTGTGTGTCATACTTTGATATATAAATAAGCCATTCTATATACACACACAAGTAATCATTATATGAGGACATTTCAAATTCTAACTATATTCTAACGTATTTATTATGTCATTATTACGTTGAATTACGTTTATTACGCTATAAATATAATATTAAACGCGTAAAATAAACACTAGTTTTCGTATGGGCGAAGAAACGTTTTAACGGTGTAAATTTTCGATTTAATCTATATTCAAGGCATACAAGTTTAATTTCCACATTAGACCGCTAAATACATGACATGATGGTATAAGGGCATAATGAATGATAGTAGTAACTAAAAAGACAACATAAAAATCAAAACTTGCACCCCTAGGCTTATTGTAATAATTCAAGTAATGAATCAAGAACGAGGTACAAATAAAATACATATATATACATAGACTTTTATTTGTCTAATTTACCCCTTTCTTATGTTGTTCATAAAAACGCTGACATTTGATTTGCTTCAAATCTGAATACGTTCAGATTATCCATTTAGAATGGAAATCCAAACCTATTCAAATAATAAAACTAATCAAATATAAACTTTTTTATAACACAAACAAAATTTAGACAAAAATGATAAATCAAATCAAGTAAAAGTATATCAACCAAATGTTCTTCATCCGCTACTAAAACAAATCCACAAACCCAATATCAATTGACAGTTCATGCGATATATACATAAAAATAGGAGATGCGATATATACATAAAAATAGGAGATTTGGGGGTTTTACAGTTTGATATTATCGTCATTCCAAATCTCCCTAGGCATACAATTTCATATAATAATCTACAAAGGTAGAATATGCCTAAGTAATTACTAATTCCACTCAAAGTGATTGGAAATGTTGACGCTGTTTTGTCTATTTGATGCAAACTCCAATCCCTAGAGATTTATAAACATAAGAATTAAAATAATTAAAATTCTTATAAATATAAACCATGTGATTCCAGATCTATATTCTAATTTAAATCCTATAAGAAAAGAGACTAGAAAAGGAAGAATAGATTTTTGCGAGAACAAGAAAACCTATTTTGAATTCCTTTGGAATCAATGACAGAGTGGAGGCACAGATAGAGAGAGTGGCTAGTTTTAGGTATGGAGTCTAGAGGGTTATTTATAGGTGTTCGTGTAAACAACAACCGTAAGATTATTAAGATTTAATTCTAGCTGTTCATTCTTATAAACTAGCCCCAAAACCCAACCCAAACCCGACCTTATTGGACACTTCAGGTGCCAAGCGGTTGACCTCCCCCCTAGAAGGGAGGTCGACAGGCCGTCAACACCCCTCCTAGGGCGAGGTTGACCTCCTAGTCCCTGATTTGCTCAATGAACGCTTAGGAGGGCTGGAAAGTTTTATTATATATAACATTAATCAATTTAGTTTATTTCTTACCTTATAAACATTATTTTTGTCCTCTTATCCTTATCTCTTCGTTTGAAATTCAAATCTACCATATTATTTTATCCATTGGATATATATTATTTATTTAATCACATATATATATATACACGTTTACCGTCTGATTTCTTTTAATTGAAATTTATTTATACGAACACCGTTTTTAACATATTATATATGAAAACGTATCTGAATTTCGTCACAAATCTAAATAAAAAAAATTCATGCTCAAATTCTTAATGCTGCAAAATTTCATTTTTCACCCTTTTTATATTTTATTATTTAATAGCTTATTTCATTAATTATTATTATTATATTTAGGGATATGTTTATGGGGTGTTACATCCCCCCCCCCCCCTTAAAATAGTTTTTGTCCCGAAATCTGTTTGAATGGGAGAAAAACACAACTCGCTCTAAACATTCATGTTGTACACCCATGTTATTTTTAATTCATCTAAAAACATCCATGACTCGCAGTGATTATGAACTGCATACTTACTAAAGCGAGCTCAATCCTAGCATGTATGTGTAATAAGTGATGCAGTATGTAATGCAAAACATCCTAATATGCATATATTTCTATATGAGTGCGTTGTGCAATTGTGTTGCATCCATTTCTTAACATCTAATCTAGCAACCACAATGCATCCATAAACGTAATTTAGAAGAAAAATTACCCGAGAAAAGCTCTAGGTGAGTCTGTTTTATCTTACCTTCAGTCTCCCATGTGCTTTCCGTAGGATCATTTCCCCATTGTACTCGGACGAGGTGAATAGTTTTATTGTGGAGTCTCTTGATTCCGTACTCTACAATCTTTGTAGTGGCACAGGGCACCCTAGACTCCAACTCGAGTTTTCTTATGTCCTCAATTTCATCAAGCTCGAGTCTAGTAGCTGAATCATGAAGGCGTTTCCTCAAATGAGATACATGAAACACGTTATGGATTCCCGAAAGACGTTCTAGGAGATCTAGTCGATACGCTTAAGATTCTATCTTCTCGATAATGCGAAAAGGCCCAATAAATCTGTGAGCCAACTTCCCAGTTTTCCCAAATCGAACAGTCTTCTTGAGAGGAGATACTTTCAAGAATACCAAGTCTCCAATATTGAACTCAAGTTCCCTCCTCTGCTTATCGGCATACGATTTCTGACGGTCTCAGGCTGCCTTCATCCTCTGCCTAATCAAGGAATTCTTCTCTGTGGAATAACATACAAAGTCTGGTCCGAGTAGAACCTTGTCAGTAGTTTCCTACCAACAAATTGGCGATTTGCATGGCCTCCCGTAAAGCGCTTCAAAAGGGTCCATACCAATCGTCGCTTGAAAACTATTGTTATACGTAAACTCCACAAGTGGTAGGTGTTGCTCCTAAACTCCTCTGAATTCGATAATGCAGGCTCTGGTTAAGTCTTCTAGGATCCGATTTACTCTTTCTGTCTAGCCATCGGTTTGTGGGTGATAGTTGTGCTTAAGTTGAAGATCGTTCACAATGCTGCTTGTAAACTTTTCCACAATTCACTTGTGAATAAGCGGTCTCTATCACTCACTATACTGGATGGGATACCATGTAATCTGGCTATTTCTCTAACATATAAGGGGGCCAATGAGGCTGCAGTCCTATTCTTTTTGATTGTACAAAGTGGGCACTCGTGGTCAAACGGTCTACTACGACCCAAATAGCCACATTTCCCTTCTGACTTCTTGGAAGTCCATCAACAAAATCCATGAAATTATGTTCCCACTTCCACATTGGAATCTCTAAAGGTAATAGCAATCCTCTGAGTTTTCCTTGCTCAGCTTTTACTTTTTAGCATGTTAAACATTTAGCTACGAAGCCAGCTACATCCATTTTCATCCCTTCCCAATGGAGATTCCTCTTCATATCTCTATACATTTTATCTCCACTGAGGTGTATGGTCATCTTCGTCCTATGGCACTCCTCTAAAATTTCTTTTCTAATTTCTTCATCTTTAGGGGCACAAAGTCGTCCATCCATAAGAAAACTTCCATTGTTACTTAATGAATATCTGACTGAATGGGGAAAGGTCTCTTTCCTCTCCACCCTTTCTTTCAAGATTTTTATTTATCCATCAAGGTCTTGCATACTCTGAATCATTTCTTTTAGAGTGGGTCTAACAAATATTGCTCCAAGAAAACCATTAGAAGTTACTAGCGAGGGTTACAAGTTAAAATTAGAGAGAAACTCTAATTGTTTCCATTCCAAGATTGCATTAAAGGATGCATGCTTTCTACTTAATGTGTCTGCTATGACGTTTCCTTTTCCCGGGGTATACTGGATTATGAAATCAAAAAAGGCAATATATTACATCCATCGTTGTTGTCTCAAATTCAAGTCACGTTAAGAGAATAAGTACTTTAGGGATTTATGGTCAGTAAAAAGTTCAAATTTCCCCCCTAAAAGATAATGCCTACACATTTTTAAAGCAAATACAACTGCGGCTAACTCGCACTGGATATCTCTTCTCGGGGTCTTTGAGTCGTCTACTGGCATAAGCAACAACTCTTCCTTCTTGCATAAAAACTGCTCTTAAACTGGTTCCGCAAACGTCAGTTTAAACAGTGAACATCTTTAAGCCATCGGGTATAATAAGAACTAGCGCACTAGTTAATACTTCCTTTAATTTCTTAAAGGCGACATCACACTTATTACTCCAAGAAAATACCAAGTTCTTCTTCGTTAATTGAGTCAAAGGAGTAGCAATCTTTGCGAAGTCTTTAATAAACTTCCTATAACATCCAGCCACTCTAAGGAAGCTCCTCATTTCTGTAGCATTTCAGGATATTCTCCATTCCTTAATTGCCTCGATCTTTGCGGGGTCTACTGCCAAGCCTTTACTTGACACGATATGTCCCAAAAATATAACTTCTTGTAACAACCCGGAATTTTGACAATAGATTTGTTATTTAATTAGATTTCAAAAATATGAATTTATGCAAACGATGGAATTTGACCAAGAAACTTTAACCGTTGCGTTCGTCTTGGAATTTTGTTCAACTTTCTTGTTTGGAGTTTCGCGTACGGATTCCGAAGTTACGGGCGAAATACGAAAAAAGGACGGAAATAAATAAACAGAATAAATATATTATACATTTCCTTTTATAACCTGCCTTCATTGGGCAAAATCACTCAAGAGTGGTCGACACCCTTGACTAGAGCGGTCAACTGCTTCGAGCCAGATCAGCCCAGTGATGGATAGGTTTTGAAGGGTATTTTCGTTATATATTATAATATAAATGGACGGATGTTAATTAAAACAAATCTAACGGTTCATGGCCAATTCTACTCCTATAAATAAAGGGGTAAGACCTCATTCTTTTCCACACAAATTTGTATGCAACAATGAAGCTCTACCATTTCCCTTTCCCTTTCCCTTCCAATTAATTTCTTAATCAAAAATATATTCATATACAATCAATCAAATATAAATCATTCAGATTTGAAAGGAATCATCAGATTCAAATGGAAAAGGGTGTGAATTAACAGCTAAGTTATTCTTCATCAGATTCTCCCCTCTTTTCCTATTTTCTTGCAAATCTACAGATATGAAAGTATCCCCATTTCAGAATAATTATAGATCTGTAATAATTTGGGAATTGTAGGCCTAAAAGATTATTCATATTTAAAATTTGGATGCTTTCAGGTGAGTTGGAAATTTATATACAAAGTTACAATAACTTAATTACATCATTTGTATTAGATCCAAAAATATATGCCTAACATTTATCAGATCTGTTTATAATATTGTAAAATCTGAAATGATACCTACCAGATCTGCTTAAGAATGTTGTCAAAAACCTGAAAATAAAGATTTTTGGTCTAAATAATATTATTTGTAGGTTTACTAAATTGTTTTTACATATTACCTACAATTGTGTTTGAAATTATATTGTGGTTATTGCAAAACACTGTGGATCTGCAAATCAGTCCCATGAAACATTATAAAGATATAGTTTTATTCCAGATCTCTAATTTCAGTGTTAAATGGTAAATTATGTAATTTTAATTGAAAGGACATAAACCTTTTTGTGCTCAATTTTGTTGGGATTCTAACTTAGTTATTGTAAACATTTCTTTTTCCTATTTTTAAACAAAAAGACATTATTTTGAAACCAATAAAAAATATGACAAAAGATTGAAAAGGGAAAAGTTGTGTAAACTTACGTATAAATATAAATATTTGTGCGTAGTTTGCATCAACTATTCCAAAATATACATAAATTATATTTCTTGTTGTTTGAAAATATGTTTATTGCAATATTTAGACATACTTTACAATTATTACAGTTGAAGGTTTTTCTTTGTAAGATTTAGAACCTTATTGCAAAATTAAATACAAAAATAAATATTTGGATATTAGTTGAACCAAATTATTAAACTTAACGATAATAATAATAATAAAAGAAATTAACTACGTTAACTGCGTCGAAAATATAAATATAAATATGTATACATCATCCGTCCGAATCTACGTAAACAACGAAATATATACAATAATGGATGTTTGAATGTTTGAATGAATTTCATTTTATGGAATTATACATGTAAATGTAGTCCATATTAAATGAATATATTTACGGTGACCATTGTAGCAATTTGCGTAATTGATTGCTATAAATTGGGTCATAAGTGAATAAATAGCTATTGTAACCGACACTGATTGGGGAAATAAATTTGAATTAAGCTTAATGGTTACAATTTCTTGACTTGGCTATGGTTAATGTTGTAAACCCCAATTAGGAAATTTAAAATATAACTATACTAAGACACAAGGTTAAGTTCAACTTGTGGTAGAAGTCTACCCAGAACCACCCGGCAAATCCAACATCCACAAGTAGTCAGCTTAATATGAGAGGTCTCGTGCATATATATATATATATATATATATATATATATATATATATATATATATATATATATATATATATAATAGGGATATTTCATTATTAGCTAATGTCTTAAGAAAATTATGACTGTTAGACTCATAAATGACATTAATTATAATCAATGGAAATAAATGACAATTAAGGATAATTAATGTCTTAGGGAATTATGACCATTAGGTTCATAAGTGACATTAATTATAATCAATGACAGTAAATAACAATTAAGAGATTAATTGTTGCCTTAGGAAAATATAACCGTTATGGTCATAAATGGCAGTAACCTGATGAAATGGAAACAAATGAAATAAAAGGGGATGAATGGGTGTCGATTGTCGTTTTAAATACTAAGTCCAATAAGGAAACTAACTAAATAAATATCCTAGGATAAAGAGAATATAACTTTCCATATTTATAGACATATATCGTCATTCATGTGGGGGATTATTAGAGTTTGTTGCATTGACGAATGAGATATTATCCCAAATTGTTAAAAACATATAAATTTTCATGTTTATACAGTAAAACTCTCAAACTTATATTGGCTTTTAATGTCAGTTAATTTTGTATGAGTGGAAGGACATATATAACCATGAACTAACACACGCACGCATGCATCGTCTCTCGTCCATCCCATGCAAAACCGAACTGGGTCAGATCGGGTCGGGTGCGGGTCCAATAAAGGTGGAATATGTTATATTTTTGCAAGACTAAAGTGGAAAAAAATGATTGCTTGAATTTGAATAGAAATGGCTATTGGCTGAAACAGTCACATTTGTTTGAATGGACACGGATTATCCAACATAAATGGTTGTTGCAACTATTTGAATGACGCTGCTTTTCAGATAGAAATTATTGTTGTAAATTTGAACGGACATAGATTTTTCCAACGAAAATGATTGTCGCAACTGTTTAAATGGGCGCTACTTTTCAAATAGAAATTACTGTTGCAAATTTGAACAGATATGAAGCAAAGAGATGTGACCTTCCCAGTGGATGTAGCTATTGCGAATTTGCCTAAAAAAGGAGAAGGAAACCTGATCACTTTCCATCTCAAAAATAATTCTCTTCTTCCTCTACGTTTCTGACAAAATCCGACCAGTCCTACATATCAAAGAAGATCATACGCACCACAATCTCGAGTAGATCACGTCTGTTGTATCTTGGGAAACTTTGAATAAAGTATTAAGGAAATTGTCAATCCTCAAATGGAATTATCTTCTACATCTCAGTTAGATTATTAATTTTGTTCAATATTTATTTCTGCAATCTTTCCTGTTTTAAGGTATGATGTTTCCACTTAATAGTGAAACAGTACTTATCGTTGTAGTTTAACACAACATTTTGATGTTGTTATTGCTCTATAATTTATTGTTGTACATCCATTAGAACAACAATTATTGTTCAGAAGTACTAATACCAAATCCTAAAATAATGGAAACTTGTTTTGTAAACTTGTGTAAGAGTTTATAACCGATTAGTCTCTGTTTTGATATGCTAATTGTACAACATAATGTATAAGAAAAACTGTTGCAAGATGTGAAAAGCAAAAGAATCAAGGGTGAAAGATAATAAGCAGCAACAGATACGATATACAGTATTTATAAGACATCAGAGTATTTTCTAGAACCCTATATTTATGGTATAAATGGCGGGAAATTTTCAAACCATATTACGGGAACTGCGTCATATTAGTGAAATTTCATTGCGTTAGATATTTATGACAGTTGTAATTTTGGCTTGATCGATTCTCCTATTGGTAAAAATGTGAAACTCCGTCAGATATTTACTCCAGGTTATGACCTGATCCTTCTCCTATCAGTAAAAATGCGGCAAATATTAAATAATTGAAAGACAATTTCTAATGGATTTTAAACAATTTAAAAGTATGGTAGATTGTAATTTTTAAATTTTAACTAGTGGACAATTTGAGTACATTTACGTTTTCAAGGCAACTATTAATAAAGAATTATATTTAGCATTTCTTTCAATTTTTATTTACAATAAGTTATAAATTGTTCGTCTTTCGGTTATAATGCCAGAGTAGTTTCGGATAATATAGCATGGTTCTGCGTTTTATCCTTCTTCGCAATTTACATGGTCTTTTTTTACGTTCTTTATTCTTTTTACTTCTGCTTCAGCAAAGGCAGGAGGGGCCAAAATCTCCCTCCTAAATTTCTCTAGTGCGATTAAATGACTTTACAAACCACAGAACGAAAGCTGATCATTTCTGAAACCATATTTTTATGTTCTATTTATCATGTGATTTGGCAATTCGAAAGAAACACAATGTCCAGTGTACAATATAAAGCAATGAGTAAAGCAAAAGAAATATTATCAGGATTAAGTGACATAAGCTTATGCTTTAGTGGTGCGACTTGTGTCCGTATTCTGTGTCAGTGCCTATGTATTATTCTACAATAATTTTGAGATGACAAATTGCTAGTATTTGGAATATCATAAACTCTACAGATATTCATGGTACATAATTATATACTGGTTGCGAATATGCATATATAAAATCATATACTGGTTGCGAAGAAAGAGCAGATCAATCCCCTCTTCCATTTTCAAAGACTTCAACATGAAGTAACCATGGTGGATATAATGTATGTATATCAAAAAGAATACCTTAGTAATTAAGATACTTTAAGAGCACAAAACTATACAGTGAAATTTTTCTGGAAGGTAAGCATGCAGCCTTCCCCACATCATAAAGCAATGACTAAAAAAAGTTAATACGAATTCTATGAATCAGTGTTGGTAATATCCATGTCACTAGACTTATCCACCAGCAAAGCACATCTCTATCATTTACGCAGATGATCGAAACCAAACTGATTATGAATTTTAATGTTTTTAAATTAGATTGTGGGAACTTTATAACAAAGAAAAAGGGGAACATGAATCGTGCATTACGATTATTAAAGCTGTTTGAATTGAAAAAGTTAATGAACAGATCTATTTTTCTGGAAAATTAAGTAGTCTGTTCTCATTGTAAATGATATGATGATATCAATTAATAACCAAAGCACTTATGAGGTTAACTTACTTACCACAATGTTAAAATTACTTGGAAACTTGTATTATAATTTGCTGATGTAGATACACAAAAATATGAATTTGTATCAGGGTACAACTCTAAAATAAGTGATTGTATGGATAAAAAAACAGCCATATTTAATAATAATATAAACTGTTCTTTTCTCAAAAAGAAAAGTAGTAATGTTGCTTTCTTTCAAATAGAAAAAATTCCTACCATTCTAAGCAAACAGATAAAACTACAAGTTAAAGCAATTATCTAATCTAAACACTCCTGTAATCACCTACCAATATAGACATCAAAACAGAATCACACATCTAAGCTTTTAAAAGGCAGAATTAAGAAAAAAGTGAAAGTTCCATACGCAAAAGGCCAGCCAAAGCTGATCAAATAAAATATATTAAGAAGAAGAAGGAAAAAAAAAAATCAATTAAAGCAAATCCACTCACTCACCTCTTTGATACAAAGAAAAGCAAACCAAATGCAAAGATAAAACAGAATCAACCAAACTCTTCAAAGAAGCAATTCAAAAAACACAAAAGTAAAGAAAAATAAAAATAGAATGTATAGGTTTAGCAACACAGTCATAGGGTACCTGAACCTTCTAAGCCTCCTATCATCCATCCCGATCATAGGAGGAGCCCTCTGGTTTGCACGGAGCTCTGCCACTTGTGAGTCTGTCCTTCAAACTCCTCTTCTTATCCTTGGATTTGTGGTACTGCTTGTATCCTTAGCCGGTTTCGTAGGTGCATGCTTCAACGTTGCATGGGCTTTGTGGTTCTACTTGTTCTTTATGCTTCTTCTTATTGCTGCACTTCTATGCATCACTGCTTTTGGATTTGCTGTTACTGGAGGAGGAGGTGGGACTCAGGTGCCTGGTAGAATTTATATGGAATATAGGTTGGGAGACTACTCAGGGTGGTTAAGGAAGAGGGTGTCCGACGATAAGTAAGTCTTTTTTGAATATCGAGAAATCGTATACCCTTTTTGTCTTTCCTTCTGAAATATCAGAGAAGTATGCACTTAAACCATCAACGCATACTTCAGATAAATCAGATAGTAGATAGCAACAACAGTCAATTGGAAAGTTCTAACCTATGACTTCTTGATAGTTGAGTATTTTATATAATTGGAAGGCTTAGTTCATCTCAATCTTTCTAAATCTAAACAGCGACACCAGCGCACCATACTTAATAACCTCAGAATTAACTGAAAAGATCGACTGATCGAATTAGTAACCATTCTACAAGGATCATCTGTAGGATGTCATATTTGGTTTTATTTTGTGTCGGTATGTCACTTGTATCAATGCAAAACAAGAAGATAAAACGATGAAAATTTGTCGATATTAAATGTTCTGGAATTAAAGGACTTTTACTGATATGGTTTTAGGTACTGGAGGGCAGCAAAAGGATGTGTAGTGGGATCTAGAGCTTGTGCAGAATTGGCTATGTGGACTCCATTAGATTACTTGCAGAAAGACCTTACTCCTATTCAGGTTTGTTTACTATATCTAATTGACTGAGCGTTTTTCATCTACTTGAAACAAAGCTAATGCTTTGTTGTGGCATAAGTTAATATGTATATATTCTTCTGATAGTTCGCTGACTAAGGCGGAGGTCATCTGAATAGTGAATATGTTCTAATAAACAGAAAGATTATACAAGTAATCCATGGTGAGGGTTGCTTTGAACTCTCAAATATCATCCGTAGGAAGTGAGCATAATCTAGACAACGATTAACAAATAAGACTTAGTCAGTGTAAAATATTCTCTACCCTCTCAGTTCATTTCCTCACTCAACTCCCCCCACATATATGAATATGTGTCCCTAAATGATATACACACTACACACTCTGAATCAATTATCTAATATATGAAAATGGATGCTGAAGATGATACAGAGATACGAGTAGCAAACTATTTGGGCATAGACAATCCCATACCCTCACTAGTGGTGTCATGGTCCAAATCTACTGATCAAATTATCAGTGTCAACTCAAAAAAAAAAAAAGGCCACTTGAAAAGTTCACTTCCACATACAAACCATTTGGGCTGTTATGACGATAAATGTACTATTAGTATACCTTACCAGTCGATCGGTCATCTTTCTTTTTATTGAAATCAGTATACCAGTTAGATCGGCATGGTAACGATCAATTTACATAAATTATCAATATACAGCGGCAACGGTAATTTTACCAGTCAATTTAAAACATGTATATTCATCTGATATGCATATTATTACGTGATTTTAAAATCAGATAAATGATTAAATTTAGTTCAAAAAACCAGGTAAAATAATTCAAAATACACTTCTTTTCTTTATTATTTATATGTCTTTTATTAACCAATACTGCATGCAGTATAAAGAAGGTACGTTACAATGTAAAAAAAAAAAAAAAAAAAAAAATGTCAAGATACCGACTTTGATGGATAATTTACAATTACCAGTGTAACGATTACTCGGTTATCGGTATATCAGTCGATTGGTAACGGTAACAGTAAGCAATTTCAGCTTAACAGTAAAAACGGTACGGTAACGGTATTTGGCAAATGATAACGGTAACCATTACCATAACAGCCCTACAAACCATCATATGCATCTCAGTTGATTGTAAGAAACTTCATATAACATGTAAACAATTTTTGAATATGCACACTCAAACCAAAAGTATAGCAAAATGAGATTTTTAGGACAGTGACTGTAAGTCATGTTTCATAATAAAATGCATGTGCAGAATAGATTATAAGCCATAATATCTGCATGATAAAATGTACCTGTTTGAACCTACAGTCCGGGTGCTGCAAGCCACCAACATCATGCACCTATGGGACAGTGGCACCTGTAATGACACAAGATGAAGACTGCTACAGATGGAACAATGATGCGACCATCCTCTGCTACGGGTGTGATTCCTGCAAAGCAGGAGTGTTAGAGCAAGTGAGAAGAGACTGGCACAAGCTTTCTGTTCTGAATGTAGTTGTCCTCATATTTCTTATCGGGATTTACTCAATTGGATGTTGTGCCTTCAGAAATGCACGTAGATATGAGTCTGATTATCCCTATGGCCAGAACCATATGTCCAAGGTTAATCCAAGATGGGACTACTACTGGTGATCATTTTTCCTTTTTTTCCTTAAATGTGTTACGTTCGTCATTTCACTTTTACCTGTTTCCAAACATTGATTAACACACGCACGCGCATGCGCACCCACATCAGTATTTAAATAACAACACATCACAATCCCTCATATAGTGAACTCAAGCTTAAAACATTACTAAGATTATAATTAGAGATGTAGACTGAAGAAAATGTCACACATAAAAATGCAGTTTGTTTTACGCGTCTCATTTTACGGCTTAATGGTTCCCAAAACACGGTTATTGTATTCATGTTAACTTTTAGAGTAAGCAGAGAAAAATAATACTAATTTACGGGTGTATGTAACCTTGTATAACCTTGTATATAGAATTCGATTTTTCTAACTGCAGCACGGTAACAAAGATTCCGTGTTATTATAGGTGGAGGTGGTGGCGCGGCAGGAGAGACCAACTTTACTAACTACTGTTGGGTTACTGTATCAGGAAAGGATGCCAAACCACCAGGATTCACAATACAGTGCTTGAATTTTGTTTTCTCTCAGTGACATGTTTTTGTGTATTAGATTGTAAAAGCAGCATGTTATTATCGTTATGGTAGGGTTAAACACAATATGGTTTGTAGTCGAATATTCTGTAAAATTGTATATATATGTATTAAGCTTAGGGTGCGTTCAGTTTACGTTTTTTTTTTTATTTTGAGTTCTCACACATACAAAGATACGGACGTCGCACACATATCGCCAAAAACTATCGTTTTACTAAACGAAGTTAACATACAAAACAAAAAACAACTTTTTATTATTTTCCATATTTCAAGAAACAACGGAAGGACGATAATAAATTTATCCATTCACCTCGTTCCCTTCGTCGCTCCCTCCGCTTTTGATCTGTCATCTCTGCTATACCACAAATCTTTCCAACTTTCATAATTAACACTGAAAACTAAAAACACAAAATAAATCAAATACTATTTAAATTTCTGAGTTCAAAAAATGATGAAGATAGGAAATGAAGACAAGTGGAAGATTATAAATATGCAAATACTAAATATATGTAGCTTTAAAGTAAATGTAAGGAAATAGCGTACATAAAATGGAACTGATATATTCATGATAAGTAACAAAACAATAATTGATTCTTAAATAAACTGTCATTTTCTTAGTTGCATGTACTTTATTCTGCACTCATATTCTACAGCAACACTAAAATATTATTGATTTGTTGAAAATATTGAGCTATTACAGTTTGATTTCTACCCTTTGTTATATCAACAACTATACATAGGTGCTCACACATGAGTATATGGATGTTTGACATCTCTCTTTCGTGTCATCTCTTCTATATTTTAAAGATTACAATTCAATATCCCATAAAATGAGGGTAAAACGAAATTCTAAAACTTATAAACCCTTAACATGTCAGTATTAAGTTATTAACATTGGAAACTTACTATTTTAACCATCGATGTTCTGAGAATATTAATCTTATTATGGTAGGATTATTCCAATGTGCACAAGTATCATTGTCTCAACTGATTAAGATGTTGGAACAAAATTTAAGAAGTCATGTGTTCGATTCGGTCGGATCAGTTGTCGTTATAGTATGAAATATGTACCTAATTTATTTATATTTAAAAAAAAAAAGAAAAAAGAAAAAAAAATCCAACTAGCCAATATGTTGAAGATAATTTTAAGTATCAGAAGTACTCAATTTTGAACATTTGAGGAATTTAGAGATGTATGGAATTTAGAGATGCATGAAATATGGAAGATGCTAAAGAAATGCTACATGCCATGGATTCTTGTTGCGCATGCACACATGCACATAAATAATGAATGTGATGTAAAGTAAACTAATATAACTTTCAAAATGTCAGCTGTTTGGATAACAAGGTAATAGTAAGAAACCTGTATAGCATTTGAGCATCAGATGCACATTCTTGCATATTGCATAAAATAATACCAACCAGCAATTAGAATACATCAAAAGGAATCAAAGTAATGTAGCATCCAATGCTTTTGATTATGGCTCCCTTATATACCCATAACTAGTAATTAGGATAAGAAGATTAACTAGCAGAAGAATAAGAAGAAGAAGAAACTGAATATGTGGTATACTACAGAGAGTTAAAATTGCGTTGCATAAAAACCTACATTAATATTTCATATTGTACAAGGAACACTGTAAAATGTACAGTCAATGCTGTTACCTGCAGGTGATAAACTCTCACACGTTGTTAATTCCCATCATGACCACACAGTGTTAGTTTTCTAACCATCACCGATTCACCACGGTAGTTTCTTCCAATTCTTCCTGTAAAAGGTATTGGAAACCAAAAGCAAGAATACTATTTCATGGACATGAATGTTGAACTCTACTATACAAACGGCTAAGATATGGCATATGAAATGTTATGACAGATATCATGCAAAAGGTTTATTCCTCGTAACAATAGAGTTAACCAAAATACACAAAACTAGCACTTAACATATCAAAATTTATACCATGATGAACCATATTTCAGCTACTATTAGAAATTCAACTCACCGTGTATGAGAACTGATTCTTTTTGCCAATGTCATCAAGATTTACATTGTCTATTTCAAGTTTGTCTTTTTCATATTTGATAATAATAGACAAACAATAGTTCACAGCTATGTGCACAATAGAATAAATCAAGAAAAGAGTTTAATTGGAAATTCTTCATTTAAACTAAACCCAAAAAGCTTACGATAAAAATTACACCTCTCAAAACCGAATAATACAAGATATGGCCCTTAGATATTATACTTTTGATTTTCTCTAATCCTTATTATTATTATCCTAATTGTTTATATAATGATAATCTTCAGTAAACTTTTTATTTCGAAATTAGAACCAATGGAAATTAACCAAACATCACACTTGTTCGGAATAGCTATAAAATATAAGACTCTACCAACCCAGTAACCATAAATCATACTGGATAAAATGAGATTAACTAGAATCGAACTTAGATGCTTTATCTAAACCGAATCACAAGTAAGGTTATACTGAGATATATTAGATATAAAAGTTACTAACTGGATTTGAACTTGTAATCTCTACAGAATACACTTTTGATTAGGAGAGATGTATACTTCAAGTCTAAAATTATAAGAAAAATGGAAAATATATTGAGTGAGATATGATCTCTGTTTGTAAAATGAGAGCATAGTGCTAGCGTACGTAAAGGAAATAATTGCAAGTATCTGTAATTAGTTGCTACATAATTTACTAGAAATGCAAATAAAGCAATGGTTACACATTAAGATACGCTGACTTTTTACCAAAGGGAATAGCAACTACAGGAGTAGGAAATAGGAAATGTTTTCCAAAACGATTCTTACAGAATACATCATTCAGTTTTCCCAATTCAAAAACCCTTCCTTGCTTCTTCGACTCCTTTATGCAAATTTTCATCCTGTCGTTTTCTCCCTTCAGTATGTTAGATGCAGGAAGCTGTCTAATGACCTCTCTCTTTTTCTCGTCCTTTTGCTCTAATTCAACCTTATAAGTAGCACTTTCTCTTTTCAGCCTTTGTACTTCACCTTTTACATAGCTCTGTATAGCTTCACTCGATTTGATCAGAGACTAAGGGTGCGTTCTGTTCACCTTTCTTTTTTCCCGTTTTCGCCATAACAAAATTGCAAATGATATATATAAACCGTGGAAAATGACACTTTTAGAAAATGAATTTAACACATAAAACGGAAAACAACTTTTTCTTATTTTTCGTGTTTTGTGAAATAATGAATGGATGAAACACAATTCATCCTTCCGCCGTCCATCCATCCTCCCGTCGTCCCCTTCATCCTCCTTTCATCCCCTCCATCGTCCGTTTACTCTATCCATATTTTGTAGCTAATATTGAAAACTCAAAATACAAAACTAAAAATAAACCAAACACCACTTTAACTTCACAATTCTCACTCTTTGTTTCAGGATATTCTTCTGATTCATTTTTAGGGAAGTTACACCAAGGAGTTTGAAATCAAATTCAGAATGTTCAAGTTTTGCTAATTCAATATCACCATGAGTTTCTCCTCTTCCACAAACTGCGGGCACTTCTTCTTAATCATTAAATGGCATCTTACTTGCTCCCTTTGCAGGATCTTCGATCAAACCATTCTTCTTGCTCCTGATTTGTTGAACCAATGGTTTCACCACACAGACTTCATCGTTATTTTCATCAGATTTCTCAAGCATGCACTTTAACATGTGTTCCTTTAAATTTGCTTTCACCATGGTTTTCTCCTCTTGCAAGATATACAGACACTTGTATTTTGTCATCGCTTTGCATGTTACTTGCTTCCTTCGAATGAACTTGTGAAAATATTCTCCTTCCTTTGATTTTTCTACCATTGGTTTCACAATGCATACTTCATTGTTTTTATCAATAGACTTATCAAGCATGCACTTATTTTGTGTTTCTTTAAACTTGCTCTTATATGAGTTTCCCCTCTTCCAAAGATACAAAGACACTTGTATTTTGTCATTGCTTTGCATACTATGCCTTAAATCGGAGATTCTCACTCACAAGCCGAAGTTTTTCAAACGAATCACTTTCATCTTCGATGGTTACTTCCAATTCGGAAGTTGATGATCCAGTACAAGAGGTTGAAAAGCTTCGGTGGGTGAGAATCTCCGATTAAAGACATAGTATGCAAAGCAATGATAAAATACAAGCGTCTGTATATCTTGGAAGAGGAGAAACTCATGGTGAGAGCAAGTTTAAAGAAACACAAGATAAACGCATGCTTGGGAAATCTACCGACAAAAACA
Organism: Allium sativum; assembly: GCA_030737875.1. Taxonomy (NCBI): domain Eukaryota; kingdom Viridiplantae; phylum Streptophyta; class Magnoliopsida; order Asparagales; family Amaryllidaceae; genus Allium; species Allium sativum. Next base: position 794,575,269 of record CM060919.1, on the reverse strand, counting down.
ATGAAGTGTGCATTGTGAAACCAATGGCGTAAGAAATCAAAAGCAAGGAAAACAATTTAACTAAAGATCATGCAAAGGCAATAGGTAATATGCAAAGCAATGATAAAATACATATTTTATGTATATTTTGGAAGAGAAGAAACTCATGATGAGAGCAAGTTTAAAGAAACACAAGATAAGTGCATGCTTGGGAAATCTACTGATAAGAATACTCATGTATGCATTGTAAGACCAATGGTAAAAGAAATCAAAAGCAAGAAGAACATTTTCACTGAAATGGTATTACTTTCAGCCAGAGAACGATAGGACCTGTAGATATCTTCAATCATATTGACCAGTTCCAGTCTCTTTTTGTAGTACATTTCTGCTCGTTGAGCAAATGTGTCCACATTGTCTTCTATTAGTTTCAGCATCCCACTTGTTTTATCTTCTAACTCTGCATAGTTATTATAATTTATCATCTGTTATCTGCTTTGTTCATATTACATATACAACCCATACCCATTTCAGAACTGCAATAGAATAATAGTAAGTTTCTGAAAAATGTTAGCATACAACTTCACTTTTTAAAAAGAAGTCCATTTCAGTATGTTGTAACAAGTTGTATTAAGAAGAAAAAAAATTCCAATGTATGTTGAAATACCAAACCAGACAAAGTCGACTGTAGCCATTGCGAGCGCCTTGCATTGTTGTGGCTCTCAAAAAACCACAGCTTTATTGATGCTTCCATGATGGTCATGTTAATGTCTTTGCCTGCATAAATCACGATAGCAACTTTATCTTCGTTCCATTATATGCGAAAAACAGACATTAACGTGATCTAAGAGTGCATCATTCAAATGAACAGAAACAATACTTCTCCAGCTAAATTAGTAGATTGAGCGGCGTTTTTTTTTTTTCCCTCTTACCTGCTGCTTGCCTTATGCGATGCGTGATACAAACATAATCCGTACAGTAACATTTTGCTTCATGAAATTTATTTGGTATTTATGCCACTCAATCACAAAATACACTTCAATTTTTGCGACACATCGAGCAATTGTAGTGCTCAGGAAAAAAAAAATTAAGAACATATGAAGTAAAAAAAAACATTAAAAATACATGTGCAATTGAACCAAACATAATAAACTAGCTAAATCCGATCCCAAACTTATGATTTTTAATATTAATGTCTTTCCTAAATTAAAATATATTTCTTCGTCAGCAAATATCACTAGTCAATACATTTACATCTAAATCATTGCCTCTTTTCAGTATATTTTTGGTGATAAGCGTCGATTAGATTAAGAAGAACCGTAAAGAGTTCGAGCAAACATAACGCCAAATAAAAAAATAAAAATAAAACACCATCAGCAAAATAATCGATAAAAAGACCTTACGAGATTACACTGTTCTTCTTCTTCAACCTTTGTCCGAATCGGCACTTTTTCAAAACCAGAGTAGTATCGTTTGCTCGGTTGGATGTAGTGCTGTGATAATCACAGTTATAAATCGTAAACAATAATCGATAACGTATGCTGCAAATTAGCAATATTTATTGCTCTCCTTATCTTGACGTGGAGAACGGTGGTTTTATTTGAATCGATGGCTTTGATCCTCGTTTAAGAGCTATTTACTGGACACGCCATTGTGTTGGAGAGGCGTTTTGGAAAGTTTTGAAATTTTCTTTAATTCTTTACCATAAAAGACCAAAATGTTATTGTCTTGAAAAATCTTATAATTCATGTGACTTTAATGAGCATTTGTGAGCGTCGGGGATTAAATTGGAGACGGATTGGATTTGTGTTGAAACTTCGCATTAAGAACAATTACCGTACCAACTTATATGGTAATGACCAATAAAAATTGACAAATAGGCTTTTACAATTTACTAATATAAGTTTTTTTTTTTACAATATTTCACGTTAAAAAAGAAAATACTGGAAAGTGATATTTTTTATTATACTATTATTCATCGACCTTATTTTATATATAGTCGAACATACCTAATTTTTTTATGGAGGAAGCTAAAATATCATAGAAAATTATATTGTTACTAAGATATATGATAAAAATTGCATTCAACCTAGTATCATAATTGTATTTTTCTAAATATTCTATTAAATCATTGCACATGTAAAGTTTTATATTATGTACCAAACATATATGATGAAATATAAGAATGTGTATGTCAGTATGTGTGTGTGCATGTATATAGTTTAAGGTATGTGGAAGGTATGGTAATTACCATTACTGGTGGTTAAATCGGTTACCATTTGTTTAATATGTAATTACCATTACCGTACCGTATATTTTCATATGATTTGGCAAACTGTACCAGTCAAATCGGTTACCATTTGTTTGGTATCAATTTTGTTTGTAGTAATTGGTAATGACTGGTTAGTAGTAATATTGTAAAAATGTCCAACCTTATTGTATAGTATAGGCTTTTATAACAGGTATTGATATTCAAGACTATACAATAACAAGATTGTCTGTGATGTTGATCAAGACTGATTATGCAAATCAAGACTCACGAGTTTCAAGAGTTCAAAAATTCAATAATAATGAAGATACATATTAAAGTCTTGGTTATTTATGTTAAAACTTGATTGCACCCGTCTGATCTCTTTTCAAATGGTTTTGAAATAAATTTCAAATCGGTTTTTAGATGTTTTTCATATAAAGTTTTCAAAGTATTTTTAGAGTATATATTTTATAATTGTCTTTAAGTTTTAAGTTTGATATTTTAAGTTTCAGATCTATTCAATTTCAGTTATATTTATTTTTATTTTAATATTTATTTAATATATGGTATTATATATATTTTTTGATTTTGATTATTTTATGATTTAGACTTTGATTAATATATGTTTATAGTTTGATACATTTTATTATTTGAGTTACATATTACTATTTAATTTTGATTAATATATGTTTATAGTTTTATTATACTATTATTCATCTACCTTATTTTATATATTCGAACATACCGGAAAATTTTATGGAAGAAGCTAAAATATCATAGAAAATTACACTGTTACTAAGATATATGATAAAAATTGCATTCAACCTAGTATCATTATTGTAATTTTCTAAATGTTATATTAAATCATTGCACATGAAAAGTTTTATATTATGTAACAAACATATATGATGAAATATAAGAATGTGTATGTGTAGCGCTGTAAATGGAAACCCGAAAAATCCGAAATCCATCTGCATCCGTATCCGAAAAGTGGACAAATATCCGATATCCGAAAAACGGGTGCGGATATAGATACATAGATATCCGCATCTGAAAATTATCCGTTTGATTTTTTTAACATTATGCTCAAAATTATATGTATTTTAGTACAATGAATAAAATTTATTTATTGCTTTACTAAGTCGAATGTTTGTATTATATGCTCTAACTGCATATTAGCTACTCAAATTTATTTAATTTCATCATATATCTTTATTTTTAACACTTTTGTAATCAATGTAATTGAATTTTTTTCTATTAAACTAAAAATTTTCATTTATAGTTCCTGATTTACTGGTCGTGTAACAACCCGGATTTTCAGAACCAATTTAAAATTTTTATTTTAACTATTTTAATGCATTTTGAATATTTAAAATGATTTATTTTAAATAATAACAACAAAAAATTATTCAAATCGAAATTAAAATGTATAAATTTATTTTAATTATAAAACGAGCCTGAAATGGCGTAGCAGTTTGAAAATTTGATTTTAAATTTCAATTGAATGTATAGAATTCAAAATAAATCGGATTTTAGTAAAACTAGAAATATTTGAGTCTGTTTCATTATATTTTTCTAACGAATGTGAAAAACTGATATTTCACAATATAGATTGAAAGTTATGTCCAGTTTAAAATTTAAAATAGTTGCTATGGAATTTATATATATTTTGAATAATATATAGCCCTTAAAAATAGTCATTTTGCAAACGACCTCCGTTTTCGACGAAACCACTTTTGTTGGATCCGGAAAGTCAAATTATTGCTTGATTCCAATTTTCATAATTTTTGGAATTAATATGTGAGCGCAGTGAATTAAAACGCGTTTGATAATTTCAGTTTGAATTTAATCGACTGGAAAATGATCATTTTTCAAACGGTCTTCAAATTCGATGAAATTAATTTTGTTAGGACCTTATCGTCAAAACATAGCTAGATTTATTTTTCTAAAATTTTTGGAGTCCGTATGTGGTCCCAGTAAATCAAAATGTACGTTGAAATCAATTTTGAACGTTATATTAATTTATATTTTAATTTTGATAAAAACTGATCGAAACAGTCGAACTGGCTTACGGGACATATCCCATTATGTTCGGAATGGGGGTATTTAGCTAGGAGCGACAGTCATTGGGTTTGAATTGGAGTTCGAATGAAAAATTAACCTTTTAGAAATTAAATATAATAAAATAAAATTATATAAATAACCCTCCCTCTCTCCTTAACCCTAAATCCATCGTTAAAGGGAAAAAACGTTAGCCGCCGCCCAACCCCTCCAGCCCGCCGCCGCCCTCCCCAAGCCAGCGGCGCCACCAACCCCGTCGCCCTCCCTTCCTCAAACCCCTAAATCTGTTCAGAACGCCGCCGCCAGCCACCCACAGCCCACCACCTCGACGCCGCGCCACCCCCTGGCCTGCAGCACCCCGGCGCCGTGGGTTCCTCTCTGGCCAAAAATCCAATTTTTATAAGTTTCAGTATTTGCAAATAAGACCCTGATATGTTTTAGCCAATATCTTCCAATCCGAGCCCCTATGGCCAAAACTCCATAGTGCCAAAATCGAAGAGCACGATTTTCTCTTCGATTTGCCGTATTTTGGATTGCGGAGTTGTTCAAAAAAACGCATCCAAAATCTGTTGTCCGATTTATGTCTTTTCGCAAATTCTGGCGAATTGGAGCATTTTTGGAAGAAATGCCACTAGGCGAAAGTTGTCCGGAATGACGCGTTTAAGCTAGAAAAAAAGACTGTGTGGAGATTGGAGCTCGTTTGCAAATTCTGGAACCATAACAACAATTCAGAACGTTAGAAAACAATGGTGGAGTGTATCCCAAAGTGAGAACACCTTCTCACTCAAATTATTTTACGGATAAATATATTCTAGGTTGCAGACGGGCCTTAGTAGCTCCTGACACTATTTATTTGTATAAACCATGGTTGTTTGTTTGTTTGTATTGTATTATGGGAAAATTGACTACTGTGGTTATTGATTGTATTGTGATATATTGGTTGTGATTGGTGATTGTATATGGCGCGAGCCAGTATCAGGAGAGGGATAATATGCTGGACATTATTCCGGTTCTAATATCTCGCCGTTATAATACCGAAATTTTTTGAAATAAATTATATAAAATATTCATGTGTTGAATAAAATGCATGAACAATAAAAATATCATTTTTATTGAATGTATGAACTAAATAAAATAGTCAAGTATTGAAATAAATCTTTTATCATTAAAAATATAATTTTTAACGTATATATGAACGACATAAAATTCTCTTGAAATGAAAATAAATATTCATTTACAAATCGGACGATTTGTTTATGTACACCCATTTAACTGAAATTGATTGGGATGATAAATTTTACATATCACCTAAATGCACAAATAATATTCAGTAATTGTTGGTTGAAATCCCATACGGGTATTGGGATGATATTCGACGTACACTAATCCCAATTGTTTAGTTGCATGTCAATCGATTGGTTGACAGACTGTTATAAGCGTTAATTATTTATATTTAATGCTTATGCAGTTGTGTAATGCACTTTGTATGATGTTTGATTGTGTATCATTATTGTTGTGTATATGTGATGTATGAAATTCATATAAACAACATTGTATGGTAATTGATTGGGTCTAATTCTAATTCAGGAATAACGAATATTTTATATAACGAATATTTTAAAATAATATTCAGTAAATGATTAAAATGTGAATTTGATGTCCGATTTTGGATGGACATGAAAATATTGAAATGTGTGAAGCCGTATTGATTAGGTATGCTCTATTTTGACGCGAACGGTTTTTATATCGATTTTATTCATTTTTATAATGAATATCGAAAAGGAAATGATTTCAAAATCTGATATTATCATTAAAATATTGTAATGATAAGGAGTATTCAATTTTGATTTAAATTTGAAGTGAAAGTGGGAATCGTTTTTAAAACGAATTTATAAAATACGCTTTGAACGAAATATATATTATATATATGCTATATATAAAAATGGTTTGAATAGAACATTTCACGCCACAGCCTTTCGCGAATTTCAACCATTAACTTCGAATTGACATTACGGGAGATCCGACCGTCGGATTCTCCTAAAATCGGAACCGTTGGGTTCGTATCGAAAAGAGCTTTCCATTGAATATAAGAGATTTAAATTTGAACGGTTGGATTTGGAATTATGTCCAAATCAAAATTGAAAAAGGTCGCTATGGATGCAATTCGGTGGCCGTTGTTGGAAACCAACTGTACGGGTCTTGATAAAATAATTAAAAATATTTATAATTTGTGTAAAATCGTAATAAATGATTTGAAAAGAATTTGGATGAAAAATTCCACGTTTGTAAAGATAAAAAGATATTTTCATTAAAATGAACTACTTATTAACTAGAAAGGTAATCCAACGTTTTCAAATAAATAAATTAGATTTGAGAATGGTTTTAATCTGACCAGAATTTTCCAATGTATGAATTGGAATGGATTTGAATAGAAGTCATCTTCGGGAGATTTCGATATTATATTCCGTGACTATACGGATATTGTGGAGGAATTTGAAAGATAGATATATATCGTTATTCCCCATAAGATTTGTGTTGGTTTCAGAATTTGATATTGAATGTAAGCCGATATAATTTCTGTTTAGAGCCTTATATTTAATATCAAAGTGGATTTTGGGTTTGTCGTGAATGATGTCTTTAGTAACACTGTTCTTAAACCCCATGGTGAAAAGAATAAATCTTTTAATTAAGATTATTAGAGTTTCCAATTATATTTAGTAATTGGAATAAAATGGAATGTGAACTGGGTTTATTGTAAACTGTGTTTTTAACGCCATTCGTTCTTTAACCCAATTAACAGTAAAATGTGATTTGAAAATTATAAATCTTTTATTAAGATTTAATGAAATTTTTCCAAAGTAAAGTTTTCCAATTAATATATTAAATTGGAATTGAATAGAATTCAATTTAGTGATAATCGAAGTGAGCTTCTATGGAGGAAGGCTGTTATTATATATGGAATTTAAAAGACTTAGCTGTTATTCCATTTATATTATTAGTCGAACATGGAAATTGATATCGATTATATATTGATTTGTTTTCCGTGAAGATTCAATGGTTAACGGAATGTGATTTTGGGTTTATCGTGAACTGTGTTTTAAACGACATTAGTTCTTTAACCCAGTTAAAGACAGGATTACATGTCTAACATTGTATTTCGAACCGTATTGTTGATTTCTGCTAAATATATATCTGTTTGGTAGCGGAGAATTTATTCTCTTGCTTAACACCCTTCTCTGAGACGTACGAGCTTAGAGGTTATATATCGGCAGAAATCAATGGTACGGTGTAGATTTCCGATGCGACATGTTTGATTTCCCAAAGTTAAATAATAATTAATAATGATTTTTGGGAAGATTAAAACTAAGTGGAGTTTTAATAAATCTTTAATTAGATTGAAATGTGAATGTGATAATTTAAATTATCAAATTTGGGAAATGATCAAGAATGGAGTATCACCAGTTTTTCTCTAAGCGATAGTTAAATCTTTAATTAGATTTGAACGTGAAATGGTAATTAATTTTTACCGATAACATAGCGTTGTTAGATATGGAGTACTACCAGTTTTGCTCCATGGGATGAATAGGTTGGGATTGAGATAATAAAAGAAATGATTACTTCGGTATGGTTCGATAATCCCGACTAGTTTATAAACCTTAATTTGGTTTAGAATTGTGAAAAGATAAATGAATCTCTTGGAAATTGACATCCAAAGGAAGATTAAAGAATAAATTTAAAAGAATCTATCTTTGATAAAATTAATGGGAACCTTTCCCTAAAGATAAGAATATTTTGGATTGGAATGAGGCATATATTGTTGAAGCGACCCGAACTTCCCCGGTCTTCGAAGAGAAAAGAAAGAACGAATTACTTTGAGGACAAGACAAATCAGAACGCATACAAAAGAACTTTTCATTGTATATTACAACAATACCATCAGATTACAAGAATATACAGAGTATAAATAAATATATTACACAGAAATATCAGAGATTTAAATTACATTTAAATACATCGCAGCGGAAATAATACAATACACAACTAGAAGAGATATACAGATACAAAGCTTTCCGGATATCATTCCAGCTGTAAACCAGGATCCTGTGAATATAAATCTGCGAAACCAAAACTACTAGCTGCCCGTGTCAAAATAGGGGCACCCAGAGTTTAGGTTAAAACAATAAACTCCAGGTCAGTCATGGGACTGGTGTGAGAACTAAAGCAGTTATTAATCTTTATTCTAAAGTTAGGTAAATCAAGGGACCACGCCGTATAACACGGAACGGGTTTCCTCCCAAGAATACCAGTTCATAAAACAAACAGCGCAATGCTAAATAAAGAAAAATGAAGCTATTATAAGACCCAGTTCCCATCACACAATGCAACGCAAGCCGGAGGATAGGGTTTTTACCTTATAATAGCCAAGAATGCTTGATACGTTTAAAAACAAATCATTTGATACTATTATAAGTGCATAGTGTATAAAAAAAACTTCAAATCATAAGTATCAATCATAGACGGCATAAGCGCCCCATCCCACTATGTCGCCATACTAGGCTCTACAAATAAAACCGCAAATGTCACGTATTTGGAAGTTGGATTTCCATCTATGAACCGAGGCCAGGGATCGTCCTCTACCGATTCGAGACTGTCTAGCCCGAGCCTCAGGAACAACCGCAACTGCCCCTTGGAGCGACAGGGCCGGTCCACCGATGTGGATTAAACATAAACCCTGAACACTACGTTTCCCCGCCCTTTGGGGCGTAAATGAGCCAACAGATGACTCCATTGGACCCGGATCGTCCGATCAAACCGAGGCGCCTCGCAACAACAACAACCACACAGGTGAAAAGTATATAAATGTCAGGGCTGGTAGGTCACTGACACCACCCTAGCTAGAAAGAAACGCATGCCCTCCCTGAGGTCCTCTCCCGTTTCTGGTTCACAACCGGGGTGTGAGGCTCGCGAATTCACGTTACACAAAGCTATGCCACACAGGCGGTGCTTTGATCATCAACCACAAGACTTTGCTTTTCAACAGAAGCCTTGATCATTTGCCACTTAGGCATGCCACACAGGCAATTCACTCTATGCGTTTGATATCCATCAGTATATAACCCCTGAGCTCGTACGTCTCAGAGAAGGGCGTTAAGCAAGAGAATAAATTCTCCGCCGCCAAACAGATATATATTTAATAGAAATCAATCACACAGACTAAAATCCAATGTCAGACACACAGTCCATTTACAAGTCCGTTCTGGGTCTGAACGAAACCGGAGGCACCTAGTACCCCGCATATCCATCGATCTCCAAGTACGTCTGGACGATCACCAACTGTTTCCATCTTCTTGGTTGTACAGCCCAATCAAGACCATCAGTAATTATCCAAACGACGTGAAGACCTCCGGTCTTCAACCACCGTCTTCATCTTCGACACCACGTCGAATCAGTTATTCAGAATGGGATAAACCCGGTCTTTCTGAATAACTCGCGTATATATTATAAAAGTGTTACACAAACACAACATACGCCTCATTCCACTTCAGAATATTCTTTTTATTCAAATATTCTTATATTTTGGGAAAGGTTCCCATTAATTTTATCAAAGATAAATTCTTTAAATTTATTCTTTAATCTCCTTTTTGAATATCAATTCAAACTAGTCGGGATTAGCGAACCACACCGAAGTAATCATTTATTTTATTCCCCAATCCCAACCTATTCATCCCATGAAGTAAAACTGGTAATACTTCATATCTAACACCACGGTGTTATCGGTAAATTCAATTACCATTTCACGTTCAAATCTAATTAAAGATTTAACTATCGTCTGGAGTAAAACTGGTGATACTCCATTCTCGATCTTTTCAATCTAATTAAAGATTCATTAAAACTCCACTTAGTTTTAATCTTTAACTGGGTTAAAGAATCAGTGTCATTTTAAAACACGGTTCACGATAAACCCAAAATCACTTTCCATTAATTATCGGGTTAAAGAACGAGTGTTATTTAAAACACTGTCCACGATAAACCCAAAAATCAATATCAATTCAATTTCAATTAAATATCATTTAATTGGTACACTTCATAAAATCTAAATAAAAAGATTTAATCTTTTCTCAACTGGGTTCAAGAACAGTGTTAGTCAAGACACCATTCACGACAAACCCAAAACACATTTGATATTAAATACAAGGCTCTGAATAGAAATTATATCGGCTTATATTTAATATCAAATCCAACGACCAACAGATATCGTATCTGAAATAACGATATATATATCTATATCTTTCAAATTTCCATAACAACATCTGTATAATCACGAAATCCAACATCGAAATATTCCGAAGACAATTTCGATTCCAATGCAATCATTGGAAATTCTGGTTATTTTTATAACCCTTTTCACATTCAACTTATTTATTTAAAAACAAATAAAATTTTAATTCTAGTTCAAAACTAGTTCATTTCGATAAAAAAAAAATCTATTTTTATCTTTTCAAATATGGAGTTTTTCATCCCAATTCTTCTCAAATCATTTCTTATGATTTTACACAAATTATTACTATTTTTAATAATTTTATCAAGGCCCGTACAGTCGATTTCCATCAACGGCCATCGAACTGCACTTACATCGACCTTTTTCAAATTTGATTTGGACATAATTCCAAATCCAACCGTTAGATTTCTAATTTCTAATAATCGTTAGAAAGCTCTTTTCAATACGAACCCAACGGTTCCGGTTTTAGGAGAATCCGACGGTCGGATCTCCCGAAATATCCGTTCGAAGTCAATGGTCGAAATTCGCGAACTACCGCGGAGCGACACGTTCAATTCAGGCCATTTTATTATATATATAAATATATAGTATATACTTCATCGATTTCAATTTAAAACGTGCTTTATAAATTGTTTTAAATTCATTTCAAATTGATTTCAATTCAATTTCAATTTAATTCGAATGCAATTCCTTTCGATTTCAATTCAAATTCAACTCTATTCAATTTCAATTCGAATTCATTTCTATTCAATTTTAATTCGAATTCACTTCTATTCAATTTGAATTTGAATTCATTTCTTTTCAAAATTTCAGATTTTGAAATCACTTTCGATATTCATTATAAAATGAATAAAATCGATATAAATTTCGTTCATGTCAAAATGGCGTAAATCTAATCAACACGGCTTCATATATTCATATTTTCAAATATTCTATTTCGAATATTTCTATTTCAAATATTTCTATTCAAATATTTCTTCTTCAAATATTTCTATTTTCAAATATTTCTATTCAAATATTTCTTCTTCAAATATTTCTATTTTCAATTATTTCTATTCAAATATTTCTTCTTCAAATATTTCTATTTTCAAATATTTCTATTTTCAAATATTTCTACTTTCAAATATTTCTTCTTCAAATATTTCTATTTTCAAATATTTCTACTTTCAAATATTTCTACTTCAAATATTTCTATATTCAAATATTTCCACTTTCAAATATTTCTACTTAAATATTTCTATTTTCAAATATTTCTACTTCCAAATATTTCTATTTTCAAATAAGTCTACTTTCAAATATTTCTATTTTCAAATATTTCTACTTCAAATATTTCTATTTTCAAATATTTCTACTTCAAATATTTCTATTTTCAAATATTTCTACTTTCAAATATTTCTTCTTCAAATATTTCTATTTTCAAATATTTCTACTTTCAAATATTTCTTCTTCAAATATTTCTATTTTCAAATATTTCTACTTTCAAATATTTCTACTTTCAAATATTTCTTCTTCAAATATTTCTATTTTCAAATATTTCTACTTTCAAATATTTCTTCTTCAAATATTTCTATTTTCAAATATTTCTACTTTCAAATATTTCTACTTCTAAACTGGAATGAGGCCCAATCAATTACCATATAATGTTAATTATATGGGTTTTCTACAACACATGCATACAATAACAACGATGAATAGTCAACCATCATCCAAAGTGCATTCTACACTGTATAAGCATCAAATATAAATATTCAACGCTTATAACAGTCTGTCAATCAATCGATCGACATACAACTAAACAATCGGGATTAGTGTACGTCAAATATCATCCCGATACCCGTGTGGGGTTTCAAACAATCAAACACAGATTTTATTTGTGCAGTTGGGCGATGTGTAAAATTTATCGTCCCAATCAATATCAGTCAAATGTGTGTATATAAACAAATCGTTCGATTTGTTTATATTAATTTATTTCATTTCATATACACGTTAAAATTTCAATTTTTAACTATAAAATATTTTCCACTATAAAATATTTTATTTCATTTCACATCACATCACACAATCAACTACACATTAAAATCAAACAAACAAGCATACAAGCCGTCCATGGTCTGTGGACGACGGGTGTCGGGTGCTACTAAACACCGTCTGCATCCTAGTATATATTTATAACTGGAAAATTAAATTAAAGAGTGAGAAATTCTCACCGAGGGTTCCACTCCGTCGTGCTTTGCTGTTGAACTGCTAAATCGTCTGGATCTGCTTGGAATTCCTATGCAGTTCTTTTCACGCTGTTCAAATAAAAATTATATTTTTATTGCTTCATTTCAATAAATAAAAATCATATTTTTCTTTCTCCTTCATTCTATATAAAAAAATTATATTTTTATATTTCTACTTCATATATAAAGATCGAATTTTTATTTCATCGCTATAAAAATCCCATTTTTATTTCAACATATATATAATAAAAATAAGATTTTTATTTCGCTATATATATAAAGATCAAATCTTTACTTTGCTACTCACATAAAAATCGGATTTTTATTATCATACCTATATAAAAATCATATTTTTAATATGCCACTAGTATAAAAATTATATTTTCAACTTCTACATTACATAAAAATCATATTTTTATTATCTCTATTATATAAAAATCATTTTTATTTTCTATATATATAAATAAAAATCATTCCTTTATATTTAATATACATAAATAAAGGTCCTTTCTTTATATGTATATATTCTGTTATAACCTAATTCATAGAAAATAAGTAAAAATAAATAAAGAAACTTACAGTGTTTGGATCAGAAAAGAAAGAGGGATAGAGGTCAGAGGGAGCGTCGGAGGGTGGTGGCTGGGGGTGGCGTGGGTCGGGGTTGCTCTGGGTGGCGATCATCAGAGTTAGGGTTCGCGGATGGTTTTAGAGGAAGGGAAGAAGGGAGCGGAAGGAGGAGAAGAAGAGAAGTAGAGGGGGAAACGGGGGGGGGGGGGACGACGCTGGATGATCGGTGGTGGATGGCGCGGGTAGCGATGGTCGGAGGCGCCAGGGTGGAGGGCGGCGGTTCTTCAGCGTTCTTCTCTTTTTTTTTCTAATTGAAACTGACGGGAAAATTAAAGAGAGAGAGGGAGAGAAAGGTTTGAGGGATATATAAATATACTTTATTTATTTTATTATTTTTAATTTCAAAAAGCAACTTTTATTTCGACCTCTAAACGAGACCCACCGCCTGTCGTCCATAGCTAATTACCCCCATTTCGAACACAATGGGATATGTATCGTAAGCTGATTCGGCCGTTTCGATCAGTTTCCGTTAAAATCAACATATAATTCTATATATTGAATTTGAATGCGCATTTCAATTTACCGGGGTCACATACGAACCCTAAAAATTCCAGAAAAATATTTCCTAACTTCGTATTGACGATACGGTCTTAACAAAACTAGTTTCGTCGAATTCCGAGACCGTTAGAAAAATGGCCATTTTCCAGTCGATTAAAATCAACTGAAACTGGTCAAACGCGTTTTCCTTTGCCACGCTCGCGTATTGATTCGAAAAATTATGAAATTTGGAATCTAGCAATAATTTGACATCACGGATCCAACAAAAGTGGTTTCGTCGAAATCCGAGGTCGTTTGTAAAATTCCCATTTTTAAGGGCCTGAATTCCATAGCGACTATTCAGAATTTTCAACTTGACATATCTTTTGATTCCCGCTATGAAATTTCGATTTTTCGGATTCGTTGGAAAGATATTATCAATTAGATTCAAATATTTTTGGTTTCACAAAAATCCGGTTTATTTTGCATCCGGTATGTTCAATTGAAGTTTGAAATCGAATTATCGAACTACCGCGCCATTTTCAATTCCTTTTATATTTATACAAAATTATTTATATTCCAACGACGATCTATATAAATATATTCGTTCGAATTATATTCAAAATAAATTTCTCGTCGATATTATTTAAAATAATTCATTTTAAATAATCAAAATTCGCTAAAATTGCCAAAATTCGCTAAAATTGCCAAAATAAAAATTTTAAACTGGCCCAGATTTCCGGGTTATTACAATCTCCCCCACTTAAAACTTTTCGTCCCCGAAAAGGAACGAAGCCGAAAGTTGTTTCATTAATCAACTCAACTTTCGTTATTTTTATTATGGCTTAAGTTCTTCAACTTTTCAGTTTCTAAGAACTTTTCAAATTTTTCAAAAATTTGGCTAACACCCTAAATTTTCGAAAAATTTCGCCATAACCTCCCCTGCACCGGGAGCACGGGAAAATCCCGAAATTGTCATACAGGCCTTCTGATCTCAAAAAGAAAAAGAAAAAGCCAAGCGGCTCATAAAATCATCATCACCCAACCAAAACAGTAAATTATGATAAACATGTACCTATTTGTCGGGCAAACAAATTTTATTCTCTGCTCTAGCCTCCTTGCTATGACCTGTTCAATGTAAGTACATGTATATGCAAGCAAATGCGATAAATTTTCAATCTCATTCACTATTTGATTCAATTTGGCTATATGGTACAAATTTTATTTAATCAACCAATAATCACACAATACAACCATCAATCAATTAGTTGATTAGCTTTTCAAATTCATAACTTTGATACATAGTCTAAAAATCAGATTTTTGATGTCAAATCACAACAATAAGCCCTATCCAATTTTGGTTCTCACACCAGTCAATAGGAAATATATAAATATCACACCTTTGAAACTCGGATACCAATTCTGATGATGTTCGAACTATCATCAGAATCATCTCCGGGCGACTAGAGTGTGATTCTATATCTATCCAGTATATTAAAACTTCGAATACACGCTAGCTAGACGCATACGCAAAATCTTTATATATTGGATTGTCCTAATCAATATGAAATAAATAATCAAATACGAATAATTGATTTTAAATTTTCAAAACAAAATTCGTTTCATTTTAAAAATATACTCTTCACACTCGTTCTAGGATACTACTGATCCCATCTCTAACGAGTCATTCTCATTGGATATTACTAATCCAATATCTGATATATTCTTTCGTATGGTTCTAATGTGCCTTGTTCTCTGAGCTTTGTAAACCAAAGCTCTGATACCAAATGAAGCGACCCGAACTTCCCCGGTCTCCGAAGAGAAAAGAAAGAACGAATTACTTTGAGGACAAGACAAATCAGAACGCATACAAAAGAACTTTTCATTGTATATTACAACAATACCATCAGATTACAAGAATATACAGAGTATAAATGAATATATTACACAAAAATATCAGAGATTTAAATTACATTTAAATACATCGCAGCGGAAATAATACAATACACAACTAGAAGAGATATACAGATACAAAGCTTTCCGGATATCATTCCAGCTGTAAACCAGGATCATGTGAATATAAATCTGCAAAACCAAAACTACTAGCTGCCCGTGTCAAAATAGGGGCACCCAGAGTTTAGGTTAAAACAATAAACTCCAGGTCAGTCATGGGACTGGTGTGAGAACTAAAGCAGTTATTAATCTTTATTTTAAAGTTAGGTAAATCAAGGGACCACGCCGTATAACACGGAACGGGTTTCCTCCCAAGAATACCAGTTCATAAAACAAACAGCGCAATGCTAAATAAAGAAAAATGAAGCTATTATAAGACCCAGTTCCCATCACACAATGCAACGCAAGCCGGAGGATAGGGTTTTTACCTTATAATAGCCAAGAATGCTTGATACGTTTAAAAACAAATCATTTGATACTATTTTAAGTGCATAGTGTATAAAAAAACTTCAAATCATAAGTATCAATCATAGACGGCATAAGCGCCCCATCCCACTATGTCGCCATACTAGGCTCTACAAATAAAACCGCAAATGTCACGTATTTGGAAGTTGGATTTCCATCTATGAACCGAGGCCAGGGATCGTCCTCTACCGATTCGAGACTGTCTAGCCCGAGCCTCAGGAACAGCCGCAACTGCCCCTTGGAGCGACAGGGCCGGTCCACCGATGTGGATTAAACTTAAACCCTGAACACTACGTTTCCCCGCCCTTTGGGGCGTAAATGAGCCAACGGATGACTCCATTGGACCCGGATCGTCCGATCAAACCGAGGCGCCTCGCAACAGCAACAACCACACAGGTGAAAAGTATATAAATGTCAGGGCTAGTAGGTCACTGACACCACCCTAGCTAGAAAGAAACGCATGCCCTCCCTGAGGTCCTCTCCCGTTTCTGGTTCACAACCGGGGTGTGAGGCTCGCGAATTCACGTTACACAAAGCTATGCCACACAGGCGGTGCTTTGATCATCAACCACAAGACTTTGCTTTTCAACAGAAGCCTTGATCATTTGCCACTTAGGCATGCCACACAGGCAATTCACTCTATGCGTTTGATGTCCATCAGTATATAGCCCCTGAGCTCGTACGTCTTAGAGAAGGGCGTTAAGCAAGAGAATAAATTCTCCGCCGCCAAGCAGATATATATTTAATAGAAATCAATCACACAGGCTAAAATCAAATGCCAGACACACAGTCCATTTACAAGTCCGTTCTGGGTCTGAACGAAACCGGAGGCACCTAATACCCCGCATATCCATCGATCTCCAAGTACGTCTGGACGATCACCAACTGTTTCCATCTTCTTGGGTGTACAGCCCAATCAAGACCATCAGTAATTATCCAAACGACGTGAAGACCTCCGGTCTTCAACCACCGTCTTCATCTTCGACACCACGTCGAATCAGTTATTCAGAATGGGATAAACCCGGTCTTTCTGAATAACTCGTGTATATATTATAAAAGTGTTACACAAACACAACATACGCCTCATTCCACTTCAGAATATTCTTTTTATTCAAATATTCTTATATTTTGGGAAAGGTTCCCAATAATTTTATCAAAGATAAATTCTTTAAATTTATTCTTTAATCTTCTTTTTGAATATCAATTCAACCTAGTCGGGATTAGCGAACCACACCGGAGTAATCATTTATTTCATTCCCCAATCCCAACCTATTCATCCCATGAAGTAAAACTGGTAATACTTCATATCTAACACCATGGTGTTATCAGTAAATTCAATTACCATTTCACATTTAAATCTAATTAAAGATTTAACTATCGTCTGGAGTAAAACTGGTGATACTCCATTCTCGATCTTTTCAATTTAATTAAAGATTCATTAAAACTCCACTTAGTTTTAATCTTTAACTGGGTAAAAGAATCAGTGTCACTTTAAAACACGGTTCACGATAAACCCAAAATCACATTCCATTAATTATCGGGTTAAAGAACGAGTGTTATTTAAAACACTGTCCACGATAAACCCAAAAATCAATATCAATTCAATTTCAATTAAATATCATTTAATTGGTACACTTCATAAAATCTAAATAAAAAGATTTAATCTTTTCTCAACTGGGTTCAAGAACAGTGTTAGTCAAGACACCATTCACGACAAACCCAAATCACGTTTGATATTAAATACAAGGCTCTGAATAGAAAATATATCGGCTTATATTCAATATCAAATCCTACGACCAATAGATATCGTATCTGAAATAACGATATATATATATATATCTATATCTTTCAAATTTCCATAACAACATCTGTATAATCACGAAATCCAACATCGAAATATTCCGAAGACAATTTCGATTCCAATGCAATCATTGGAAATTCTAGTTATTTTTAAAACCCTTTTCACATTCAACTTATTTATTTAAAAACAAATAGAATTTTAATTCTAGTTCAAAACTAGTTCATTTCGATAAAAAAAATCTATTTTTATCTTTTCAAATATGGAGTTTTTCATCCCAATTCTTCTCAAATCATTTCTTATGATTTTACACAAATTATTACTATTTTTAATAATTTTATCAAGGCCCGTACAGTCGATTTCCATCAACGGCCATCGAACTACACTTACAGCGACCTTTTTCAAATTTGATTTGGACATAATTCCAAATCCAAACGTTAGATTTCTAATTTCTAATAATTGTTAGAAAGCTCTTTTAGATACTAACCCAACGGTTCCAGTTTTAGGAGAATTAGACGGTCGGATCTCCCGAAATATCCGTTCGAAGTCAATGGTCGAAATTCGCGAACTGCCGCGGAGCGGCGCGTTCAATTCAGGCCATTTTATTATATATATATATATAATATATAATATATACTTCGTCGATTTCAATTTAAAACGTGCTTTATAAATCGTTTTAAATTCATTTCAAATTGATTTCAATTCAATTTCAATTTAATTCGAATGCAATTCCTTTCGAATTCAATTCGAATTCAAGTCTATTCAATTTCAATTCGAATTCATTTCTATTCAATTTCAATTCGAATTCACTTCTATTCAATTTCAATTTGAATTCATTTCTTTTCAAAATTTCAGATTTTGAAATCACTTTCGATATTCGTTATAAAATGAATAAAATCGATATAAATATCATTCATGTCAAAATGGCGTAAATCTAATCAACACGGCTTCATATATTCATATTTTCAAATATTCTATTTCGAATATTTCTATTTCAAATATTTCTATTCAAATATTTCTTCGTCCAATATTTCTATTTTCAAATATTTCTATTCAAATATTTCTTCTTCAAATATTTCTATTTTCAAATATTTCTATTCAAATATTTCTTCTTCAAATATTTCTATTTTCAAATATTTCTATTTTCAAATATTTCTACTTTCAAATATTTCTTCTTTAAATATTTCTATTTTCAAATATTTCTACTTTCAAATATTTCTACTTCAAATATTTCTATTTTCAAATATTTCTACTTTCAAATATTTCTACTCAAATATTTCTATTTTTAAATATTTCTACTTCCAAATATTTCTATTCAAATATTTCTATTTTCAAATATTTCTACTTTCAAATATTTCTATTTTCAAATATTTCTACTTCAAATATTTCTATTTTCAAATATTTCTACTTCAAATATTTCTATTTTCAAATATTTTTACTTTCAAATATTTCTTCTTCATATATTTCTATTTTCAAATATTTCTACTTTCAAATATTTCTTCTTCAAATATTTCTATTTTCAAATATTTCTACTTTCAAATATTTCTACTTTCAAATATTTCTTCTTCAAATATTTCTATTTTCAAATATTTCTACTTTCAAATATTTCTTCTTCAAATATTTCTATTTTCAAATATTTCTACTTTCAAATATTTCTACTTCTAAACTGGAATGAGGCCCAATCAATTACCATATAATGTTAATTATATGGGTTTTCTACAACACATGCATACAATAACAACGATGAATAGTCAACCATCATCCAAAGTGCATTCTACACTGTATAAGCATCAAATATAAATATTCAACGCTTATAACAGTCTGTCAATCAATCGATCGACATACAACTAAACAATCGGGATTAGTGTACGTCAAATATCATCCCGATACCCGTGTGGGGTTTCAAACAATCAAACACAGATTTTATTTGTGCAGTTGGGCAATGTGTAAAATTTATCGTCCCAATCAACATCAGCCAAATGTGTGTATATAAACAAATCGTTCGATTTGTTTATATTAATTTATTTCATTTCATATACACGTTAAAAATTCAATTTTTAACTATAAAATATTTTCCACTATAAAATATTTTATTTTATTTCACATCACACAATCAACTACACATCAAAATCAAACAAACAAGCATACAAGTCGTCCATGGTCTGTGGACGACGGGTGTCGGGTGCTACTAAACACCGTCTGCATCCTAGTATATATTTATAACTGGAAAATTAAATTAAAGAGTGAGAAATTCTCACCGAGGGTTCCACTCCGCCGTGCTTTGCTATTGAACTGCTGAATCGTCTGGATCTGCTTGGAATTCCTATGCAGTTCTTTTCACGCTGTTCAAATAAAAATTATATTTTTATTGCTTCATTTCAATAAATAAAAATCATATTTTTATTTCTCCTTCATTCTATATAAAAAAATTATATTTTTATATTTCTTCTTCATATATAAAGATCGAATTTTTATTTCATCGCTATAAAAATCCCATTTTTATTTCAACATATATATAATAAAAATCAGATTTTTATTTCGCTATATATATATATATAAAGATCAAATCTTTACTTTGCTACTCACATAAAAATCGGATTTTTATTATCATACCTATATAAAAATCATATTTTTAATATGCCACTAGTATAAAAATTATATTTTCAACTTCTAAATTACATAAAAAATCATATTTTTATTATCTCTATTATATAAAAATCATTTTTATTTTCTATATATATAAATAAAAATCATTCCTTTATATTTAATATACATAAATTAAGGTCCTTTCTTTATATGTATATATTTTTTTATAACCTAATTCATAGAAAATAAGTAAAAATAAATAAAGAAACTTACAGTGTTTGGATCAGAAAAGAAAGAGGGATAGAGGTCAGAGGGAGCGTCAGAGGGTGGTGGTTGGGGGTGGCGTGGGTCGGGGTTGCTCTAGGTGGCGATCATCAGAGTTAGGGTTCGCGGATGGTTTTAGAGGAAGGGAAGAAGGGAGCGGAGGGAGGAGAAGAAGAGAAGTAGAGGGGGAAACGGTGGGGGGGCGACGCTAGATGATCGGTGGTGGGTGGCGCGGGTAGCTATGGTCGGAGGCGCCAGGGTGGAGGGCGGCGGTTCTTTAGCGTTCTTCTTTTTTTTTCTAATTGAAACAGACGGGAAAATAAAAGAGAGAGAGGGAGAGAAAGGTTTGAGGGATATATAAATATATTTTATTATTTTTAATTTCAAAAAGCAACTTTTAATTTCGACCTCTAAACGAGACCCACCGCCTGTCGTCCATAGCTAATTACCCCCATTCCGAACACAATGGGATATGTATCGTAAGCTGATTCAGCCGTTTCGATCAGTTTCCGTTAAAATCAACATATAACTCTATATATTGAATTTGAACGCGCATTTCAATTTACCGGGGTCACATACGAACCCTAAAAATTCCAGAAAAATAATTCCTAGCTTCGTATTGACGATACGGTCTTAACAAAACTAGTTTCGTCGAATTCTGAGACCGTTAGAAAAATGGCCATTTTCCAGTCGATTAAAATCAACTGAAACTGGTCAAACGCGTTTTCCTTGTCCACGCTCGCATATTGATTCGAAAAATTATGAAATTTGGAATCTAGCAATAATTTGACATTACGGATCCAACAAAAGTGGTTTCGTCGAAATCCGAGGTCGTTTGTAAAATTCCCATTTTTAAGGGCCTGAATTCCATAGCGACTATTCAGAATTTTCAACTGGACATATCTTTTGATTCCCGCTATGAAATTTCGATTTTTCGGATTCGTTGGTAAGATATTATCAATTAGATTCGAATATTTTTGGTTTCCCTAAAATCCGGTTTATTTTGCACCCGGTATGTTCAATTGAAGTTTGAAATCGAATTATCGAACTACCACGCCATTTTCAATTCCTTTTATATTTATAAAAAATTATTTATATTCCAACGACGATCAATATAAATATATTCATTTGAATTATGTTCAAAATAAATTTCTCGTTGATATTATTTAAAATAATTCATTTTAAATAATCAAAATTCGCTAAAATTGCCAAAATAAAATTTTTAAACTGGCCCAGATTTCCGGGTTATTACAATTGTGTTTGTGTAGCACTTGTTTATGAGATACACGAGTTATTCGGAAAACCCGGGTGTATACCCATTCTGAATAACTGATGTGCACGTAAAAATGCACATTTATATTCACATAATTATTCTTGTTTAGTGCTAATAAATGTCATATATGGGTATTTTATCATTTTTAAACAATAATTGAATTGATTTCAAAACATCATGCATTTATCATCATATAGGGGGAAAATTGTCATTTTTGTGCTTGTATTATTTTGAGAATGTTTGCTTGGACATTTTTCATATTTTTGCAGAAATTGGATGCATGTAGAAAAGGACTTCATAAAGACATATATGCATACAAAGGAAAAAAGGGAAATCAATCAATGGAGAGGAAATCAATTCAAATAGAGAATTAATGGAGGACCCTATTCACTCTCATTCCTTCTTTAGTGGAGACACAAAATTATGGCTTCATGAATCATTATTGCTAAAAGACAAAATGCAGCTTAAAGCGGGGGCATTCAGGGTAGCACACAAAAAGTTAATTTAGGGTTTTCCCTCATATATAAATAACCCATGTATGATAATGTAAATATCATCTTGGATTTTTAGTTTAGAGTGGAGGCTGAAATAAATCTCTCTTTTTAGCTTACATTTTCTTTTGTTTCTTTAATGTTGCAAACTACGTTTGATGTTAAAATACCAAGCATGAGAGGCTAAATCCCTACAACTTAGGGATAATGAAGCTCTCTTTATTCATGTAGTTTCAATATACTTATTTATTCATGATCTCTTTTTGTGTTTTAATTCATGTTGATGGTTATGGTTTCTGTGTTCATTATTGAGTTTGATAGCCTATAGTGTTGACACCACATAGGTTATGTTTGTTCATATGCTCACTAATTACCTCTTCATCTACATATGATTATGGTAATTAAGTGGAGATTGAAAATCTAAATTTGATGGTTTATACTCCTAATTAATAGGGGATAGGTCATGCTTAAAGTACAATTCAATTTCAACTTGTTATCATTTTTCTTAAAATTAGTAAAGTTCTTTAAGAGGTGTGACAAAATTTGATGGCTTATGTTGGGCTAATCAATTGCACAAATAGGTCATGCTTAGAATAGTCATATCAATTAAATTAACTTTTGACCAAAAAGAGAGATCATGGTTTCATTTTATATTGATTCATGTGATCTTGAGAGTGAATTTGTTCCTAAGTTGTCATTTAATCTCTTATTTTTCAACCAACGTTTGTAGTTAATAGTTTGTTAGATTTTGCTAATTTTTAGCTATTTAGTTAACATTCTCACTCACTTTCGGTTTAATTTGATTGAATAAAATTAGAATTGCTTCTTTCCTAGTGGATCGACCCGTATTCGCCACGTACTACGATTGTACGCCGTGCGCTTGCGGTTTATTTCAATATTCGCGACGATTTTCTAATTCATAGAATATTCGTCGTCGAACAAGTTTTTGGCGCCGTTGCCGGGGAAAGAATTTAATTTTAGTTTTATTCTTCGAGTTAATTTTCATATTTGTTGTTTTTCTAAAAAAAAAAATTGTGTTGTTCATAGTTTTCTGTTTTGTTTTGATCTTTTGTTGTTTCATTTTGTGTGTGCTTGTTTTTGTGTTCATTAAAAAAAAGAGTTGTGTTTTTTTTTTTTCATTTTGTGTTTGTGTTTTGTTTTACTTTTGTTTGTGTATTTGTTTCTTCTCGTGTGTGTGTTTTTATTTTGTGTTTTTTTTAATTAATTTTTTTTTTGCCAATTTCCTTTATTTCTTTCCCTTTCTTTTCCTCTCACTTATTTCTTTCCTTCCCTTTCCTTGCTTATTACTTGCCATTTCTTTTCTAATTTATTTCTCAATCTTCTCTCCAATTGTTTTCCTTTATTTCTTTCCTTTTTCCTCTCTCATTAATTGTCTTTCTGTTTTCTGCCTTAATACCTTAATACCCCCACACTCATTTATTCCTTCCCTTCCCTTTCTCTAATTTATTTCTTTTCCCTTTATATTCACTTTCAGTTCTTACACATAATAAAAATCTTCCCATTTTTCTCTTTTATTTCTATCCTTTCTTTGAATTCTTTCCAACTTTTATCCAAAATTCTTTCCTTTCTTCACAAATAAAAAAAAACAATTTATTGCTTGCCATATTTTTGTTTCTTCCTTCCTCTGTAATTTTTTTCCCCTTTCAGCCTTAATATACCCCAACATCCTCACCAAAAATCACGTCACTCCATCTACAAAACTTCTTTCCTCAATTCATAACTCTTCTCCCATCCACCACCATATACTTCTTCTCTGCGCCTTCACCTTCCTTCTGTCTGTACCATACCGGCCTTATCACCCTCAACCAAAACTGTCAGCAACACCGCAAAATATTCCCAGACATAACCTCCAATCACCGAACAATTTCAGTTCATCTTCCTCACTGCGAACTCCATCAATTTCCATTCACCCAAACCAAGTTTTCATAGCCAATTCACCCAGCAACAAACAACAATTCCTTTCCAAAAAAATTCCTCTCATTGCCAAACACATCGGCATTCAGTCACTTTCATCACCAAACTGTCATTGGCCATACACATACACTGACTTCATCAATCTACCATCATCCACTTCCCCAGTTTCAAACATCACCATCCCTGTCCCTTCACCTTACCTTTTCACGACCCTCTCACCTACCTCTTATCCAAATCATTCACCACGCAAACAAACCCTTTCTCCACTTTTGTTGTTTGTTTTCACTTTTGTTTGTTTGTTTTTTGTGGGTGCTAGTTTTCTTGTTCTTCTTATTAAAAAAAATCTTGTTCTTGTATTTAGTGTTTGTTCACTTGTAGTTGTGTTTTGTGTCACTTTGTTTTTTGTTTATCTTGTGTGTTTGTTTTATTTTGTTGTTCTTCTTTTAAAAAAAATCCTTTTTATTGTGTATATATTGTTTTCGAATCTCTTTCAGGTTGCAAGATCAAGAAGGAACAACGCCGCTTTGCCGCGCTTGCTAATAAATAAAATTGCTGCTTAAAAAAAATAATTGTTAATAATTTTACACACTCTGATTTCAATTTGGATGTGCCTGATTTGTGCTTGTAGACTTTTATTTGGGAGTGTGATTTCTAGGTATTGCAGAACTCAGCTGATAAAAAAGTGAAATCTCCAAAAATTGAATCAAGGAACCAATAGTGAAGAAAATCGTTCAAGCAAAGCTAACAAAGTTCTAGGGTCAAACGAAGCAAACAGTAAAGTCTCATAGCCCTGGAAGGACAGCCATATCCCACTGTGAGTGATTCCTAAACTCTACAGGTGCTCTGCTGCAAAGAAAAATATATTGAAATTGCTTGTAAAAATCTTCTGCAGGGCATCGGCTTGCTTGTAAATTTTTTTTTCTGCAATTATTATTCTGTGACTGTCTGTGATGGATTATTTTGCCTGTTGATGTGTGGTTGGAAATTTTAAAACAAACGTGGAATACATTATTTTTGAAATCAAATCAAGGATTCGCCGAAGCTCATAGGACAAAATATTCGTTAAATTGACAATTAGGATTGATACTCTCTAAGGTGTCTAAGGAACGGTAGAGTCTAGAACTCAAACAGGTTCTTAAACCTTCAGTCGTGTTTCTACGGTGATTCGGCCTAGACTTGTATTCATATAATCCAAAGTTGTTAATTTTAACATATTTTTTAAGAGCTTTCTCGAAAAAGGCTCAATTCCCTTATTCCTACGGATTTTACGATAGTTGTGAAAATCAATATAATCCATATAATTTTACACCAAATTCATATGGATATTTTAATAACAACTATTGTACAAACAATTTGGATTTTACGCCACCAACTTTTCAAAATTTTCAAGATAATCCTGTTTGTACACCACCAAATTTTCAAAATGATGATCAGCCCTCAACTCTTGAAACACATGTTGAATCTTTACTTGAAATGAGCATACAACAAAATAAAGAAATAAATGAATTGTGTAATTTATACATATGCAACAATTCAAGTGAAAACTTTCAAAATAATCAAAATTCGATTTCACCTCCAAATTCAAATAATTCTGATTATAACCCTTGTCAATTCAATTTTGAACTCCAAAATGAATTTCAAATTCAAAATGGAAATGTAAATCACTTTTCAAATGATTTTGGCAATGGGAATAATTTCAATTGTGGTGCTACTGAAAACTTTTGTTCTCAACAATTTCAAATTGAAAATTCTCATGTAAATAATTATAAATTTGATTTTGTTGAGCAAACGAACATACTTGACGATTACTTGAAGTTCTGCGAGAAACAAAATCGAATCCAAACTTGTGACGATTCAAATAAAAATCCACCTTTGCCCACAATCGACGATTTTCAAATAACAACTTTTGAAATTGATGAAAATCTTAATGAAGTTGTTGAAAGCTCTGTAATTGATCTGAATTTGAATTCTCTTGAAAACGCAGACGTCAATCTTCAATTTGATCTTCCTCTCTCAGATTCTGAAAATTTTGAAAATTTAGCAACTTTAGATTGTCAACATGACAAAAATGATGAAGTTGTTAACAACTGTTTAAGTGAAGATGACTTTGATGAACGAAAACTTCTTAACTTGATTGAAGATAATGTTGTTGGGTCTGAATCTGAAAATGAAAAATTTGAAATTCTTGAGGTTGAAAACAATGATATTGCTGAATGTGATCTTAAGCACAATAACGATTTTTCTAAAACTGTTGAAACTCCTTGCGACTTAATCGTTTCAACTGAATCTCGCTGTGATCATTTTTTTTTCAATGATAAATTTCTGCAGTATGTGAATTCTTTCTGGAATAACACTGTTTTTGAGAAAACACAATTTCGAAATTTACTGGAAATTCATTTGTTTGGTTTTAACTTTAGGTTTACGAATGAACCTTTAGTTAACAAAATTTCAAATATCAAAGCAAAACTAAACAATATTTCTCAAAACAAGTGTGGGGGGGGGGGGGGAGGGGGGAATGACACACATATCTCTCAATTTATACATCATTTAATCAAGTCAAACTTTGTTTTTGAAACTTTTTCTGAACCTCGGTTCACTGACCTCTCGGTAGTTGCAATAGAAATTCAATTCGATTTTCGGATCAATTGTAAGCTCAAAATTTTAAAATTAGCAACTCAAACTTTTGAAAAAACAAAATTTGTTTTTCCAAATCTGAAATGTGATATAAAATTATTTATGATTTGGTTTTCTGTACTTAATCCGTGTCTCATAATCCTTACGAGGCCGATCCATTGGTCCATTGTAGACCGGTTCATCTATTCGATGGCTACATATTTTCTACACGCACATTTGGTAAGTCGCACTAACCTTTTTTTTGTAAATATGTAAATATTTCTCTTCCATTCAACTCATTGTGTCATGCATTGACTGTGGGGACACAGTCGAAATCAAGTGTGGGGGGAGTTTCATTTTCATTTTGTTTTGCATAGTATAAGTTAGCATTTTTTTCCTTTCTCTTTTTGCAATTTTTTTTCTTTTTCTTTAAAAGAAAAGTAAAAGTTTCGCACTTTTATTTACTTTTAAATAAGACATGATGGAGTTAGCATATAATTTTGGTCGTTCGATTTAAATATTTGGAAATTTACTTCCCTTAGCGGATAATGAAAGGAAAGTTTGAATTATGAGCAAATTTGGTGTAACTGGTATATTGAGAGATTCATGGGTGATGAGTATGAAATGTTTTCTGAATTGTAACCCGATTAAATGAATGGTTGATTTAGACTACTTGCGATAACATTTTAGATCGTTTAAGTGAAGTTGTGCTAAGATATTCTCGCTTAACTCTCTCATGTTAAAAAAAGAAAGAAAAAAAATGAAAGAATAAAAAGAAGTATATATATATAATTATTCAAGGGTATCCAACATTGCTGGTACATCTGGCGTTGGTGTGCGAACCCGCCAAGCTCTTTCCGACACCTTGTTGACAAAGTCAGCGTCGGTATATCTTGGTCTCGTTTTATGAGTTGGACGGCTAAGGATTACCAACATCTTGTTGACAAAGTCAGCGTTGGTCTGCACAATCCGCCAAGCTCTGTCCCAAACTCTCACGTCAGTCCGCGAGGCAGTGCATGGGTGGTATACCTTGGTCTTTTCAGTTAGGTGTTTGTAAATAATAATAATAATAATGTAAATAATTTTCAAAATAAAGAGAGAGAGTTAGCACTTAAAATCCAAGCACACTCTTCACTTATTCGACCTAACTTGTTAACAAAAAGGAAGTTGAGACGCCGTTTTGCGATTGTTGATATCGATTATAGAATTCATTTCATATTTGCACTATGTTTCTATCAAAACAACTGGCCAAGCCGGAGGAGTTTGTAACGATAACATGACTTTCGTTTGAAGTTTTGATTAGTAACGGACTCAAATTTCATAGTGACGACCCAAATTTATGTTAACTCAATTGTGTAATATTTAAAAGTAAATTGCCCATTTGTAAATATTCCATTAAAAACATGCATTCATATTGTAAATATTTTCAATTTTGCATTTTGTACATACTTTTTGATTTTGGATTTTGTGGGTAGTATCCGCTGAAAACCCTCACGAGACAACACTCGTCCTACTGGGTACACCCAGAGGTTTAACGGCTTGTTGCACACGCTCAATGCAATCGTGCTCCCTACGAAAATGGGTTTAGCTTAGTTTTTACTTTATTCGAGGACGAATAAAAAGATAAGTGTGGGGGTATTTTATGCGCACGTAAAAATGCACATTTATATTCACATAATTATTCTTGTTTAGTGCTAATAAATGTCATATATGTGTATTTTATCATTTTTAAACAATAATTGAATTGATTTCAAAACATCATGCATTTATCATCATATAGGGGGAAAATTGTCATTTTTGTGGTTGTATTATTTTGAGAATGTTTGCTTGGCCATTTTTCATATTTTTGCAGAAATTGGATGCATGTAGAAAAGGACTTCATAAAGACATATATGCATACAAAGGAAAAAAGGGAAATCAATCAATGGAGAGGAAATCAATTCAAATAGAGAATTAATGGAGGACCCTATTCACTCTCATTCCTTCTTTAGTGGAGACACAAAATTATGGCTTCATGAATCATTATTGCTAAAAGACAAAATGCAGCTTAAAGCGGGGGCATTCTGGGTAGCATGCAAAAAGTTAATTTAGGGGTTTCCCTCATATATAAATAACCCATGTATGATAATGTAAATATCATCTTGGATTTTTAGTTTAGAGTGGAGGCTGAAATAAATCTCTCTTTTTAGCTTACATTTTCTTTTATTTCTTTAATGTTGCAAACTACATTTGATGTTAAAATACCAAACATGAGAGGCTAAATCCCTACAACTTAGGGATAATGAAGCTCTCTTTATTCATGTAGTTTCAATATACTTATTTATTCATGATCTCTTTTTGTGTTTTAATTCATGTTGATGGTTATGGTTTCTGTGTTCATTATTGAGTTTGATAGCCTATAGTGTTGACATCACATAAGTTATGTTTATTCATATGTGTAACAACCCGTATTTTAATAACGTGTAATAACCATAAATCAAGGCAGAATTAATTTTTAAAATAAGAATCAAGGGAAATGGGTTACCCCATTGCGTTTGTCTCGAAATTCTTCTTGGAAACGAGTCTGAGTTTTCGAAAATCGGAGTCCGTATGACCAAGTTATGACCCTTCGAAGTTTTCAAAAAATTTCAAGTTCAAAACAGCTCAGAATTCCAATTCAAATTTCGAATTCAAAACCCAGAACGGATTGGGCGGGAAATTTCCCGCCCAGGACCAGGTCGACCTGGGGGTCGACCATAGTGTCGACCTGCCCAGGACCAGGTCGACCATAGAGTCGACCTGGGTGTCGACCTGGTTGCCGAGCCCACTTTCGAGTCAGAATTCACTCTGATGTTTCTAGTCCGATTTCTGTCTAGATTCATTGGCCTGACCCTATATAAACAGCCCCTAACTCTAGTCTCTCTACACAAATTCTCTCTGGTCTTATGCTGCTAAAACTCTGGTTGAAAAGTTAAAGAAAAGGAATTGCTTCTTCTCCAGCAAGGCTACGTGTAGAGTATTGTTGTTTGGGGGATTTCTATTAGACTCGAGATTCAACATCGCCTCTTTGTTTTCTAATTCTCAAACCACGATCTGTAAGCCCCAGTTACTTTTAGATTTAAACTTTAAACTTAATGTGGACATGTTGTAAATTGAAATTGAACATAAGTATGACAATCATCTTGGACCTATCATTGTATATCTTGGATCTGTCATTGTTCATTTTGAATGTAGTATTTTTGATCTACTATTTGTTCACCTTGGATCTATCCATCTTGAATCTTGACTTGTGGTAATATTTATATTGATTTGGGGCCTAAACATGTTGTAAACCTAAACCCCCCATGACCATGATGTTAACATGCCTGTGATGTTGAATTAGTTGTTATTCACAAGTTTGAGGTTATTATCTTATGTCAACTATTACTATGGCTATCACCCTATTTTGCTAGGTTAGATAATTGAGACCACTATTCCATATGCCAGTATTGTTATAGTCATTTATCTCAAGTTATACCATGCTTGACTTATAATCACTTTTGCCACCTTATGCCCGTTCTTTCTATGTTATTCCCTAATTAGATTTGTTTGTATCGATTTGAATTCACGTGCGATGGGAATACGATTTGGGTAATTTAGGCAAACCTGAATTTACTATAAACTTGAAACGTGAACATTGTTATAACTTGAACCTGGATATGGACATGAACTTGACACGATTTGACATGAAACATGACATGAAAACTTGACATGAATTTAGACTCGAAACTTGAACCTGGACATGACACTTAGAATGAATTTGAAAATGGCCAACTCGAGGTTAGGTCGAGTTTGCAGTGTAAATCTACCCGAAATCGCCCGGCGAATCCAGTGACTGTAAACAATAGGATCCAATGTGGGTAGTTGGTCATATCGCACGTAAAACCCGAGGTTAGACTATGTTGTGGTGTAAATCTTCCCGGAACCGCCCGACAAATCCAGTAACCACAAAAACTAGTCTAATGTGAGAGGTTGGGGTGCATTAATGAATTAATGCCACATGATAGGGTTAAGTCATGAACCACTTGAAAATACTTAACCAATTTGACATGATGATTTGATAGGGTCAAGTCATGAACCGCTTGAACACACTTAACCAACTTGATACACGATTTGGATAGGGTTAAGTCACGAATTTGAATGACGACACTTAACCCATTAGAAACCCTAGTTACGCGGTCCTTTTCAGCAGTAACCCACTTAGATGTATCACGATACCCTGGGACTAGGCAGGGTGGGGCACGATTACTGAGCTGATTGTAAGCGACCAGAACGACGGCTGAGTAGGTGCGCCATTGTAGGTTCAAGCGGACTATGGTTGTGCACGTAGTCCGGAGTTGAAAAAGCAGGCATTGGGCACCCATAGGTTTACACTGTGTGTGCTTGATTTGTGTCGGTGGTTGGCACCCTAGGGCTTGATACACCCTAGGGTGGACCTAGCACATGTGACTACATTTCGTGATTAGGCCGTATGACACAGACACTTGACGAGCTAGAACTTGTAGGGAGCCGATCGATTAGTAGATCGTACTGTAGGACCCCGTAATGGGTCACTTCATGATATTGGGCCAAGGGATCATTTCATGGTTAATACTTGACATGGGTTAGAATACTAGTACAGTTGGTGCAGCGAATCTTGAATATGCAATGCTAGATTTATCTTGATATCTTAGTTATCTTGCCAGTCTTATTATCATCCCTATGTTTACTTTCCGTTTACTCATGTCTTGTTAACTTTACTAGTTTTTATACTGAAAGTCACTAGGACTTACCAGTCTTTATGACTGACCCTTTTTCTTTTGCCTCTTTTTCTTTCGTTTCCCCCCCAGGTTCTCAGGGACGAAACACTAGCTCTTAGCTTGGACTTAGCTTGCTTTCTATCAGCTCATGTACGGTTTGGTCTTGAGCTATGCTATGGCTGCACTTCTACTATGTTTCGGGAATAATTTACTTTTGTTATCTTAAGTTTATGCTTCTTTATCTAGAACTTGATGTAATGGAATAATTTGTACCTTCGATATATGAGGTTTTGACTCTTTTCTTGAAAGTAATAAAAATTGGGTTTTTAATTTCTACCGCTGCTTTATTTATGTTCTGCCTTGTGATATCTCTGTGTATGTTTACCTAGATAATACTCCACCAAAACTAGTGCATTCTCTTTGTGAGTGACCCTAGCGGAGGTGGGGTGTTACATTTGGTATCAGAGCAGAAGGTTACCAGACGGGACAAAAGTTTTAAAAACCTTCTAAAACTATTTTCCAAAACCGTATATAAAGAAGCATTTTTCAATAGAAGTTTTATGATTAAAAAGGCTATTCCCCAAAATCCATTAGCACTTTCCTTTGTTTCCTCGTTTGAATCTTTTTCTTTTTGCTTTTCAGCCTGTCTGATCTTAACCTTCCTGAGGGAGTACCCGTACCTGGATGGTTCCGAAGGTACTTAGAAGTTAGGGCCAACGGCGTGGGCCCAACATACATCCCTCCTCCTCCTCCCCCAATGGTCGCGGTTCCTCCTCCTCACGGTACCGCCTTTGCCAAAATATGCAAAGACTTTAAAGTAATGGGCGGCAAGAACTTCGTTGGAACTGAAACCTTTGTTGAGGCACGAAACTGGCTAAAGGAGACTGAAGATTTGTTTATTATCTTCGATGTGGAGGACCATAGGAAAGTTCAGTTGGCAGCATGGTTGTTGAAAGAGGAAGCTGCATTTT
Organism: Allium sativum; assembly: GCA_030737875.1. Taxonomy (NCBI): domain Eukaryota; kingdom Viridiplantae; phylum Streptophyta; class Magnoliopsida; order Asparagales; family Amaryllidaceae; genus Allium; species Allium sativum. The sequence continues at coordinate 794,542,269 of CM060919.1, read as the reverse complement.
GGTGGGAAGTCACCAACGCTACCAGGCCAATTGAGACTTGGGCAGACTTTAGAGAGAGGTTTGGGCTTAAATTTTTATCGTCAGCAGAAGAGAACCTTCAGATGGAGAGGTTCCTAGCACTCAAGCAAGGGGACATGACTGTTAGGGAGTATGTGAATAAGTTTAATCAGCTTGCTCGGTTCGGTTTGGACTTGGTTAACACGGCCCAGAAAAAGGCTGTACGCTTTGCTCGAGGATTGAACGAGCCACTACACAGTTTGGCCATAACTCATATACCCATGGGGGCGACCTTTGAAAGCTTGGTGGATATGGCTCTACTTCATGAGGAAGACAAGAATAGCAAGAAGGAGGTTAAGCCTAATGAGACTCAGAATAAGAAAGTTGACTTCAAGAAGGGAGGCAACAAGAATAACAAGAACAACAACAACAACAATGCTAACAAACCACGTGAGACAAGGAAGTGCAACTTTTGTGGTATTACGGGACATCTAGCTAAAGACTGTAGAAAGAAGAAGAGAAAGTTGGGTGAATGCTTTCATTGCGGGGATATTGGACACTTCAGTAAGGATTGCCCTAAGAAGCAAGGACAGGGGCAAGGGCAGACCCAGCGAGCAGGACCTTCTGGAGGGCAGTTGCATGCTCTCAACACCACTCCAGCTCTTGACCGAGGTAGTAATATTTCTGTAGAAAGCCTTGTTTACATTTCTGACTTTCCTATTCGAACCTTATTTGACTCTGGCGCATCGCATACTTTTATTTCTTCGGATATTGTTGAAAATCTGCACCTAAGTACTAGTCTAGTTGAGGATCCCGTTAGTGTTTCAAATCCAATTGGGGGCTCCGCTCATTTATCTATGATGTGTGTGGATTTGAGGATTTCTATCTTAAGCGTAGAATTCACGTGTAATGCTTATGTTCTCGGATTTATGGGATACGGTTTGATCCTAGGTATGGATTGGCTGTCCAATTATGGAGCCATTCTTGATTGTGAACGAAGGGTAGTGAGGCTCATGACTCGCCTTGGTAATACCCTTGAAATTTCTTGTAACCCTAAGGGTCCGGTCATGTTGTGTTATCTTGAATCTCTTGACTCGTCCATCGACAATTTGCAACCTGTAAGAGTGGTCCGAGAATATCCAAATGTCTTTGATGAGGTAAGGGGGTTACCTCCTAAACGTGAGATAGACTTCCGAATTTATCTTGTTGATAATGCCAAGCCGGTTTCATTGCCCGTTAGGCACATGGCCCCGCGAGAAAGAAGAGAGCTCAGTAAACAAGTTAAGGAGTTGCTTGAGAAAAATTTTATAAGACGAAGCATTTCTGAATGGGGTGCTCCGGTGGTATTCGCTACTAAGGCGGATGGTTCGCTTCGTCTATGCGTAGATTATCGTGAGTTAAACAAGCTAACTAAGAAAAATAGGCACCCACTACCAAGAATCGACGATTTGTTTGACCAGCTTGTGGGAGCATCTGTTTTCTCTCAACTCGATCTAGCCACAGGATTCCATCAGCTTACAGTGGCTGAGGATAGCATTGACAAAACTGCGTTTAGGACTCCAGATGGGTTCTTCGAATGGATCATCATGCCGTTTGGGTTAACAAATGCACCCGCATATTTTGTAGATTTGATGAGTAGGGTGGTTCGGGAGTTCCTTAACAAGTTTGTAGTGGTTTTCGTGGACGAATTCTGATCTTCTCAAAGGATGAAGAAGAGCATGCTAGACATCTCAAGGAAGTCATGGATACACTTAGAGCACACCAGTTAAGGGCTAAGTTCTCCAAATGCCATTTTTGGAGGAAGGAAGTTCGGTTTCTTGGACATGTAGTTTCTAAGCAAGGCATAGCTGTGGACCCCGCAAAGGTATTTGCGGTGCAAGACTGGAAAATTCCTAAGAACGCAACGGAGGTGAGAAGCTTTCTTGGCTTAGCGGGCTATTATAGGAAGTTCATTAAGGACTTCGCAAAGATTTCAGCCCTTCTTACTAGGTTAACAAAGAAAAACCTAGCGTTTGCATGGGACATAGAATGTGAGATTGCCTTTCAGAGACTTAAGAGAGCCCTCACCACCGCTCCAGTTTTGGCATTACCCAATGGAGGTAAGGTGTTTACCATGTACACAGATGCATGTGGCACGGGATTGGGCGCAGTCCTAATGCAAGAAGGGAAGGTGATTTGCTACGGGGGTAGTCAACTTAAAGTTCATGAGAAGGACTATCCCACACATGACTTGGAGTTGGCGGCGATCGTTTTTGCACTTAAATCTTGGCGCCATTATCTTCTTGGGGAGAGGTTCGAGCTGTATACCGACCACAAATCGCTTAAGTACCTCTTCTCACAGAAAGATTTGAATCTGAGACAACAGCGGTGGATGGAATTCTTGGCATCATATGATTTTGATATAGCTTATACCCCTGGCAAGGGTAACGTGGTGGCGGATGCGCTAAGTAGGAAAAGGTTGACCTTGAGTCCCTTGTTTGTTGAAAGGAAAAGTCTAAAGTTTATAGCAACCTTTGATTTTACACCTGCTGTTGAGTCATTGACTGTTACATTAGCATCTCTTGAGTTAAGACCTACACTTCTAGATCAAGTAGGGACTTCACAGAAGGAAGACCCACATATAGTCGAAATCATGGACAAGTTGATTAATGGTGAGACGTCAAGTCACCTCGGTAGGTATTTCATAGATGACAAGGGATGGCTAAGGCGTGACAGAAGGCTATGTGTCCCACAAGTGGGAGACTTAGTAAGTAAAGTTCTCAAAGAGGCGCACCAGTTGAAGATGACTACACATCCCGAAGCGGTTAAGATGTACAGAGATATGAAACGCATATTCTTTTGGGCTGGGGTGAAAAAGGACGTGGCAGAGTGCGTTTCAAAGTGCATGGTGTGCCAACAAGTAAAGGCCGAGTCGAAGGAGCCCGGTGGGCTATTACATCCTTTGGAGGTTCCACAATGGAAATGAAAGAGTATCTCGATGGATTTTGTGGATGGACTGCCTAGGTCAAGGAAGGGAAATACTAACATATGGGTCATAGTTGATAGACTCACGAAGAGTGCTCACTTCATTCCGGTGAAAAGCAAGAGGACCGCATCATGGCTAGCGTCCATTTACCTTCGAGAGGTAGTACGGTTGCACGGGGTTCCTTCTAGTATAGTTAGTGATCGTGACCCGATTTTCACTAGCCAGTTTTGGAATAGTCTACAAGAAGCAATGGGTACACGACTGAGCTTAAGCACGGCCTATCACCCGCAGACGGATGGACAAACCGAAAGGGTAAATAGGGTACTAGAGGATCTTTTGAGACTATGCATTCTTGACTTTGGTGGTACTTGGGAAGACCATCTTCCTCTCGTGGAGTTTTGTATATAATAATAGTTACCAAGCTAGCATCGGAATGGCACCGTTCAAAGCCCTGTATGGAAGACCGTGCAAGTCGCCAACTTGTTGGTGGGAGTCGACAGACAAGCTTATACTTGGGCCCGACATAATAAGAGACACTTCTGAGAAGATTTAGTTGATACGAAGACGGATGAAAACGGCCCAAGATAGACAGAAATCTTATGCGGACAAGAGAAGGACAGACCTAGAATTCGAAGTCGGAGATATGGTCTTTATAAAAGTTTCTCCTTTACGCAATGTGGTTCGTTTTGGAGCGGTTGGAAAGCTAGCACCAAGGTTCGTAGGACCGTTCCCTATCACTGAGAGGATTGGGCAGATGGCCTATAAGGTAGACTTACCCAAGAAGCTGACCGGAGTATACAATGTCTTTCACGTCTCGCATCTCCGAAAGTGCTTACACGAGTCGGCCGAAGTAGTTGAGCCAAGCATCCTTGAAGGCGTAGAAGTGGAAAAAGAAGCAACATTGAGGTGATTTCTGATTCATATCTTAGGAACGGAGATCAAGAAGCTAAGGAATCAAGAAGTCAAGCTAGTTAAAGTACAGTGGAGTGAAGCCCAAGAAAAACGCAACTTGGGAAACCGAAGAGAAGATACGCGCGCTTTACCCATTTCTTTTTGAGGGTACATTCTCGATCTCTTTTCCTATAAACTTGAAAACCTTTCGTATCATGCTTTTTGTCTGGTTATCTTCTCGATCTTATCTTGAGAACCTTAGGTAGAACCATATGGATGTAAACATGTGATTGAAACATGTTATGGTTGATGTTTGCAAATGGTTGCAAGTGTTTGCAAGTGATTGCTAGTGGATGCATGACACACATTAGGCACTAGATCGGCTCAGTCACATTTTCATGTTGCATATGCATGAGTGCTTATACTTGTACATGGATGGAACTTGTTATGCTATCACTTGGATGTTGCATATGAATGAATGTTTGTGCACTCATGTAGAGATTATAAAGTATGTTAGGAATTTTGCATACATGTTGGATTCATTACACTAACATATTTTGCATTAAGGAGGTCTACTGAATCAGTAACCGCCTGATCTTTTGCATTAGATAAGTACATATACACACACTTTCTGCATATGTTCATACAACACTAGAAATCTTTTAAGGACAGTGGTTGCTTGTGGATGATGTTTTGAGTAGATGGATGATGGATGGTAGGACACATCCTCCCTAACTTGGAGATTTCGGGGACGAAATCCTTTAAGGAGAGGAGAATGTAACAACCCGTATTTCAATAACGTGTAATAACAATAAATCAAGGCAGAATTAATTTTTAAAATAAGAATCAAGGGCAATGGGTTACGCCATTGCGTTCGTCTCGAAATTCTGCTTGGAAATGAGTCTGATTTTTCGAAAATCGGAGTCCGTATGACCAAGTAATGACCCTTCGAAGTTTTCAGAAATTTTCAAGTTCAAAACAGCTCAAAATTCGAATTCAAACCCCAGAACGGACTGAGCGGGAAATTTCCCGCCCAGGACCAGGTCGACCTGGGGGTCGACCATAGTGTCGACCTGCCCAGGACCAGGTCGACCATAGAGTCGACCTGGGTGTCGACCTGGTTGCCGAGCCCACTTTCGAGTCAGAATTCACTCTGATGTTTCTAGTCCGATTTCTGTCTAGATTAATTGGCCTGACCCTATATAAACAGCCCTTAACTCTAGTATCTCTACACAAATTCTCTCTGGTCTTATGCTGCTAAAACTCTGGTTGAAAAGTTAAAGAAAAGGAATTGCTTCTTCTCCAACAAGGCTACGTGTAGAGTATTGCTGTTTAGGGGATATCTGTTAGACTCGAGATTCAACATCGCCTCTTTGTTTTCTAATTCTCAAACCACGATCTGTAAGCCCCAGTTACTTTTAGATTTAAACTTTAAACATAATATGGACATGTTGTAAATTGAAATTGAACATAAGTATGACAATCATCTTAGACCTATCATTGTATATCTTGGATCTATCATTGTTCGTTTTGAATCTAGTATTTTGGATCTACTATTTGTTCACCTTGGATCTATCCATCTTGAATCTTGACTTGTGGTAATATTTATATTGATTTAGGGCCTAAACATGTTGTAAACCTAAACCCCCCATGACCATGATGTTAACATGCCTGTGATGTTGAATTAGTTGTTATTCACAAGTTTGAGGTTATTATCTTATGTCAACTGTTACTATGACTATCACCCTATTTTGCTAGGTTAGATAATTGAGACCACTATTCCATATGCCAGTATTGTTATAGTCATTTATCTCAAGTTATACCATGCTTGACTTATAATCACTTTTGCCACCTTATGCCCGTTCTTTCTATGTTATTCCCTAATTAGATTTGTTTGTATCGATTCGAATTCACGTGCGATGGGAATACGATTTAGATAGTTTAGGCAAACCTGAATTTACTATAAACTTGAAACGTGAACATTGTTATAACTTGAACCTAGATATGGACATGAACTTGACACGATTTGACATGAAACATGACATGAAAACTTGACATGAATTTAGACTCGAAACTTGAACCTGGACATGACACTTAGAATGAATTTGAAAATGGCCAACTCGAGGTTGGGTTGAGTTTGCAGTGTAAATCTGCCCGGAACCGCCCGGCGAATCCAGTGACTGCAAACAATAGGATCCAATGTGGGTAGTTGGTTATATCGCACGTAAAACCCGAGGTTAGACTATGTTGTGTTGTATATCTGCCCGGAACCGCCCGGCAAATCCAGTAACCACAACAACTAGTCTAATGTGAGAGGTTGGGGTGCATTAATGAATTAATGCCACATGATAGGGTTAAGTCATGAACCACTTGAAAATACTTAACCAATTTGACACGATGATTTGATAGGGTTAAGTCATTAACCGCTTGAACACACTTAACCAACTTGATACATGATTTGGATAGGGTTAAGTCACGAATTTGAATGACAACACTTAACCCATTAGTAACCCTAGTTACGCGGTCCTTTTCAGCAGTAACTCACTTAGATGTATCACGATACCATGGGACTAGGCAGGGTGGGGCACGATTACTGGGCTGATTGTAAGCGACCAGAACGACAGCTGAGTAGGTGCGCCATTGTAGGTTCAGGCGGACTATGGTCGTGCACGTAGTCCGGAGTTGAAAAAGCAGGCATTGGGCACCCATAGGTTTACACTGTGCATGCTTGATTCGTGTCGGTGGTTGGCACCCTAGGGCTTGATACACCCTAGGGTGGACCTAGCACAGGTGATTACATTTCGTGATTGGGCCGTATGACACAGACACTTGACGAGCTAGAACTTATAGGGAGCCGATCGATTAGTAGATCGTACCGTAGGACCCCGTAATGGGTCACTTCATGATATTGGGCCAAGGGATCATTTCATGGTTAATACTTGACATAGGTTAGAATACTAGTATAGTTGGTGCAGCGAATCTTGAATATGCGATGCTAGATTTATCTTGATATCTTAGTTATCTTGCCAGTCTTATTATCATCCCTATGTTTACTTTCTGTTTACTCATGTCTTGTTAACTTTACTAGTTTTTATACTGAAAGTCACTAGGACTTACCAGTCTTTATGACTGACCCTTTTTCTTTCGCCTCTTTTTCTTTCGTTCCCCCCAGGATCTCAGGGAGGAAACACTAGCTCTTAGCTTGGACTTAGCTTGCTTTCTGTCAGCTCATGTACGGTTTGGTCTTGATCTATGCTATGACTGCACTTCTGCTATGTTTGGGGAATAAATTACTTTTGTTATCTTAAGTTTATGCTTCTTTATCTAGAACTTGATGTAATGGAATAATTTGTACCTTGGATATATGAGGTTTTGACTCTTTTCTTGAAAGTAATAAAAATTGGGTTTTTAATTTCTACCGCTGCTTTATTTATGTTCTGCCTTGTGATATCTCTGTGTATGTTTACCTAGATAATACTCCACCAAAACTAGTGCATTCCCTTTGTGAGTGACCCTAGCGGAGGTGGGGTGTTACAATATGCTCACTAATTACCTCTTCATCTACATATGATTATGGTAATTAAGTGGAGATTGAAAATCTAAATTTGATGGTTTATACTCCTAATTAATAGGGGATAGGTCATGCTTAAAGTACAATTCAATTTCAACTTGTTATCATTTTTCATAAAATTAGTAAAGTTCTTTAAGAGGTGTGACAAAATTTGATGGCTTATGTTGGGCTAATCAATAGCACAAATAGGTCATGCTTAGAATAGTCATATCAATTAAATTAACTTTTGACCAAAAAGAGAGATTATGGTTTCATTTTATATTGATTCATGTGATCTTGAGAGTGAATTTGTTCCTAAGTTGTCATTTAATCTCTTATTTTTCAACCAACGTTTGTAGTTAATAGTTTGTTAGATTTTGCTAATTTTTAGCTATTTAGTTAACATTCTCACTCACTTTTGGTTTAATTTGATTGAATAAAATTAGAATTGCTTCTTTCCCTGTGGATCGACCCGTATTCGCCACGTACTACGATTGTACGCCGTGCGCTTGCAGTTTATTTCAATATTCGCGACGATTTTCTAATTCATAGAATATTCGTCTTCGAACAATAACTGATTCGACGATAAGTCGAAGATGAAGACGGTGGTTGAAGACCGGAGTTCTTCGCATCGTTTGGATGATTACTGATGTCTTGATTGGGTTGTATACCCAAGACAAGGTAATAAGTGGTGATCGTCCAGACGTACTTGGAGATCGACCGGATATGCGAGGATCTCTCTCCTATATTGGACATATGGGATGAGGAATAAGGTGTCTTCAGTTTCGTTCAGACCCAGAACGGACTTGTAAATGGATGTGTGTCTAACATTGGATTTCATTATATGTGATTGAATTATATTAAATATATATATGTTTGGTGGCGGAGAATTTATTCTCTTGCTTAACATCTTTCTCTGAGACGTACTAGCTTAGAGGTTATATATTGATAGACATCAGTTGCATGGCGTGAATTGTCAGTGTGACATGCGGAGATGCAATGATCAAGGCTTTTGTTGAAAAGCAGAGTCTTATGGTTGATGATCAAAGCACGACTTTAAATAGCATAGCTTTGTGTATAGCGTTAATTCGCGAGCCTCACACCCGGTATGAGTCAAAAAGGGATCGGACTGCAGGGAGTGCACGACGTTTCTTTCTAGCTATGGGTGGTGTCATGGTATGGAGCTGAAACGACCCAAAATCCCCCTTACGGGAAATCACGGATTGAGTTGAGGACAAGACGAATCAGAACGCAAACAGAAGAACATTTCATTGTATATTACAACAATTCCATCAGAATACAAGAATATTACTGAGTATGAATAAACATTACACAGAAAATATCAGAGGTTTAAATTACATTTAAATACATCGTAGCGGAAAAACAATACAAAGCACAACTGAAAACAGATACACGGATACAGAGCTTTCTGAATACCGCTTCAGCTGTAAATCAGGATCCTGTGAATATAAATCTGCAAAAGCACAACTACTAGCTGCCCGTGTCAAAATAAGGGCACCCAGAGCTTAGGTTAAAACAATAAACTCCAGGTCAGTCATGTAACTGGTGTGAGAACTAAAACAGTTATTAATCTGAAACGACCCAAACTTCCCAGTAAAGGAAAGCCCGGATTGCTTTGAGAACAAAACACAACAGGACACAAACTGAAGAACATTTTATTGCTGATTACAACAATTACATCAGAGTACAAGAATGTAACAGAGTATGAGCACTAATAACATAATAGAAATACAATAACATCAGAGATTTAAATTACATTTAAATGGCAGCGGAAAAAATAATACAAATATACAGCTGAAAGGAATACACGGATACAGAGCTTTCGAATACTGCTTCAGCTGTAAACCAAGATCCTGTAAATATATCTGCAAAAAGCTACTCGACTGCTCGTGTGGAAAATATGGGCACCCGAGTTTGCCAGTGAAACAAACTACAGGTAAGTCATGGGAATGGTATGAGAAAACTTAACTTAACTTATCTAATAATAAGGATAATCACAGGACCACGCCGCTGACGCGGAACGGGCTTACTCCATTGGATTGCCAGTGCATAAAATAAAGTAAATCGTTAAACACGAAATGCTTTTTAGAAAAATGAAACCATTATAAGACCCAAGTCCCATCACACAATGCAACGCAAACCGGATGATAGGGTTTTAACTTATAATGGTCAAAAGATGCTTGATACGATAAAACGGATTTAATATTAGTGTGTATATGTTTAATAAAAACATTTCAATCATAATATATCAATCATAGACGGCATGGGTACCATATATCATGTCGCCATACTAGTTCTACAATCAAAACCGCAAGGTCGTATTGGAAGTTGGTTTTCCATCATGAGTCAAGGCTTAGGGCAAGCTCCTCTCCGATTCGAGACACTCTAGCAAATGCCTTAGGATCACACCTATGGGCAACCCTTGGATCTTCAGGGCCGGTCCCCGCCTATCGGCAGTGGATTAATTATGCCTGAACACACGCTTCCCGGTCCCTTTGGACCTCCATATGACCACTAACGGCCTATAAATCCGAGGCGCCTCAAAATCCATCATCCACATAAGTAAAATGTCAGCCAGTTTAAGCACTGACACCACTCCTAGCTAGAAAGAAATGTGTGCACTCCCTGCAGTCCTAATCCCGTTTTTGACTCATACCGGGGTGTGAGGCTCGCAAAGTCACGCTATACGCAAAGCTATGCCGTAATAGGCTATACTTTGATCATCCCACAAGGCCCTGCTTTTCAACAAAGGCCTTGATCATTTGCATCTTGGCGTGCCACATTGAAAATTCACGCCATGCGATCAATCACTATTAATATATACTAGGGTGTTAAGTAGAGAATAAATTCTCCACTACCAAACAGACATACATTAATATAAATCGATTTAATTCACATGGAACGAAATCTAATGTCAGACACACATCCATTTACAAGTCTGTTCTGGGTCTGAATGAAACCGGAGACACCTGAGAGGTCATCGCATATCCGAAACAATCAACAATAGTCCGGACGGCTACCACTGAAGCCCCTTCAAGGTAGCTACTCCCATCATGGGTCTCAGTAGCAACACATCCATCCGATGTGAAGATCGTTGGTCTTCAACCACCGTCTTCATCTTCGACTCTTCATCGTCATAGTAATTATTCAGAATGGGTTAAACCCGGTCTTTCCGAATAACTCTCGTATTTTTATAATTAAAAATCGAGTACTATAAAAAAAACACATCCAACGCCTCATTCCAATTCAGAATATTCTTTTAATAAAATATTCACATTATTCTATCAAAGATAAATTCTTTACATTTATTCTTAAATCTTTCTTTTAAAGATTTATTAAACCCTATTTGGTTTTAAATATCAAAAATCATTATTCCATGATTATTTAAATTTAAGAAATAAATCTTATCTTTAACTGGGTTAAAGAACTAATGTCGTTTTAAAACACAGCTCACGGTAAACCCAAAATCACTTTCCATGAAATATGGAATCTTCACAGAAATCAAATCAATATATAATCGTTATAACTTTCTGTATCCGACCAATAATATAAATGGAATAACGGCAAAGCCTCTTAAATTCCATATGTAGTATCGGTCTTCTTTTACAAAAGCTTATCTTGGTTATTATTCATTCGAATTCCATCCAATTCCCATTTAATATATTAAATTGGAAAACTTGGCTTTTGGAAAATTCTCGTTTAAATCTTAATAAAAGATTTATAAATTCCAAATCATAATTTTCACTGTCAGTTGGGTTAAAGAACACATGTCACTTAAAAACACAGTTCACAATAAACCCAACTCACATTCCTTTTTATTCCAATTTCTAAATATAACTGAAAACTTTAATAATCTAAATAAAAGATTATTCTTTTCATACGGGGTTTAAGAATAGTGTTATTTAAGACACTATTCACGACAAACCCAAAATCCAATTTGTTTAACTTAACTTCAATTACATATTAACAAAGTGGAAAACTTCATTAAATCTAAATTTAATGATTGATCCTAGTTAATAACTATTTCACTTCAATAAAAATATATTTTTCTAAAATATATTCTTTTTCTAAAATATATTCTAAAATATTCTTTATTGGAATGTGACTCAATCAACAACCATATATTGCATTTAATCAATAATCACGATAAATAATTATCAGACATCCAAATAACACCCAAAGTGGATTCTACAATTAAATATTGGGATTAATGTCTGCCAAATATCATCCCAATACCTGTGTGGGGTTTCATTCAACAATCAAATAATAAATTATTTGCGCACTTGGGCGATGTGTGAAAATAATCAACCCAATCACATAAACAAGTCGGATGACTTGTAAATGGAAGTGTAATATTCTGTTTGAATATACTAACATTATATTAAATACATCAAACACTTCAACAACACATACATATATTCCAATTCTTTCTATTTTGAACAAATGACAATAAAATCTTACTTTTATTTCAATCCTTTTTATTGTTAACAAATGAAAATAAAAATCTTAACTCTTATTTATTTACCAAAATGTATATTTTTAGCCTTATTCATTTTAATGGCAAAATGTGTATTTCTACTTCATACTTTTTAATGTGACAAAAATGTCCATTACTAATTCATTCTTTTTAATGTATGAAAATATACATTTTTAACTCATTCTCTTTAATGTATGAAAATATACATTTTAACTCATTCTTTTTAATGTATGAAAATATACATTTTAACTCATTCTTTTTAAGTGTGACAAAAATGTCTCTTTTATTTATTCTTTTAAATATGACAAAAAAAAAAGTCCATTTTTATTCATATTCTAAATATGACAAAAATGTCCATTTTTATTCTAATTTACAATTTCTAATAAAAATGTACTATTTAATCCTAATTTCATTTTCTAACAAAAATGTATTCTTTATTCCAATTACATTTTCTAACAAAAATGTATTCTTTATTTCCAATTAGATTTTCTAACAAAAATGTATTCTTTATTCTAATATACACTTCTAAATCAAAAATGTTGTTTTATTCATATGTAACATTTTCCCATCAAAATGTTAAATTTTCTACTGTAACATTTAAAATAAAAATAAATGTTACTTTCTCTAATGTCATATAAAAGACTATTTTATCATAAAAATTTTCTAATAGAATGACAATTTCTAATGACATTTTAATATGGTGACATTTCTAACCAACATGATATTATAATTCTTTAAGTGAAAATAAAAGGGTAATCTTTCTTTTATTAAAATCTTTTTATTCTAAACGTTCTAACACAACTGTTAAATTGGTTTCAGTGACATGTTTTAATAAAAATGTATTTTTTATTCCAATTAACATGTTTTGACAAAATTTATATTTTCATCTCAACTAGGCTATATTAACAAAAGTGAATATTTTTCTTGTTAATCTAAATTTAACCAACGATGTCATTTTCTTTCACTAATCAAGTTTAATCAAAAATGTGATTTTCTGTCCAATCCTTTTAAATATACAAAAATGTAGATTTTTGTCTAATACTTTTAAATCTACAAAAATGTATATCTTTTCCTCATCCTTTATAATTACCAAAAATGTATAATTTGGTCTTATCATCTTTAATATAACAAAAATGAATACTTTTAATTCATTCTTTTTAGTGTATAAAAATTTACAATTTCAATTCCACTAACATGTTCTAATTACCAAGAATGTTAATTTTTGTCCTATATAATCTAATTAACAAAAATGTTATTCACATAATCTTATTTACATAATCTGTTTCTAATCAGAAATGTCATTTTTATTTTTATTTGGTCAATTCTAAGTTGATAAAAATGACATTTTTATTATGTCAATTCTAATATTACAAAAGTTGGCATTTCTTATTTTTCAATTCTAATGTGATAAAAAAAAGGCATTTTTATTATGTCAATTCTAATATTACAAAAATTGACATTTCTACGAAATGCCATTTCTATAAAATGACATTTCAAATAAAATGATATTTCTAAATTATCATAGCATCTTCTAATATAACATGATCAAACAAGTGATATATTTAAGTTAACTGTAATGACCCGGATATTCTATCGGTTAGATTTGAATATTTAATACAGTTTTAAATATTGGGTGGATAAATATAAATGGAATTTTTATATTTAGTTATCAATTTAATAATCAGTTTCGATTTAATATCGAATATATCAAGTTATCAGAATGCGAAGCGAATTGAATTAAAATTTAAATCTGAATATAATTACAATTCAATCGATCAATAGAAAATTCTGTTTGAATTAGAAGAATAATATTAATGTATTTTCAAAGAATAAATTGTCTGAAATTAATTTATATTGGTTTAAAATTAATATCTCCTTCAGACGATCGAATTGGACTTCATGACCTATCCCAGTGTGTCCGGAACAGGGGTATTACTCTAGGATTGACAATTGTTGGGTTCAGAAAGGAGATTGGCATCATGGGTATTTTAAATTAAAGGATATCGGTTTGAGTTAAATTAAAATTAAAATAAAATATGGTGTTGGGTGGACCAAAACCAAACTATGGTGGATCCTCCCTCTCCACAAAAACAAAACAACGGTGGATTCTTTATCTCCACGAACCAAAGCAGAACGATGGCCTTCTCTCCTCCTCATTTCATTCGACCTTGCTGTTAAATTCTAAAACCACTCCCTTCTTTATAAAAGGCCCGCACCCCTTAAGCTTTTCACGGTCATTTCCTAATAGAGAGAGAGCATGGAAATCAGAAATCAAATTGGATTATTACTGTCAAACTCCAAAGCCACTGTCGTTCGTTCTTGTGTTCAAATCACGTCTGATACTGGCAATTGGGATTGTTCGAGTTCAACATCTCGTGGAGCTCGTGATTCAAGGAAGAGAGAGCTCGGTTTAGATCTGGTTTCGCAATCTGTAGGTTCGATTAGAATGGAGAAATCGCGATGGGTATATGGACTTGAAATTGCGATATTTCCTGGAGCATGAAATCGCTCGCGAGTTAGAAGAAAACGAAAGAGTGGCTCGCGATTTTTGGTGTAGAAGTCAGAGGCTGTTTTACGTTCGTGATGAAGGGGATCAATGGAGGTGAAGGTGGAACTCTGTTCGGTGGCATTGTCTGGAGGTGGAGAAGTTCCAGTACACAAGTAAAGTTGAGGGGCCGAAGTTCTCATGGTAACCATCAAGTGGATGTAGATGAGTGAACTAAGGAAGATTGGCAATATAATTGGGAAGGTATCTGGACAGTATGGGGAGGACTTGGTTAGATAAAATGGCGTGTAAAGGAATGGAAATTTACAGTATATGTGTTTGGAGAAGGGCCGAAGTGGAATGGTGTTTTTTTTTTGAGTTGTTCGGGAAATTGTTTCAGAGACTTGATCGAGTAATTCACAAGGAAGCAAGGATCAAGATAAATGGTTTGATTGGATTCGAGGCGAGACGCTAATGATTTTTTTTAGGGGTATTCGCCAAAGAAAGATCAATGTGAGTAAATCTCACTCACCATTTATTTAGAATTTATTTTTATATAGTTAAAAATAATTGCTATGCTTGTTTGAATATTGTTTGGTTGATTTAAAATATATATTAGTTATTTAGGACTATTATATATATATATATTGGGTTGATTGATTGGTTGGATTCCCGCAGTCTCATTAGCGGATGCCCGCAGTTTCATAGCGGATGATTACCCTATACGCCCCACGCTATGATTAGTGGATGACCTTCTATAACGCGATATCCTGCCTCGAAGCAGGATGGGTATTACTATGTTGACTAACGTTTGTGGATGCAGGAAAAACAGGTTGGAGGAATCCAACTGGATTCCTCAAAAATATATTATCTGTTTGTTGTTTGTTTGATTTCATATATATTCATATATGATGTGTAGAAAATCAAATGATTGAAAATTGGTTGATTTGATTATTTAAAATATCAATGGGGCTTGAACATTGATATCAAAAAGGGTATTTGAAATTAAATAGGGGAATTCTATTTTTATAAATAGAATTTGAATTTTAAATGAACTATAGAAAACATTAACTTGTTTGAATATATATGAACGAATATGGAATTTATAAACTTTATTTATAAATGTAAAGGTGGGTTTTGAATCGAATTTATAAACGTTGTTTATAAATGAAAATATAGGAATCGAATTTATAAACGTTGTTTATAAATGAAAATATGGGATGGGAATTGAATTTATAAACTTTGTTTGTAAATGAAGATATGGGATTTGAATTGAATTTATAAACGTTGTTTATAAATGAAGATATGGGATTTGAATTGAATTTATAAACGTTGTTTATAAATGGAAAGGTGGGATTTGAATTGAAGTTATAAACGTTGTTTATAAATAATGCAGAGAATTCAAATAGACTTTGAATATAGAATTTGAAAAGAGAATTCAAATAGACGTGAATATTGATTTGAATAAATAGAAATTCAAATAGACTTTAAACTATTGATTTGAATATAGAAATTCAAATAGACTTTAAACTATTGATTTGAATATAGAAATTCAAATAGACTTTAAACTATAGATTTGAATATAGAGAATTCAAATGGACTTTAAACTATAGATTTGAATATAGAAATTCAAGTGGACTTTAAACTATAGATTTGAAAATAGAATTCAAATGAAGTTTAAATAAAGAGAATTCAAATAGAATTGAATTGGAATTTGAATAGAGAAGTCGATAAGGAAACGAGAGTATGGGTATAATAAGAATTTGTTAATATACAAGTTAAAATATATTTGAACATGTCATGTTCAAATATGAAGGTGAAATAGACTGAAAAGTTAAGTAACAGATTTAATTAACGAATTGAGTTAAAACGATTGGTATAGTTAAAATAGATTGGACAGGCATAAATATACAGGAGACAGGTATGGAATAAAGTATAGAAGTGAAATAAATAGAATGCCCGACAAAAAGGTACGTATTAAATTTCCATATGAGATTTTATGCGCCGTATCGGCAAGCCGCTTGGCTTTTTCTTTTTCTTTTTGAGATGAGAAGGACCGGGAAAGCTATTTGAAATTTCCTGATGCTCCCGGTACAAAGGAGGTTATGGCGAATTTTTCCGGGAATTTAAGGAGATAGAATATTTTTAAGATAATTTGATAGTTAGAAATCAACGTATCAAAATATATAGAAGTCGATAAGAAAACGAACTTAGAAATAGAATAGTATAATCAAAAAGGAAGTATAAGAATAAAACCTCGTAAGGATAAAAGAGAAAGTATATATGTGTTTAAAGGTGAAAAAGTAGTGGTATGGTATTGGTTATTCGAGTAAGTAGTCTTGTCTGTTTTGACGTTAAATGTTATTCAGTCAAGGTCTGAGAGGTAATTATACCCCAACTTGGTTGATTTCATGATATACCGATAAGTAGCAAGATTCAGGCTCGAAGATCAATGTGGAATAAGAATTAGTTAAATACTGTATTTGAGTTGTCGTAACGATGTTTTACACAACATCTGTTTTAACCCAAATATGTGCAAAGCTTGGAAATAGAATAATGAATATTTCCTAGTATAGAAAATAAAGGAAGGCGATATATGGAAATGTTTTCCAAATAACATATAAGGCCAATATGGTTATTGAAAATATTTGGTTAACAAATATTGATAAGAAATAGAGAATAGATTTAATTAATGGGATATTAATTAAAGGTTCAGTGATTGTTGGATGTTTGGATGAAAACTTGTTTTATTCGATAGTTAAATCATCGACTATCGAAACACTTGTTTTATTCGATAGTTAAATCACAGACTATCGAAGTTTTGACCATCGTTGTCAATATGGAGAGACCGGTTGGATTATTATCCGAAGAACCACTCCATATCGGCAGTAGCGTGCGAATCAGATTATATAAAGATAATCGAAGACGGAGTAGAGTGCAAGGACTTTTTCTATTAATAGAAATAGTGCCTTCGGTTCATCCTGTTCCTGGGTGACTTGTATGGATGAATGTCTGACAGAGTATTTCCAGACGATCACGTATATTGATTTCTCCAATCGTACCAAGAGTGGAAGCGGAGAAGGAAACTTCTTTTAGCTAACACGTAATGTACTGTTGAGGACGTCAATCGGTGATTTGATGGATTTGACGATGTGACATTCGAAGTGAATATGGCGTGATGATAAAGCGTAGCTTCTAGCCTCATCAACCGGTAAATGACAGAAATCGGGCAGGCAACATGGCTATGTAGGTCGCACCTATTAGGGTGTATAATCTCCTGATCTAGAGTTTCATTTACTTCTAAAAATCTATTGTCGATGCTGACCCATTCGGGAAACGGTTGATGATCCCAATCGTTGGTGATATACATTCGATACACTCAAGCGAAATGAGTGGTCGGTCATGTGTGGCTGAGTTTCAAGATGTTCTTGTTGAACTCGGTGTATTCTCCTCTAGAGATATACCAGCGGAAGGTGATTCCATACCTTGTCATAGTTGGAAATCCATTACCCAATACGTGCTTGCGGTTTTGATTGTATATTATATATGTGGAACGTGAGATGCAAGCGTTTCCACTAGATTGTTATTTACTTGATTTAGACATTATTATAATATCAAAAGAGTTTTGATATAAAGATAAGTCAAGTGTTTGGATTTTCATAAGGGAAAAACCCGTTCCGTGTTATACGGCGTGGTCTTATGAGATATCATTTAGTTTTCTGAAACTGTTTTAAACTGTTTACTCATACCAGTTATAGTTTGTTCCGCTATGTTGTAAGTGTTGTACTCTGATAAGTGTATGTTATACAGTTAAAATTTTGTATTTCAAAGGTATGATATATTATATTTTGTTCCGCTGCGATGTGAGATTCTGTGTTGTTAGTTCTGTTCTTCTTCTACCTCTTTCTTCTAAAAAAAAATGTTCCGTATTTTCATGATATTTGGGTTGGACGTATGATGTATATAGTCAACTCCGATGTTATGGAAATCTGGGACATTACAGTTGGTATCAGAGCTTAGGTTTAGCGAATACCTAGGCTGTGTGGAAATGTGCTTATTAGAGATAGGATCAGTAGTATCCTAGAATGAGTTGAGTGTATATATATACGAGAGAGCGTATTTGTTATTTGATATAAAAACCGTTTTATATTGTGTTGACTAGTCTGTTAAGTGGATTATAAATTTTGGTCGAATCGTGGGATGCCACGAAATCGATAGGAATTTATAAACACTTGAACAGAAGATTGGACACGATATTGTTTTTAAATAGGTAAGTTGATTGTTAGGATTATAATCAAATTAGATTATAAAAATGAAATAGTTATATATATAACCAATGGAATTTGTATATGAAATCAAATACAAATGAGATAAATTGAAATTGAATTCCAACCAGAATTCAAAATTTAAAATCCTGGGAGTTTGGAAAATATTTTTCTAAAGGGATCTTTGAAAGAAATAAAGCACTGAACTCATTCAGTAGCTGGGAAATAATTCCGATGATGGTCGCAACATCATCAGTGTTCATTTTCGAGTTTCTAAGTGACGAAACGCTGCCTTAGAAAAAGTTTTGTTGGAAATTTGTTTGAAAAGAAAACAAGTTGTTTGAAAATTCAAATGTTTTGAATTTGAGATAGATAAATATATGTATATATTTATATAACTTCAAAGGAATTTTGAAATGTGAAATGGGAATATAGATTTCAAATAGAAGTAAATTAAAGGAATTTGAATATATATATAATTCAAATAGAAGTGAAATAGAATTTGAATTCAAAGGAATTCAAATGAGTTTGAATAAAGAAAGTTCAAATAGAAATTGTATAAGAAAAATTGAAATGGACTTTGAATTCAAAGGAATTCAAATGGATTTGAATAAAGAAAAGTCAAATAGAGATTTGAATATTAGAATTCAAATGGAATTTGGTTAAATAGAATTTCAAAGAGAATATAAAGTGGAGGTTGAGTATTAGAATTCAAGAAAATATAGAGTTTGAAATAAAATTTGAATTCAAAGGAGTTAAAATAGAATTTAAATTCAACGGATTTCAAATGGAATTTGAATAAGGAATTTAAATAGAAATTGAATAAAGGATTTCAAATAGGAATTGAAAATAAGAAATTCAAATAGAATTTGAATAGAAGAAATTCAAATAGAAATTGAATAGAAGGAAATTCAAATATAGAGTTTGAATAAAGAAATTCAAATGGAATTTGAATATTGTAGATGTAGAGGACTTGAATATTTGAAGAGAAATAGATCGGGAATATTATGTTGGAATGGATTGGATATATATTAGAAATATATCATAATGGAGTTGAATTTATTATAAACAAAGTTAAAACGTTTATATTTATAAATATAATTAAAACGAGCTCGTCGTAGCGCGGCAGTTCGTAAATTAGCGACTCGAACTTCAATCGAGTATACAGGACTCAAATTAAGTCGGAATTCTTTGAAACAAGAATCGTCGGGACCGGTTGAATAATAGTTTTCTAATGAAAGAGAAAAATCTGGATTTTGTCGTATAGATTTTGAGTTATGTCAAAATCAAATTTTTAGAAAAGCAGCGCCAGAAACCATTAAAAACCACAATGGTTTATATATATAAGTAAAAGGATTTTTAAAGTAAATAAAATCCGAATGGCCATGAGGAAAATATAGACTTGAGTTATAAAATAAATATGAACTCCAGTGAAGTAAGTGAAATGATTTTTAAAATAAAAATCATATTTCAAATGGTTAAATAGAATTAACTAAATTGGAGAATAATTAGTTAAAGGAAATTTGAATCGAAATTGGGTTTTTGAATAAGTGGAAGAGATTGAGAATTTATATTCGAAATCGAATATATAACTCAAGTTGAATTATAATTAGATTAGTTTATAATTAAGTTGACATATATTTGAACAAGTCATATTCAAATAAAAAGGGTGAAATAGGCCAAACGATTAATTAGCAACTAGTTAATGGGAAATTGGAATGGTTGAAATTAAAATTTAACTTAAGTAAGTTAAATAGATCGAAATGAATAAATTGAGTAAAATCAATGTGAATGAAATATGAATTGGGTTTGAATAAAGGAAAAACCAAAAGAGTTAAAAAGGAAAAATATTTGTAACACAAATACAAAGGAAGTTGTGTGCAAACAAATAGAAGGAGAAATATTTGTAAAAACATTTACCAATAGAATTTAGAAGGGAATATTTGTAAAACATTTACAAATAGATTTAATGGAAATATTTATTTATAGAAAATAAATAGAATGTTAAAAATCAGATATTTATTTGTTAAATACATAGAATTTAATCAAAGGAATATTTATAAGATGAATAGAAAATGGAAATCTGTTTTTAACAGATAAATAGAAAAGATCTATTTATAAATAACAGTTTATAAATTAAATTAAATATTTATCATTCGATAAATGAATATATAAGTCTGAACTTATATAGAGAAGAGATATTGGTTTTTAACACCAATAGTTTTAAATAGAAGGGGTATGCAACACTTGTATAAGTGAAGTAACGTTATTAAAGAGAACATTTATAAAGTGAAGAACCGTTACTAAAAGTAAATCTTTATAAATGAATAAACGTTATCCAATAGGAGTTATTCGAATAGGAGAAGTCGATTAGAGTTAGAAATAATCGATTTGAGTTGGAATAAATCGATTAGAGTAAGAATTAACCAGTTAGAGTTAATCAGTTAGGGTTAATCCGTAGAGTTAATTAAATATTAGTTATTCAATTAGAATTTATCGAATATTTGTTATTCAAATAAAGAGTTAACCAGATAGAGTTAATTGAACATAGTTAATCGAATTAGGATTTAATTGAATGTTAGTTATTCTTTTAAAATTGATCGAATATAGTTATTGAGATAGAGTTAGTCAAAAATAGTTACTCAGGATAAGTTGACATTTCGTACGACTGCTAGCGTAATTTGCAGGGCTGCAGATAGCCTAGGGCGGTCGGATGTTTCCTGGGGGAATCAGGCGTAACCATTGTGATCGCTGCGATCTAGAGTCAAGCGAATGGAGTTAAATCAAATATTAGTTTATTTGAATAGAACTAAAGGAGTTATCGATTATTTGTTAATCAAAGGAGTTATCGATTATTAGTAAATCAAAAGAGTTATCGATTATAGTTTAATCGAAAAGAGTTATCGATTAGTTTAATCGAAGTGAGTTATAGAATATTGGTTATTCGAAGGAGTTATCGAATTTAGTTATTCGATGGAGTTAATCGAAAAGAGTTAAATCCAATAGAGTTAATTGATAAGAGTAAATTGAATAGAATAAATCGAATATAGTTTATTCGAAGAAAGGTTTTCGAATCTAGTTATTCGAAAGAGAGATTATCGAATATAGTTATTCGAAGGGAGGAGTTATCAAATATGGATTTATTCGAAAGAGAGTTATGCAAGGAAGTTTGAAATGTTGGGTATCAACATAAATAAGTTTTGAAAAGATAAATGGGTTTGTAGCACTTTTTTTTACCTTAGCAATTTCGAGGACGAAATTATTTTAAGTGGGGAAGAATGTAATGACCCGGATATTCTGTCGGTTAGATTTGAATATTTAATACAGTTTTAAATATTGGGTGGATAAATATAAATGGAATTTTTATATTTAGTTATCAATTTAATAATCAGTTTCGATTTAATATCGAATATATCAAGTTATCAGAATGCGAAGTGAATTGAATTAAACTTTAAATCTGAATATAATTACAATTCAATCGATCAATAGAAAATTCTGTTTGAATTAGAAGAATAATATTAATGTATTTTCAAAGAATAAATTGTCTGAAATTAATTTATATTGGTTTAAAATTAATATCTCCTTCAGACGATCGAATTGGACTTCGTGACCTATCCCAGTGTGTCCGGAACAGGGGTATTACTCGAGGATTGACAATTGTTGGGTTCAGAAAGGAGATCGGCATCATGGGTATTTTAAATTAAAGGATATCGGTTTGAGTTAAATTTAAATTAAAATAAAATATGGTGTTGGGTGGACCAAAACCAAACTATGGTGGCTCCTCCCTCTCCACAAAAACAAAACAACGGTGGGTTCTTTATCTCCACGAACCAAAGCAGAACGATGGCCTTCTCTCCTCCTCATTTCATTCGACCTTGCTGTTAAATTCTAAAACCACTCCCTTCTTTATAAAAGGCCCGCACCCCTTAAGCTTTTCACGGTCGTTTCCTAATAGAGAGAGAGCATGGAAATCAGAAATCAAATTGGATTATTACTGTCAAACTCCAAAGCCACTGTCGTTCGTTCTTGTGTTCAAATCACGTTTGATACTGGCAATTGGGATTGTTCGAGTTCAACATCTCATGGAGCTCGTGATTCAAGGAAGAGAGAGCTCGGTTTAGATCTGGTTTCGCAACCTGTAGGTTCGATTAGAATGGAGAAATCGCGATGGGTATATGGACTTGAAATTGCGATATTTCCTGGAGCATGAAATCGCTCGCGAGTTAGAAGAAAACGAAAGAGTGGCTCGCGATTTTTGGTGTAGAAGTCAGAGGCTGTTTTACGTTCGTGATGAAGAGGATCAATGGAGGTGAAGGTGGAACTCTGTTCGGTGGCATTGTCTGGAGGTGGAGAAGTTCCAGTACACAAGTAAAGTTGAGGGGCCGAAGTTCTCATGGTAACCATCAAGTGGATGTAGATGAGTGAACTAAGGAAGATTGGCAATATAATTGGGAAGGTATCTGGACAGTATGGGGAGGACTTGGTTAGATAAAATGGCGTGTAAAGGAATGGAAATTTACAGTATATGTGTTTGGAGAAGGGCCGAAGTGGAATGGTGTTTTTTTTTTGAGTTGTTCGGGAAATTGTTTCAGAGACTTGATCGAGTAATTCACAAGGAAGCAAGGATCAAGATAAATGGTTTGATTGGATTCGAGGCGAGACGCTAATGATTTTTTTTAGGGGTATTCGCCAAAGAAAGATCAATGTGAGTAAATCTCACTCACCATTTATTTAGAATTTATTTTTATATAGTTAAAAATAATTGCTATGCTTGTTTGAATATTGTTTGGTTGATTTAAAATATATATTAGTTATTTAGGACTATTATATATATATATATATATATTGGGTTGATTGATTGGTTGGATTCCCGCAGTCTCATTAGCGGATGCCCGCAGTTTCATAGCGGATGATTACCCTATACGCCCCACGCTATGATTAGTGGATGACCTTCTATACCGCGATATCCTGCCTCGAAGCAGGATGGGTATTACTATGTTGACTAACGTTTGTGGATGCAGGAAAAACAGGTTGGAGGAATCCAACTGGATTCCTCAAAAATATATTATCTGTTTGTTGTTTGTTTGATTTCATATATATTCATATATGATGTGTAGAAAATCAAATGATTGAAAATTGGTTGATTTGATTATTTAAAATATCAATGGGGCTTGAATATTGATATCAAAAAGGGTATTTGAAATTAAAAAGGGGAATTCTATTTTTATAAATAGAATTTGAATTTTAAATGAACTATAGAAAACATTAACTTATTTGAATATATATGAACGAATATGGAATTTATAAACTTTATTTATAAATGTAAAGGTGGGTTTTGAATCGAATTTATAAACGTTGTTTATAAATGAAAATATGGGAATCGAATTTATAAACGTTGTTTATAAATGAAAATATGGGATGGGAATTGAATTTATAAACTTTGTTTGTAAATGAAGATATGGGATTTGAATTGAATTTATAAACGTTGTTTATAAATGAAGATATGGGATTTGAATTGAATTTATAAACGTTGTTTATAAATGGAAAGGTGGGATTTGAATTGAAGTTATAAACGTTGTTTATAAATAATGCAGAGAATTCAAATAGACTTTGAATATAGAATTTGAAAAGAGAATTCAAATAGACATGAATATTGATTTGAATAAATAGAAATTCAAATAGACTTTAAACTATTGATTTGAATATAGAAATTCAAATAGACTTTAAACTATTGATTTGAATATAGAAATTCAAATAGACTTTAAACTATAGATTTGAATATAGAGAATTCAAATGGACTTTAAACTATAGATTTGAATATAGAAATTCAAGTGGACTTTAAACTATAGATTTGAAAATAGAATTCAAATGAAGTTTAAATAAAGAGAATTCAAATAGAATTGAATTGGAATTTGAATAGAGAAGTCGATAAGGAAACGAGAGTATGGGTATAATAAGAATTTGTTAATATACAAGTTAAAATATATTTGAACATGTCATGTTCAAATATGAAGGTGAAATAGACTGAAAAGTTAAGTAACAGATTTAATTAACGAATTGAGTTAAAACGATTGGTATAGTTAAAATAGATTGGACAGGCATAAATATACAGGAGACAGGTATGGAATAAAGTATAGAAGTGAAATAAATAGAATGCCCGACAAAAAGGTACGTATTAAATTTCCATATGAGATTTTATGCGCCGTATCGGCAAGCCGCTTGGCTTTTTCTTTTTCTTTTTGAGATGAGAAGGACCGGGAAAGCTATTTGAAATTTCCTGATGCTCCCGGTACAAAGGAGGTTATGGCGAATTTTTCCGGGAATTTAAGGAGATAGAATATTTTTAAGATAATTTGATAGTTAGAAATCAACGTATCAAAATATATAGAAGTCGATAAGAAAACGAACTTAGAAATAGAATAGTATAATCAAAAAGGAAGTATAAGAATAAAACCTCGTAAGGATAAAAGAGAAAGTATATATGTGTTTAAAGGTGAAAAAGTAGTGGTATGGTATTGGTTATTCGAGTAAGTAGTCTTGTCTGTTTTGACGTTAAATGTTATTCAGTCAAGGTCTGAGAGGTAATTATACCCCAACTTGGTTGATTTCATGATATACCGATAAGTAGCAAGATTCAGGCTCGAAGATCAATGTGGAATAAGAATTAGTTAAATACTGTATTTGAGTTGTCGTAACGATGTTTTACACAACATCTGTTTTAACCCAAATATGTGCAAAGCTTGGAAATAGAATAATGAATATTTCCTAGTATAGAAAATAAAGGAAGGCGATATATGGAAATGTTTTCCAAATAACATATAAGGCCAATATGGTTATTGAAAATATTTGGTTAACAAATATTGATAAGAAATAGAGAATAGATTTAATTAATGGGATATTAATTAAAGGTTCAGTGATTGTTGGATGTTTGGATGAAAACTTGTTTTATTCGATAGTTAAATCATCGACTATCGAAACACTTGTTTTATTCGATAGTTAAATCACAGACTATCGAAGTTTTGACCATCGTTGTCAATATGGAGAGACCGGTTGGATTATTATCCGAAGAACCACTCCATATCGGCAGTAGCGTGCGAATCAGATTATATAAAGATAATCGAAGACGGAGTAGAGTGCAAGGACTTTTTCTATTAATAGAAATAGTGCCTTCGGTTCATCCTGTTCCTGGGTGACTTGTATGGATGAATGTCTGACAGAGTATTTCCAGACGATCACGTATATTGATTTCTCCAATCGTACCAAGAGTGGAAGCGGAGAAGGAAACTTCTTTTAGCTAACACGTAATGTACTGTTGAGGACGTCAATCGGTGATTTGATGGATTTGACGATGTGACATTCGAAGTGAATATGGCGTGATGATAAAGCGTAGCTTCTAGCCTCATCAACCGGTAAATGACAGAAATCGGGCAGGCAACATGGCTATGTAGGTCGCACCTATTAGGGTGTATAATCACCTGATCTAGAGTTTCATTTACTTCTAAAAATCTATTGTCGATGCTGACCCATTCGGGAAACGGTTGCTGATCCCAATCGTTGGTGATATACATTCGATACACTCAAGCGAAATGAGTGGTCGATCATGTGTGGCTGAGTTTCAAGATGTTCTTGTTGAACTCGGTGTATTCTCCTCTAGAGATATACCAGCGGAAGGTGATTCCATACCTTGTCATAGTTGGAAATCCATTACCCAATACGTGCTTGCGGTTTTGATTGTATATTATATATGTGGAACGTGAGATGCAAGCGTTTCCACTAGATTGTTATTTACTTGATTTAGACATTATTATAATATCAAAAGAGTTTTGATATAAAGATAAGTCAAGTGTTTGGATTTTCATAAGGGAAAAACCCGTTCCGTGTTATACGGCGTGGTCTTATGAGATATCATTTAGTTTTCTGAAACTGTTTTAAACTGTTTACTCATACCAGTTATAGTTTGTTCCGCTATGTTGTAAGTGTTGTACTCTGATAAGTGTATGTTATACAGTTAAAATTTTGTATTTCAAAGGTATGATATATCATATTTTGTTCCGCTGCGATGCGAGATTCTGTGTTGTTAGTTCTGTTCTTCTTCTACCTCTTTCTTCTAAAAAAAAATGTTCCGTATTTTCGTGATATTTGGGTTGGACGTATGATGTATATAGTCAACTCTGATGTTATGGAAATCTGGGACATTACATTAACAATACTGATCTAACAACATATGATCATCTCAAATCAGTCCCAACAACAAACCCAATATCATACATCACAAATCTAAATTTAATAATCACATACACATGGAATTGAAATAACGAAAGATAATTAAATTTTAATTATTTTTAAAATATAGAAATCTCACCAAACAATTCTGATCTGAAATTTCCTGAATTTTCAACATGCTCGGTTTCAACTCTAGTCAGCTTCATAGCGTAGATCTTATCAAGATGATTCCAACGCAACTGAAATCGTTTGATTTCGTTTCTGTATGAATAAATTATCGCATTTTAACCATTTGAATTTATTAATTATATAAATTAATAATTAATTATATTATTATCCTCTCCTTACCCTCTAATCCTCTCTTCTTCTTTCTGTATACACGTCGTTCCTCTTTGTAGAGCTCAACCTATCGCTCACAAACAAAACCCAACCATCGTGATTGATGCGAGCTGCCGACACCAGATCCGAAGCCACCACGCCCACCGTCATCGTGCTCCTGACCAGCGCCGCCCCACCTGGTCCCACTTGCATGCGCCAATGGCTCCAGAAACACCCACGAACGGCACCACTTCCCAAGCAAAATCCGACCACCTCAGAACTCCAGACGCGATCACCACCGTACAGATTAAGGGCCTCTGAGTGCTCTTTGATTCGACATATAGAAGTTTGAATTTCATCAAGTGGATTAGAAGATAAGTGGGATTGTAATTGGAAGAACGGTGTCCATTCGCTGAATAGAAGGCGGCTGTAGAAGATGGAGTATAGGGTTCTGTATTTGTAGCGTATTTATACCGTGTATTTTCTTATTTATTTAATTCATTAATTCAAGAATTATTTATTCGTCGATACAAACTCCGAATCGAACCCAACGAATGTCGCCCCTAGCCAAATACCCCCATTCCGGACATAATGGAATATGTTTCGTAACCCAATTCGGCTATTACGACATGTTTTTCTTTAAATTAAATTATAAATCATTTAATTATTAAATTCAAACGTACATTTTAAATTACCGGGGCCACATACAGAATCTAAAAATTCCAGAAAAATTATTTCTAGCTTTGTTTTGACGATACGGTCCTAACAAAACTAATTTCGTCGAATTCTGAGACCGTTTGAAAAATGGCCATTTTCAAGTCGATTAAATTTGACAGAAACAGTCAAAACACATTTTCTTTTGCCACGCTCACATATTAATTCGAAAAATTCTGAAAAATTAAACTTAACAATAATTTGACATTCCGGTTCCAACAAAAGTGGTTTCGTCGAAAACCGAGGTCGTTTGCAAAATGGCTATTTTAAGGGCCATATATTATATTAAAATATATATAAATTCTACAGCGACTTTTCTAAATTTTAAACTGGACATAACTTTTGAATTATAAAGTGAAATCTCAGTTTTTCCTTTTCGTTAGAAAGATATGATCAAACAGATTTAAATATTTCTTGTTTCACTCAATTCTGATTTAAAATGAATCCTGTACAGTCAGTCAAAGTTCGAATTCAGATTTTAAAACTTCAGCGCTGTTTTAAACTCCTTTTATAATTAAATTAAATTTATTCGTTTTAAATAAATTTTTAGTCGTTATTATTTAAAATAAATCATTTTAAATATTAAAAATCCATTAAAATTTCTAAAATAAAAATTTTAAATTGGCCCCAAAATTCCGGGTTGTTACAATCTTTATTTTAAAGTTAGGTAAATTAAGGGACCATGCCGTATAACACGGAACGGGTTTCCTTCCAAGAAAACCAGTGCATAAAACAACAGCGCAATGCTAAATAAAGAAAAATGAAGCTATTATAAGACCCAGGTCCCATCACACAATGCAACACAAGCCGGAGGATAGGGTTTTACCTTATAATAGCCAAAGAATGCTTGATACGCTAAATATCAGGTTTTATTATTACTATAAGTGTATAGTGTCAAAACAATTTCAAACATAAATATCAATCATAGACGGCATGGGTACCATATATCATGTCGCCAATACTAGGCTCTACAATCAAAACAGCAAAGTCACGTATTGGAAGTTGGATTTCCATTTGTGAACCGAGACAAAAGATAGTCCTCTACCGATTCGAAACGCTCTAGCCCGTGTCTCAGGAACAACCGCAACTGCCCCATGGATCGTCAGGGCCGGTCCACCGATGTGGATTATAATGCCTGAACACTGCGTTTCCCCGCCCTTTGGGGGCGTCAATGAGCCAAATGACTCCATCAGCTCCACAAAGTCACCGATATATCCGAGGTGCCTCGCAACAGCAATAACCACACAGGTGAAAATAATATAAATGTCAGGGCTGGTAGGTCACTGACACCACCCTAGCTAGAAGGAAATGCATGCCCTCCCTGAGGTCCTCTCCCGTTTCTAGTTCACAACCGGGGTGTGAGGCTCGCGAAACAACGTTACACAAAGCTATGCCACACAGGCGGTGCATTGATCATCAACCACAAGACTTTGCTTTTCAACAGAAGCCTTGATCAATTGCCACTTAGGCATGCCACACAGGCAATTCACACCATGCGGTTGATATCCATCAATATATAACCCCTGAGCTCGTACGTCTCAGAGAAGGGCGTTAAGCAAGAGAATAAATTCTCCGCCGCCAAACAGATATATATTTAATAGAAATCAATCACACAGAATAAAATCCAATGTCAGACACACAGTCCATTTACAAGTTCGTTCTGGGTCTGAATGAAACCGGAGGCACCTGGTACCTTGCATATCCATCGTTCTCCAAGTACGTCTGGACGATCACCAACTGATTCCCTCCTCTTGGGTGTACATCCCAATCAAGATCATCAGTAATCACCTAAACGATGTGAAGACCTCCGGTCTTCGACCACCATCTTCATCCTTGACACAGCGTCGAATCAGTTATTCAGAATGGGGTAAACCCGGTCTTTCTGAATAACTCGCGTATATAATAAACAAGTG
This sequence comes from Allium sativum, assembly GCA_030737875.1. NCBI lineage: Eukaryota > Viridiplantae > Streptophyta > Magnoliopsida > Asparagales > Amaryllidaceae > Allium > Allium sativum. The sequence continues at coordinate 794,512,450 of CM060919.1, read as the reverse complement.
CCACACAAACACAACATACGCCTCATCCCAATTCAGAATATTCTTTTATTCAAATATTCTTATACTTTGGGAAAGGTTCCCATTAATTTTATCAAAGATAAATTCTTAAATTTATTCTTTAAGCTTCTTTTGAATATCAATTCAAATTAGTCGGGATTAGCGAACCACACCGAAGTAATCATTTATTTTATTTCCCAATCCCAACCTATTCATCCCATGAAGTAAAACTGGTCATACTTCATATCTAACACCACGATGTTATCGGTAAATTCAATTACCATTTCACGTTCAAATCTAATTAAATATTTAACTATCGCCTGGAGCAAAACTGGTGATACTCCATTCTCGACCATTTCAATCTAATTAAAGATTCATTAAAGCCCCACTTAGTTCTAATCTTCACAGAAATCAATATCCTGTCTTTAACTGGGTTAAAGAACCAATGTCATCTAAAACACGGTTCACGAAAAACCCAAAATCACATTCATTAATTATCGGGTTAAAGAACAAGTGTTATTTAAAACAATGTTCACGATAAACCCAAAAATCAATTCAAATTCAATTCCAATTAAATACCATTTGATTGGTATACTTCATTAAATTTAAATAAAAAGATTTAATCTTTTTCTCAACAGGGTTACACCATTCACGACAAACCCAAATCACATTTGATATTAAATACAAGGCTCTGAATAGAAAATATATCGGCTTATATTCAATATCAAATTCTACGACCAACAAATATCATATTGGAAATAACGATATAAATATATCTTTCAAATTTCCATAACGCTATCTATATAATCACGAAATCCAACATCGAAATATTCCAAAGACAATTTCGATTCAAATCCATTTCCACTTTATATATTGAAAATTCTGGTTATTTTCAAAACCATTTCAAATCCACTTTATTTATTTTAAAAATAAATGGGATTATAATTCTAGTTCAAAACTAGTTCATTTCGATAAAAATCTATTTTTATCTTTTCAAACATGGAGTTTTTCATCCCAATTCTTCCCAAATCATTTCTTATGATTTTACACAAATTATTACTATTTCTAATAATTTTATCAAGGCCCGTACAGTCGATTTCCATCAACGGCCATCGAACTGCACTTACAACGACTTTTTTCAAATTTGATTTGGACATAATTTCAAATCCAACCATTAGATTTCTAATTTCTAATATTCGTTAGAAAGCTCTTTTCGATACGAACCCAACGGTTCCTGTTTTAGGAGAATCCGACGGTCGGATCTCCCGTAACGTCCATTCGAAGTCAATGGTCGAAATTCGTGAACTACCGCAGCGCGTTCTATTCAGGCCATTATATTATATGTATAATATATACTTCATCGATTTCCTTTTAAAACGTATTTTAAAAATCGTTTTAAATTCGTTTTCAAAACGATTTCAACTTCATATTCAATTTCTAATCAAAATTGAATATTCCACATCATTATTTCAAAACGTTATATTCTGAAATCACTTCTTTTTCTATATTCATTTTTAAAAATGAATATAATCGATATAAATATCGTTCACGTCAAGATGGCGCATATCTAACCAACACGGCTTTATATATTTCAATAACTTCGTTATTCTATTCAACACATGAATATTTTCTCTATTCAATACATGAATCTATATTTCTTTCAACACATGAATATTCTCAACACATGAGTATCGTCAACACATGACTATTTATTCTATTCAACACATGAATTTCCTTTCATTCAACACATGAATTTTCATTTTATAATATTCTTTATTTTCCAAATTAGAATGAGGCCCAATCAATACCACATAATGTTAATTATATGGATTCAATACAACACATGTGTATAATAGGAACGATAAATAATCAACCATCATCCAGAGTGCATTCTACACTGTATAAGCATCAAATATAAATATTCAACGCTTATAACAGCGTGTCAATCAATCGATCGACATACAGCTAATTATTGGGATTAGTGTATGTCCAATTTCATCCCAACACCCGTGTGGGGTTTCAAACAATCAAACACAGATTTTATTTGTGCAGTTGGGCGATGTGTAAAATTTATCGTCCCAATCAATATCAGTCAAATCGGTGTACATAAACAAATCGTTCGATTTGTAAATGAATATTTATTTTATTTCAACACATGAATATATATATATATATTTGATTTCAACACATGAATATATATTTGATTTCAACACATGAATATATATTTTATTTCAACACATGAATATATATTTATTTTATTTTATTTCAACACATGAATATATATATTTTATTTCAACACATGAATATATATTTGATTTCAACACATGAATATATATTTTATTTCAACACATGAATATATATTTTATTTCTATTTCACATCACACAATAAAATTTCACAACATAGCAGTCAAACAAACAAGTCATCCATGGTCTGTGCACGACGGGTGTCGGGTGCTACTAAACACCGTCTGCATCCTATTATATATTTCAAACTAGAAATAAATTAAAAGTGAGGAGTTCTCACCCCGAGCTAAACCAAACCCCACGACTCTTCATATGTAGGAAATCTTCGTCGCTCGCCTTTTGTCACTTTCGTCGTCCGTATCCACTACATATATAAAAATCATATTTTTATCGCCACTTCTAATATATAAAAATCAAAATTTTTTATCTTTCACTTCACATGATAAAAATTATATTTTTATATCCTTGCTCATATCAATAAAGATCTAATCTTTATATGCTAAAAATATAAATAAAAATTATATTTTTATATCATTATATATCTATATTCAAAATCACTTCTTGTTCATCTAAAAAATCACTTCTTTTATGAAATAAAAATCAGTTCTTTAACTAAATAAAAATCAGTTCTTTAACTAAATAAAAATCAGTTCTTTAACTAAATGAAAATTGAAATTTATAAAAAGGAAAGTTATATAGCTTACTGTAGAAATCGAAGGGGAGGGCTGTTGTGCACAGTGGTGCTCGTCGAAGGATCTTGCGGTGGATTGCTCGTCGGTGGATCTCGAAGTGTTCGAGATAAGGAGGGAGGTCGGAGGGGAGATGATCGGTGGGTGGACTAACGGGGGTTGGCGCTAGGTTATGTGGAGGCGAGGCGATGAACTGGGGGGGGGCACGATCGTCGAGGTCGACGGTTTTCATTTTTTTCTCTCTTTTTAATTTCTGTTGAATGAACGGTGGGGGGGGGTGCTTAGGAGAGGATATAAAGGGCTTGGCCCAATATAATAATATATATTTTATTTAATTTCACCCCAAAAAGTTGAATTTTCATCTCATCTTCGAATCGAACCCAACGATTGTCGCCCCTAGCTAATCACCCCCATTCCGAACATAATGGGATATGTATCGTAGGCTGATTCGACTATTTCGACCAGTTTCCGTCAAAATCAAGATATAAATCTATATATTGAATTTGAATGCACATTTCAATTTACCGGGGCCACATACTAACTAGAAAAATTCCCGAAAAATATTTTCTAGCTTCGTATTGACGATACGGTCCTAACAAAACCAATTTCGTCAAATTCTGAGACCGTTTGAAAAATGGTCATTTTCCAGTCGATTAAAATCAATTGAAACTGGTCAAACGCGTTTTCCTTCGCCACGCTCCATATTGATTCAGAAAATTACGAAAATTGGAATCTAGCAATAATTCTACATCCCGGATCCAAAAAAAGTGGTTTCGTCGAAAACCGAGATCGTTTGCAAAATTTCCATTTTTAAGGGCCAGAATTCCATAACGACTATTCTGAATTTTCAACTGGACGTAACTTTTGATTCCCGTTATGAAATTTCAATTTTTCGGATTCGTTGGAAAGATATCCTCAATTAGATTCTAATATTTTTGGTTTTGCCAAAATCCGGTTTATTTTGAATCTTGTATGTTCAATTGAACTTTGAAATCGAATTTTCGAACTACCGCGCCATTTTCAATTCCTTTTATAATTATAATTAAATATTTATATTCAAACGACGATCTATATAAATATATACGTTCTAATTCTATTCAAAATGAATTTCTCGTCGTTATTATTTAAAATAATTCATTTTAAATAATCAAAATTCACTAAAATTGCCAAAATAAAATTTTTAAATTGGCTCAGATTTCTGGGTTATTACAATCTCCCCCACTTAAAACTTTTCGTCCCCGAAAAGGAACGAAGTCGAAAGTTGTTTTACATATCAACTCAACTTCCATTGTTTTCTTTACGGCTTAAGTTCTTCAACTTTTCAGTTTCTAAGAACTTTTCAAATTTTTCAAAAATTTGGCTAACACCCTAAATTTTCGAAAAATTTCACCATAACCTCCCTTGCACCGGGGACTTCGGGATATTTCAAATAGCCTCCCATGGCCCTCATCAATCCAAAAAGAAAAAGAAACAGCCAAGCGGCTAGCCAATCGGCTCATAAAATCATCCAAACCCAAAGAAATACAATAAACATGTACCTATTTGTCGGGCAAACAATTTTATTCCTCTGCTCTAGCCTCTTTGCAATGACTTGTTTAATGTAAGTACATGTATATGCATGCAAATGCGATAAATTTTCAATACAATTCACTATTTGGTCAATTTGGCTAAAGGTTCAACATTTAAATTAATCAACAAATAATCAAACAACACAATCAAAAATCAAATAGTTGATTAACGTTTCAAATTCATAATTTTGGTACATATACAGAAAATCATGTTTTTGATACGAAATCACAACAACAAACCTATCTAGCTTTGGTTCTCACACCAGTCTAACGGAAATATATAGATATCTCACTTTTGAAACTCGAACATAAATACTGATGATGTGGCCACATCATCAGAATCATCCCCGGGTGTCTAGAATGTGATTCTATATCTATCTAGTATATTAAAACTTCAAATACACGCGGATCAGACGTATACGCAAAATCTTTATATACTTGATTGTCCAAATCAATACAAATAAATATTCGAATACGAATAATTGAATTAAATTTTCAAAACAAAACTTGTTTTCAATTTTTATTTTTCAAAACAACACTCTTTAAACTCGTTCTAGGATACAATTGATCCCATCTCTAACGAGTCATCCTCATTGGATATTACTAATCCAATTTCTGATGAATTCTTTCGTTTGGTTCTAACGTGTCTTGTTCTCCGAGCTCTGTAAACCAAAGCTCTGATACCACGATGAAACGACCCGAAATCCCCCTTACGGGAAATCACGGATTGAGTTGAGGACAAGACGAATCAGAACACAAACAGAAGAACATTTCATTGTATATTACAACAATTCCATCAGAATACAAGAATATTACAGAGTATGAATAAACATTACACAGAAAATATCAGAGGTTTAAATTACATTTAAATACATCGCAGCGGAAAAACAATACAAAGCACAACTGAAAACAGATACACAGATACAGAGCTTTCCGAATACCGCTTCAGCTGTAAATCAGGATCCTGTGAATATAAATCTGCAAAACCAAAACTACTAGCTGCCCATGTCAAAATAAGGGCACCCAGAGTTTAGGTTAAAACAATAAACTCCAGGTCAGTCATGTGACTGGTGTGAGAACTAAAACAGTTATTAATCTTTATTATAAAGTTAGGTAAATCAAGGGACCACGCCGTATAACACGGAACGGATTTCCTCCCAAGAATACCAGTGCATAAAACAACAACGCAATGCTAAATAAAGAAAAATGTAGCTATTATAAGACCCCGGTCCCATCACACAATGCAACACAAGCCGGAGGATAGGGTTTTACCTTATAATAGCCAAAGAATGCTTGATACGCTAAATTTCAGGTTTTATTATTACTATAAGTGTATAGCATCAAAACAATTTCAATCATAAATATCAATCATAGACGGCATGGGTACCATATATCATGTCGCCAATACTAGGCTCTACGATCAAAACCGCAAAGTCACGTATTGGAAGTTGGATTTCCATCAGTGAACCGAGGCAAAAGATAGTCCTCTACCGATTCGAGACGCTCTAGCCCGTGTCTCAGAAACAGCCGCAACTGCCCCATGGACCGTCAGGGCCGGTCCACCGATGTGGATTATAATGCCTAAACACTGCGTTTCCCCGCCCTTTGGGGCGTCAATGAGCCAAATGACTCCATCGGCTCCACATAGTCACCGATATATCCGAGGCGCCTCACAACAGCAACAACCACACAGGTGAAAATAATATAAATATCAGGGCTGGTAGATCACTGACACCACCCTAGCTAGAAGGAAATGCATGCCCTCCCTGAGGTCCTCTCCCGTTTTCGGTTCACAACCGGGGTGTGAGGCTCGCGAAACAATGTTACACAAAGCTATGCAACACATGCGGTGCTTTGATCATCAACCATAAGACTTTGCTTTTCAACAGAAGCCTTGATCAATTGCCACTTAGGCATGCCACACAGGTAATTCACACCATGCGATTGATATCCATCAATATATAACCCCTGATCTCGTACGTCTCAGAGAAGGGAATTAAGAAAGATAATAAATTCTCCGCAGCCAAACAGATATATATTTAATAGAAATCAATCACACAGAATAAAATCCAATGTCAGACACACAGTCCATTTACAAGGTTGTTCTGGGTCTGAACGAAACCGAAGGTACCTGGTACCTCGCATATCCATCGATCTCCAAGTACGTCTGGACGATCACCAACTGATTCCCTCCTCTTGGGTGTACAACCCAATCAAGATCATCAGTAATCACCCAAACGATGTCAAGACCTCCGGTCTTCGACCACCGTCTTCATCCTTGACACCACGTCGAATCAGTTATTCAGAATAGGATAAACCCGGTCTTTCTAAATAACTCGCGTATATAATAAACAAGTGTTACACAAACACAACATACGCCTCATCCCAATTCAAAATATTCTTTTATTCAAATATTCTTATACTTTGGGAAAGGTTCGCATTAATTTTATCAAAGATAAATTCTTAAATTTATTCTTTAATCTTCTTTTGAATATCAATTCAAACTAGTCGGGATTAGCGAACCACACCGAAGTAATCATTTATTTTATTTTCCAATCCCAACCTATTCATCCCATGAAGTAAAACTGGTCATACTTCATATCTAACACCACGGTGTTATCGGTAAATTCAATTACCATTTCACGTTCAAATCTAATTAAAGATTAAACTATCGCCTGGAGCAAAACTGGTGATACTCCATTCTCGACCATTTCAATCTAATTAAAGATTCATTAAAGCCCCACTTAGTTCTAATCTTCACAGAAATCAATATTCTGTCTTTAACTGGGTTAAAGAACCAATGTCATCTAAAACACGGTTCACGAAAAACCCAAAATCACATTCATTAATTATCGGTTTAAAGAACAAGTGTTATTTAAAACAATGTTCACGATAAACCCAAAAATCAATCCAAATTCAATTCCAATTAAATGCTATTTAATTGGTATACTTCATTAAATTTAAATAAAAAGATTTAATCTTTTTCTCAACTGGGCTTAAGAACAGTGTTAATGAAGACACCATTCACGACAAACCCAAATCACATTTGATATTAAATACAAGGCTCTGAATAGAAAATATATCGGCTTATATTCAATATCAAATTCTATGACCAACAAATATCGTATTGGAAATAACGATATAAATATATCTTTCAAATTTCCATAACACTATCTGTATAATCACGAAATCCAACATCGAAATATTCCAAAGACAATTTCGATTCAAATCTATTTCCACTTTATATATTGGAAATTCTGGTTATTTTCAAAACCATTTCAAATCCACTTTATTTATTTTAAAAATAAATGAGATTATAATTCTAGTTCAAAACTAGTCCATTTCGATAAAAATCTATTTTTATCTTTTCAAATATGGAGTTTTTCATCCCAATTCTTCCCAAATCATTTCTTATGATTTTACACAAATTATTACTATTTTTAATAATTTTATCAAGGCCCGTACAGTCGATTTCCATCAACGGTCATCGAACTGCACTTACAACGACTTTTTCCAAATTTGATTTGGACATAATTCCAAATCCAACCGTTAGATTTCTAATTTCTAATATTCGTTAGAAAGCTCTTTTCGATACGAACCCAACGGTTCCGGTTTTAGGAGAATCCGACGGTCGGATCTCCCGTAACGTCCATTCGAAGTCAATGGACGAAATTCGCGAACTGCCGCAGCGCGACGTGTTCTATTCAGGCCATTATATTATATATATATATAATATATATAATATATACTTCGTCGATTTCCTTTTAAAACGTATTTTAAAAATCGTTTTAAATTCGTTTTCAAAAGGATTTCGACTTCATATTCAATTTCTAATCAAAATTGAATATTCCACATCATTAATCTATAAATGATAAATATTTCAAAATGTTATATTTTGAAATCACTTCTTTTTCTATATTCATTTTTAAAAACGAATATAATCAATATAAATATCATTCGCGTCAAGATGACGCATATCTAACCAACACGGCTTTATATATTTTAATAACTTCGTTATTCTATTCAACAAATGAATATTTTCTCTATTCAACACATGAATCTATATTTCTTTCAACACATGAATATTCTCAACACATGAGTATCGTCAACACATGACTATTTATTCTATTCAACACATGAATTTCCTTTCATTCAGCACATGAATTTTCATTTTATAATATTCTTTATTTTCCAAATTAGAATGAGGCCCAATCAATACCATATAATGTTAATTATATGGATTCCATACAACACATGTGTATAATAGCAACGATAAATAATCAACCATCATCCAGATTGCATTCTACACTGTATAAGCATCAAATATAAATATTCAACGCTTATAACAGCCTGTCAATCAATTGATCGACATACAACTAATTATTGGGATTAGTGTATGTCCAATTTCATCCCAACACCCGTGTGGGGTTTCAAACAATCAAACACAGATTTTATTTGTGCAGTTGGGCGATGTGTAAAATCTATCGTCCCAATCAATATCAGTCAAATCGGTGTACATAAACAAATCTTTCGATTTGTAAATGAATATTTATTTTATTTCAACACATGAATATATATATATATTTGATTTCAACACATGAATATATATTTGATTTCAACACATGAATATATATTTTATTTCAACACATGAATATATATTTTATTTCAATACATGAATATATATTTTATTTCAACACATGAATATATATTTTATTTCAACACATGAATATATATTTGATTTCAACACATGAATATATATTTTATTTCTATTTCACATCACACAATAAAATTTCACAACACAACAATCAAACAAACAAGTCATTCATGGTCTGTGGATGACGGGTGTCAGGTGCTACTAAACACCGTCTGCATCCTAGTATATATTTCAAACTAGAAATAAATTAAAAGTGAGGAGTTCTCACCACGAGCTAAACCAAATGCCACGACTCTTCATATGTAGGAAATCTTCGCCGCTCGCCTTTTGTCACTTTCGTTGTCCGTATCCACTACATATATAAAAATCATATTTTTATCGCCACTTCTAATATATAAAAATCAAATTTTTTTATCATTCACTTCACATGATAAAAATTATATTTTTATACCCTTGCTCATATCAATAAAGATCTAATCTTTATATGCTAAAAATATAAATAAAAATTATATTTTTATATCGTAATATATCTATATTCAAAATCACTTCTTGTTTATCTCAAAAATCACTTCTTTTATGAAATAAAAATCAGTTCTTTAACTAAATAAAAATCAGTTCTTTAACTAAATAAAAATCGAAATTTATAAAAAGGAAAGTTATATAGCTTACTGTAGAAATCGAAGGGGAGGGTTGCTGTGCACAGTGGTGCTCGTCGATGGATCTTGCGGTGGATTGCTCGTCGGTGGATCTCGAAGTGTTCAAGATAAGGAGGGAGGTCGGAGGGGAGATGATCGGTGGGTGGACTGACGGGGGTTGGCGCTAGGTTATGTGGAGGCGGCGCGATGAACTGGGGGGGGGGGGGGGGCACGATCATCGAGGTCGACGGTTTTCATTTTTTTCTCTTTTTAATTTCTGTTGAATGAACGGTGGGGGGGGGGATTTGGAAAGGATATAAAGGGCTTGGCCCAATATAATAATATATATTTTATTTAATTTCACCCCAAAAAGTTGAATTTTCATCTCATCTTCGAATCAAACCCAACGACTGTCGCCCCTAGCTAATTATCCCCATTCCGAACACAATGGGATTTGTATTGTAGGCTGATTCGACTATTTCGATCAGTTTCCGTCAAAATCAAGATATAAATCTATATATTGAATTTGAATGCACATTTCAATTTACCAAGGCCACATACTAACTAGAAAAATTCCCGAAAAATATTTTCTAGCTTCGTATTGATGATACGGCCCTAACAAAACTAATTTCATCAAATTTTGAGACCGTTTGAAAAATGGCCATTTTCCAGTCGATTAATATCAACTAAAACTGGTCAAACGCGTTTTCCTTCGCCACGCTCACATATTGATTCAGAAAATTACGAAAATTGGAATCTAGCAATAATTCTACATCCCGGATCCAAGAAAAGTGGTTTCGTAGAAAACCGAGATCGTTTGCAAAATTTCCATTTTAAGGGCCAGAATTCCATAGCGACTATTCTGAATTTTCAATTGGACGTAACTTTTGATTCCCGCTATGAAATTTCAATTTTTCGGATTCGGTGGAAAGATATCCTCAATTAGATTCTAATATTTTTGGTTTTGCCAAAATCCGATTTATTTTGAATCTTGTATGTTCAATTGAACTTTGAAATCGAATTTTCAAACTACCGCGCCATTTTCAATTCCTTTTATAATTATAATTAAATATTTATATTCAAACGACGATCTATATAAATATATACGTTCTAATTCTATTCAAAATGAATTTCTCGTCGTTATTATTTAAAATAATTCATTTTAAATAATCAAAATTCACTAAAATCGCCAAAATAAAAAATTTAAATTGGCTCAAATTTCCGGGTTATTACAAGAGCCTAGACATTTACATATTTTTACCTCTGTGGATGATGGATAGCGAGGCGCCTCGGATATATTGGTCACTACGGGGACGATGGATAGGTCCGATAGGACCAGGAAACGTACGTTCAGGAATAACTAATCCACAAACGTAAGGGTGGACCGGCCCTGAGGCATCCAAGGGTTCACGACGGTGGATCCTGAGGCATTTGCTAGAGTGTCTCGAATCGGTAAGGAGCCATCCCTTGCCTCAACTCATAGATGGAATCCAATTTCCAATACGTGGCATTTCGGTTTTAATTGCAGAACTAGTATGGCGACGTAGTAGCATGGGATACTATAGGGGTGGGCGCGGTTCGGTTCGGTGCAGTTTGAAGCTCAAACCGCTTCCGCACCACATCAAACGGTTGATCAAAAATACAAACCATTATACTAACCGTTCAAACGGTTCGGTTTCGGTTCAGTTTCGATGTAATACGGTTCGGTTTTGGTTCGGTTCGGTTTGAACCCGTATTAAATATGAAACAAGAAAATTACTTTCATCAACAAATAATTTACGATTTTATGACATTGTGTCATCTGAAGGTTAAAACACATAGTGTTATCTTTAATTAATATAACTACATAATACGTTGAAAATAGAATATATAGTGTTAAATTAAAAGTTAGAGAGGAATTTGTTAACTTTTTTTATCATAACATTGTCGGTGTAGCTATGCGGTTCGGTTCGGTTTAATATGGTTTGGTAAAAGTTCAAACCGCAACCGAACCGTATCATGCGAGGCGGTTCAGTTTGGGTTGTTTGTTTTAGAGAAAGAACCCGGTGCGGTTTTCCGCACCGTTTTTGCGGTTCGGTCTGGGCGGTTTCCGCATTGCGGTGCGGTTTATGCCCACCCCTAGGATACTATGCCGTCTATGATTGATACATTTATATTTGAAGTTATTTTGACACTATATACTTATAGTAATATCAAAATGATTTGTTTTAAAACGTACTAAGCATGTTTGACTATTATAAGGGAAAACTCTATCCTCCGGCTTGCGTTGCATTGTGAGATGGGACCTGAGTCTTATAATAGCTTCATTTTTCGAAAAGCATTGCACTGTTTAAAAACTGTTTTATGTACTGGTATTCTTGGGAGAAAACCTGTTCCATGTTATACGGCGTGGTCCCTTGATTTACTTTATTTCTAAAGTAAAGTTTTAAATAACTGTTTTAGTTCTCGCACCAGTCCCATGACTGACCTGGAGTTTATTGTGTTAACCTAAACTTTGGGTGTCCCTATTTTACACACGGGTAGCTAGTAGTTTTGGTTTTGCAAATTTCTATTTTACAAGATCCTGGTTTACAGCTGGAGCTATATTCAGAAATCTTTGTATCCATGTATTTCTTTCAGTTGTATTTGTTAATGTATATCTGCTATGCATTGTATTAATTTTCCGTTGCTTTGTATTGTAAACTCTGATATTCTTCTGATGTATATTATCTATTCATACTCTGTTACATTCTTTTACTATGATGTAATTGTTGTAATAGCAATGAAATGTTCTATTGTTTGTGTTCTACTTTGTCATGTTGTCATTACAATCCGTGTTTTTCGGTCTCCTCGGAGGCTAGCGAATTCTGGTCGTAACAGATCGTTGACGGATAGAATAATTATCCGATATCCATTTGTATCCACGGATATCTGATATTCGAAAATGATTTCGGATACGAATACATATATAGCACTATCAGTATCCGAAAGCATCCGTTGACAGCCCTATGTATATGTGTGTGTGTGTGTATAGTTTGAGGTATATGGTAGGTATGGTGATTACCATTACTGGTAGTTAATTATTAATATCATACCGTATATTTTCATATGGTTTGGCAAACTGTACTAGTCAAACCGGTTACCATTTGTTTGGTATCAATTTTGTTTTAGTCGTTGGTAATGACTGGTTAGTTGTAATATGGTAAAAATGTCCAACCTTAGTATATAGTATATACTTTATAACAGGTATTGATATTCAAGACTATACTATAACAAGATTGTTCGTGATGATGATCAAGACTTATGATGCATCAAGACTCACAAGTTATCAAGAGTTCAAAAATTCAATAATAATGAAGATACATATTAAAGTCTTAGTTATTTATGTTAAATCTCGATTACACCCGTCTGATCTCTTTTCAAATGGTTTTCAAATAAATTTCAAATTAGTTTTCAGATGTTTTTCATGTAAAGTTTTTAACGTATTTTTAGAGTATATATTTTATAAGTTTGATATTTTAAGTTTCAAATCTATTCAATTTTAATTTCAATTATATTTATATCTATTTTAATATATGGTATTATATATTTGATTATTTTATGACTTTAAACTTTGATTAATATATGTTTATAGTTTGATACATTTTATTATTTTAGTTACGTATCACCATTTGGTTTTGAATTTAAATGTACATTATATATTGGTTTTGATTATATAATATAAATTTAAATTTAAATTATTCAAAATTATCATCTTAAGTATTTTTATGTTAAAAAATAAATTTTACTATCTATATTAGATTCCAGTTTTTTCAGGTTTAATTATATAGTTTTATGTTTTCAAAACAATTTGTAAAATAAGTTTTTCAAAATTCTGAACTAGACCATGTTAACATGGTTAAATAGGTTATGTTGACATAATGTCCGTTATTTTCAAATTCTAATTTTCAAAAGAAGTGTTTACTCGGCGTATCTTTTCACAAATGGACATGACCGTTGTTTCTCTATAAAAAGCAGCAATTTTCAAACAAATTTTAATTTATATTTTCATTTTGTTCTTCCCTCTTTTCCTCTCCATCATTTTCAACAAAATTCTACTTATACTCTGCCAGATTCTCAAGTAAATCAAACTATTTCTACTTAGTTTTTTTATTCTCTATCATCCTCTCTATACTCTCCCAAGATCAGAATGCAACTCAGAGTTATACGGTTGTTGTAATCAAGATCACAAGACCAAGTCTACATTCCAATGTAAAATCCTCTCAAATATACTCTAAAGGGTATGACTTGTTAGCCCGTAAATAAAGTTGGGTTTGATCGTACCCAGAAAGAATTTGGCCGTGCCTTGTTGGCTCAGAAATACAAAACTATTATGCCTAGAGGTAGAAATTCTAGATGGTGTCTCTTTATAGCGTTGAAATCAAGGAGTGTAAAAGATTGAAGATAATAAATATGTGTACATGCTTTGGTATGAGACTGTATGTATGGTAACTCCGAGTCAGTATAAAATCTAGTGTGTTCTTTCCTTTGCTTTACAACTTTTTATTGCTTTTGATCCTGTTGTTTGTGACATATGTGATAGTTTGCATCTATACAACTATGATTAAAGTAATTCAAGAAGATTCATATAAATTCAACAAACATTATGCACCCCCCTCTAGTGTTAGTTTGCCTTAAGATCCACTTCCGTTCCATCCAGAATTAGTACAGAGCATAGGATTTCAAAAGTTTCATTATCTAATTTTTGAAAATAGTAGTAATGGCCAACAACATTAGTAATGGAAACACGATCGCTAGTTCATTTGTAGAGGGTTAATCCACTTTCAAACCACTATTTTTTAACGACAATAATTAGACTTATTGGCCATGTAGGATGCAAATTTATTTACAATTTATAGAATTAGATATTTGGAATGTTACGCAAAATGTGTATACTGAACCTCAAACTAATTATGCATAATGGACTGCTGATCAAAAGGTAGTGGCACAATGTAACTCTAAAGCCATGAACAATTGTTCTGTTCATTAGATAGGAATGAATTTAATGAAGTATTTGTTTGTAAGTATGTGTATGATATTTGGAGAACATTGTAAGCTATACATGAAGGCACTAGTAAAGTTAAACAAACCAAGATTTCCATGTTAACTAATCAGTTTCAATTATTTAAGATGAATGCAAATGAGTAAGTATCTGAAATGTATAGTAGATTTCAAGGTATAGTTCATTCACTAATTTTTCTTGGTAAAAACTTTTCTGAAGATAAACAAGTTAAAAAAATTAAATTTACTTATATCTGATTCGGATCAGAAGACACTTGCTATTGAAGAGGCTAATGATATTAGTACTCTGAAAATAGAAAAATTAATTGGCAATTTAGTGTCGTTTGAAGCTCAAATGCAAGATAGAAAGATAGAGCAAGGAAGTCGAAAAGAAATCAATCACTTTTAATGTAATGATGGACTTATCAGACTCAGAAAATGATGATGAGGAGATTGCACTGATGACTAAAAATTTAAGGAAGTTCCCAAAATATAAAAAGATGAATAATACAAGAAAGAACGATAATAAAGATCAGGGAAGCAGAACGATGGTCAAACAGATGTTAGGTGCTATAACTGCAACAAACCAGGGCATATGAAACGATTATATCCATTTCCAAATAAACAAAAGGTCTCTTTTAATAACGATGCATCTAGAATAAGAAAGAGAGCTTATATAGCAACATTGAATGATTCAGATCTAGAAAGATCATTAAGTGATAATGATTCAAATGTTGAAACGCCAGATATGTGTTTCACGGTAATATATCAGTCATATAAGAATAAAAAGGATATAAAAAAGGTTCGTGTTTATATTAAATTTTTTGAGTTCATATGATTTATTTGGACGCTTTGATTGGTTGCTTGATGTTATGTTTTTAAGATAAACATGCTTTTGAATTTTAACTTTCAAAAATAATAATATAATATTATTTTGAACTTTAAAATTTTAAATTTAATCACACACACTCTCTCTCTCTCTCTCTATATATATTTGAAAATTGGTTCTCTTTATTTCTACTAAAAAAGCGTGCAAGAAAGAGGTTAGCATTCTAACCTTTACATAAACAAAAAACATAAAAGACTGAAAAAACAGGTAATTAAAACCTAAAATAGCATAAATGACCCATGATAAGGCCATCTTCCCCCTTACGTGCAAACATACTACACCTCACACTACTCCTGAGCCGATTCCCATATGCCAAAAGCCAACATTGGTCATTCTATGGTTCAGACCTGAGAAACTCCGAAGTGAATACTGATATAACCCCATATAACATCCTTCCCCAACTTTGTGTACTATTTCGCTGAGACCCAAACACCAAGCACCAAGCCTGAAAGCATGGCAATCCAACGCTACTGCTTTACCACAGAAAGCCGTTTGCTTGTTTTGCAACGATAACTATGAAAGCAAAGGTGGATGGCTACTTAACAACTTGTAGTTCAGTTGAAATCAGTTTGTAAAAACAAAACTTCAACCATTAAAGAGCCTTTTCATACCATAAGATTCATCCCCATATCATCTAGACCATCCACCTACCATGAGTAATCAGCTTTTAATAAACAACACCTAAATCTTCAAAAATTTAAATCCAACTCACTAAATCTGGTTGATGACTCACAACGCTGTGAATCAATCTTAGTGCCCGAATCAACGTTTTAACACAATTAATCCAAATGCCATTGTCTATACCAGAGAGCTACTAATATCTGGATGAATCTGAGTGTAAAAGTAGGAAGAACTTCTGTATTTTTCTTGTTGTGTTTACTAATCATATTAACCATTCAGTTATCAGCCGTTATCTCCCATATAAACACAACTAAAACTGTAGATCCAAATACTAACCACCTTTTGAGGGAAGAGAATCATATTGACCATCGGAAAATCTCCAAACATATAGATTCCACCGTATTGAACTGTAAAAGTTTGGGTAAAATACTTGCAACTGCTAGCTACTTCACAATCATCAAAAATAATAACAAAGAAATATCCAAAGATCATTATCTATATTTAATTAAAACTGAAACCATAGGAGACCATCATGTAAAATCCATAGGCTGAAGATTTATAATCCAATAATATAAACTTCGAACCAAAGACGAACTAAACCCCAACTCATGCAACCAGATCTATTCACATACCAGAAAACGAATTCGTGAAAAAACTAGAGAAACGGTTATGAAGAATCGGAAATGCTTCCACTTCCCAATTCTCCCAAAGTCTTGTTCTCCAGCTTTCGAACTAATTCAAATTAGTTGTGGATCTGCGATTATTTTAGCCAGCAAAAGAACCTGGCACTTTGTGGAAATTAGGGATAAAAGATGATTTAAAATTTTCAGATCTGAAAATAATTACGGAAAACAGATGAAAAGCTAAAGTCTTATCAACGAAAACCCGTTGAAGGTTAATGAAGAGAAGCGATTGTAAAAATCAGATAAGGAAGGTAAAGAAAAGAGACACTCACGCATGGCGAAATCTGGTGAGATTTTCACCAGTCGCCATTAATGAGCCCGCAATATATATATATATATATAATTCTATAGAATCTAGAAATAATAAAATAAACATGTAGTAATCAATTAGGTAGACAAATAGAAAAAAGAAAGTTGTGTTCCCTAGTATCAATAGATATGTCGACATACCTACTTTGACTATATTGACATATTTACAAGAATATATGAGTTCAGGTTTGAATTCAAATTTCAAACTTTTACACTAACTTTTCACCAACTTCTTTGTCATTAATAAACACTTTTTTGACCAGAGAATCCTTTTATTCACTCTCTGTATATGTACTTCACATCTATTCATCCAATTCACTTTATTTGAAAAAATAAAAACTCTCTTTATACACTATTATCTCTTCAAAATTATCATCAATTACTTCAACATCCTCAACTCCAAAAACTATAAGGCTGTCTAAGGCAAATAAAGATATTCTTTTTCATGATCTAGAAGCTAATCAAACTTATATTCTTATATGAACTTTGACAAAGTTCATCCCGGAAGATTTGATGTTTTTCTCCAATTTTCCTTCTTATGAAATCGATTATCTTTATGACAATCGTGGTGTTCTTAGCTTAGTTGATTCTCTTCAAAATGATTTTGTTTCTTATTCAAATCTTGTTAAAATGTTTTATGTAGATTTATAAGGAAAGTTTTATGAAGGAAATGGAAATGAAATTTGGATTAGTATCAAAGGGACACAAATCATTTTGAATTGTGAAATTTTGGATGTTATTCTAAATTGCAAATTTACCTATTTGGATCTCTCTACATTTCAAATCGATGAACATGATAGAGAAACACTTCGCCATCCTTTTGAAAATGATGAACACCAAGATTTTATCTATAACATCCCCCCTTTCGGACCGCTTCGAACCGATGATTAAACTGACTCTAATGCTCCCAAAGGCGGATTGTTAGGGGCACTTACACATTATCACAAAAGCAAGAAGACTTTTTCATTCAATATCATTACAATATTACATCAGAGTACAATAATATATCAGAGTACAACAAATATCAGAATACATTAGAAAAATATATACATAGCGGAAAAACATAAACTCTCAATGGAAGAATATCTAAGTACAATGGAAGAATAAGAATGCTCCAATAAAATAGCTTCATCCACAATCCAACACCTACTTTATAAAATATCTACAAACCAAAACTACTAGGTTGCCCGTGTGGAAAATATGGACACCCAAAGTTTAGGAAAAGAACAATAAACTCTGAGTCAGTCATGGGACTGGTGCGAGAGCTAAAATAGTTATCTTTAGTTTATTTTAAAGTTAAGTAAATCAAAAGACCACTCTGTATAACGCGAAACGGATTTTCTCCTTATGAATACCAGTGCGCAAATCAACTCGTAATGCTTTTGGAAAATGAAGCTACCATAAGGTCTCTCATCACAACACCATCCAAACGCAGATTAGGAGAGGTTTCTGCTTATAGTAGCCAAACATGCTTGATATGTAAAATTCTCTTTTATTATTATTACTGCATAGTGTGTAAATCACTTTTGCAAATAAATGTATCAATCCTAGACGGCATAGGTACCATATATTTTGTCGTCATATAGGTTTACAACTAAAACCGTGCAAACTCATAGTGGAGAATAAATTTCCATCAAATGACTGGGATAAGGAAATTCCTTACCAAATTCGAACACCTCTAGAGGGATGCCATGAGAATCACACTGTTCTCGGCCAACATAAGGCTTGGATATACTTTCCTAGTCCTGCCTGAGTCTATCATCTTCCGGTCGTTACCAACCTAGAAACTGAGGCCCCGCGACATTAACAACTACATAAAAAGTAGAAGTCGCCACTAAGGTAATACTTGGGGTCTATATCATGGTACATCTTCTATCTAGAAAGAGATGATAACTCATAACCTTGCGACATCTTTCCTGTTTTAGTCATTTACTAGGGTGTGAAGCTTGTCAAAGTCTCGTTACACAAAGTTATGCTTCACTAAGCCATGCTTTGATCATCAATAGCACATCACTTAGCATGCCACACTTTCATTTCATTATATATAATTGGAAATCACTAACCATATAACCTTTGAGCTCGTACGTATCAAAGAAGGGTGTTAAGTTGAGATAACCTCTCAACCACCAACATAAATATGTTTAATAAAAACCAACTAGTACATTATAAATACAATGTCAGACGCACATCCATACAAGTTCGTTCTGGGACTAAACGAAACCAAAGGCACTTATTCCTCGTTGAATAAAGGAGAGAAGCCCTTGCAAATCCAGAAAATTCTCCAAGTATGTCCGGACCACTTCTACTATAACCACAGAATGGAAGACCTCCTGAGGCATCAACAAGCAGTCTGTTCGATGTGAAGACTCCCAGTCTTCAACCATCATCCTCAATTTCTCCATTTCGTCGCATCATTATTCGAAATGGTTTTCAAATTAAAATCCATTTTTGGACTTTTCGAATAATGATCCCCATTCAAAATCATATGGAATATAAAGAATTTGCTAGGTCTCTTCCCACTTTAGTTGGTTTATTAAAGTCGTTCATTAACCTCATAAAATCCTTTATTCATTGGTTCAACAACCATTCATTAAAACCATTCACTAACCTCATTAACATTGCTTTGCGGCCTTGTTTGGTGACTTTGCATTCATCAAGGCTGAATGGTGATGATCCGTTTTGTGAAGTGGAGGCGTCTGCAGGTTCTACCTCTAGTTGCATAGTTATTTATGACTCTTTGGTTCAACAACATAGCTCTCAGGTTCGGTTTTACCCTTGTTTTTCTAGCTCTGTTGCCTTTTATGTTGGTCCTGCAGTGTTTTATTGGCTTTTGCATGGTGTGGTTTGCGGTGTATTGAGCCTTGTCACACAGTCGTGTAAGCTCCCTGACATTGTTTTTCTTTCTTCGGAAGAAGCAGTGTTAGGTCATGTGTGCATTGCCTCTGATGTGGTTGTGTTTGTCGATCAGTTTTCGCATGTCTCGCATGGAGGTTCCGGTTTGTTCTCCTATATTAGAGGGTCTTGGCATGTGTGTTGTGCCATTCTTTCTGGCTTCGATCTCTCTGTGTCTTGTTTTCGAGCTGCGGTGCGTGGCTTAGTGGGCCTTTTTTAGGCCTCGATTCTCGTGGTTTGTTGGCGGTGTTGGGTAATTTGCAAACGGTCGCTTTGTCTGTTCGGTTTTGTTTCTCTACCTTCGAGTGGGATCCGTCCATCTTTTGTGGTTTTTTAGACTGATCGCTCATTCGAGTCATTGCAAGGTCGTTTTTATTTCATTAGTGACTCGCTCGGTTCGGTCCTGGTTCACGACTCTTTATCAGTTTCATAATCGGCTTGTTCGGGTTTTGTCCTTATGGGAAGGGTGGTCTCCCTGTCGTAGGCGTATAGCGAGCTCTGATGCGGTCCACTATATGGTTTACCAGGGAGGTGGCCTCCCAACTTGGAAAAAATGGTCTATTGGTTTTCGGTGTCCTTTATTAAGTTATTTACCTACATGGCGGGACTGTCAATCCGATGACAGCTCGGCTTCGGTAAAGTTCGCATTTTTATTTTAATCATTAATATAAAAATCTACTCTTTTTCATTATCAAAATATTATCATTTTCATTTTAAAAATTCAATCTTTTCGATACGAGCCAAACGATTCCAGTTTTAGGAGAATCCGACGGTCGGATCTCCCGTAATGTCCGTTCGAAGTCAATGGTCGAAATTCGCGAACTGCCGCAGTGCGGCGCGCTCTATTCAAGCCATTAAATATATAATATATATATATATATTATATATTTCGTCGATTAAATTCAAACTGAAATTACCAAACACGTTTAAATTCGCTACACTCACATATTGATTCCAAAAATTATGAAAATTGGAATCAAGCAATAATTTGACATTTTGGATAGAACAAAAGTGGTCTCGTCGAAAACGGAGGTCGTTAGCAAAATCGCTATTTTTAAGGGCTATATTTCCATAGCGACTATTCTGAATTTTCAACTGGCCATAAATTTTTATTCCCGCTATGAAATTTGGATTTTTCAGATTCGTTGGAAAGATATTTTCAAATAGATTCTAATATTTTTGGTTTCGCTAAAATCCGGTTTATTTTGAATCATGTACATTCATTTAAAATTTGAAATCGAATTTTCAAACTACCGCGCCATTTCCAATTCCTTTTATAATTAAACTAAATATTTATATTCTAATTTCGATTTAAATAAATTCATACATTTTAATTCTATTCAAAATAAATTTCTCATCGTAATTATTTAAAATAAATCATTTTAAATATCCAAAATTCATTAAAATTGCCAAAATAAAAAATTTAAATTGGTTCTGATTTTCCAAGTTGTTACAATCTCCCCCACTTAAAGTCTTTTCGTCCTCGAAAAGGAACGACGCAGAAAGTTGTTTAAGTAATCAACTCAACTTCCATTCTAGCTTTCATTCTTTAACTTTTCAGTTTCTAAGAATTTTCAAATCTTTCAAAAATTTGGCTAACACACTAAATTTTCGAAAAATTTCGCCATAACCTCCTTTGTACGGGGAGCATCGGGAAAATCCCTAAACCGCCACACAGGCCCTCTCATCTCAAAAAGAAAAAGAAAAAAGCCAAGCGGCTAGCCAATCGGCTCATAAAATCATCCAAACCCAATAAATTATTAAATAAGTACCTATTTGTCGGGCATACAATTTTATTCCTCTGCTTAGCTTCCCTGCTATGACCTGTTCAATGTATATACATGTATATGCATGCGATTTCAAACAATTTTCAACTCAGTTTAACATTCGACATAATTTGATTATATTTACCGTTCATGTTCATATTGGTTTCATTATTCTAATTAGTGAAACTAATAATCAAACAACACAATCAACAATCAATTAGTTGATTAGTTTTTCAAACATATAACTTCTATACATTCAAAAATCATTTTTTTTAAAACCAGATTATATATATAATCACAAATACGTTATTTATAAACATATAACTCTCAACTCATTCTGGGGCATTACTAACCCCATCTCTAACGAGTTTAAGAATGTGAATATTTGAATAAAGTATATTCGGGATTGGAATGAGGAGTATGTTGTGTTTTTATAGCATTTGTTTATTATATACACGAGTTATTCAGAAAGACCGGGTTTATCCCATTCTGAATAACTGAATCGACGATAAGTCGATGATGAAATGTAGCGACCCAAACTTTCCCTTAAAGGAAAGCCCAGATTGTAATGAGAACACGACAAATCAGAACACAAACAGAAGAACATTTCATTGCTTATTACAACAATTTACATCAGAGTACAAGAATATACAGAGCATGAACAAATAATATACATTTGATAAATATTAGAGATTTACAAATTACAATGTAAATAATAAAAAAATACAACTGAAAGAGATACACGGATACAGAGCTTTCCGAATATCATCCCAGCTGTAAACCAGGATCCTGTGAATAAAAATCTGCAAAACCAAAACTACTAGCCGCCCGTGTGGAAAATAGGGGCACACAGAGTTTAGGTTAAAACAATAAACTCCAGGTCAGTCATATGACTGGTGTGAGAACTAAAACAGTTATTAAATCTTTATTTTAAAAATAAAGTAAATCAAGGGACCATGCCGTCTAACATGGAACGGGTTTCCTCCCAAGAATACCAGTGCATAAAACAAAAAACGCAATGTTTTTTGGAAAAATGAAGCTATTATAAGACCCAGGTCCCATCACATAATGCAACGCAAGCCATAGGATAGGGTTTTCCCTTATAATAGCCAAACATGCTTGGTACGTTAAAACAAACCATTTGATACTATTATAAGTGCATAGTGTATAAAACAACTTCAAATATAAATATATCAATCCTTGACGGCATGGGTACTATATATCATGTCGCCAATACTAGGCTCTACAATCAAAATCGCAAATGTCACGTATTGGAAGTTGGATTTCCGTTTATGAACCAAGGCAAGGGATCGTCCTTACTGCTTCGAGACGCACTAGCCCGCCCTTCAGGATCATAGCTCGAGTGACCCTTGGATCATCAGGGTCGGTCCACTTGATGTGGATTAAAATGCCTGAACACTGTGTTTTCCGGTCCTATGGGGCGTTAATCTGGTCTATATAAAGACCATACCCCGCAGTGCCGATATATCTGAGGCGCCTTGCTATCCATCATCTACATAAGTAAAATGTCTGGGCGTGCAAAACCCAGACACCACTCCTAGCTAGAAGGAAACGCATGTCCTCCCTGATGTCCTCTCACGTTTCTGGTTCACACCGGGGTGTGAGGCTCGCGAATTAACGCTATACACAAAGCTATGCCGTGACGGCCCGCCCCGCACTAACCGACATTTACTCCAAATGTGCGCTGTACACATGTCCAGTTAGCACGGAACGGGTCGTCAGAAGGAAAGGGAAGAAGGAAATAAACATACAAAGAACCTGTAGAATGTCTCACAACGCATAGAACAAAATATAATAATAACATACTTGACATAAACAGGAGAGACAGTGCATAAGCTAAGAACCAGAACTAAGCATCATAGCAACAAAAATCCAAAATATAGCTTATTACAACTTTTCAAACTGTCTCAAAGCAAAAGCAAGATAAAGGAGGTACACTACTAATGCCCAAGTAGCGATCACCAACGACACAGGGAGAATGTGTATATATATATATATCATACGTGGAAGCCTCCTGCCCGCCTCCGAATCAGCTACTCGCGCATCACCAGCTAACCTGTCTCTAGTCTGCTCGTGTGAGCACCCAGAGTAATAAGAGGAGACATAAAACTCTGGGTCAGACATAAAGCCTGGTATGAGCGATAAGCATCTAAAGTGAACAATAATAGGTAGACTAAAACATATCTGAACCTGGACCTGCAACCAAAGAGTTAGCACTACATACTGTACAACACTCTAAGGTGCCATGTCAAACGGTATAAAGATACGGAGGTGGGGGAGGTGTGCATGTCATAGTGATGGCAAGCAATCAAACATAGCATCCATCCTCACATCTCTCACTCAGTGCGTAAAGCATACGATATTCACCACTTCGATCACCCACCCTTGCTACGATCACCTTGCCCCATGAAGTCATAAAATGGCTTCACTGCACTAATAACGTAGCCACTAATCCTTCGCTATGTCCACTTGCCCCATGGAGTTATTCACCCCATCTGCGCTGGCTCATAGCCTTACCAATCCTTACTATGTCCACTTGCCCCATGGAGTTATTCACCCCATCTGCGCTGGCTCATAGTCTTACTACGCATCACCTTGCCCCTCAAGTCATAATGACTCTACTGCAATGATAACGTAGTCTTGCTACCATCACCTTGCCCCTCGAGTCGCAATGACTCTACTGCACTGATAAGTAGCCCATCATTCATTTTCAGTGGTGAATCGAAGTTATGAACGTCGACAACTCCTTAGCACATGTCCCGCAGCAAAGCCCAACCATGAAGTGAACTCATCGGTTCCCAACTGGATCTTGAGCTCTAACTTCCCATATTGGACTACCTTTGCATCTCGGGTTATTGGTCAATACTGGGTCGGGTCGGGTTCTCTTCAAACCATCGGTTCGGGTCGGGTATCTGCGTTGCATCAGTTCGGGTCTCCCTCTGTTCGGGTCGGGTGTCTGCGTTGCATCAGTTCGGGTCTCCCTCTGTAGCGGTTCGGGTCGGGTCCACTTCATCGCGTCGGTTCGGGTCGGGTATCTTTCTTCAGGTCGGGTCGGGTGTCCCACCTCGGGTCAGGTCGGGTGCCATCTCCCCTCCAGTTCGTGCTTCCGCTCCGATCCGCTCCCTCATTCTTCACGTGCTCCGATCCGATCCCTCCTTCTTTATCCGATCCGATCGCTTCTTCTTTATCCGATCCGATCCCAGTTCAGTTAGCGTGGCCTTCCTTTTTGCCACTTTTCTCAAGTGTCAGGTTCCGATCCGATTGAATCCCTTGCCCAGTTCAACATATCCGATCCGAGCCCCTATATCCGATCTGATCCGAAACCTGCACTGCTTTCTGAAACTATTCCAGCAAGTGTTTACGCCATTCGACGATGTTTTCGACCATTCTAACTATTGAAATCAATCACAAAGCATATCATACAGTCATAGCAACATGCATAATCAACCACAAACGTCAAAACATCAATATGATAGGTTAAAATGGATCAAACATACCCAAAACCCCAATATTTCCCCTTAAGCATGTTTAGGTGAAACTAATGATAGGATTAGCAAAATTTAACCAAATTAACCCAAATTCATAACAGAGGTCTAAAACATCATTTAGGAATTTATGAACATTTTTCCAGAATTTTATCATGTTTAAATTCGCTAATTAACACTAATTACCCTTAATTAGCCATAATTAGTGCAAAACTATGCAAATCACTCACCTTAGCCACAAATAAACTAAGATCTGAAATAAATTTCTGATTTGATGCAAATCCCAATACTAAACAGCAGCTCCAATGTTGCTTTGGTGTAGATCTCCCTTGATTAGATGTTGCTAAGCTTAATCCTTGACCAAAAGATGATTTGGAGGTGATTTAGAGGTTGAAGGCCATTTTTAGGGTTCCTTGGTGATAAGTGGAGGCTAGAAAACTGAAATGGAATGATTCTCCATCTCATTTCAGCCTTGCCATAAACCCAATCCCGAAATGAGTTATGGGCCTACTCACTAATCACCCGATTTGGCCCGGTTAAGCAGTTTTTCACCCTCCAAACCTTATTTCAGCCATATCTCCCAAACGGTAAGTCCGTTCGGCTAATATGAGCACTCTACGGAAAGGTAAACCATCAAACGAATCCAATGGAAGTGGTTTCAGGTCAAAATTCCTTTCCAATCAAAAGTTGTGGCCAAAACAGTACCAACTAGGGGCAAAATGGTCATTTAAAAATTGACAAAAATCATGAACATGGGAAATGACTCTAATAGATGTTTCCCAAAGTTACATGACCATACGACTTCATATGGGAAAGAAATAAACATTCTACGATCCTCCTATGCGTAGGATATGGGTCATTACACTCTCCCCCCCCTTAAGAAATTTCGCCCCCGAAATTCCGTAATCAAAACACACACAAAGGTTCCCGCATGCCTATCAACCATAAAACAACAATCAAACATGCAAAACAAGTAAGGCAAGTCTATCCTAGCATGCGGAATAACTAAATTATGAAGTAAGTCTTACTAGGCAAAGAGTTCTGGATACGCCTTCCTAATGCTCTCCTCTGTTTCCCAAGTACAATCATTCTCGCTCTCGCCCCACTGAACCTTGACTAGCTTCACCGCCTTCCTTCGTATCGTGCCCCACAATACGAGTCGGCTTGCGGTTCCCAACCGCCTCGGGTTCTACTTCGAAGTCCTCTAGCTGATCAGGTGAAATAGTCATATCTGAGTCGTGAACGAACTTCCTTAGTTGGGAAACATGAAATACATTGTGAACTCCCTCCATCTTCTCTGGTAAGCCAACTCTATATGCCAAATTCCCGACTAATTCAAGAACAGGGAATGGGCCAACAAATCTTGGTGCTAATTTGCCTCTCCTGCCAAATCGTATCACGCTTTTCAACGGAGAAATCTTGACAAACACCAAGTCACCAACGGAGAATTTTAAATCTCTTCTCCTCTTATCAGCATAACTCTTCTGCCTATCTTGGGCAGCTTTCATTCGTTGTTGAATGATCTTGATCTTATCGGAAGTTTCCCTCACCACATCTGGTCCAAGCACAAACTTCTCGCCAGTCTCTATCCAACATGATGGGGAGTTGCACGGTCTTCCGTACAAAGCTTCATATGGAGCCATACAGATACTGGATTGGTAGGTATTATTATATGCAAACTCTACTAGATGCAAATGGTCATCCCATGATCCACCAAAATCCAATATACAAGCTCTCAAGAGATCTTCCAATATACGATTCACCCTCTCCGTCTGACCGTCGGTCTGAGGATGATACGCGGTACTGAGATGTAATCCTGACCCTAGAGCCTCTTGTAAGCTCTTCCAAAACCCACTAGTGAACAACGGGTCTCGGTCACTCACAATGCTTTTGGGTACTCCATGAAATCTCACTACCCACTTCATATACAATTCTGCTAACTTAGCTGCCGTTCTGGTTGATTTGACTGGTATAAATCTTGCACTTTTAGTCAATCGATCCACAATTACCCAAATGCTACCATATCCCGATTTAGTCCTTGGTAAACCATCGATGAAATCCATTGAGACTTGCTCCCATTTCCATTCGGGAATTTCTAATGGTTGCAACAACCCACTAGGCTTCTTTTGCTCGGCTTTAACTAGCTGACAATTCATGCATTTGGATATAAACCTCCCAACGTCTCTTTTCATCCCTTCCCAGTAGTAAGTCTGCTTCATGTCTCGATACATCTTATTACCACCGGGATGTATAGTCAGTTTTGAGTGATGACATTCTCTAAGCACTTCATCCCTCAAACCATTCACGTTGGCCACAACTAGTCTTCCATTCTTTCTAAGCCATCCATCTCGATCAAGCCCATACAAATTCATCTCCTCACCATCGATGTTCATCTCTAACTTGGAGATGATTTCTAATAGATTAGGACCGTCCCTCTGGCTGGAACCAATCCGCTCTATCAAAGTGGGTATGATCGCCAAACTAGCTAGCATGACTGGATCCAATTCGCACTTTGGTCTGAAATCAAACCCCGCGATATACTCCAGTTGCTTCCACTCAAGAAACATAGCCCCTAAACTGGCATGTCTCCTACTCAACGCATCGGCTACCGCATTACCTTTCCCAGGTGTGTATGCGATATCAAAATCATACGAAGCCAAGAACTCTAACCCTCTCTGCTAACGGAGATTCAGATCCTTCTAAGAGAAAAGATACTTTGACGATTTATGATCAGTAAACAACTCAAATCTTTCTCCCAAGAGATAGTGTCTCCACATCTTCAGCGCAAACACGATCGCTGCTAATTCCAAATCATGGGTAGGATACTTCTTCTCATGCGGCTTTAGCTGTCGACTAGCATAAGCTACAACCCTACCTCCTTGCATCAATACAGCACCCAGTCCGGTACCACAAGCATCCGTGTATACCGTCATCTCTTCATTCCCTTTAGGAATGACTAACACTGGCGCACGCGTCAACTTCTCTTTTAGAATCTTGAAGGCATCCTCACACACTCCGTCCCAGACAAAGGACTGATTCTTCTTAGTCAATTGAGTCAACGGTGCTGCTATCTTGGAGAAGTCCTGGATAAACTTACGATAATATCCAGCTAATCCCAAGAAACTTCATACATCTGTCGCATTCTTGGGTGTAGGCCAATCCTGTACCGTAGCCACCTTTGCAGGGTCCACGGCAATACCACTCTCGGAAACAACATGACCCAAGAATCTCACTTCCCTTCTCCAAAAGTGACACTTAGAGAATTTCGCTTTCAATTGGTGTTTCCTCAACACCTCCATCACTATCCTCAAGTGCCCCTTGTGTTCCTCCTCTGTTCTTGAGTAAACAAGGATATCATCCACGAACATAAGAAAAAACTTATTCAACTGATCTCTGAATACTCGATTCATAAGATCCACAAAATAGGCTGGTGCATTGGTCAACCCAAATGGCATGACCAACCACTCATAAAATCCGGACGGCGTCCTAAATGCCGTTTTCGGAACACTCTCGTCTGCTACTCGAAGCTGATGAAATCCTATCGCGAGGTCCAACTGGGAGAACACTCTTGCTCCTTCCAGCTGATCAAAAAAATCATCTATCCGCGGTAGAGGATACTTATTCTTCCTCGTCACCTTATTCAACTCGCGATAGTCCACACACAAACGAAGGGAAACATCTGCCTTAGTGGCAAACACAACTGGTGCTCCCCACTCGGAGACACTCCTTCTAATAAATCCCTTCCTCAAAAGATTACTGACTTGCACCCCGAGCTCTCGCTGCTCCCTTGGTGCCATGCGACGAAGTGGCATCACTATAGGTCTGGCATCTTTCACTAAATCAATACGGAACTCAATCTCTCGGTGTGGTGGAAGCCCGGTCACCTCCTCGAAGACGTCCGGATACTGGCCAACCACGGGCACATCTGACAACTCATCCTGCGGGATGTCGAGGGAATTTACAAAACTAGCCAAAACCCCATCACTAGGTAGACTACCAAATACTACCCTCCGCCCATCATCCGCCCTCACTGTCACCAAAAAGCCCTCACAGTCTACCACCCCCCCGTATCTTTGGAGCCAATCGACTCCCAATATAATGCCATACCCAGTAAAGCCCAAAACAAAGCAATCACATGCAAACATACATCCATGACTCGATAAGACCAAATTTCTGCAAATCATACTAAGGGTAGTCGAACCACCAATCGGGTTCGTCACAACCAATGGTCTATCGACTATCTCGGGTTCCAGTCCCAACCTATCTACCAGGTCACTAGATATGAAGGAACGGGAAGCCCCAGTATCAAACAAAACTCGAACCGGTACATCATAAATTGAAAGCATACCTTGAATAACAACATTCTTTCCTTTCTCCGCCGCAGTTGGGGCATTCGACGAAGAAGGAACAACATCAATAGCATATGCTTTCACAATCTGCTTCTTCTTAAGAGGTTGCGGACACTTATCCTTGAAATGTCCCACTTGACCACAGTTGAAGCACTTCTTATCCGCTGGCTTGGCCCGACAATCTTTAGCATAATGGCCCTTCTTACCACAGCTGAAGCATTCAACATCTTTCTTGCTCTTTTTCTGGCCGCCTTTAGATTGGTCCTGCTTCCTCTTATTCTGAGAGCTATTCTTGCCTCCACCGCCTGCTTGCGGCTTTGGCCCTTCTGCAGATGCAGCCTTAGTCTTTGACTTAGGGTAAAGACTCTCTGATCTCAAAGCCTTCCCCACAATCGATTAAAAAGTCTCATCGATGTGATTGATAAGCCTTTCCCCCAAGTATCCATCCAAACCAGTAATGAACTTCTCATTCTTCTTCTCAGGAGTGTCAATGAGAGACAGTCCATACTTCGACAAAGTGTCGAACTCAGCAATATAGTCAGAAACTGCCCTTCCGTTCTGCTTGAGTTCCAAGAACCTCTTGAACAACACTGACTTCTGGGCAGCTGGAATAAACTTCTCGCTAAAGCGAGCCTTGAACTGAACCCAAGTAACCTGGTCCTCTGGAGTAGCTGTTCTAATGGCATTCCACCAATTCATCGCTCGCCCTTGCAGCTGACGAGACGCTAGCCTTCTCTTCATCGCATCCTCAAGACCCAAGTCATCAAAGATACGGTCACAACTATCCATCCAGTCTTGAACATCTGTGGCCGACTCCGTCCTGTGGAACGGCTTCCCACCAAGGTTAGTGTAATCCTTGCACAACTTGGCGAAATCGACCCTAGGCGCCTGCACTACTGGGCCAGCACCAACTCCAGGATTGGGAGCTGCCCCTTGCACTACTCTAAGCATGTCTCTCATGAGGTCAGTAAACATTGCCCTCATGTCAGCAGCATTCCCATTATGGGCTCCCCTATCAGCACCTCTAGCATACCGGCTCATCGTCAATCTGTAAAAGGGAAACGATTAACGACCCCATAGTGGTGCTAGTGCAGTACGACTTCATTCTTATACTACCAATAGTATATATATAGCTTTTGAAAACCAAACTAATCACAAATACGCGCTCTCATATACGTACTATCTCTCCCTAGGTTAACTATGCAACCTAGAGCTCTGATACCAAGTGTGACGGCCCGCCCCGCACCAACCGACATTTACTCCAAAGGTGCGCTGTACACATGTCCAGTTAGCACGGAACGGGTCATCAGAAGGAAAGGGAAGAAGGAAATAAACATACAAAGAACCTGTAGAATGTCTCACAGCGCATAGAACAAAATATAATAATAACATACTTGACATAAAACAGGAGAGACAGTGCATAAGCTAAGAACCAGAACTGAGCATCATAGCAGCGGAAATCCAAAATATAGCTTATTACAACTTTTCAAACTGTCTCAGAGCAAAAGCAAGATAAAGGAGGTACACTACTAATGCCCAAGTAGCGACCACCAACGACACAGGGAGAATGTATATATATATATATATATATATATATATATATATATATATATATATCATACGTGGAAGCCTCCTGCCCGCCTCCGAATCAGCTACTCGCGCATCACCAGCTAACCTGTCTCTAGTCTGCTCGTGTGAGCACCCAGAGTAATAAGAGGAGACATAAAACTCTGGGTCAGACATAAAGCCTGGTATGAGCGATAAGCATCTAAAGTGAACAATAACAGATAGACTAAAACATACCTGAACCTGGACCTGCAACCAAAGAGTTAGCACTACATACTGTACAACACTCTAAGGTGCCATATCAAACGGTATAAAGATACGGAGGTGGGGGAGGTGTGCATGTCATAGTGATGGCAAACAATCAAACCTAGCATCCATCTTCACATCTCTCACTCAGTGCGTAAAGCATACGATATTCACCACTTCGATCACCCACCCTTGCTACGATCACTTTGCCCCATGAAGTCATAAAATGACTTCACTGCACTGATAACGTAGCCACTAATCATTCGCTATGTCCACTTGCCCCATGGAGTTATTCACCCCATCTGCGCTGGCTCATAGCCTTACCAATCCTTACTATGTCCACTTGCCCCATGGAGTTATTCACCCCATCTGCGCTGGCTCATAGTCTTACCAATCCTTTACTATGTCCACTTGCCCCATGGAGTTATTCACCCCATCTGCGCTGGCTCATAGTCTTACTATGCATCACCTTGCCCCTCAAGTCATAATGACTCTACTGCACTGATAACGTAGTCTTGTTACCATCACCTTGCCCCTCGAGTCGCAATGACTCTACTGCACTGATAAGTAGCCCATCATTCATTTTCAGTGGTGAATCGAAGTTATGAACGTCGACAACTCCTTAGCACACGTCCCACAGCAAAGCCCAACCATGAAGTGAACTCATCGGTTCCCAACTGGATCCTGAGCTCTAACTTCCCATATTGGACTACCTTTGCATCTCGGGTTATTGGTCAATACTGGGTCGGGTCGGGTTCTCTTCAAACCATCGGTTCGGGTCGGGTGTCTGCGTTGCATCAGTTCGGGTCTCCCTCTGTAGCGGTTCGGGTCAGGTGTCTGCGTTGCATCAGTTCGGGTCTCCCTCTGTAGCGGTTCGGGGTCGGGTCCACTTCATCGCGTCGGTTTGGGTCGGGTATCTTTCTTCAGGTCGGGTCGGGTGTCCCACCTCGGGTCGGGTCGGGTGCCATCTCCCCTCCAGTTCGTGCTTCTGCTCCGATCCGCTCCCTCATTCTTCGCGTGCTCCGATCCGATCCCTCCTTCTTTATCCGATCCGATCGCTTCTCCTTTATCCGATCCGATCCCAGTTCAGTTAGCGTGGCCTTCCTTTTTGCTACTTTTCTCAAGTGTCAGGTTCCAATCCGATCGAATCCCTTGCCCAGTTTAACATATCCGATCCGAGCCCCCATATCCGATCTGATCCGAAACCTGCACTGCTTTCTGAAACTGTTCCAGCAAGTGTTTACGCCATTCGACGACGTTTTCGACCATTCTAACTATTGAAATCAATCACAAAGCATATCATACAGTCATAGCAACATGCATAATCAACCACAAATGTCAAAACATCAATATGATAGGTTAAAATGGATCAAACATACCCAAAACCCCAATATTTCCCCTTAAGCATGTTTAGGTGAAACTAATGATAGGATTAGCAAAACTTAACCAAATTAACCCAAATTCATATCAGAGGTCTAAAACATCATTTAGGAATTTATGAACATTTTTCCAGAATTTTATCACGTTTAAATTCGCTAATTAACACTAATTACCCTTAATTAGCCATAATTAGTGCAAAACTATGCAAATCACTCACCTTAGCCACAAATAAACTAAGATCTGAAATAAATTTCTGATTTGATGCAAATCCCAATACTAAACAGCAGCTCCAATGTTGCTTTGGTGTAGATCTCCCTTGATTAGATGTTGCTAAGCTTAATCCTAGACCAAAAGATGATTTGAAGGTGATTTAGAGGTTGAAGGCCATTTTTAGGGTTCTTTGGTGATAAGTGGAGGCTAGAAAACTGAAATGGAATGATTCTCCATCTCATTTCAGCCTTCTCATAACCCCAATCCCGAGATGGGTTATGGGCCTACTCATTAATCACCCGATTTGGCCCGGTTAAGCAGTTTTTCACCCTCCAAACCTTATTTCAGCCATATCTCCCAAACTGTAAGTCCGTTCGGCTATTATGACCACTCTACGGAAAGGTAAACCATCAAACGAATCCAATGGAAGTGGTTTCAGGTCAAAATTCGTTTCCAATCAAAAGTTATGGCCAAAACAGTACCAACAAGGGGCAAAATGGTCATTTAAAAATCGACAAAAATCATGAACATGGGGAATGACTCTAATAGATGTTTCCCAAAGTTACATGACCATACGACTTCATATGGGAAAGAAATAAATATTCTACGATCCTCCGATGCGTAGGATACGGGTCGTTACATATGCTATATTAAAGCCGTGCTTTGATCATCAACCACAAGACTCTGCTTTTCAATAGAAGCCTTGATCCTTTGCCTCTCAGCATGCCACATAGGCAATTCACGCTATGCAACTAATGTCTATCAATCGCACATAATGAAATCCGATGTCAGACACACATCCATTTACAAGTTCGTTCTGGGTCTGAACGAAACCGGAGGCACCTTATTCCTCGTCCCGTATGTCCAATACAGGAGTGAGGTCCTCGCATATCCGGTCGATCTCCAAGTACGTCTTGAACGATCACCACTTATTACCTTGTCTTGGGTGTACAGCCCAATCAAAACATCAGTAAACATCCAAACGATGTGGATAAGGTAGTAAGTGGTGATCGTTCTAGACATACTTGGAGATCGACCGGATATGCGAGGACCTCTCTCCTGTATTGGACATACGGGACGAGGAATAAGGTGCCTCCGGTTTCGTTCAAACCCAGAACGAACTTGTAAATAGATGTGTTGTGCACCTAGAGTTAGCGTATACAGAATTCGAATGGTCTTGGTCGGTTTATCGATCGATTAGATCCGAGCGAAATCCGTATCGTTACGGAATCTAGCAATTATTTGACATTCCGGATCCAACAAAAGTGGTTTCATCGAAAACGGAGGTCGTTTGCAAAATGGCTATTTTTACGGGCTATATTTTCATAGCGACTATTCTGAATTTTCAACTGGGCACAACTTTTTATTTCTGCTATGAAATTTCAAATTTTCGGATTCATTGGAAAGATATTTTGTAACAACCCGGAAAATCAGAACTAATTAAAAAAAATTTATTTTGGAAATTTTGATGAATTTTGAATATTTAAAATGAATTATTTTAAATAATAACAACAAGGTTTATTTTGAATAGAATTAAAATGTATATATTTATTTGAATCAAAGTTAGAAAATAAATATTTATTTTAATTTTAAAAGGAATCAGAAATGGCGCAGTAGTTTGAAAATTAGATTTCAAATTTCAAATTTCAAATGAATGTACACGTTTCAAAATAAACCGGATTTTAGTGAAACCAAAAATATTTGAATCTATTTGAAACTATCTTCCCAACGAATCTGAAAAATCAAAATTTCATAGCGGGAATAAAAAGTTATGTCCAGTTGAAAATTCAGAATAGTTGCTATGGAAATACAGCCCTTAAAAATAGCCATTTTGCAAATAATCTCCGTTTTCGACGAAACCACTTCTGTTGGATCCGGAATTTCAAATAATTTCTAGATTCCAATTTTCATAATTTTTGGAATCAATATGTGAGCGTGGTGGATTTAAACGTGTTTGGTCATTTCAGTTTGAATTTAATTAACCAGAAAATGGCCATTTTTCAAACGGTCTCCAAATTTGATGAAATTAGTTTTGTTAGGACCGTATCGTTTTTCTAGAATTTTTGGAATCAGTGTGTGACCCCGATAATTTAAAAGGTGCATTCAAATTGAATATATATTGATATAAATTCTAATTTAACCGGAAACTGATCGAAACAGTCGAATCAGCTTGCGGGACATATCCCATTGCGTTCGGAATGGGGGTAATGTGCTATGGGCGATAGTCGTTGAGTTCGAAACGGAGTTCGAATGAGAAGTCAACTCATGTGGAAAAATAAAATAAAATAAAATTATTAATATATAAATATATTTAAATATCCCAACCCCCTTTCCCCATTCTCAGAAACCCGATGCTCCTTAATTCACCAAATCGATTTCGCCGCCCTCCCTCCCAGGCCCACTCCTCCTCCAACGCAACCCCTCCCCACCTCCGACGGCGAGCCACCACCTCCCCTACACCTTCTCTCGCCTCTCTGCCTCCTCCCAACTCGCGAAGGCCTAAACCCACCAACCCCAATGTCAGCGAACGAGAAACCCAAACATCCCCCTTGCACCACCGCACCACCATCTAAAAGGCCCTTGAGCCGCCAATCCGACGCAGCGCCCCCTCCTTGCTCCACTTCGACGCAGAGCAACCCCTTCCTCCGCGAATCAGTGAGTTTTCACCTTCCCTTTTTTTCCTTTATTTTATTTATTTATTTATTATGTAATAGCACGAGGTTTTCAAAACTGAAATTAACATGATTTTGAAACTGAAATTAGAATTGTTCTAAAATATATATATGGCATTATAAAGGTTAGATTTTTATTTATGAAAAAGGTTAGATTTTTATATAGATTGTAGCGAAATAAAAATTCAATTTTTATGTATAAAGTAGCGTTGTAAAAATATAATTTTTACATAGAAAGTAGTGTTGTAAAAATATAATTCTTATATATATATATTGAAATAAAAATATGATCTTTATATATTTGTCATTGAAATAAAAATATGATTTCATCGTATATAAAATGGTTAAACTATTAAAATATTTTTAGAAAGCTAAAAATATGATTTTTAGATTATGTATGCTATTTTAAAAATAGTTGAACTATGAAAATATTTTTGGAAGGATAAAAATATGATTTTTATCGTATATTTGCTAAATATAAAATAGTCATACGAATGAATAATTATTAATGGGTTAAAAATACTCTTTTTAACATAGTAATGCGATGTAGATCGGCAATCAATAGAAAGGAGGAGTGGAAACCAAAGGTGAGAACTCCTCAATGAAATTTTCTGTTCAGTTATTTATTTTATAACTGCGTATATAAACTGCTCCCCATCGTCCACAGACCATGGACAACTTGTTTGGTTGGGTGTTTGGATTGATTTATTTGTGTGAATTTGGTTTGTGATGTGGAATGGAAAACAAAAATATTCATGTGTTGAATAAAATAAAATAAAATAAAATATTCATGTGTTGAATAAAATAAAATAAAATATTCATGTGTTGAAATAAATATTTTATCGTTAAAAATATAATTTTTAACGTGTATATGAATAAAATAAATATTCATTTACAAATCGAACGATTTGTTTATGTACACTTATTTGACTGAAAAAGGATTGGGACGATAAATTTTACACGTTGCCCAACTACACAAATAAATTATGTGTTTATGGATTGAAACACCACACGGGTGTTGGGGTGATATTTGACGTACACTAATCCCAACTGTTTAGTGGTATGTCAATCGTTAGGTTGACAGACTGTTGTAAGCGTTAAATATTTATATGTAATTCTTATACAATGTAGAATGCACTC
Organism: Allium sativum; assembly: GCA_030737875.1. Lineage (NCBI taxonomy): Eukaryota > Viridiplantae > Streptophyta > Magnoliopsida > Asparagales > Amaryllidaceae > Allium > Allium sativum. The sequence continues at coordinate 794,475,415 of CM060919.1, read as the reverse complement.
TGGATGATGGTTGATTGTTTATCATGGCTGTTGTATACATGTGTCGTATGAAATCCATATAAACAACATTATATGGTATTTAGCTGTGTCTGATTCAAGTTCAGAAAGAATGAATATTTTAAAATAACGAATATTTTAAAATAATGGACATTTTAAAATAATATTCAGTAAAAGATCAAAATCTGATTTTGATGTCTGATTTGGGATGAAAACGTATATATTTAAATATATAAAGCCGTGTTGATTAGATTGACGCCATTTTGACGTGAACGATATTTATATCGATTTTATTCATTTTTATAATGAATATCGAAAAGGAAGTGATTTCAAAATCTGAAGTTTGAAAATATTATCATTTATATATTAATGATATGGAATATTCAATTTTGATTTGAAATTGAATATGAAATTGAAATTGTTTTGAAAACGAATTTAAAACGATTTATAAAATGTGTTTTAAATGGAAATCGATGAAATATATATTATATATATAATATAATGGCCTGAATAGAATGCGCCGCGCCGCGGCTGTTCGCGAATTTCGACCATTGACTTCGAATGGACATTACGGGAGATCCGACCGTCGGATTCTCCTGAAACTGGAACCGTTGGGTTCGTATAGAAAAGAGCTTCCTAACGAATACAAGAAATTAGAAATCTAACGTTCGATTTGGAATTATGTCCAAATCAAATTTGGAAAAGGTCGTTGTAAGTGCAGTTCGATGGCCATTTATGGAAATCGACTGTACAGGCCTTGATAAAATTATTAAAAATATCAAGAATTAGTGTAAAATCATAAGAAATGATTTGGAAAGAATTGGTATGAAAATTCCATATTTGAAAAGATAAAAATATATTTTTATCGAAATGAATTAGATATGAACTAGAATTATAATCCAATTATTTTTAAATAAATAAGTTGGATTAGAAATGGTTTTAAAAATACCCAGAATTTCCAATATATGAATTGGAATGGATTTGAATCGAAATTATCTTCGGAATATTTCGATATTGGATTCCGTGATTATATGGGCATTGTGGAGGAATTTGGAAGATATATATATATATATATATATCGTTATTCCAATAAGATGTTTGTTGAACTCAGAACATTTCATTGCAAATCGGGTTAAAGAACGAATGTCGTTAAAACACAATTCACAATAAACTCGATTTACATTCCATTTCAATTCTAATTAAATATTCATTAATTGGTAATTCTTCTTTAAATCTTAGTTAAAAGACTTATTCTTTTCACACGGGGTTTTAGAACAGTGTTAATGAAGACACCATTCCATCAGTCTTTAACTATAAATTAGTAAGAGAACAATTCCCTAAGTATTAATCCCGAAGGCCAAAACCAACATTAGATCAGTACCTAGGAAACCATTCAACTTAGCTAACCTCCAGTTAGTTTCTAATACCCTTAACTCCATTGGGTTTAAGAACAGTGTTAGTGAAGACACCGTTCACGACAAACCCAAAATCCCATTTGATATTAAATAAAAGGCTCTGAATAGAAAATATATCGGCTTATATTCAATATCAAATGTGTTTTGGAATTTATGAATCTTTATTCTAAGATTTAATTGAATTTCCAAAGTAAAGTTTTCCAGTTTAATAAAATAAATTGGAATGGAATGGGATTCGATTTGATAATAATCAAATTGAACTTCTGTGGAGGAAGACTGATAATATATATGGAATTTAAAAGGCTTTGCCATTATTCCATTTATAATTTTAGTCGGATACGAAAATTGATATCGATTATATATAGGTTTGTTTTTCCGTGAAAATTCCAAATTTAATGGAATGTGATTTTGGGTTTATTGTGAACTGTGTTTTAAATGATATTAGTTCTTTAACCCAGTTAAAGACAGGATTTATTTCCTGAATTGGAAAAATCATTAAGTAACGATTGTTGGAAATTAAAACTGAATTAGAGTTTTAATGAATCTTTAAATAGATTGAAAGGTGAATTTGATAACTAAAATTATCAAATCCAAGAAATGATCGAGAATGGGGTACCACCAGTTTTACTCCAGGCGATTGTTAAATCTTTAATTAGATTTGAACGTGAAATGGTAATTTAATTTACCGATAACACTGTGGTGTTAGATATGAAGTATTACCAGTTTTGCTTCATGGGATGAATAGGATGGGATTGGGAAATTAAACAAATGATTACTTAGGTTGGGTTCGGTAATCCCGACTAGTTTGGATAAACCATAATTTGGTTTGAATTGATATCTAAAGGAAGATTAAAGAATAAATTTAAAGAATTTATTTTTGATAAAATTAATGGGAACCTTTCCCAAAGTATAAGAATATTTGAATAAAGGAATATTCTAGATTGGAATGACGCACATGTTGTGTTTTTATAACACTTGTTTATTATATACGCAAGTTATTCAGAAAGACCGGGTTTATCCCATTCTGAATAACTGATTCGATGATGTGTCGAGGATGAAGACGACGGTTGAAGACTCGAGGTCATCACATCGTTTGGATGATTACTGATGTCCTGATTGGGATGTACACCCAAGACAAAGTAATAAGTGGTGATCGTCCACACGTACTTGGAGATCAACCGGATATGCGAGGACCTCTCTCCTGTATTGGGCATACGGGACGAGGAATAAGGTGCCTTCGGTTTCATTCAGACTCAGAACGAACTTGTAAATGGATGTGTGTCTGACATCGGATTTCATTTTGTGTGATTAATAGACATCGGTTGCATAGTGTGAATTGCCTGTGTGGCATGCTGAGATGCAAATGATCAAGGCTCCTGTTGAAAAGCAGAGTCTTGTGGTTGATGATCAAAGCACGGCTTTAATATAGCATAGCTTTGTGTAGCATTAATTCGCGAGCCTCGCACCCCGGTGTGAACTAGAAACCGGAGAGGACCTCAGGGAGGGCATGCATTTCCTTCTAGCTAGGAGTCGTGTCTGAGTTTTGCACGCCTAGATATTTTACTTATGTGGATGATGGATAGTGAGGCACCTCGGTTATATCGGTCTCTGCAGAGCCGATGGATGGTATGGTCTTATACAGACCAGATTGACGCCCCATAGGGCGGGGAAACGCAGTGTTTAGGCATTTAAATCCACTCCGTGTGGACCGACCCTGACGATCCAAGGTGTAGTTGCGGCTGTATCCTGAGGGGTGGGCTAAAGCATCTCAAATTCGGTAAGGACGATCCCTTGCCTTGGTTCACAGATGGAAATCCAACTTCCAATACGTAACATTTGCAGTTTTGATTGTAGAGCCTAGTATTGGCGACATCATATATGGTACCCATGTCGTCTAGGATTGATACATTTATATTTGAAGTTGTTTTATACACTATGCACTTATAATACTATCAAATGATTTGTTTTAAATGTACCAAACATGTTTGGCTATTATAAGGGAGAACCCTATCCTCCGACTTGCGTTGCATTGTGTGATGGGACCTGGGTTTTATAATAGCTTCATTTTTTTTAAAAGCATTGCGCTGTTTTGTTATATGCACTGGTATTCTTGGGAGGAAACCCGTTCCGTGTTATATGGCGTGGTCCCCTTGATTTACTTTATCTTTAAAATAAAGATTAATAACTGTTTTAGTTATCACACCAGTCACATGACTGACCCAGAGTTTATTGTTTTAACCTAAACTTTGGGTACCCCTATTTTCTACACGGGCAGCTTATAGTTTTGGTTTTGCAGATTTATATTCACAGGATCCTGGTTTACAGCTGGAATGATATTCGGAAAGCTCTGTATTCATTTATCTCTTTCAGTTGTGTTTTTTATTATTTTCCACTGCATTGTAATTTGTAAATCTCTGATATTTATCAAATGTATTTTATTCATTCATACTCTGTAATATTCTTGTATTATGATGGAATTGTTGTAATAAGCAGTGAAATGTTATTTTGTTTGTGTTCTGATTTGTCGCATTCTCAACTCAATTTGGGTTTTCCTTCACGGGGAAGTTCGGGTTGCTTCAGTTGGTATCAGAGCTTTGGTTTACAGAGCTCGGAGAACAAGACACATTAGAATCGAACGAAAGGATTCATCAGAGATTGGATTTGAAATATCCATTGAGAATGACTCGTTAGATATAGGATCAGTAGCATCCTAGAACGAGTTGGAAGGGTGTTGTTTTTAAAATATAAGTAAAAACCAATCTTGTTTTGAGAATTAAATCCAATTATATGTATTTGATTATTTATTTTATATTGAATTTGGACAATCGAATATATGAGATTCTGCATATACGCGTCATGAATGTATATTCGAAGTTTTAATATACTGGATAGATATAGAATCACACTCTAGTCGCTCGGAGATGATTCTGATGATGGCATGTCATCATCAGAGCTTATGTTCGAATTTCGAAAGCGGGATATTTATATATTTTCAATTGACTGGTGTGAGAACCAAAACTAGATAGGGTTATTGTTGTGATTTGGCATCAAAAATATGATCTTTGATTATATATCAACATTATGAATTTGAAACATTAATTCACTAATTGATTGCTGGTTGTGTTGTATGATTATTGGTTTGATTTACTAAAACTTTGAACCATATAGCCAAAATACGTCAAATATTGAACTGAATTGAAAATTGATTGAAATTGCATACATATACATGTATATACATTGAACAGGTCATAACAAGGAGGCTAGAGAAGAGGAATAAAATTGTATGCTCGACAAATAGGTACATGTTTACAAATTTATTGGGTTTGGATGATTTTATGAGCCAATTGGCTAGCCGCTTGGCTTTTTCTTTTTCTTTTTGAGATGAGAGGGCCTGTGTGGCGGTTTGGAGATTTTCCCGGTGCTCCCCGTACAAAGGAGGTTATGGTGAAATTTTTCGAAAATTTAGGGTGTTAGCCAAATTTTTGAGAAATTTGAGATTCTTAAAAACTGGAAAGTTGAAGAATGAAAGCCAAAATGTAAGTTGAGTTGATTAGTTAAACAACTTTCAGCTCCGTTCCTTTTCGAGGACGAAAAGATTTTAAGTGGGGGAGATTGTAACAACCCGGAAAATCAGAACCAATTTAAAATTTTTTATTTTGGCAATTTTAATGAATTTTGAATATTTAAAATGAATTATTTTAAATAATAATGACTAGAAATTTATTTTGAATAGAATTAGAATGTATATATTTATTTGAATCGAAGTTAGAAAATAAATATTTAATTTAATTATAAAAGGAATTGGAAATGGTGCGGTAGTTTGAAAATTCGATTTCAAATTTCAAATGAATGTACAGGATTCAAATAAACTGGATTTTAGTGAAACCAAAAATATTTGAATCTATTTGAAACTACCTTCCCAACAAATCTGAAAAATCAAAATTTCATAGCGGGAATAAAAAGTTATGTCCAATTGAAAATTCAGAATAGCACTATGGAAATATAGCCCTTAAAAATAGCCATTTTGCAAACGACCTCCGTTTTCGACGAAACCACTTTTGTTAGATCTTGAATGTCAAATTATTGCTAGATTCCAATTTTCATAATTTTTGGAATAAATATGTGAGCGTGGGGGATTTAAATGTGTTTGGTCATTTCAGTTTGAATTTAATCGACCAGAAAATGGCCATTTTCAAATGTTCTCCAAATTCGACGAAATTAGTTTTTTTAGGACCGTATCATCAAAACATAGCTAGATTTATTTCTCTAGAATTTTTGGAATCAGTGGGTTACCCCGGTAATTTAAAAGGTGCGTTTAAATTGAATATATATTGATATATATTTTAATTTAACCGGAAACTGATCGAAATAGTCGAATCAGCTTGCGGGACATATCCCATTGCATTCGAAATGGGGGTAATGTGCTATGGGCGATAGTCGTTGGGTTCGAAACGGAGTTCGAGTGAGAAGTCAACTCATGTGAAAAAGTAAAATAAAATAAAATTATTAATATATAAATATATTTAAATATCCCAACCCCCTTTCCCTTTTCTCAGAAACCCGATGCCCCCTAATTCACCAAATCGATTTTGCCGCCCTCCCTCCTAGGCACACGCCGCCTCCATCGCAACCCCTCCCCACCTCCGACGGCGAGCCACCACCTCCCCTCCCCCTTCTCTCGCCTCTCTCCCTCCTCCCAACTCGCGAACCCCTAAACCCACCAACCCCAATGTCAGCGAATGAGAAAACCCAGACCGCCTCCTTGCACCACCGCACCACCACCTGAAAGGCCCCTGAGCCGCCAATCCGACGCAGCGCCCCTACCTTGTTCCACTTCGACGCAGAGCAACCCCTTCCTCTGCAAATCGGTGAGTTTTCACCTTCCCTTTTTCTTTTTCTTTTTTTCTTTTATTTATTTATTTATTTTATTATTATGTAATAGCACGAGGTTTTCAAAACTGAAATTAACATGATTCTGAAACTGAAATTAGAATTCTTTTAAATATAAATATATATATGGCATTATAAAGGTTAGATTTTTATTTATGAAAAAGGTTAGATTTTTATTTATGAAAAAGGTTAGATTTTTTATGTAGATTGTAGCGAAATAAAATTCGATTTTTATGTATAAAGTAGCGTTATAAAAATATAATTTTTACATAGAAAGTAGTGTTGTAAAAATATAATTTTTATATATGTATTGAAATAAAAATATGATCTTTATATATTTTTCATTGAAATAAAAATATGATTTCATCGTATATAAAATGGTTAAGCTATTAAAATATTTTTAGAAAGCTAAAAATATGATTTTTAGATTATGTATGCTATTTTAAAAATAACTGAACTATGAAAATATTTTTGGAAGGATAAAAATATGATTTTTATCGTATATATGCTATATATAAAATAGTCATTCGAATGAATAATTATTAATGGGTTAAAAATACTCTTTTAAAGTAGGAATGCGATGTAGATCGGCAATCAATAGAATGGAGGAGTGGAAACCAAAGGTGAGAACTCCTCACCGAAATTTTCTGTTCAGTTATTTATTTTATAACTGCGTATATAATCTGCTCCCCGTCGTCCACAGACCATGGACGACTTGTTTGGTTGTGTGTTTGGATTGATTTATTTATTTGTGTGAATTTGGTTTGTGATGTGGAATGGAAAACAAAAATATTCATGCGTTAAATAAAATAAAATAAAATATTCATGTGTTGAATAAAATAAAATGAAATATTCATGTGTTGAAATAAATATTTTATCGTTAAAAATATAATTTTTAACGTGTATATGAATAAAATAAATATTCATTTACAAATCGAACGATTTGTTTATGTACACTTATTTGACTGATAAAGGATTGGGACGATAAATTTTACACGTCGCCCAACTGCACAAATAAATTTTGTGTTTGTGGATTGAAACCCCACGCGGGTGTTGGGGTGATATTTGACGTACACTAATCCCAACTGTTTAGTGGTATGTCAATCGTTAGGTTGACAGACTGTTGTAAGCATTAAATATTTATATTTAATGCTTATACATTGTAGAATGCACTCTGGATGATGGTTGATTTTTTATCATGCCTGTTGTATACATGTATTGTATGAAATCCATATAGACAACATTATATGATAATTGGCTGTGTCTGATTCAAGTTCAGAAAGAATGAATATTTTAAAGTAACAAATATTTTAAAATAATGAACATTTTAAAATAATATTCAGTAAAAGATCAAAATCTGATTTTGATGTCTGATTTGGGATGACACGAATATATTTAAATATATAAAGCGTGTTGATTAGATTAAAGCTATTTTGACGTGAACGATATTTATATCGATTTTATTCATTTTTATAATGAATATCGAAAAGGAAGTGATTTCAAAATCTGAAGTTTGAAAATATTATCATTTATATATTAATGATATGGAATATTCAATTTTAATTTGAAATTGAATATGAATTTGAAATCGTTTTGAAAACGAATTTAAAATGATTTATAAAATGTGTTTTAAATGGAAATCGATGAAATATATATTATATATATATAATATAATGGCCTGAATAGAACGCACCGCGCCGCGGCTGTTCGCGAATTTCGACCATTGACTTCGAATGGATATTACGGGAGATCCGACCATCGGATTCTCCTGAAACCAGAACCTTTTGGTTTGTATCAAAAAGATATTTCTAGCGAATACAAGAAATTAGAAATCTAACGGTTGGATTTGGAATTATGTCCAAATCAAATTTGGAAAAGGTCGCTGTAAGTGAAGTTCGATGGCCGTTTATGGAAATCGACTGTACGAGCCTTGATAAAATTATTAAAAATATCAGGAATTAGTGTAAAATCATAAGAAATGATTTGGAAAGAATTGGGATGAAAATTCCATATTTGAAAAGATAAAAATAGATTTTTATCGAAATGAACTAGTTATGAACTAGAATTATAATCCAATTATTTTTAAATAAATAAATTGGATTTGAAATGGTTTTAAAAATACCTAGAATTTCCAATATATGAATTGGAATGGATTTGAATCGAAATTATCTTAAGAATATTTCAATATTGGATTCCGTGATTATATGGGCATTGTGGACGAATTTGGAGGATATATATATATCGTTATTCCAATACGATGTTTGTTGAATTCAGAATTTGATATTGAATATAAGCCGATATATTTTCTATTTAGAGCCTTGTATTTAATATCAAATGGGATTTTGGGTTTGTCGTGAACGGTGTCTTACTAACACTGTTCTTAAACCCAATGGAGTTAAGGAAATTAGAAACTAACTGGAGGTTAGCTAAGTTGAATGGTTTCCTGGGTACTGATCTGATGTTAGTTTCGGCCTTCGGGATTAATACTTAGGGAATTGTTCTCTTACTAATTTACGGTTAGAGACTGATGGAATGGTGTCTTCATTAACACTGTTCTGAAACCCCGTGTGAAAAGAATAAGTCTTTTAACTAAGATTTAAAGAAGAATTACCAATTAATGAACATTTAAATGGATCTGAAATGGAATGTATATCAAGTTTAATGTGAACTGTATTTTAACGACATTCGTTCTTTAACCCGATTTGCAGTGAAATGTGTTTTGGAATTTATGAAACTTTATTCTAAGATTTAATGGAATTTCCAAAGTAAAGTTTTCCAGTTTAATAAAATAAATTGGAATGGAATGGGATTCAATTTGATAATAATCGAAATGAACTTCTATGAAGGAAGACTGATAATATATATGGAATTTAAAAGGCTTTGCCGTTATTCTATTTATAATTTTAGTTGGATACGGAAATTGATATCGATTATACATTGGTTTGTTTTTCCGTGAAAATTCCATAATTAATGGAATGTGATTTTGGGTTTATCGTGAACTGTGTTTTAAATGACATTAGTTCTTTAACCCGGTTAAAGACAGAATTTATTTCCTAAATTTGAAAAATCATTAAGTAATGATTGTTGGAAATTAAAACTGAATTAGAGTTTTAATGAATCTTTAAATAGATTGAAAGGTGAATTTGATAACTAAACTTATCAAATCCAAGAAATGATAGAGAATGGGGTACCACCGGTTTTACACTAGGCGATAGTTAAATCTTTAATTATATATGAACGTGAAGTGGTAATTTAATTTACCGATAACACCGTGGTGTTAGATATGAAGTATTACCAGTTTTGCTTCATGGTATGAATAGGGAAATTAAACAAATGATTACTTCGGTAGGGTTCGCTAATCCCGACTAGTTTGGATAAACCATAATTTGGTTTGAATTGATATCCAAAGGAAGATTAAAGAATAAATTTAAAGAATTTATCTTTGATAAAATTAATGGGAACCTCTCTCCTGTACTAGGCATACGGACGAGGAATAAGGTGCCTCCGATTTCGTTCTGACCTAGAACAAACTTGTAAATGGATGTTTGTCTGACATCGGATTTCATTCTGTGTGATTGATAGACAGCGGTTGCATAGTGCGAATTGCCTGTGTGGCATGCTGAGATGCAAATGATCAAGGCTCCTGTTGAAAAGCAGAGTCTTGTGGTTGATGATCAAAGCACGGCTTTAATATAGCATAGCTTTGTGTTGCTTTAATTCGCGAGCCTCGCACTGCGGTGTGAACCAAAAACGGGAGAGGACCTCAAGGAGGGCATGCGTTTCCTTCTAGCTAGAAGTGGTGTCTAGGTTTTGCACGCCCATATGTTTTACTTATGTGGATGATGGATAGCGAGGTGCCTCGGTTATATCGGTCTCTACGGAGCCAATGGATGGTATAGTATTTATACAGACCAGATTGACGCCCCATAGGGCAGGGAAACGCAGTGTTCAGGCATTTTAACACATTCCGTGTGGACCGACCCTGACGATCCAAGGTGCAGTTGCGGCTGTATCCTGAGGGACGGGCTAGAACATCTCGAATTCGGTAAGGACGATCCCTTGCCTTGGTTCACAAATGGAAATCCGACTACCAATACGTAACATTTGCGGTTTTGATTGTAGAGCCTAGTATTGGCGACATGATATATGGTACCCATGCCGTCTAGGATTGATACATTTATATTTGAAGTTGTTTTATACACTATGCACTTATAATAGTATCAAATGATTTGTTTTAAATGTACCAAGCATGTTTGGCTATTATAAGGGAAAACCCTATCCTCCGGCTTGCGTTGCATTGTGTGATGGGACCTGGGTCTTATAATAGCTTCATTTTTTTCAAAAAGCATTGCGCTGTTTTGTTATATGCACTGGTATTCTTGGGAGGAAACCTGTTCTGTGTTATACGGCGTGGTCCCTTGATTTACTTTATCTTTAAAATAAAGATTAATAAATGTTTTAGTTCTGTAACAACCCATATTTTTTAATAACATGTTATAATGTAAATCAAGGCAGAATTAAATTGTAAAATCTGAATCAAGGGAAACGGGCTGTGCCATTGCGTTCGTCTCGGAAAAGTACGCGAAATAGAGTCCGAGTTTTCGAAAAACGGAGTCCGTATGACCAAGTTATGGCCCAATGAAGTTTTCAGAAAATTCCAAGCCCGAAAACAGTTCAAATTCGAATTCAGATTTAAATTTCAACCAAGGCAGAATGGGCGGGAACTTTCCCGCCCCAGGCAGGGTCGACACAGGGGTCGACACCCCTGTCGACCCCCCCAAATGGGTCGACACCCATGTCGACCCAGGGGTCGACACCTATGTCGACCCAGGGGTCGACCCCCCCGGTCGGACCAGTTTTTCTGGTGCACCATCTTGACATGTTGGGTCTTGTTCTGGAAGTTTCTGACGGGAGTTGATGGCTCAGATTCGATTTAGGGTTAATCCTATGGCTAAAACTAATCCTAAACTCTATAAATAGACCCTAATACCTAGCCTAATTCATCATAAATCAATTCTAGTAACTAAGTGCTTCCAAAATGTTTAATCATGGCCTCCACCCTCTTGTCATAGCCTCCATCTTCATTCATATGAGAGTTCCTAAGCTTGTTTGAGAGTTTCTAAGCTTGATTTAAGGCCAAAGTTCAATCTTTCTTCATCAAAACAAGGATCTTTTGCTTGTTTCTCAAGGGTTTTCATTGGAGCTTGTCATTTGGGAGTATTTAGAGTTGCTAGTGGCTTCGTCTCAATCTTATTTTATATTAATTATAGTCTTCATAGCATTGTAAGCCCTATACTACTCTTATATTCTAACTATGAAGTTAAATGTTACATGTTGCAAGTTGAGTTTGGGCCTAAGTATGATATGTGCTTTGATTCTAACATGTTATGCATATGTTTACCCCATGCAAGTTTGTAAAGCTATCACCTTGACTTTGTGCATAGAAAGCTATGACCTTTGATTTGAAATGTTGCATTATGCAACATGAGAACTCTCATAACCCTTATGTTATCTTGCATATGATGTTATATGCGAATCACTAGCTATCATCCCATGTCATTTATGATCATGTTTCACCTATTTGCTAAAGTTTGATATCATGCATGTTTTGAGGCTTATAATGTAATATGCAAGTTTATGAACACATTTGCCTCATATACCACCATGTTTAACTTGTGGCCAAAGCACCCTTATGCTATTATGCATGCTTGTGGCCAAATCACCCTTATGCTATTCGATATGTATGAGGCCAAGTCACCTTTTATGCTATCATACATGTTGAGGCCATATGCTAGTATGTTGAACCCCTTTTGGCCTCAAATATCACCATGTTTAGTTTGTGATAGACTTTGCCATCTTATGCCCACCTTGTCGTATGGTTACGTTCCCTCTTTGATCTACTTGCGTTAATGCGAATTTACGTGCGATGGGAATACGTTATGGGTAGTTGGGCAAACTTAAATAAAATGAGAACATGACTTGAAAATATGACATGAAAGTTTGACACATGTTTATGCTTGAAAACATGGACTCGGACATGACTTCTAGAAAACATGAGAATGACCAACTCGAGGTTGGGTTGAGTTTGTAGCATAAATCTACCCGGAACCGACCGGCTTAACTAGTGGCTACAAGCAATATGACCCAATGTGAGTAGTTGGTCATGTCGCACTTAAAACCCAAGGTTAGACTAGGTTGTGGTGTAAAGCTACCCGGACCCGCCTGGCTTAACTAGTAACCACAACAAAGTCTAATGTGAGAGGTTGGGGTGCATTAAGATAATAAATGCCACATGATAGGGTTAAGTCATGGACCACTTGAATATACTTAACCACATGAACATGATGGGTTGATAGGGTTAAGTTAACATGGACACACTTAACCAACCCAATGCTTAGTTGGATAGAGTTAAGTCGTGAACCTTTTTAGGAACACTTAACCAACTTGATACATGGTTTGGATGGGGTTAACCACACTTAACCCACTAGAAAACCCTAGTTACGCGGTCCTTCTCAGCAGTAACCCACTAGGGAGTATCGGATACCCTAGGGACTAGGCTAGGGTGGGGCACGATTACTGGGCTGGAGTGTAAGCGACCAAAAAGACGGCAAAAGTAGGTGCGCCATAGTAGATTCCGACGGACTATGGTCGTGCACATTGTCCGGGGATGAAAGACAGACTTGGGCACCGGTAGGTTTTGACTGTGCGTGCTTGTTTCGTGTCAGTGGTTGACACCCTAGGGCCGGATACACCCTAGGGTGGACCTAGCACAGTCGACTACATTTCATGTTTGGACCGTATGACACCGATACACGACGAGTAAGGCTTATAGGGAGCCGATCGACTAGACCGAGTAGTTGGACCTTGATTTAGGTCATCTCATGGGTTTGGGCCAACATTGGGCTAAGGGATCATTTCTTGTTTATACTTGAAATGGATTGGAATACTAGTACACACCTGGTGCAACTTAACCTTGTATATGCGATGCCACACTTGATCTATCTTGTTAACTCTTCACCATGCCAGTTATCACCCTACATCTCATCTCTGTTTTACATGTTCAGTTAACTTTATAAGTTGTTATACAAATAGTAGATAGGACTTACCAGTCTTTTTGACTGACCCGTTTTCTTTTGCCTCTTTTCTTCCGTTTCCCCCCCAGGTTTGCAGGGTGGGAACACTGTTACCTAGCTGGATCTTTAGCTGCTTTTCTGGATAGCTCATGTGACGGCCCGCCCCGCACTAACCGACATTTACTCCAAAAGTGCGCTGTACACATGTCTAGTTAGCACGGAACGGTCGCCAAAGAAGGGAAGAAGGGAATGAACTAATCAAGGATCCTGTAGAATGTCTCACAGCGCATGGAATAAATATAATAATAACATACTTGACATAAAACAGGTGAGACAGTGCATAAGCTGATAACTAAAATCAACATCAACATCAGAGTAGCGGAAATCCAAATACAGCTTATTACAACTTTTCAAATTTACTGTCTCTAACAAAAGAAAGTTAAAGTAGAAGGTGCACCACCAATGCCCAAGCAGTGATCTTCAACAACATAGGGAGAATACTATATATATATTACGTGGAAGCCTCCTGCTCGTCTCCGGATCATCTACCCGTGCATCACCAGCTAACCTGTCTCTAGTCTGCTCGTGTGAGCACCCAGAGTAATAAGTGGAGACATAAAACTCTGGGTCAGACATAAAGCCTAGTATGAGTGATAAGCATCTAAACAGAATGATAACAGGTATACTAAACCATACCTGAACCTGGACCTGCAACCAAAGAGTTAGTACCACATACCGTACAATACTCTAAGGTGCCATAATGAATAGTGTAAGAATACGGGGGTGGGGTGTGCATGTCACAATGATAGCAAACAAATCATCCAAAGCAACCATCCTCACATCTCTCACTTAGTGCGTAAAGCATACGATATCTACCACTTTGGAACGCTAGACCAATTGAGGTAACGACGAATCCCGACTTGTAGAAACCCTGCTATGACCAAGCTAAACGCATGGGGTCATGACCAAACATTTCAATGACCCACTTCATTGGTCGTAGCCCTTGGTTCTACCGATGCCATAATGGCCCTGAACCCGCCTTCATACCTCCTACCATAGTGGTCCAAAGCTATAGACGTCGATAACCCCTTGGCACGCGTCCCGCAGCAAAGCCCAACCATGAAGCGAACTCGTTGATTCCCATCTGAATCTTGAGCTCTAACTTCTCATTTGGACTTCCTTTGCATCTCGGGTTTGGTCGAATTGGAGTGGGTCTTCAGAAGAGTTGTCGCGCATTAACAGTCCTAGAATTCGGTTCGGTTCGGTAGTCATCACCCTCGTCGGTTCAGTTCGGTAGTCATCACCTTCATCGGTTCGGGTCGGTAGTCATCACCTTCATCGGTTCGGGTCGGGTACTCCACTTCGGGTCGGGTCGGTGTCCTCCTCCGGGTCGGGTCGGGTCACTGTCTTCCTTTCTGTTTTCTCCGATCAGCTCCCTCGTTTTCCATCTACTCCGATCCGATCCGCTCCCGTTCTCCATCTGCTCCGATCCGATCCGCTCCCTTCGCCTTGCTCCAGTCGTAGCCTTCCATTCTTGAGTCGATCTGATCTGGTCTCCATTATCCTTCCGATCCGATCCCTTTTGTCCACTCCAACTCTAAGTAAACGGCCTTCCTTCTCGCCAAGCCTCCTTCAGTGACAAGTCCCAATCCAGTTCGGATTTCCTTGGTCAGTTCACTAATCCGATCCGACCCCTGCTTCGATCCGAACCGGTTCGGAACCTGCACATTTCTGCAACTTTCCAGCGAGCTTTCTACGCCATTTGACGACATTTTCGACCAATTTAGCTATTCTAATCAATCATAAAACATACCATAGAGTCATAGCAACATGTAAGAGCAACAACAAACACCAAAACCACGAATTTACATGTCAAAATGGATCAAAGATGCCCAAAATCCTATTTTTTCCTTAAGCATGATTAAATAAGACTAATCATAGAATTAATAAAACTTAACTAAATCGAACCAAATTTCTAACAGAGGCATAAAATATTATTTAAGAATTTCTAAACATTTTTCCAGAATTTATTGGTATATAAATTCGCTAATCTTCACTAATCACCCTTAATTACCGTAATTAGTGCAAAAACTATGCAAATCACTCACCTTGGCCACAACTAAAACCCCAAAACTGAAATATTCTCTGATTTGGCGTTGTTCCCAATCTTACACAGCAGCTCTACCTCGGTTCTCGTGCTAATACTCCTTGATTTGATGTTTGCTAAGCCTAATCTTCAATTAGAAAGTGATTAAGAGGTGTTTTGAAGAGATTTAGAGGGTGGAGGCCATGGCTAGGTTAAGAGGAATGAATAGTGACGGCTGAAAAATGAGAAAAAGGTATTCTCCAAACCCTAACAGCCCTTTTAAACTCCTAATACCGAAATTCCCCTTTGGGCCTAGCTGCTAATCACCCGGTTAAGCCCAATTAAGCTGTTTTTCACCATCTGAAACTTGTTTCAGCCATATCTCCCAAACGGTAAGCCCGTTTGGCTAATGTGACCACTCTACGGAAAGAGAAACCATCATCCGAAGCCAATGGAAGTGGTTTCAGGTCAAAATTCATTTCCAGTCAAAAGTTATGGCCAAAACAGTGCCAACTAGGGGTAAAATGGTCATATAAAAATCGGGAAAAATCATGAACATGGGAAATGACCCCAACAGTCGTCTCCCAAAGTTACATGACCATACGACTTCGTATGTGAAAGAAATAAATATCCTACGATCCTATGATGCATAGAATGCGGGTCGTTACACTCTCTCCCCCTTAAGAAATTTCGTCCCCGAAATTCCTTAACCCAAAATATACAAAAGATCCCGCATGCCTAACAACCACATACAACAATCAAACATGCAAAACAAGTAAACAAGCCTATCCTAGCATGCGGAAAACTAAATCGAAGTCAAAATCTTACCAGGCAAAGAGTTCTGGGTGTGACTTCCTAATGTTCTCCTCTGTTTCCGAATTACAATCATTCTCGTCCTCGCTCCACTGTACCTTGACTAGCTTCACCGCCTTCCTTCGAAGTTGCTTCATGTCGTGTGCGACAATACGGGCCGGCTTGCGGTTCCCAACCGCCTCGGGTTCTACTTCGAAGTCCTCTAACTGATCAGGTGAAATAGTCATATCTGAGTCGTGAACTAACTTCCTTAGTTGGGAAACATGAAATACGTTGTGAACTCCCGCCATCTTCTCTGGTAAGTCAATACTATATGCCAAATTCCCGACTAGTTCAAGAATAGGGAATGGGCCAACAAACCTTGGTGCCAACTTGCCCCTCCTGCCAAACCGTATTACGCTCTTCAACGGAGAAATCTTGACAAACACCAAGTCACCAACGGAGAATTTTAAGTCTCTTCTTCTCTTATCAACATAACTTTTCTGCCTATCTTGGGCTGCCTTCATTTGTTGTTGAATGATCTTGATCTTATCTGAAGTTTCCCTCACCACATCTGGTCCAAGCATAAACTTCTCGCCAGTCTCTATCCAACATGATGGTGAGTTACATGGTCTTCCGTACAAAGCTTCAAACAGAGCCATACCGATACTGGATTGGTAGCTATTATTATATGCAAACTCTACTAGATGCAAATGGTCATCCCATGATCCACCAAAATCCAATATACATGCTCTCAAGAGGTCTTCCAAAATACGGTTCACCCTCTCTGTCTGACCATCGGTCTGAGGATGATATGCGGTACTGAGATGTAACTCTGACCCTAGAGCCTCTTGTAAGCTCTTCCAAAACCCACTGGTGAACAATGGGTCTCGGTCGCTCACAATGCCTTTAGGTACTCCATGAAATCTCACTACCCATTTCATATACAATTCTGCTAACTTAGCTGCCGTTCTGGTCGATTTGACTGGTATAAACCTTGCACTTTTAGTTAGTCGATCTACAATTACCCAAATGCTATCATGCCCTGATCTAGTCCTTGGTAAACCATCAATGAAATCCATCGAGACTTGCTCCCATTTCCATTCGGGAATTTCTAAGGGCTGCAACAACCCACTAGGCTTCTTTTGCTCGGCTTTAACTAGCTGGCAATTCATGCACTTGGATATAAACTTCCCAACGTCTCTTTTCATTTCTTCCCAGTAGTAAGTCTGCTTCATATCTCGATACATCTTGTTACCACCAGGGTGTATAGTCAGCTTTGAGTGATGACATTCTCTAAGCACTTCATCTCTCAATCCATTGACATTGGGCACAACAAGCTTTCCATTCTTTCTAATCCATCCATCTCGATCAAGCCCATACTTGTTCATCTCCTCATCGATATCCATCTTTAACTTGGAGATGATTTCCAATAGGTTAGGATCGTCCCTCTGACTAGAGCCGATCCGCTCAATTAAAGTGGGTCTGATCGTCAAACTTGCTAACATTTCTGGATCCAATTCGCACTTTGGTCTGAAATCAAAACCCGCGATATACTCCAGTTGCTTCCATTCAAGGAACATAGCCCCTAGGCTGGCATGTCTTCTACTCAATGCATCAGCCACCGCATTGCCCTTTCCCGGTGTGTATGCGATGTCAAAATCATAAGAAGCTAAGAACTCTAACCATCTCTGCTGACGGAGATTCAGATCTTTCTGAGAGAAGAGATACTTTAATGACTTATGATCTGTAAACAGCTCAAATCTTTCTCCCAAGAGATAGTGTCTCCACATCTTTAACGCGAACACGATCGCTGCCAATTCTAAATCATGGGTAGGGTATCTTCTCTCGTGCGGTTTCAATTGCCGACCTGCGTAAGCTACAACCCTACCGCCTTGCATCAATACAGCACCCAGTCCGGTACCACAGGCATCCGTGTATACCGTCATCTCTTCATCCCCCTTAGGAATGACTAACAATGGTGCGCTTGTCAACTTGTCCTTTAGACTTTTGAATGCATTCTCGCACCTTTCATCCCAGACAAAAGCTTGATTCTTCTTGGTCAACTGGGTCAATGGTGCTGCTATCTTGGAGAACCCTTGGATAAACTTACGATAATATCCGGCTAATCCCAAGAAACTTCTTACATCTGTTGCGTTCTTAGGCGTAGGCCAATCTTGTACCGTAGCCACCTTCGCCGGGTCCATGGCAATACCATTCTCTGATACAACATGGCCCAAGAACCTCACTTCTCTCTTCCAGAAGTGACACTTAGAAAACTTGGCTTTCAATTGGTGTTTTCTTAACACCTCCATCGCTACTCTTAAATGTTCTTTGTGTTCTTCCTCTGTCCTCGAATAGACCAAAATATCATCAACGAACACAAGGACAGACTTATTCAACTGATCTCTGAATACCCTATTCATAAGATCCACAAAATATGCCGGGGCATTAGTCAGCCCAAATGGCATAACCAACCACTCATAAAATCCAGACGGCATTCGAAATGTCGTTTTAGCTATACTCTCAGCTTCCACTCTAAGCTGATGAAAACCTGTCGCGAGATCCAACTGAGAAAATATCCTCGCGCCACTCAACTGATCGAACAAATCATCTATCCGCGGTAGAGGATACTTATTCTTCCTCGTCACTTTATTCAACTCGCGGTAGTCTACACACAAACGAAGGGAACCATCCGCCTTGGTAGCAAACACAACCGGTGCTCCCCATTCAGAAACACTCCTTCTGATAAATCCCTTCTTCAAAAGATCGCTGACTTGCACCTCGAGCTCTCGCTGCTCCCTTGGTGCCATACGACGAAGTGGCATCACTATAGGTCTGGCATCTTTTACCAAATCAATACGAAACTCGATCTCTCGGTGTGGTGGGAGTCCGGTCACTTCTTCGAAAACATCCGGATACTGGCCAACCACGGGCAAACCTGACAACTCACTATGCGGAATGTCGAGGGAGTTTAGAAAACTAGCCAATACCCCCTCACTGGGTAGACCACCAAACACTATCCTCCGCCCATCATCCGCTCTAGCTGTCACAAAAAAAGCCCTCACAGTCTACCACCACCCCGTATCTTCGGAGCCAATCTACTCCCAAAATAATGCCAAACCCAGTAAAGCCCAAAACAAAGCAATCACAAACAAACATGCATCCATGACTCGATAAGACCACATTACGACAAATCATACTAAGGCTAGTCGAACCACCAATCGGGTTTGTCACTACTAAAGGTCTATCGACAATCTCGGGCTCCAATCCCAACCTATCTACCAGGTCACTAGATATGAAAGAACTGGAAGCTCCGGTATCAAACAAAACTCTAACAGGAACATCATAAACAGAAAGCATACCTTGAATGACGACATTCTTTCCCTTTTCCGCCGCAGTTGGGGCATTCGACGAAGAAGGAATAACATTAAGAGCATATGCTTTCACCATTTGCTTTTCCTTAGGGGGCTGTGGACACTTGTCCTTGTGATGTCCCATTTGGCCACAGTTGAAGCACTTCCTATCTGCTGGCTTGGCCCGACAATTACTAGCATAATGGCCCTTCTTACCACAGCTGAAGCACTCCACATCTTGCTTATTCTTTTTCTTCTGGCCATCCTTAGCCTGATTCTGCTTTCTCTTATTCTGGGAACCACCTTTGCCTCCACCACTTGCTTGTGGCTTTGGCTCATCTACGGATGCAACCTCAGTCTTCGGCTTAGGGTAGAGACTTTCTGACCTTAACGCTTTCCCCACAATCGATTCAAACGTCTCATCGATGTGGTTAATAAGTTTTTCCCCCAAGTACTGATCCAAACCAGTTATGAATTTCTCATTCTTTTTCTCGGCGGTATCAATAAGAGATAACCCATATTTTGACAAAGTGTCAAATTCAGCAATATACTCCGAGACAGCTCTGCCATTTTGCTTGAGCTCCAAGAATTTTTTGAACAGCACTGACTTCTGAGCAGGCGGAATGAACTTCTCACTAAAGCGAGTCTTAAACTGCTCCCAAGTAATCTGATCTTCAGGAGTAGCTGCCTTTATAGCATTCCACCAATTCATTGCCCGCCCTTGCAGCTGACGGGACACTAGCTTTCTCTTCATCGCATCCTCGATACCCAAATCCTCGAAGATACGTTCGCAGCTATCCAACCAATCTTGAACATCCGTAGCCGACTCCGTTCCGTGGAACGGCTTCCCACCAAGGCTAGTATAATCCTTATTCAGCTTGGCGAAGTCGACTCTTGGCGCCTGCACTATTGGACCACCACCATTTCCACCATTGGGAGCTGCCCTCTGTACATCTCTAAGCATCTCTCTAATGAGGTCAGTAAACATCGTCCTCATGTCAGCAGCATTTCCATTGTTGGCTCCCCTACCAGCACCTCTAGTATACCGGCTCATCGTCAATCTGAAAAAGGAAACGATTAACGACTCCATAGTGGTGCTAGTGCAGTACGACTTCATCCTTATACTACTAATAGTATATATATATATAGCTTTTAAAAATCAAAGTAATCACAAATACGCTCTCTCGTATACGTATATTATCTCTCCCTGATAACTTCCCTAGGTTAACTACGCAACCTAGAGCTCTGATACCAAGTGTGACGGCCCGCCCCGCACTAACCGACATTTACTCCAAAAGTGCGCTGTACACATGTCTAGTTAGCACGGAACGGTCGCCAAAGAAGGGAAGAAGGGATTGAACTAATCAAGGATCCTGTAGAATGTCTCACAGCGCATGGAATAAATATAATAATAACATACTTGACATAAAATAGGTGAGACAGTGCATAAGTTGATAACTAAAATCAACATCAACATCAACATCAGAGCAGCGGAAATCCAAATACAGCTTATTACAACTTTTCAAATTTACTGTCTTTAACAAAAGAAAGTTAAAGTAGAAGGTGCACCACCAATGCCCAAGCAGTGATCTTCAACAACACAGGGAGAATACTATATATATATTACGTGGAAGCCTCCTGCTCGTCTCCGGATCATCTACCCGTGCATCACCAGCTAACCTGTCTCTAGTCTGCTCGTGTGAGCACCGAGAGTAATAAGAGGAGACATAAAACTCTGGGTCAGACATAAAGCCTGGTATGAGCGATAAGCATCTAAACAGAATGATAACAGGTATACTAAACCATACCTGAACCTGCAACCAAAGAGTTAGTACCACATACCGTACAATACTCTAAGGTGCCATAATGAATAGTGTAAGAATACGGGGGTGGGGTGTGCATGTCACAATGATAGCAAACAAATCATCCAAAGCAACCATCCTCACATCTCTCACTTAGTGCGTAAAGCATACGATATCTACCACTTTGGAACACTAGACCAATTGAGGTAACGACGAATCCCGACTTGTAGAAACCCTGCTATGACCAAGCTAAACGCATGGGGTCATGACCAAACATTTCAATGACCCACTTCATTGGTCGTAGCCCTTGGTTCTACCGATGCCATAATGGCCCTGAACCCGCCTTCATACCTCCTACCATAGTGGTCCAAAGCTATAGACGTCGATAACCCCTTGGCACGCGTCCCGCAGCAAAGCCCAACCATGAAGCGAACTCGTTGATTTCCATCTGAATCTTGAGCTCTAACTTCTCATTTGGACTTCCTTTGCATCTCAGGTTTGGTCGAATTGGAGTGGGTCTTCAGAAGAGTTGTCGCGCATTAACAGTCCTAGAATTCGGTTCGGTTCGGTAGTCATCAGCCTCGTCGGTTCAGTTCGGTAGTCATCACCTTCATCGGTTCGGGTCGGTAGTCATCACCTTCATCGGTTCGGGTCGGATACTCCACTTCGGGTCGGGTCGGTGTCCTCCTCCGGGTCGGGTCGGGTCACTGTCTTCCTTCCAGTTTTCTCCGATCAGCTCCCTCGTTTTCCATCTACTCCGATCCGATCCGCTCCCGTTCTCCATCTGCTCCGATCCGATCCGCTCCCTTCGCCTTGCTCCAGTCGTAGCCTTCCATTCTTGAGTCGATCTGATCTGGTCTCCATTATCCTTCCGATCCGATCCCTTTTGTCCACTCCAACTCTAAGTAAACGGCCTTCCTTCTCGCCAAGCCTCCTTCAGTGACAAGTCCCAATCCAGTTCGGATTTCCTTGGTCAGTTCACTAATCCGATCCGACCCCTGCTTCGATCCGAACCGGTTCGGAACCTGCACATTTCTGCAACTTTCCAGCGAGCTTTCTACGCCATTTGACGACATTTTCGACCAATTTAGCTATTCTAATCAATCATAAAACATACCATAGAGTCATAGCAACATGTAAGAGCAACAACAAACACCAAAACCACGAATTTACATGTCAAAATGGATCAAAGATGCCCAAAATCCTATTTTTTCCTTAAGCATGATTAAATAAGACTAATCATAGAATTAATAAAACTTAACTAAATCGAACCAAATTTCTAACAGAGGCATAAAATATTATTTAAGAATTTCTAAACATTTTTCCAGAATTTATTGGTATATAAATTCGCTAATCTTCACTAATCACCCTTAATTACCGTAATTAGTGCAAAAACTATGCAAATCACTCACCTTGGCCACAACTAAAACCCCAAAACTGAAATATTCTCTGATTTGGCGCTGTTCCCAATCTTACACAGCAGCTCTACCTCGGTTCTCGTGCTAATACTCATTGATTTGATGTTTGCTAAGCCTAATCTTCAATTAGAAAGTGATTAAGAGGTGTTTTGAAGAGATTTAGAGGGTGGAGGCCATGGCTAGGTTAAGAGGAATGAATAGTGACGGCTGAAAAATGAGAAAAAGGTATTCTCCAAACCCTAACAGCCCTTTTAAACTCCTAATCCCGAAATTCCCCTTTGGGCCTAGCTGCTAATCACCCGGTTAAGCCCAATTAAGCTGTTTTTACCATCTGAAACTTGTTTCAGCCATATCTCCCAAACGGTAAGCCCGTTTGGCTAATGTGACCACTCTACGGAAAGAGAAACCATCATCCGAAGCCAATGGAAGTGGTTTCAGGTCAAAATTCATTTCCAGTCAAAAGTTATGGCCAAAACAGTGCCAACTAGGGGTAAAATGGTCATATAAAAATCGGGAAAAATCATGAACATGGGAAATGACCCCAATAGTCGTCTCCCAAAGTTACATGACCATACGACTTCGTATGTGAAAGAAATAAATATCCTACGATCCTATGATGCATAGAATGCGGGTCGTTACAGCTCACGTATGGTTTGAGCATGCTATGGCTTTATGCTACTTTGGGGATAGTTACTTTATGTTTCTTTTCCAGTTTTCAGTTTACGTTCTAGACTTTATTTTATGGGAAAATAATGACCACGTACTTTGATGTAACTTGACTATGGTTTTGAAATGCTAGTTTTATCCGCTGCTTTACTACTCTGTTTTACTTATATGTTCTGTCTTGTGATATCTGCATGCATGGTTACCTCGTTTAACGCCCCTCCAAAGCTAGTGTCCTTGCGAGAGCGGCAGTGGCGGAGTTGGGGTGTTACATTTGGTATCAGAGCATAAGGTTTACAAGATTTGAGCAAAAGTTTTTTTTTTTTAAAACTTACCTTTTGAAAAACTATTTTCAAAACCAATTAAGTATTTTCCAAGAAAAGTCTAGTTATTTTAAAAGGCTATTCCCCAAAAGCCATTAGCACTATCCTTCGTTTCCTCGTTCTAAATCTATCTTTTTCTTCGTTTCAGTATGGCCAATAATTTTGCCATCCCGGAGGGTGTACCAATACCTATTTGGTTTAGAAGGTACATGGAGGCAAGGGCGAATGAAGCCGGCCCCGCGGATATTCCTCCTCCTCAGCATACACAAGCGGATTTCGCGGAGCTTTGTAAAGACTTTAAGGCGATGGGTTGCAAGAATTTTGTCGGAACGGAGACTTCTGTGGAGGTAAGAAACTGGTTAAAGGAAACTAAAGACCTCTTTGCTATCTTTGATGTGGAAGATCGTAGGAAAGTTCTGTTGGCGGTATGGCTATTGAAAGGGGAAGCTGCTTATTGGTGGGTAGTCACCACCACTACTAGACCAATTGAGACTTGGGATGAGTTTAGGAGAAGGTTTGGACTAAGGTTTTTATCATCAGCAGAAGAGAACCTTCAGCTGGAGAGGTTCCTATCACTAAAGCAAGGGGACATGACCGTCAGGGAATATGTGGATAAGTTTAATCAACTTGCTCGGTTCGATCTAGACTTGATTAACACAGCTCAGAAAAAGGCCCTACGCTTTGCTCTAGGATTGAAGGAGCCATTGCGCGGTTTGGCCATGTCTCATATACCCATGGGGGCGACCTTCGAAAGTTTGGTGAATACGGCCCTACTTCAAGAGGAAGATAAGAGTGACAAGAAGAAGGTCAAGGCAAATAAGTCTCAAGGCAAGAAGATAGACTCCGGGAAAGGAGGAAAGAACGACAACACGTCAAGTAAGAAGAGGAAATGCAACTTTTGTGGGATCAAGGGGCATCTGGCCAAGGATTGCAGGAAGAAGAAGAGGAAGTTAGGCGAGTGTTTTCATTGTGGAGAGTCTGGACACTTTAGCAAGGATTGCCCCAAGAAGCAAGGAAAAGGGCAAGGGCAGAATCAGCGTGCAGGACCTTCTGGAGGGCAAGTGCATGCTCTCAATACCGCTCCAGTTCAGGACCGAGGTAGTATTTCTGTAGAAAGCCTTGTTTATATTTCTGATTATCCTGTTCGCACCTTATTTGATTCTGGCGCATCGCATAGTTTTATTTCTTCTGACATGGTTGAAAGTTTGCACCTAAGTACTAGTCTAGTTGAGGATCCCGTCAGTGTTTCAAATCCAATTGGGGGTTCCGCCCATCTATCTATGATTTGTGTGGGTCTGAAGATTTCTATCTTGACCGTAGAATTCACGTGTAATGCTTATGTTCTCGGGTTCACGGGATACGGGTTGATCTTGGGCATGGATTGGTTGTCCAGTTATGGAGCCATTCTCGATTGTAGGCATAGGGTAGTGAGGCTTATGACTCGCCTTGATAATACCCTAGAGATTTCTTGTAACCCTAATGGGTCCCATCATGTTATTTTTTCTTGAATCCCTCGACTCGTCTTTTGACAATCTTGAATCTGTGAGGGTGGTCCGAGAATACCCTGATGTCTTCGATGAGGTGAAGGGGTTACCCCCTAAACGCGAGATAGACTTCCGTATTTGTCTTGTTGATCATGCCAAGTCAGTTTCATTTCCAGTTAGGCACATGGCCCCTCGTGAAAGAAGAAGAGCTTAGTAAGCAAGTCAAGGAGTTGCTTGAGAAAATTTTATTAGGCGAAGCATTTCTGAATGGGGTGCTCCAGTGGTATTCGCTTCGTCTGTGTGTTGATTATCGAGAGTTGAACAAACTGACAAAGAAGAATAGGCACCCGTTACCGAGGATTGATGATCTCTTTGACCAGCTTGTTGGTGCTTCTGTTTTCTCTCAGCTCGATCTAGCCACCGGATTCCATCAGCTTAGAGTAGCTGAGGATAGTATTGATAAGACTGCGTTTAGGACTCCAGATGGATTCTTTGAATGGCTTGTTATGCCAGTCGGTTTGACTAATGCACCCGCATACTTCGTGGACTTGATGAGTAGGGTGTTTCGGGAGTTCCTTAACAAGTTTGTGGTCGTTTTCGTGGATGATATTTTGATCTTCTCAAAAGACGAGGAAGAGCATGCTGCACATCTCAAGGAAGTTAGGGATATGCTTAGAGCTCACCAGTTGAAAGCCAAGTTCTCAAAATGTCATTTTTGGAGAAAGAAAGCTCGGTTACTTGGGCACATAGTTCCTAAGCAAAGTATAGCTGTGGATCCCACGAAAGTGGTTGTAGTTCAAAACTGGAAAGCTCCTAGGAACACAACCGAAGTAAGAAGCTTTCTCGGTCTTGCAGGGTTTTATAGGAAGTCCATCAAGGACTTCGCTAAGATTTCAGCTCCTCTTACTAAGTTAACGAAAAAGGACTTAGCCTTTGAATGGGAATTGGAGTGGGAGCCTGCTTTTCAAAGGCTTAAGGGGACTCTTACCACAACACCAGTTTTAGCTTTACCCAATGGAGGGAAGATGTTTGCCGTGAACACCAATGCATGTGACATGGGATTAGGCGCGGTCCTGATGTAAGGAGAAAGAGTAATATGTTATGGGGTTAGGCAACTCAAAGTTTATGGGAAGAACTACCCCACGCATGATTTGGAGTCGGCGGCGATTGTCTTTGCGCTTAAATCATGGCACCATTATCTTTTGGGCAAGAGATTCGAGTTATATACGGATCACAAGTCGCTCAAGTATCTCTTCTCGCAAAAGGATGTATATGCTAAGTGTTGAGTTTGGAAGTAGGGATTATGTTTTTGGGGCTTTGGGTTGATTCTAGGGATGAAGTGGTTATCCAGTAAGGATACCATCCTCGGTTTTGAAAGAAGGGTAGTTAGACTCTTGACTTGCCTTGGTAATACCCTCGAAGTCTCGCGTAACCTTTAGAGTTCTATCAGGATTAGTTACCTAGAATCTTTTGACCCATTTATTGGAAATTAATGATCTATTCGATTAGTGTTCGCGGGTGGTTCATAAAAATCATGTTAATAAGTGCATTTGGCCACATGGATTGGTATTTATTTTCAAAGGAAAGTTCTTCTACGTGGAATACCTTACAGTGAATTTTGGGAAAGCTTGCATGAAGTCATGAGTATACAGTTAAGTTAAGGACCGAGTATGCTAGAAAAAAATTATAAGTGAAAGTGAAATGAGAAGCGACAGTGAAATGAGTTCCAACTCACATTTCTGAAGTAGGAATTAGGAAGCTACGGAATTGAAAGGTTAACAACGGACAAAGCACAATGGAATTAAGTTCTTAGAAGGTTGAAGACTAGATACACGCATCATATATCTTTTTAGGAGTATATCCTTGATCCTTGTTTTTCCGTGGAGCTTACTTGTATACTATCTTCTCGATCTCTTTTCCTAATTAGCATATCTTTCTTTTGCTATCCATGTTTACCTTGTTTATCTTGTTTATCTTGTTATCTCGTAATCGTGTCATGAGAACCTTAGGTAGAAACCCTTTGGATGAAACATGTATTTGAAACATGTTATGCTTGATGTTTGCAAGTGGTTGCAAGTGTTTGCAAGTGGATACTCGTGGATGCATGATACACATTAGGCACTAAGATCGGCTCACACACTTTCATGTTGCATATGCATGAGTGTTTATGCTTATTCATGGATGAAACTTGTTGTGCTATCACGTGGATGTTGCATATGAATGAATGTTATGTGCACTCATGTAGAGATTATAAATTATGTTAGGGATTCGCATACATATGGACTCATTGCACTAACATACTTTGCATTAAGGAGGTTTACTGAATCAGTAACCGCCTGATTTTCGCATTAGATAAGTACATACACACACACCTTTGCATATGATCATACAACATTCAGAATCTTTTTAAGGACAATGGTTACCTGTGGATGATGTTTTGAGTAGATGGATGATGGATGGTAGGATACGTTCTTCCTAACTTGGAGATTTCGGGGACGAAATCCTTTAAGGAGGGGAGAATGTAACAACCCATATTTTTTAATAACATGTTATAATGTAAATCAAGGCAGAATTAAATTGTAAAATCTGAATCAAGGGAAACTGGCTGTGCCATTGCGTTCGTCTCGGAAAAATACGCGAAATAGAGTCCGAGTTTTCGAAAAACGGAGTCCGTATGACCAAGTTATGGCCCAATGAAGTTTTCAGAAAATTCCCAGCCCGAAAACAGTTCAAATTCGAATTCAGATTTAAATTTCAACCAAGGCAGAATGGGCGGGAACTTTCCCACCCCAGGCAGGGTCGACACAGGGGTCGACACCCCTGTCGACCCCCCCCAAATGGGTCGACACCCATGTCGACCCAGGGGTCGACACCTATGTCGACCCAGGGGTCGACCCCCCCGGTCGGACCAGTTTTTCTGGTGCACCATCTTGACATGTTGGGTCTTGTTCTGGAAGTTTCTGACGGGAGTTGATGGCTCAGATTCGATTTAGGGTTAATCCTATGGCTAAAACTAATCCTAAACTCTATAAATAGACCCTAATACCTAGCCTAAATCATCATAAATCAATTCTAGTAACTAAGTGCTGCCAAAATGTTTAATCATGGCCTCCACCCTCTTGTCATAGCCTCCATCTTCACTCATATGAGAGTTCCTAAGTTTCTTTGAGAGTTTCTAAGCTTGATTTAAGGCCAAAGTTCAATCTTTCTTCATCAAAGCAAGGATCTTTTGCTTGTTTCTCAAGGGTTTTCATTGGAGCTTGTCATTTGGGAGTATTTAGAGTTGCTAGTGGCTTCGTCTCAATCTTATTTTATATTAATTATAGTCTTCATAGCATTGTAAGCCCTATACTACTCTTAGATTCTAACTATGAAGTTAAATGTTACATGTTGCAAGTTGAGTTTGGGCCTAAGTATGATATGTGCTTTGATTCTAACATGTTATGCATATGTTTACCCCATGCAAGTTTGTAAAGCTATCACCTTGACTTTGTGCATAGAAAGCTATGACCTTTGATTTGAAATGTTGCATTATGCAACATGAGAACTCTCATAACCCTTATGTTATCTTGCATATGATGTTATATGCGAATCACTAGCTATCATCCCATGTCATTTATGATCATGTTTCACCTATTTGCTAAAGTTTGATATCATGCATGTTTTGAGGCTTATAATGTAATATGCAAGTTTATGAACACATTTGCCTCATATGCCACCATGTTTAACTTGTGGCCAAAGCACCCTTATGCTATTATGCATGCTTGTGGCCAAATCACCCTTATGCTATTCGATATGTATGAGGCCAAGTCACCTTTTATGCTATCATACATGTTGAGGCCATATGCTAGTATGTTGAACCCCTTTTTGCCTCAAATATCACCATGTTTAGTTTGTGATAGACTTTGCCATCTTATGCCCACCTTGTCGTATGGTTACGTTCCCTCTTTGATCTACTTGCGTTAATGCGAATTTACGTGCGATGGGAATACGTTATGGGTAGTTGGGCAAACTTAAATAACATGAGAACATGACTTGAAAATATGACATGAAAGTTTGACATATGTTTATGCTTGAAAACATGGACTTGGACATGACTTCTAGAAAACATGAGAATGGCCAACTCGAGGTTGGGTTGAGTTTGTAGCATAAATCTACCCGGAACCGACCGGCTTAACTAGTGGCTACAAGCAATAGGACCCAATATGAGTAGTTGGTCATGTCGCACTTAAAACCCGAGGTTAGACTAGGTTGTGGTGTAAAGCTACCCGGACCCACCCGGCTTAACTAGTAACCACAACAAAGTCTAATGTGAGAGGGTGGGGTGCATTAAGATAATAAATGCCACATGATAGGGTTAAGTCATGGACCACTTGAATATACTTAACCACATGAACATGATGGGTTGATAGGGTTAAGTCAACATGACACTTAACCAACCCAATGCTTAGTTGGATAGGGTTAAGTCGTGAACCTTTTTAGGAACACTTAACCAACTTGATACATGGTTTGGATGGGGTTAACCACACTTAACCCACTAGAAAACCCTAGTTACGCGGTCCTTCTCAGCAGTAACCCACTAGGGAGTATCAGATACCCTAGGGACTAGGCTAGGGTGGGGCACGATTACTGGGCTGGAGTGTAAGCGACCAAAAAGACGGCAAAAGTAGGTGCGCCATAGTAGATTCCGACGGACCATGGTCGTGCACATTGTCCGGGGATGAAAGACATACTTGGACACCAGTAGGTTTTGACTGTGCGTGCTTGTTTCGTGTCAGTGGTTGACACCCTAGGGCCGGATACACCCTAGGGTGGACCTAGCACAGTCGACTACATTTCATGTTTGGACCGTATGACACCGATACACGACGAGTTAGGCTTATAGGGAGCCGATCGACTAGACCGAGTAGTTGGACCTTGATTTAGGTCATCTCATGGGTTTGGGCCAACATTGGGCTAAGGGATCATTTCTTGTTTATACTTGACATGGATTGGAATACTAGTACACACCTGGTGCAACTTAATCTTGTATATGCGATGCCACACTTGATCTATCTTGTTAACTCTTCACCATGCCAGTTATCACCCTACATCTCATCTCTGTTTTACATGTTCAGTTAACTTTATTAGTTGTTATACTAATAGTAGATAGGACTTACCAGTCTTTTTGACTGACCCGTTTTCTTTCGCCTCTTTTCTTCCGTTTCCCCCCCCCCAGGTTTGCGGGGTGGGAACACTGTTACCTAGCTGGATCTTTAGCTGCTTTTCTGGATAGCTCACGTATGGTTTGAGCATGCTATGGCTTTATGCTACTTTGGGGATAGTTACTTTATGTTTCTTTTTCAGTTTTCAGTTTACGTTCTAGACTTTATTTTATGGGAAAATAATGACCAAGTACTTTGATGTAACTTGACTATGGTTTTGAAATGCTAGTTTTATCCGCTGCTTTACTACTCTGTTTTACTTATATGTTCTGTCTTGTGATATCTGCATGCATGGTTACCTCGTTTAACGCCCCTCCAAAGCTAGTGTCCTTGCGAGAGCGGCAGTGGCGGAGGTGGGGTGTTACAAGTTCTCACACCAGCCACATGACTGACCTGGAGTTTATTATTTTAACCTAAACTCTGGGTGCCCCTATTTTCCACACGGGCAACTAGTAGTTTTGGTTTTGCAGATTTATATTCACAGGATCCTGGTTTACAGCTGGAATGATATTCGGAAAGCTTTGTATCCGTTTATCTCATTCAGTTATGTTTTGTATTATTTTCCGCTGCATTGTAATTTGTAAATCTCTGATATTTATCAGATGTATTTTATTCATTCATACTCTGTAATATTCTTGTATTATGATGGAATTGTTGTAATAAGCAATGAAATGTTCTTCTGTTTGTGTTCTGATTTGTCGTGTTCTCAACACAATCCGGGCTTTCCTTCATGGGGAAGTTCGGGTCGCTTTATATTTTCAAACAGATACAAATATTTCTGGTTTCGCTAAAATCCAGTTTATTTTGAATCCTGTACGTTAATTTGAATTTTGAAATCGAATTTTCAAACTACCGCCATATTTCCAATTCTTTTATAATATAAATAAATATTTATATTCTAACTTCGATTCAAATAAATATCTACATTCTAATTCTATTCAAAATAAATTTCAAGTCATTATTATTTAAAATAAATCATTTTAAATATTCAAAATTCATTAAAATTGCTAAAATAAATTTTTTAAATTGGTTCTAATTTTCCGGGTTGTTACAATGACCTGGTGTTTATTGTTTTAACCTAAAGTCTGGGTGCCCCTATTTTCCATACGGCAGCTAGTAGTTTCGGTTTTGTAGATATTATATTTACAGGATCCTGGTTTACAGCTGGAATGATATTCGAAAAGCTCTGTATCCGTTTATCTCTTTCAATTGTGTTATATATTATTTTCCGCTGCTATGTAATGTAATTTAAATCTCTGATATTTATCAAATGTATATTATTTGTTAATACTCTATATATTCTTGTACTCTGATGTAAATTTTTGTAATAATAATGAAATGTTCTTCTGTTTGTGTTCTGATTTGTCATTTTCTCAACTTAATCCAGGCTTCCCTTCACGGGGATGTTTGGGTCATCTCATTTTGGTCAGTCATGTGACTGGTGTGAGAACTAAAACAGTTATTAAATATTTCCTTTAAAAATAAAGTAAATTAAGGGACCATGCCGTATAACACGAAACGGGTTTCCCCCCAAGAATACCAGTGCATAAAATAAACAACGCAATGCTTTTTGAAAAAATGAAGCTATTATAAGACTCAGATCCCATCACACAATGCAACGCAAGCCGGAGGATAGAGTTTTACCTTATAATAGCCAAACATGCTTGGTACGTTTAAAACAATCATTTTGATACTATTATAGTGTAACGTGTATGAAGACAACTTCAAATATAAATGTATCAATCCTAGACGACATGGGTACCATATATCATGTCGCCATACTAGGCTCTACAATCAAAACTGAAATGACACATATTGGAAATTGGATTTCCGTCATGAGTCGAGGCAAGGGATGTACTCCTCGCCGGCTTCGAGACCCTCTAGCAAATGCCTCGGGATCACCCGCAGTAGACCCTTGGATCCTCCAAGGCCGGTCCACATTTATGTTAGTGGATTAGTATTTCTGAACACACGTTTCTCGGTCCTATAGGACCTATATCCATCGGCTCACGCAGTAGCCGATATATCCGAGGCGCCTCGCATTCCAACAACCACAAAGGTAAAAATAATATAAATGTCAGGGCTTGCAAAACCCTGGCACCCCCCATAACTAGAAAGAAATGTCATGTCCTCCTTGGGTCCCTTATCCCGTTTTGACTCATACCGAGGTGTGAGGCTCGCGAATTAACGCTATACACAAAGCAGCGCTATATTAAATGTAACAACCCGAAAATCTGGGCCAGTTTAAAATTTTTATTTTGGCAATTTTAGCGAATTTTGATTATTTAAAATGAATTATTTTAAATAATAATCGACGAGAAAATTTCTTTTGAATAAAATTCAATCGTATATATTATATTCATCGACGTTAGAATATAAATATTTATACATATTTATATATAATTATAAATAGAATTGAAATTGGCGCGGTAGTTCGATAATTCGATTTCAAACTTCAATTGAATGTACCGGGTGCAAAACAATCCGGATTTTAGTGAAACCGAAAACATTAGGATCTAATTGATAATATCTTTCCAACGAATCCGACCAATCGAGATTTCATAGCGGGAATCAAAAGATATGTCCAGTTGAAAATTCTGAATAGTCGCTATGGAATTCAGGCCCTTAAAAATGGACATTTTGCAAACGACCTCGGATTTCGACGAAACCGGTTTTGTTGGGTCCGTGATGTTAAATTATTGCTAGGTTTCAAATTTCATAATTCTTCGAATCAATATGTGAGCGTGGCAAAGGAAAACGCGTTTGACCAGTTTCAGTTGATTTTAATCGACTGGAAATTGGCCATTTTTCAAACGATCTCAGAATTCGACGAAACTAGTTTTGTTAGGACCGTATCGTCAATAGGAAGCTAGAAAATATTTTTATGGAATTTTTATGGTTAGTATGTGACCCCGGTAATTTGAAATGTACGTTTAAAATTCAATATAGTGATTTAAATGTAAATTTAACGGAAACTGATTGTAACAGCCGAATCGGCTTGCGATACATATCCCATTGTGTTCGGGATGGGGGTGAAACGCTATGGACGACAGGCGGTGGGCCTCGTTTAGGGGTCATATGTAAAAGTCAACTTTTTCAAAAATAAAATAATAAAAAAAAGGGAACTTTCTCTTCCCCATTACCCCCTGGCCCCCCCCGATTCATCGGAGAATCATTCCAAAACAAAAAAAAGAAGAACCTATACCCTAAATCGCTCAGCCGCCACCCACGCACCACCACCCATCGCCACCGCCCGACGAAGCCAGCGTCCACCACCCTCGAGCGACCCTCCCACATCCCCCTCCTCGCGAGCGACGATCGAACCTCCCCTCTAGCCCAACCCACCACCCGCGAGATCCCCGACCACCAAAACCCTAGGCCGCGCTCAACTCCGGCGCCCCACAGCGAGCTTCAGCCCCCCCTGGCGCCTTCGACAAAGAAGAAAGGTAATTTTTATTAATTGAATTGGTACACTTAAAAATGTCAAATACATTGTTTTAAAAATCTGAAAGTTAAAAGTGTAAAAAGCATTGTTTTTTTTCTGAAATAATAAAATATATAATGCAGTTTTTATTTATATATATAGCAATGTAAAACCAATTTCTACTTATAATGGTTTATATAAAAAAAAGAGGTGATTTTTGTTCAAACAAAAAGAGAAGATTTTTACTAACAAAAAGAATTTGATTTTGAAAAGATAAAAATAGAATTTTTATCGTATGCTAGGAATATTTTTATGAAGTTAAAAATATGATTTTTATATTTTTATAAGAATAAAGATATGATTTTTATATTTTTAAAAGTATTAAAAATATAGTGATAGGAATATTAAAAATATCATCTTTATATAGGTAGCAAAATAAAAATGTGATTTTTATAGTGATGAAATTGAAAAGGCGAAATCTTTATATGAAAAATGGCATGATAAAAATATAATCTTTACGATATGAACATCGATGTGAAAATTCGATTTTTATATATTGAATAGCATAATAAAAATTCGATTTTTATATATTGAATAGCATAATAAAAATTCGATTTTTATATATTGAATAGCATAATAAAAATTCGATTTTTATATATTGAATAGCATAATAAAAATTCGATTTTTATATATTGAATAACATAATAAAAATTCGATTTTTATATATTGAATAACATAATAAAAATTCGATTTTTATATATTGAATAGCGAAGTAAAAATTCGATTTTTTTACATATGTAGTGAATACGGGCAACGAAAGCGACAAAAGGCGAGATTGGCGAAGATTTCTATAAAAGAAGCGTCAAGATGATTGGATAGCTTTAGGTGAGAATTTCTCACTCTTCAATTTCTTTTCTAGTTATATATATGCTAGGATGCAGACGGTGCTTAGTAGCACCCGACACAATCGTCCACAGACCATGGACTTGTTTGTTTGATTGCAAAAATAAGTTAGATTATTTGATTGAAATTGAATTGTTTGGTGAAATGAATGGATTGATTGATGTGTGAATGGCGTGGGCCTTCACTAGACCGGGGATAAGGCTACGCCTCGTCCCGTTTCTAGTATCGTGCCGTTATGCCGCCGAAATTTTCTAAAATATGTTAGAAAAAATAATAATAATAATATCATTTTATTGAATAAATGAACTGAATAGAAATTCATATGTTGAAATAAAATGTTTTATCGTTAAAAATATAATTTTTAACGTGAATGTGAATAAATAAATATTCATTTACAAACCGGACGGTTTGTTTATGTACACCTATTTGAAGGACATTGATTGGGACGATAAATTTTACACATCGCCCAACTGCACAAATAAAATATGTGTTTGATTGTTTGAAACCCCACACGGGTGTTAGGATGAAATTTGAAGTTCACTCATCCTGATTGATTAAAAATGTCGATCGATTGATTGACAAGCTGTTATAAGCGTTAGATATCTATATTTGATGCTTATACAGTGTAGTGCACTTTGGTTGATGGTTGATTATTTTTCAATGCTATTATATACATGTGTTGTATGAAAATCCATATAATTAATTTTATATGGTAATTGATTGGGCCTCATTCCAATTTGAAAAATAAAGAATAATATAAAATAAAAGTTCATGTGTTGACAGTACTCATCCATTGAGATTGGTCATGTGTTGAACGAAATATTTTAGTAATAAAATTTACATCTTTATCGATATAAAATAAAGGTTCATGTGTTGACAGTACTCATCCATTGAGATTGGTCATGTGTTGAACGAAATATTTTGATAATAACAACTATTTTGAAAAAGAAATATTTGAAATAGAATATTTGAAAATAGAAATTTATGAAGCCGTGTTGATTAGATTGACGCCATTTTGACGTGAACGATATTTATATCGATTTTATTAATTTTGAAATGAATTGAAAACGATTTCGAAATGAAATGAATTGAAAACGATTTCGAAATGAAATGAATTGAAAACGATTTCAAAATGAAATGAATTGAAAACGATTTCGAAATGAAATGAATTGAAAACGATTTCGAAATGAATTGAATTGAAAACGATTTCGAAATGAATTGAATTGAAAACGATTTCGAAATGAATTGAATTGAAAACGATTTCGAAATGAATTGAATTGAAAACGATTTCGAAATGAATTGAACTGAAAACGATTTCGAATTGAATTGAATTGAAAACGATTTCGAAATGAATTGAATATAGAACGAATTCGAATTGAATTTAAAACGAATTGAAATGAATTCAAATTGAATTGAAATTTGAATTGAATAGAAATGAATTTTAAAACGAATTTATAAAGAAGAATTCAATTTTGATTTGAATTGAAATGGAAGTTGAAATTGCTTTTGAAACGAATTTAAAACTATTTATATAATTCGTTTTAAATAGAAATCGACGAAATATATTATATATATATTATATATATTATATATATAATATAATGGCCTGAATAGAACGCGCCGCGCCGCGGCAGTTCGTGAATTTCGACCATTTATTTAAAACGGACATTACGGGAGATCCGACCGTCGGATTCTCCTAAAACCGGAACCGTTGGGTTCGTATCGAAAAGAGCTTTCTAACGAATATTAGAAATTCAAAATCTAACGGTTGGATTTGGAGTTACGTCCAAATCAAATTTGAAAAAGGTCGCTGTAAGTGCAGTTCGATGGCCATTGATGGAAATCGACTGTACGGGCCTTGATAAAAT
This sequence comes from Allium sativum, assembly GCA_030737875.1. Lineage (NCBI taxonomy): Eukaryota > Viridiplantae > Streptophyta > Magnoliopsida > Asparagales > Amaryllidaceae > Allium > Allium sativum. The sequence goes on along the minus strand of CM060919.1, from coordinate 794,438,717 downwards.
TATTAAAAATAGTAATAATTTGTGTAAAATCATAAGAAATGATTTGTGAAGATTTGGGATGAAAAACTCCATATTTGAAAAGATAAAAATAGATTTTTATCGAAATGAACTAGTTTTGAACTAGAAATATAATTCTATTTATTTTTAAATAAATAAATTAAATTTGAAAAGGGTTTTAAAAATAACCAGAATTTCCAATGATTGCATTGGAATGGATTTGAATCGAAATTATCTTCGGAATATTTCGATGTTGGATTTCGTGATTATACAGATGTTGTTATGGAAATTTGAAAGATATAGATATATATATCGTTATTTCCAATACGACATTTGTTAATCGTAGAATTTGATATTGAATATAAGCCGATATATTTTCTATTCAGAGCCTTGTGTTTAATATCAAATGTGATTTGGGTTTGTCGTGAATGGTGTCTTCATTAACACTGTTCTTGAACCCAGTTGAGAAAAGATTAAATCTTTTTATTTAGATTTAATGAAGAGTACCAATTAAATAATATTTAATTGGAATTGAATTGATATTGATTTTTGGGTTTATCGTGGACAGTGTTTTTGTTCTTTAACCCGATAATTAATGTGATGTGATTTTGGGTTTATCGTGAACTGTGTTTTAAATGACACTGATTCTTTAACCCCGTCACAGATTAAAACTAAGTGGAGTTTTAATGAATCTTTAATTAGATTGAAAAGATCGAGAATGGAGTATCACCAGTTTTACTCCAGGCGATAGTTAAATCTTTAATTAGATTTGAACGTGAAATGGTAATTGAATTTACCAATAACACCGTGGTGTTAGATATGAAGTATAACCAGTTTTACTTCATGGGATGAATAGGTTGGGATTGGGAAATTAAAACAAATGATTACTTCGGTAAGGTTCGCTAATCCCGACTAGTTTGAATTGATATTCAAAAATAGATTAAAGAATAAATTCAAGAAATTTATCTTGGATAAAATTAATGGGAACCTTTCCCTATGAATGTGAAATTTAGAAACTAACTGTCGGTTAGCTAAGCAGAATGGTTTTCTGGATATTGATCTGATGTTGGTTTCGGCCTTCGGGGTTAATATTTGGGGAATTATTCTCTTGATTAATTTACGGTTAGTGACTGATGAATTGGAATGAGGCGTATGTTGTGTTTGTGTAACACTTATTTAAATATACGCGAGTTATTCGGAAAGACCGGGTTTATCCCATTCTGAATAACTGATACGACGATAAGTCGAAGATGAAGACGGTGGTCGAAGACCAGAAGTCTTCACGTCGTTTGGGTGATTACTGATGATCTTGATTGGGCTGTACACCCAAGAAGATGGAAACAGTTGGTGATCGTCCAGACGTGCTTGGAGATCGATGGATATGCGGGGTACTAGGTGCCTCCGGTTTCGTTCAGACCCAGAACGGACTTGTAAATGGACTGTGTGTCTGACATCGGATTTCATTCTGTGTGACTGATATCGGTTGCATAGGATGGTTTGCCTGTGTGGCATGCTAAGATGCAAATGATCAAGGCTTCTGTTGAAAAGCAAAGTCTTGTGGTTGGTGATCAAAGCACGGCCTTTGTGGCGTAGCTTTGTGTAGCGTTGATTCGCGAGCCTCGCACCCCGGTATGAACCAGAAACGGGAGAAAGGACCTCAGGGAGGGCCTACGTTTCCTCCTAGCTAAAAGTGGCGTCAGTGGTTTTACACGCCCTGACGAGTTTGACTTATGTGGTTGTTGCTGTTGCGAGGCGCCTCGGTTAGATCAGACGATCCGGGTCCAATGGAGTCACTTGTTGGCTCGCTTACGCCCCAAAGGGCGGCGAAACGTAGTGCTCAGGCATTTTTAATCCACTCCGTGTGGACCGGCCCTGTCGCTCCAAGGGTCGATGCGTTCTGATCCTGAGACTCGGGCTAGGCAGTCTCGAATTCGGTAAGGACTATCTTTTGCCTTGGTTCATGACGGAAATCCAATTTCCAAATACGTGATCTTGCGGTTGTAGTTGTAATCCTATATATGGCGACATAGTGGGATGGGGCGCTCATGCCGCCTATGATTGATACTTATGATTTGAAGTTGTTTTATACACTATGCACTTATAATTGTATCAAACGATTTGTTTTAACCGTATCAAGCATTCTTTGGCTGTTATAAGGGAAAACCCTATCCTCGGCTGCGTTGCATTGTGTGATGGGACCTGGGTCTTATAACAGCTTCATTTTTCTTTATTTAACATTGCGCTGTTTGTTTTATGCACTGGGATTCTTGGGAGGAAACCCGTTCCGTGTTATACGGCGTGGTCCCTTGATTTACCTAACTTTTAAAATAAAGAATAATAACTGTTTTAGTTCTCACACCAGTCACATGACTGACCTGGAGTTTATTGTTTTAACCTAAACTCTGGGTGCCCTTATTTTGACACGGGCAGCTAGTAGTTTTGGTTTTGCAGATTTATATTCACAGGATCCTGGTTTACAGCTGGAACGATATCCGGAAAGCTTTGTATCCGTATATCTCCTTCTAGTTGTATATCGTATTATTTTCCGCTGCGATGTATTTAAATGTAATTTAAATCTCTGATATTTCTGTGTAATCTTCATTTAAACTCTGTATATTCTTGTAATCTGATGCATTGTTGTAACACACAATGAAATGTTCTTTTATATGCGTTCTGTTGTGGCTTGTTCTCGAACTATCCGACGCTTTCCTTTACGGGGAAGTTACGGGTTTTCACATTAAAGCTATGCTTTGATCATCAACCACAAGACTCTGCTTTTCAACAGAAGCCTTGATCATTTGCATCTCACCATGCCACACAGGAAATTCATGCCATGCGACTGATATCTATCAATATATAACCTCTGAGCTCGTACGTTCCAGAGAAGGGCATTAAGCAAAAGAATAAATTCTCCGCCGCCAAATAGATATATATTTAATATAAATCAATCAACATAGAATAAAATCTAATGTCTGACACACATCTGTTTACAAGTTCGTTCTGGGTCTGAATGAAACCGGAGGCACCTTATTCCTCGTCCCATATGTCCAATACAGGAGAGAGGTCCTCGCATATCCGGTCGATCTCCAAGTACGTTTGGACGATCACCACTTATTACCTCGTCTTGGGTGTACCGCCCAATCAAGACATCAATAATAATCCAAACGATGTGAAGACCTCCGGTCTTCAACCACCGTCTTCATCGTCGACATATCATCGAATCAGTTATTCAGAATGGGTGTAAACCCGGCCTTTCCGAATAACTCGCGTATATAGTAAACAAGTGCTATAAAAACACAACATACGCCTCATACCAATTCTGAATATTCTTTTATTTAAATATTCACATCTTTAGGGATTTGTTCCCATTAATTTTATCAAAGATAAATTCTTTAAAATTTATTCTTTAATCTTCCTTTGGATTTCAATTCAAACCATATTAAGGTATTCCAAATTAGTCGGGATTAGCGCACCTTACCGAAGTAATCATTTGTTTTATTTCCCAATCCCAACCTATTCATCCCATGGAGCAAAATTGGTAATACTCCATATCTAACACCACGGTGTTATCGGTAAATTTAATTACCATTTTCCGTTCAAATCAATTAAAGATTTACCTATCGCTTGGAGCAAAACTGATGATACTCCACTCTCGATCATTTCCCAAACTTGATAATTTAAATTATCAATTCACATTTCAATTTAATTAAAGATTCATTAAAACTCCACTTAGTTTTAATCTTCCCAAAAATCAATGTTAATGATTATTTAACTTTGGAAACACAAACATGTCGCATCGACAATCCACACCATACTATTGATTTCTGCCGATATATAACCTCTAAGCTCGTACATCTTAGAGAACGGTGTTAAGCATGAGAATAAATTCTCCGCCACCAAACAGATGTATATTTAGCATAGATCAACCATACAGTTCGAAATACAATGTTAGACATGTAATCCTGTCTTTAACTGGGTTAAAGAACTAATGTCATTTAAAACACAGTTCATAATTGTAACAACCCGGAAAATCAGAACCAATTTAAATTTTTTATTTTGGCAATTTTAATGGATTTTGAATATTTAAAATGAATTATTTTAAATAATAACAACGATAAATTTATTTTCGATGGATTTAAAATGAATAATTTTATTTTAATTATATAACGAGCCTGAAATCGTGTGGTAGTTTGAAAATACGATTTATAATTTCAAATGAATGTACAGGATTCAAAATAAATCGGATTTTAGTGAAACCAAAAATATTAGAATCTATTTGAAAATATCTTTCCAACGAATCTGAAAAATCAAAATTTCATAGCGGGAAAAAAAAGTTATGTCCAGTTGAAAATTCAGAATAGTCGCTATGGAAATATAACCCTTAAAAATAGAGATTTTGCAAACGACCTCCATTTTCGACGAAACTACTTTTGTTGGATCCGGAATGCAAATTATTGCTAGATTCCAATTTTCATAATTATTGGGATCAATATGTGAGCGTGGCAAAAGAAAATGTGTTTTGACAGTTTCAGTCAATTTGGATCGACCAGAAAATGGCCATTTACCAAACGGTCTCCAAATTCGACGAAATTAGTTTTGTTAGGACCATATCATCAGAACATAGCTAGATTTATTTTTTGGGAATTTTTAGAGTCCGTATGTGACCCCAATAAATTAAAATGTACGTTTAAATTCAATATATTGATTTATATTTTAATTTAAAGAAAAACTTATCGAAATAGTCGAATTGGCGAACGAGACATATCCCATTGTGTCCGTAATGTGGATATTTAGCTAGGGGCGGAATTTGTTGGGTTTGATTTGGAGTTCGTGACGGTTTTGACCTTTAAAACGAATTAATATATATATATATATTAATTATTTTCGAAACCCTAGCCTATTCAACATATCTATCGCCAGCTGAAAGAAGGAACGGGTGATATTGTTCCAAAATTCCCATTCAAATTTCTCCTAATCCAATTAATGAAATTCAAATATTTCTGAAGCAAATCAAAGAGATTTTCGATGGCTTTCAATCCATACCAGAATCGTGATTTATAATTTCATGTTTCGCTCAGAATCGATGCTCGAAGTAAGGAAGTTTGGCCGTGTTTTCACGGTAGGGGGCCGCGTCGAGCTGGCCTGAATGACGGGTGGAGGTGGCTCTCATGGGGGCACAAGGCGTGGCGAGGTTCGATGGTGCTCTGGTCGAGCATAACAACCGCAGTTCTAAACCCTTGGTAGCGAGCGCTTTTCGTGAATGTCGGTTGGTACCAACGAGGAAGAAAGGAGATTAATCCTTAATGATGGTTTAGTAAATAAATTAATTTATTAATTAAGTGATTAAAGTATAAATGATCATAACACATTCATATGATGTTGGAATTCAGAAATTTCAGTTACGTTGTAATCAGAAAAATGAGAGCTTCACATCGGAACAGACTAGAATGGAAACGAAGCAAATTTGAATTAAGGAAAATTCAAATTCAAACGATTTCGAAACCAACCAATGTGAGAATTCTCTCACTGGATTAATTTGTACAGTTATTTATTTTTATAACTGAATTAGTGTTGACTGCCTGTTAGCTCACTTCCCTTATCCACAAACCATGGACGATTTATTTGATTGTGCTGTGATTGTGATTGTAATAAAAAAAATATTTATGCGATGTGAAATAAAATGTATATACGATATGGAAAATATATATGTGATGTGAAATGGAAAATATAAATATATACGCGATATGGAATATATATATATATACACACGATATGGAAAATATATATGTGATGTGGAATGGAAAATATAAATATATACATGGAATGCAAAATATAAATATATATATATATATAGAATGGAAAATAAATATGTATGGAATGGAAAATAAATATATATGGAATGGAAAATAAATAAATAAATATATACACGATATGGAAAATATATATATGGAATGGAAGATAAAAATATATACGGAATATTCAATTTTGATTTAAAATTGAATATGAAGTTGAAATCGTTTTTAAAACGAAGTTAAAACGATTTATAAAATACGTTTTAAATGGAAATCGACGAAATATATAATATATATTATATATATATATATATTAAATGGCCTGAATAGAAAGCGCCGTGCCGCGGTAGTTCGCGAATTTCGACCATTGACTTCGAACGGACATTACGGGAGATCCAACCGTCGGATTCTCCTAAAACCGGAACTGTTGGGTTCGTATCGAAAAGAGCTTTCCAAAGAATATAAGAGATTTGAAATCTAATGGTTGGATTTGGAATTATGTCTAAATTAAATTTGGAAAAGGTCGCTGTAAGTGCAGTTCGATGACCGTTTATGGAAATCGACTGTACGGGCCTTGATAAAATTATTAAAAATATTAATAATTTGTGTAAAATCATAATAAATGATTTGGAAAGAATTGGGATGAAAAATTCCGTATTTGAAAAGATAAAAATATATTTTTATTGAAATGAACTAGTTATGAACTAGAATTATAAATCCAATATTTTTAAATAAATAAATTGGATTTGAAATGGTTTTAAAATTAACCAGAATTTCCAATATATGAATTGGAATGGATGTGAATTAAAATTATCTTTAGAATATTTCGATATTGGATTCCATGATTATATGGATATTGTGGGAGAATTTGGAAGATATATGTATCGTTATTCCGAATATGATATTTGTTGATTTCAGAATTTGATATGGAATATAAGCCGATATAATTTCTATTCAAAGACTTGTATTTAATATCAAATTGGAGTTTGGGTTTTTCGTGAATGGTGTCTTCATTAACACTGTTCTTAAACCCAGTTGAGGAAAGAATAAATCTTTTAATTAAGATTTAATGAAGTTTACCAATTAATTAATATTTAATTGGAATTGAATTGAGATTGGATTTTGGCTTTGTCGTGAACTGTGTTTAAATGACATTGGTTCTTTAACCCGAGTAAGCAGGATTAATTTCCAGAAAGTTGAACAATCAATAAGAAATGATTTTAGAGATCGAAACCAATTGGAGTTTGAATAAATCTTTATTTGGATTGTGAATGTATAGATGGTAATTAAATTACCAAAATATGAAATGTGATTGAGCCAAATACACTTGGTTGCTAATATTGATTGTGTTTGATTGATTGTTTGGATTGTGCTCGACCAGTTTATGAGCAAGATATGCTTTTACATTTGGCATTGGGCTGGGTAGAAATACTGGTATGCTAACATCTTGTGAAACACTTCAAGATTTGACTATGATATGTGTAGCGATGTTATGTTCATTTCAAATTTAATGAATGATTTTGAAATGATATTTTTCTTAAGTGAAAAGAAATGTAATCCCGATTTTGGACAGGGAATGTTTTACAAAAATAATTTATAAAACAGAAAGGATTTTGAGGGCTAAAACCCAATGATTTCGAAATGATTTGAAAATGTATTATGGTTTTACATTGTAGTTCATCACATATTCGATTAGTTGCTATTAATGATGTATCTGTTTGGTGGCGGAGAATTTATTCTCTTGCTTAACACCCTTCTTTGAGACGTACGAGCTCAAATGTTATGTGATTAATAGTGACTGATCATATGTGTGAATTTCTGATGTGTAGTACTATAGTTTGAAAGTACTTGTGATTGTTGTGTTGTGAAATGATTTTTCCCTACTTTGGGATATGAAATGGTTTAGTGTGTGGCTAGAGATCAGGTGATTTGATAGCGACTAAAAGTATGGGCTGGATCCAGTGTCGTAGGGTGAGTGGTCAGCAGTGTAGCCTGCTCCATGCGTGGGAGGTACACATACATATATATCGAGTTGGAGGGCGCTTACTGCCCGGTCTGAGGGAAGATTCCCGATATTTGGTTGCATACTTATTTGTATGCATTGTTATGTTTTGGAATTCATATTTCCAAACGATTTGGTTTGAGATCCCGAAGTGAAATCTACTTTGATATAAAAATTAGATATGTATTTAAAATGATTTGAAATAGAAACCGGGAAATAAAGTCCAAAGGAATAATTTCTGTAAATTGAATTGGATTTTGGATAATCTAAGTGTAGTGATTAATCTGAATGGGTAGATTGGGATATTGCATGTTGATTGATGCATAGTAGATCCATAACTCTATTACTGATTGTTGTTTATACACTGGTATTCATGGGGGTAAACCCGTTCCGTGACATGCGGTGTGGTCCCGTGATTTACTATATTTCAAAGTAAAGTTTAATAAATGTTTTGAGTTCTCATACCAGTCCCATGACTGACTCGTAGTTTGCTTTTCCCTTGCGAACTCGGGCGCCCCTATTTTCCACACGGGCAGTCAAATAGTTTGTTTTGCAGATACTTAGTTTGAGCAGGATTCTGGATTGAAGCGAAAAGCTATGTCGAGAGTATAAACTAGTCTTCCGCTGTGTTATTTTATTTATTTTCCAATGTGCATTGTATTACATTTATTGTAAATTAATCTACCGCTGTATTGTATTTCGATATACTCTGATATTCTGTACTCTGATGTAATATTATTATGATGTTTATAAAAGTCTTCTGTTATTTGTTCTTATGTGTTGTGCGCCTAGAGTTAGCGTATGCGGGATTCGAACGGTCTTGGTCGGTTTAGCGATCGATTAGGTCCGAGCGAAATCTGTATTGTTACATATGGTATCAGAGCTTTGGTTAAACTCAAATCTTTGGGGGTACAACTCGTTAGAACAGAATGAAAGACACATCAGAGGTAGGATTAGTAATATCCTATAAAAGAAAGCTCATTAGAGGTAGAATCAGTAGTATTCTAGAATGAGTGACTCACTAGAAATGGGGTTAGTAATGCCCTAGAACGAGTTGTGAGTAACAAATTTACAAGTAATGTATTTGTGATTATATATATAATCCGATTTTAGAAATATATTTTTTGACTATATAAAAGTTATATTTTTAGAAGTTAAATAATCCATTGATTGTTTGTGTGATTGTCTGATTTCCTGTTTAATTACTTAGGATGTCTGATTGAATTAAATTAAACTGAATTACAAATTTAGTTAGAATTGCATACATATACACATGTGTATATATATATATATGTATGTATGTATATATAAATAATGAACAGGTCATAGCAAGGAGGCTAGAGAAGAGGAGTAAAACTGTATGCCCGACAAATAGGTACATGTTTACTAATTTATTGGGTTAGGATGATTTTATGAGCCGATTGGCTAGCTGCTTGGCTTTTTCTTTTTCTTTTTGAGATGAGAGGGCCTGTGTGGCGATTTGAGGATTTTCCCGATGCACCCCGTACAAAGGAGGTTATGGCGAATTTTTTCAAAAATTTAGGGTGTTTGCCAAATTTTTGAAAAATTAGAAATCCTTAGAAACTGAAAAGTTGAAGAATGAAAGCCAGAATAAAAGTTGAGTTTGTTAGCTAAACAACTTTCGGCTCCATTCCTTTTCGAGGACGAAAAGATTTTAAGTGGGCGAGATTGTAACAACCCGGAAAACCAGAACCAATTTAAAAATTTTATTTTGGCATTTTTAACGGATTTTGAATATTTAAAATGAATTATTTTAAATAATAATGACGATCAATTTATTTTCGACGGAGTTAAAACGAAATTTTTTATTTTAATTATATAACGAGCCTGAAATGGCGCGGTAGTTTGAAAATTCGATTTCAAATTTCAAATGAATGTACAGGATTCAAAATAAACCGGATTTTAGCGAAACCAAAAATATTAGAATCTATTTGAAAATATCTTTCCAACGAATCTGAAAAATAAAAATTTCATAGCGGGAATAAAAAAAGTTATGTCCACTTGAAAATTCAGAATAGTCGCTATGGAAATATAACCCTTAAAAATAGCGATTTTGCAAACGACCTCCGTTTTTGACTAAACCACTTTTATTGGATCTGGAATGTCAAATTATTGCTAGATTCCAATTTTCATAATTTTTGGGATCAATATGTGAGCGTGGCAAAAGAAAATGTGTTTTGACAGTTTCAGTCAATTTGGATCGACCAGAAAATGGCCATTTTTCAAACGGTCTCCAAATTCGACGAAATTAGTTTTGTTAGGACCGTATCGTTAGAACATAGCTAGATTTATTTTTTGGGAATTTTTGGAGTCCGTATGTGACCCCAATAAATTAAAATGTACGTTTAAATTCAATATATTGATTTATATTTTAATTTAAAGAAAAACTAATCGAAAGAGTCGAATTGGCGAACGAGACATATCTCATTGTGTCTGGAATGGGGGTATTTAGCTAGGGGCGGATTTTGTTGGGTTTGATTTGGAGTTCGTGACGGTTTTGACCTTTAAAACGAATTAATTAATATTAAAATAAATAAATATATATATATATATATATTAATTATTTTTGAAACCTTAGCCTATTCAACATATCCGCCGCCAGTTGAAAGATGGAACGGGCGATATTGTTCCAAAATCCCCATTCAAATTTCTCCTAATCTAATTAATGAAATTCGAATATTTCTGAAGCAAATCAAAGAGATTTTCGATGGCTTTCAATCCATACCAGAATCGTGATTTATAATTTCGTGTTTCACTCAGAATCGATGTTCGAAGTAAGGAAGTTTGGCCGCATTTTAACGGCAGAGGGCCGCGTCAAGTTGGCCTGAACAGCGGGTGGAGGTGGCTCTCATGGGGGCGCAAGGCGTGGCGAGGTTCGATGGTGCTCCGGTCGAGCATAACAGCCGCAGTTCTAAATCCTTGGTAGCGAGCGCTTTTCGTGAATGTCGGCTCGAACCAACGAGGAAGAAAGGAGATTAATCCTTAATGATGGTTTAGTAAATTAATTAATTATTTAACTAATTAATAAAGTGATTAAAGTATAAATGATCATAACACATTCATATGATGTCGGAATTCAGAAATTTCAGTTGCGTTGGAATCAGAAAAATGAGAGCTTCACAACGGAACTGACAAGAATGGAAATGCAGCAGATTTGAATTTAAGGCAAATTCAAATTCAAATGATTTTGAAACCAGTCAATGTGAGAATTCTCTCACTGAATTTATTTGTACAGTTATTTATTTTTATAACTGAATTAGTGTTGACTGCCTGTTAGCTCACTTCCCTCGTCCACAGACCATGGACGATTTATTTGATTGTGTTGTGATTGTGATTGTAATAAAATATATATATTTATGCGATGTGAAATAAAATGTATATGCGATATAGAAAATATATATGTGATGTGAAATGGAAAATATAAATATATACGCGATATGGAATATATATATATATATACGATATGGAAAATATATATGTGATGTGGAATGGAAAATATAAATATATATGGAATGCAAAATATAAATATATATGGAATGGAAAATAAATATGTATGGAATGGAAAATAAATAAATATATATGGAATGGAATATATATATACACGGTATGGAATATATATATATACGATATGGAATATATATATATATATATATGGAATGGAAAATAAAAATATATATGGAATATTCAATTTTGATTTAAAATTAAATATGAAGTTGAAATCGTTTTTAAAACGAAGTTAAAACGATTTATAAAATACGTTTTAAATGGAAATCGACGAAATATATATAATATTATATATATATATATTAAATGGCCTGAATAGAACGCGCTGCGACAGTTCGCGAATTTCGACCATTGACTACGGACGGACATTACGGGAGATCCGACCGTCGGATTCTCCTAAAATCGGAACCGTTGGGTTCGTATCGAAAAGAGCTTTCCAATGAATATAAGATATTTGAAATCTAACGGTTGGATTTGGAATTATGTCCAAATCAAATTTGGAAAATGTCGCTGTAAGCGCAGTTCGATGACCGTTTATGGAAATCGACTGTACGTGCCTTTATAAAATTATTAAAAATATTAATAATTTGTGTAAAATCATAATAAATGATTTGGAAAGAACTGAGATGAAAAATTCCGTATTTGAAAAGATAAAAATATATTTTTATCGAAATGAACTAGTTATGAACTAGAATTATAAATCCAATATTTTTAAATAAATAAATTGGATTTGAAATGATTTTAAAAATAACCAGAATTTCCAATATATGAATTGGAATGGATTTGAATCGAAATTATCTTCGGAATATTTCGATATTGGATTTCGTGATTATACGGATATTGTGGAGGAATTTGGAAGATATATATCGTTATTCCCAATACAATATTTGCTGATTTCTCAATTTGATATGGAATATAAGCCAATATAATTTCTATTCAGAGCCTTGTATTTAATATCAAATTGGAGTTTGGGTTTGTCGTGGATGGTGTCTTCATTAACACTGTTCTTAAACCCATTTGAGGAAATAATAAATCTTTTAATTAAGATTTAATGAAGTTTACCAATTAATTAATATTTAATTGGAATTGAATTAAGCTTGGATTTTGGGTTTGTCATGAACTGTGTTTAAATGACATTGGTTCTTTAACCCGAGCAGGATTAATTTCTAGAAAGTTGAACAATCGATAAGAAATGATTTTAGAGATCGAAACCAGTTGGAGTTTGTAGAAATCTTTAATTAGATTGTGAATGTATAGATGGTATTAAATTACCAAAATATGAAATGTGATTGAACCAAATACACTTGGTTGCTGATATTGATTGTTTGGATTGTGCTCGACCAGTTTATGAGCAAAATATGATTTTACATTTAGCATTGGGCTGGGTAGAAATACTGGTATGCTAACATCTTGTGAAATGCTTCACAATTTGACTTTGGGATGTGTAGCGATGTTGTGTTCATTTCAAATTTAATGAATGATTTTGAAATGATATTTTTCTTAAGTGAAAAGAAATGTATTCCCGATTTTATACAGGAAATGTTTTATAAAAAAATTTATTAAACAGAAAGGATTTCGAGGGCTAAAACCCGATGATTTCGAAATGATTTGAAAATGTATTATGGTTGTAGATTGTAGTTCATCACATATTCTATTAGTTTCTATTAATGATGTATCTGTTTGGTAGCGGAGAATTTATTCTCTTGCTTAACACCCTTCTTTGAGACGTACGAGCTCAAAGGTTATGTGATTAATAGTGACTGATCATATGTGTGAATTGCTGATGTGTAGTACTATAGTTTGAAAGTACTTGTGATTATTGTGTTGTGAAATGATTTTTCCCTACTTCGGGATATAAAATGGTTTAGTGTGTGGCTAGAGATGGGGTGACCCGATAGCGACTAAAAGTATGGGCTGGATCCAGTGCCTTAGGGTGAGTTGTCAGTAGTGTAGCCTGCTCCATGCGTGGGAGGTGCACATACATATATATCGAGTTGGAGGGGCACTTACTGCCCGGTCTGAGGGAAGATTCCCGATATTTGGTTGCGTACTTGTTTGTATGCATTGTTATGTTTTGGAATTCATATTTTCAAACGATTTGGTTTGAGATCCCGAAGTGAAATCTACTTTGATATAAAAGTTAGATATGTATTTCAAATGATTTGAAATAGAAATCGGGAAATAAAGTCCAAAGGAATAATTTCTATAAATTGAATTGGATTTTGGAAAATCTAAGTGTAGTGATTAATCTAAATGGGTAGATTGGGATATTGCATGTTGATTGATGCATAGTAGATCCATAACTCTATTACTGATTATTGTTTAAACACTGGTATTCATGGGGGTAAATCCGTTCCATGACATGCGGCGTGGTCCCGTGATTTACTATATTTCAAAGTAAAGTTTAATAAATGTTTTGAGTTCTCATACCAGTCCCATGACTGACTCGTAGTTTGCTTTTCCCTTGCAAACTCGGGTGCCCCTATTTTCCGCGCAGGCAGTCAAGTAGTTTGTTTTGCAGATACTTATTTTGAGCGGGATTCTGGATTGAAGCGAAAAGCTGTGTCGAGAGAATAAATTAGTCTTCCGCTGTGTTATTTTATTTATTTTCCGCTGTGCATTGTATTACATTTGTTGTAAATTAATCTTCCATTGTATTGTATTTCGATATACTCTGATATTCTGTACTCTGATGTAACATTATTATGATGTTTATAAAAGTCTTCTGTTATTTGTTCTGATGTGTTGTGCGCCCAAAGTTAGTGTATGCGGGAATCGAGCGGTCTTGGTCGGTTTAGCGATCGATTAGGTCCGGGCGAAATCTGTATCGTTAAAACAATAAACCTAAATCACATTCCATTAATCATGGAATCTTCACGGAAAACAAATCAATATATATAATCGATATCAATTTCCGTATCCGACTAATAATATAAATGGAATAACGAAAAAGCCTTTTAAATTCCATATGTATTAACAGTCTTCCTCCAAAGAAGTTCACTTCGATTATTATCAAATCAAATTCCATTCAATTCCAGTTTAATATATTAAATTGGAAAACTTTACTTTGGAAAATTCCCGTTAAATCTTAATAAAAAGATTTATAAACTCCAAATCACATTTCACTGTAAATCGGGTTAAAGAACGATTGTCGTTAAAAACACAGTTCACAATAAACCCAATTCACACTCCATTTTATTCCAATTAAATCTTAACAAAAAGATTTATTCTTTTCACACAGGGTTTAAGAACTGTGTTACTGAAGACCCCATCCCATCAGTCTCTAACCGTAAATTAGTAAGACAACAATTCCCTAAGTATTAATCCCGAAGGCTGAAACCAATATCAGATCAATACCCAAGAAACCATTCAACTTAGCTAATCTCCAGTTAGTTTCTATTTTTCTTAACTTCATTGGGTTTAAGAATAGTATTATTAAAGATAACATTCACGACAAACCCAAAATCTAATTCCATTGTTAATCGGGTTAAAGAACAAGTGTTATTTAAAACATCGTTCACGATAAACCTAAAAACCAATTTGATATTAAATACAAGGCTCTGAATAGAAAATATATCGGCTTATATTCAATATCAAATTCTGAAACCAACAAATATCGTATTGGGAATAACAATATATATATATATCTTCCAAATTCCTCCACAATGTCCGTATAATCACGGAATCCAATATCGAAATATTCCGAAGATAATTTCGATTCAAATCCATTCAAATTTATATATTGGAAATGCTGGTTATTTTTAAAACCATTTCAAATCCAATTTATTTATTTAAAAATATTGGATTTATAATTCTAGTTCATAACTAGTTCATTTTGATAAAAATATATTTTTATCTTTTCAAATATGGAATTTTTCATCCCAATTCTTTCCAAATCATTTATTTTGATTTTACACAAATTATTGATATTTTTTATAATTTTATCAAGGCCCGTATAGTCGATTTCCATAACGGTCATCGAACTGCACTTACAACATCCTTTTCCAAATTTGGATATAATTCCAAATCCAACCGTTTGATTTCAAATCTCTTATATTCATTAGAAATCTCTTTTCGATACGAACCCAATGGTTCCGGTTTTAGGAGAATCTGATGGTCGGATCTCCCGTGATGTTCGTTCGAAGTCAATGGTCGAAATTCACAAACTACCGCGGCGCGGCGCATTCTATTCAGGCCATTAAATATATATAATATATATATTATATATATTTCGTTTATTTCCATTTAAAATGTATTTTATAAATCATTTAAAATTCGTTTTCAAAACGATTTCAACTTCGTATTCAATTTCAAACCAAAATCGAATATTCCATATCATTAATATATAAATGATAATATTTTCAAAACATTAGATTTTGAAATCAATTCCTTTTCGATATTCATTATAAAAATGAATAAAATCGATATAAATATCGTTCACGTCAAAATGGCGTTAATCTAATCAACACGGCTTTATATATCTAAATAGTTTCGTGTCCATCCCAAATCGGACATCAAAATCAGATTTTGATCTTTTATTGAATATTATTTTAAAATATTATTATTTTAAAATACTCGTTATTTTAAAATATTTATTATTTCTGAACTGGAATCAGACACAGTCAATTACCATACAATGTTATTTATATGGATTTCATACAACACATGTGCACAACAATAATCAAAATCAATCAACCATCATCCAGAGTGCATTACACAACTGCATAAGCATTAAATATAAATATTTAACGCTTACAACAGTCTGTCAACCCATCAATTGACATACAACTAAATATTGGGATTAGTGTATGTCCAATATCATCCCAATACCCGTGTGGGGTTTTCAAACAATAAACACTGATTTTTATTTGTGCAGCTGGGCGATGTGTAAAATATATCGTCCCCATCCATATCAGTCAAATGTGTGTACATAAACAAATCATCCAATTTGTTTATGAATATTTATTTTATTCATATACACATTAAAAATTATATTTTTAACTATAAAATATTTATTTTAGCACATGAATATTTCAATTTCAATTTCACATCACAATCAATTTTCACAACACAATAAAATAAAACAAGTCATCCATGGTCTGTGGACGACGGGTTTCGGGTGCTGCTAAGCACTGTTTGCATCCTAGTATATATTTTAACTAGAAAATAAAATTTAAAGTGAGAAGTTCTCACCTTTGGTTTCCACTCCTCCATGCTTCGTTTCTGAACGGTTTGGATTTGCCCGTTATTCCAACGCAGTCTTTTTCACGCTGTTCATAATAAAAATCACATTTTTATTATAATGATTATATATTTAAAATCCCATTTTTACATCGCTATTATATAAATAAAAATCATACTTTTATTTCTACTTCAAATATATAAAAATTGATTTTTTTAATCGCTACTTTATATATATATATAAATCGAATTTTTATTTCGATATTCAAATAATAAAAATCGAATTTTTTATTTCAAATCTATATAGATAAAAATCATATTTTTATTCTTTGTTTTCATATATAAAAAAATCGCATTTTTATTTTAATCATTAATATAAAAATATACTCTTTTTCATTATTAAAATATAATCATTTTCATTTTAAAAATTCAATCTTTTCATTACAAAAATATAATCTTTTTCATTTTAAAAATTCAGTCTTTTTCATTATAAAAATATAATCTTTTTCATTATAAAAATTCAGTCTTTTTCATTATAAAAATATAATCTTTTTCATTTTAAAAATTCAATCTTTTCTACATATAAAGATCATATTTTCCGTATAATAAAAATCATAACTTTTGTATATTAAAAATCATAGCTTTCGTATATAAAAAATCATAGCTTTCATATATAAAAAATCATAGTTTTCGTATATAAAAAAATCATAGCTTTTTCAAAGAATTAAAATCCGAGAAGCTTACAGCGATTTTAAGGTTTCGGATTAAGGCGGAGGCTAGCGAAGCTCATGGGTGCAATGGGGTTGGGGGCGCTGTCGAATTGGAGAAAGGGGTGCTGCAGATTGTCGCCGCGGCCTGTGATGGTGCAGTGAAGGAGCAGGGGGGAAATCGGGGTTTTGGGGGGTCTCGCTGATCTCGAGAGGGGGACAAACGGGAAAGGAGGCGGCGGAAGGGGAGGATCGAAGGTGGAGGGGGCGGCGCGATGACGGGGAGGCGGCGGCGCGGTGGACGCTTCTGGCATCGTGATTTTTCCTTTCTTTTTCCTTTTTCATTTCGATCTATTTTGAAAGGGGGGGGGGGGGGTTGACTTGGCAGAAGAGAAAGGAGGGGGTTAGTAAATAAATATATTATTTTAATTATTTTAAATTTCCAAAAAGTAACTTTTAACTTCGAACTCCAAATTGGACCCACCGACTGTTGCCCCTAACTAATTACCTCATTCTGGACACAATGTGATATGTTTTGTAACCCAATTTGGCTGTTACGATCAGTTTTTCTTCAAAATTAAAATATAAATCAATATATTCAATTTTAAACGTATATTTCAATTTACTGGGATCACATACGGACCCCAAAAATTCCAGAAAAATAATTTCTAGCTTCGTATTGACGATACGGTTCTAACAAAACTAATTTCGTCGAATTTGGAGACCGTTCGAAAAATGGTCATTTTCCAGTCGATTAAATTCAAACTGAAATTACCAAACACTTTTAAATTCGCTACGCTCACATATTGATTCCAAAATTATGAAAATTGGAATCAAGCAATAATTTGACATTCCGGATCCAACAAAAACGGTCTCATCGAAAAGGGAGGTCATTTGCAAAATCGCTATTTTTAAGGGCTATATTTCCATAGGGACTATTCTGAATTTTCAACTGGCCATAACTTTTTATTCCCGCTATGAAATTTGGATTTTTTAGATTCATTGGAAAGTTATTTTCAAATAGATTCTAATATTTTTGGTTTTACTAAAATCCGGTTTATTTTGAATCCTGTACATTCATTTGAAACCTGAAATCGAATTTTCAAACTACCGCGCCATTTCCAATTCCTTTTATAATTAAAATAAATATTTATATTCTAATTTCGATTTAAATAAATTCATACGTTCTAATTCTATTGAAAATTAATTTCTAGTCATTATTATTTAAAATAAATCATTTTAAATATCCAAAATTCATTAAAATTGCCAAAATAAATTTTTTTAATTGGTTCTGATTTTCCGGGTTATTACATGTTGCCTCTCTTGTGCAACTCCATATTTAGTTTTGGTTTTCTAGCATCTTTTGTCCCGATGTGTTCTGCGTCTCGTGGTTTTATTGTTCCATGTTGTTCTACTTCCTCTATTTCTATCTTTTCTCCCCTTCTTAGTAAGGTTGAGATAGCGATCATTAATGATTGTCTAGATCGGCTTATTAAGAATTCTTGTCCCTCTCGTTCAGGGGTTCTTGCTCATGGTCATCGGGTTTCTTTGGGGTTTCCTGGGCATTGTGATGCTTCCACTCAATCTACTGCTCGCCCCACGCGTCGTAGTTATCAAGTGGCCCTTTACACTCCCCATACCATTCGTACACGCTGTATAGCGGCGTCTGAGAAGATTGTTAGATCTACTCGACTTACTCTTTATCTTATCTGAGTTATGTGGTTGTTTAGCTGCTTTTTCATTGTTTTGCATCTCTGGCTTCTTTTGGTTTTTTTATGGTGAATTTCCTTTTCTTGAACGTCCATGGGATATGTAACGATGCGTCAGTGGCTAGACTTAGGCGCATTGTTAAGAAGTACTCTATCAGTTTGGTGGCTCTCTTGGAACCATTTGTGGGACTGGAGGATATTACCAAGTTGGTTTTATCTCTTGGATTTAGTGGTGCCTTTGCCAATGTTTTTGACAATATTTAGATTCTTTGGTCCAAAGACATTGTCATCTACCCTATCTTCAACTCGGATCAGCTACTTTCGGTAGCTCGTTCGATTCTGGTTTTTCCGTGCCTTTTCTATTTTCCGCTGTCTATGCTAAATTCGATAGGATAGAGCGTTTGGTACTTTGGTCTGATATCCACGCTCTCTCTGACCTAGGGTTTTCAGCCTCGGTTTTGGGGGGCGACTTCAATGTCGTCGCTTGCCAAGCTGAGAAACGTGGAGGGAATGCCATCAACCGAGTGGCGGTGGCGGATTTCAATGCCTTTATCTTTAGTTCGGGCCTCTATGAAGTCTTTTTTGTTGGTTCGGCTTTTTCTTGGTGTAATAACCAAGAGGGGCCTAACCGAATTCTTTCTAGGCTTGATAGATTTTTCAAATCAGAAGTTTGGTTCAGCCTTCTGTTCAACATCTCAGTTTATCATTTGCATCGCTCCTTCTCGGACCATGCCCTGATGATTCTGCGATGTTATTCCCTATTTTCAAGAATACTTTCGATCATGTTAGGGCGGCCGAAGAATCTCTTGTTCTAGCATAATCGTCTTTTGATGAGAATCCCTCTTCTACAAATAAGGAGGCATGGGCGCTAGCCTAATTAAATTAGCCTTCTCGTCGGAGCTTCATATTGAACATGACTATCTTCGCCAAAAGGCGAGGATCAAGTGGATTGTTGAAGGTGATACGAAGTCCAAATTTTTCATTCCTCTATCCATAAGAAAAATAAGCTTCTTACGGTTCTTCAAATCCAGTGTCCAGATCTAAGTGAAGCTTCCACGCCAAGTGAGGTCAAAGATACTATCGTTGCCCATTTCCAAGATTTTCTTGGAATTCAGTCTGTGTCGTTCTCCGATCCTACCCTTCTCGCTTTCATTCCAAGATCGGTGCTTACGACGGATACATCTAATATTGTTGCACCTCCTTCTCCGGATGAAATACGTGCTTTTGTATTTTCTCTTAGTAAGGATAGTGCGTGCATGCCAGATGGTTTCAATGGGGTGTTTGGTCGATTATCCAAGAAAACTTCTGTCTTTCCATTCAATTTTTCTTTTCTGGTGGAGAACTGCCCACGGGGTGGACCTCCACCAATTTGGTTCTTATCCCCAATTGTGAAATTCCCCCTTCTTATGCTGAATATCGCCTGATTAGCTTGTGCAACTTTTCTAATAAAGTGATTTCAAAGGTCCTATCCTTTAGACTAGCATTGTTTCTCGAGAGTATTATCTCTTCTTCTCAGGTTGGGTTTGTAAAGGGACGTTTGATTACTGATAACGTCCTTTTATCCCAGGAACTGATCTCGTGAATCGATAGGTAGGTCCGTGGTTCGAATGTGGTCCTCAAGCTGGATATGGATAAGGCCTATGATCGCATGTCCTGGTTCTTCGTCATCAAGGTATTGAGGGCTTTCGATTTCCTGGAACCCCTTAGTGACCTTGTTTGGAGGCTGATATCCAACTATTGGTTTTTTATTCTCATCAACAGATCAACCAATGGGTTTTTCAAGGCGGGCAGGGGGTTGCGTCAAGGAGACCCTCCATCACCTTCTCTCTTTGTGATAGCCGCCGAGGCTTTCGTTCCTGGTCTGCACTCACTCATGATAGCCAGACAGATTCATAGATTTGGCATCCCTACTGGTTGTCCCCTTGTTTCCTCTTTATCCTTCGTTGACGATATCGTCATTTTCACAAATGGTTGTCGTAGCTCTATCCTCCGGCTTATTAGCCTGGTTCATATGTACGAGAGTAGCTCAGGGAAACTCGTAAACTCCGACAAGAGCTGTTTTGCCCCCGTAAAAGATTTGTCTATGATAAGATCTTCCTGGATTCAAACCTACACTACATTCAGGGATACCTCTCTTCCCCTAACTTATCTCGGTATTGTTTTATACCGATGTAGAAAGCTTAATGCAATCTTCGACCCCTCTCGGATAAAGCCCGGGGGAAGATCATTTGTTGGAATGCGACTCTTCTTTCTTAGGTAGGTAGACTTGTTCTGATAAAGTCTGTTTTAGAATCAATTGGATCACATGTCTTAGCTGCTATGACTCCCATCGCTTCCTACTTCCGCCCTTATCATTCTTTGGCATCGTCCTTTTTCTAGGGAGACAAGGACAATGTGCATCGACACCACTGGATATCGTGGAATATCATTTGTCACCCCAGGTATGAGGGAGGGTTAGGCCTTCGAGACCCTATGGACATTTGCACTGCCTTTGCTTGCAAGCTGTGGGCAAGGTTTCGGGCGAACGACTCCCTCTGGGCGACATTCCTCTATGTTAAGTAACACAGGCTTACAGGCGCGAACTTCTCCAGTGTCCCGTCCTATGCTAGTGAGACGTGGAAATAGATGCAATCCATAAAGGCCTTTTCGGATTCACATGGGGGTGGAACCGATTAGGATGGTAGTCCCTTCTCGATTAGGGTAGCGCAGAATTCGTCAAGGACGTTGGCTCTACGTCTGTTTCTTTCATTGGGGATGTCTATCTTCCCCTGAAGGTTTCTTTATTTATGTGGAAAACCATGTAGGAAGGGTTACCACTGGACGAGAACCTTCAACGGATAGGCATCCCAACTGTCACTCGTTGCAGGTGTTGCAACTCTGGTTTTCTAGAATCCTCCTCTCACTTGTTTTCCTTGGTTTTTGTGCCAAGTCTATTTGGAATTACTTCGGGAACTTGGTTGGTTGCCGAGGTAATGCTACATCGCTAGCGGATTTCCTGAGAATCTGGTGGACCAGCATCTCAGGTAAATCCATCTGTTCGATTTTATTTCGTCTTATACCTTGTCTAATCTGCTGGCATATATGATGCTCG
This sequence comes from Allium sativum, assembly GCA_030737875.1. NCBI lineage: Eukaryota > Viridiplantae > Streptophyta > Magnoliopsida > Asparagales > Amaryllidaceae > Allium > Allium sativum. The sequence continues at coordinate 794,416,713 of CM060919.1, read as the reverse complement.
TGGAATATGGAAATATTCGACGAAGTCCAATGGATACTCCTACCATTATTCGGAGAGTAAGGAATGACATTTTTCTTTCTTTTCGGGGTAGGCCATTCAAGGGCATTATTGGTTCCCGGTCGAGGAGTTTAGCAGGTGCTTTTGGTATTTCAAAGGCCTTGACCTCTCCTAGGGCGGGAATTGATTGATTTCTATGATTGTCAGTCTTTCCCTCGCTGCATTCACTTTTTGCACACTCCCCCCTTAATCTCATGTTGTTTGCTAGTACTGCAGTGTAATAACCCGGAAAATACGAGCCAATTTAAAACTTTTAAATTGGTGATTTCAAAGGAATTTGAACAATTGAAATAGAATATTTCAATAAAATAGTGAATTAGAAATAGTAAGTCAGTTTGAAAATTTGAATTCAAACTTTGACTGACTGTGCAGGGTGGAAAATATAACGGATTTTAGCGAAACTAAAAATATTTAAATCTGAAAAATCAAAATTTCATAACGGGAATCAAAAGTTATGGCCGAATGAATTTTCAGAATGGTCGCTATATAGAATATATAGCCCTGGAAAATCGATATTTCGCAAACGACCTCGGAATTCGACGAAACCACTTTTGTTGGGTCCGGGATGTCAAACTATTGCTTGGTTTCAAATTTCATAATTTTTGAAGCTAGTATGTGAGCGTGGCAAAAGAAAATGCGTTTGGTCAATTTTTGTTAAATTGGATCGACCAGAAAATGGCCATTTTTCAAATGATCTCAGAATTCGACGAAACTAGTTTTGTTGGGACCGTAGCGTCAAAACACATCTAGATTTATTTTTCCGGAATTTTTCGAATCAGTTTGTGGCCCTGGCAAATTGAAATGTGTGTTCAAAGTTAAAATTAAATGTTTTATACTTTAATTTGAAAAATAATTGACTGTAACAGTCGAATTGGCCAACGAAACATATCCCATTGTGTCCGAGATGGGGGTATTTAGCTAGGGGCGACAGTCGTTGGGCTTGAAAAGGAGTTCGTTGGTGAAAACCCTAATTTTCTGAAATATATATATTCCGGCCAATCAGAATTTTTCTTTCATAATTAAAAAAATAAAAAAAACCCCCGTAACCCTCAAACCTACGGCGAAAACCCGATCGCCGCTTCCGTCCTCGATTGCCGCCGCCTCCGCCACTTCCAGGCGCCGCCGCTACCACCGTTCGCTTCGTCTCCGCCTCCTCTTCAAGTCCGACCCACCCACAACCGCCATCGACGCCTCCTCCGCCAGAATCGAGCCCAGGAAGTCGTCGACTTCCCATCGCCGCCGCCGCTCCGACCTGCCACCGAGCGCCACCAAACCACCACCGACAGGACCCCCACTCGAAGCTCTTCCACGTCCAACTCCCTGATCGTCGTCTAGGTCAGCGGATTTCGCGAAAACCTCAAACCTAGTTTCGAACCAAATAGAAAGGTGAGTCCTTTTTGATGTCTGCACTTTGAAAAATCATATCTTTTTAGTGTGTTGACGAAATTTGATGAAACAGGAGACATCGTGACCGCAAGGAGGCTCTCTACACTCTAGAAGAAGCCGCGGATTTTTCTGACATCGTATCTATTTTTAGAGAAGCAACAAACCAATGTGAGGAATTTAAATTAAATGAATTTGAGTGGAAAATGTCGTGTATAAATTATATTAGCGAAATATAAATTACACACGTGTTGTATACCTCATGTACATGCGTGGTGTAAGCTATATAAGCGAAGTGTGAATTATACATGCATAGAATAATTGATATATGTGTTGAAATGCAAGTGAAATATAGCAATTATAATAAATATGATATATATATATATATACTCCCCTCGTCCACAAACCATGGACGATATTTATTGTTGTGAATTTGTGTGAAATATTGCATGAAAAATACGAATGGTTGAATAATTGTTTGTGGTTGATATTGTTTGGTTGTGGTTGAAAAATACCCATTGGTGATTGAAATGAATTGGAAATATTTGTGGAAATAAAAATAAAACATGCCGCCTGCGTGCGAATTAGATGCATGAATCCCCATTGTCAAAAACCGCGAGGTTTTAAGGTAGAGCGAGGAGCCGTACTAGGGACGGTGCCGGTTTTAACTACCCTGCCGTTATGCTGCCGAAATTTTGAATAATCTTTATGTGCTAGAATTATTTTCATATGTTGAAATTATCTTCATGCATTGAAATTAAAGTCATGTGTTGAAACTATATCCATGTGTGGAAATGTTCATGTGTTGAAAAGTGATGTGTGAAAATTAAATTCATTTGTGAATGAATGAAGTGTCTAAACAATAAAAATCACATTTTTATAATATATATGAAGTATGAAAAATATTCGCCTTATATATATAAATAGTTTCAACAATAAAAATTCCATCTTTCTAATATGAACAATATAAATAAAATATCCATGTGTGGAAATGTTCATGTGTTGAGAAGTGTGTGTAGTGGAAAAATTCATGTGTTGAATAAAAAAATCGAACAGTAAAAAAAAATTATATTTTTATTGAAACTATGAAGTATTGAAAACATCCATTTGTGGAATAAATATTTTAAATGATAAAAATATCATTTTTATCATGTATGTGATATGCTAAAGATATCGGAGAGGTGCTTGCCCCTTGCCTCGACTCATGAAGGAACCCAATTTCCAATACGAAATATGCGGACGTGATTGTATTACTAGTACGGCGACATAGTGGTATGGGTCATTTATGCCGCCTATGATTGATATTTATGATTGAAATCTCTTTTGAAGCATATATGCACTAGTAATAATATCAAACACTTTTGTTTTATTCGTATGAAGCATTTTTGGCCATTATAAGGTAAAAACTCTATCCTCCGGCTTGCGTTGCATTGTGTGATGGGACATGAGTCTTATAATTACCTCATTTTTTCAAAAAGCATTGCGATGATTTAATCATTTACTTTATTTCATGCACTAGCACTCATTGGAGTAAACCCGTTCCGCGAAAGTGGCGTGGTCCTTTGATTTGCATTATTATTGTTGTTAATATGTTAAGTAGATTTCTCATACCAGTCCCATGATTGACTCGTAGTTTGTTTCACCTTGCAAACTCGGGTGCCCTCATTTTCTCACGGGCAGCCTAGTTACAGGTTTCTGACGCACCTTTTGGCTCATGGCGAGGCTTGACTACACTGTGCTGACTTGGATTTTCTCCGCCATTATTGTATCTATATTATGATTCCGCCATTGGCGATGTAGACTGATATTTATTTTGTGTACTCTTTATGTATGATTCCGCCTCAGGCGATGGTGACTGACTATGTATCATTATGCACTAAGTTGTATCCTGTACTGTGCTTCTCTGATGTGATGATATCTATATGATTCCGCTGTCATATGTGTGTAAATTATTCTATTTTCTGTTTATGCTATTATCTGTGATCTGCTAATGATGATTAATGTGTTATATTCCAATGATTATCCTTAACACCGTGTCATGGGGTTTTGGGATCGTCACATGCAGGTTCTGGACGTATTATGTTTTTGGCTTTTGTTGGCTCATGGGTATCTTACGATTGGAAGAGCTTCTTCTTTAGAGGACATGAAGAACCAGGGGAATTGGAGCTATTGAACCAGGTGTTTGGCCTTAGCAACCGATGGTCGTGGAAGTCTTTGGTTTTGGGCTTCCTGGGAGGGCTCGTTTCTCGCTCATGCGCCTTGTCCGTCTTTGAGGAGCTTCCCACTTTCCAAACAAGGCATTGGCTTATGAGTCTGATTGTTGAGGTTTCATCATCCTGGATTACTATGTGGTTTTCCACTGGATGTGGGAAAATTGTTTTTTTTCTTTTTATGTTTGTTGTTTTTTCTTCAGTATCTATTGTACATGTGTGTGTGCACGGTATCTTTTTTCTGCAGAAACCATTTTTGTGAGCCATTGGAGAATGGTTAGATTCTCTTTTTTGTTATATTAAAAAAATCCTTTATTCATTTTTTCCTAAATTAGGAATTTATAAAACTCATTCCCTTAAATCTTTAACAAAGATTCATTAAATCTTAAGAATTATTCTTAAACTCTACTTAGGAAAACTTCATTAAATCTTAATTAAAAGACTTGTAATTACTTTCTATTCCTAATCATATCTTAGTCGTAGTTGGGTTAAAGAATAACATTATTTAAGACGTCATTCACAACAAACTCAAAATCCAATTGACATCAAATATAATATTTACATAGAAATTACATCAACTTATATTCAATACCAATTCATGAAATCAATGAATACTATAAGTGGAATAATGATATAAATATCTTCTAAATTCCTCAAATCATATAAGTTTAACTACGGAATTTAATATCAACTATCTTCTTGAATTCCAGTCATAACTTAACTTAGTTGGGTGTTGGAGCGATGTTATTTAAGACACCGTTTACAACAAACCCAAAATCAATTGATATAAAATATAAGATTTAGAGAGAAATCATGTATGCTCATATTCGATATCAACTTCGCATATTCAATAGATACTATAAGTGGAATAGCGGTGTATCCAACTTTTAAATTCCTCAAATACTGTGAGTCTTATCTACAGAATTAACACCAAATACTTGATGAATAATTCCAATCGAATCTAATAAGTTAAGATTTGAAAACTTCAGTTTATTTAACTTAAAATTTCAAACGTTGTTTTACCATCTTCGGTAAGTTAGGCTGAAAATACAAGAATCAAAATATAGTTCAAAACTTCATATTTCTTTCTCAAATCACTTTAAAATCATTTGTTATGGTTTATCATAATTTTTATAATTTTTATAAAATCATTTCGATTGATTTCCATTTACGATCATCGAACTGCGTTTACATCGACCTTTTCGAAAATAGTTTTAAGCATAACTTGAAATCTGTAAGTTGGAATTCAAAATTTATTCTTTCATTTGAAAGTTATTATCAATAAAAACAGACATTTTTCATTTTGGGAAAATCCGGTTTAAATTTCATTAGTTTTAGTTATTTGAAGTCTATGGTCGAAATTCAGGAACTGTTATTGTGCGACAAGTCCAATTCAAACTATAATTAATTTCTAATCGAAATTAATTCATTTTACTCTAACATAAGTTTAAAATAAAATATATTCTATTTTAAAACAAAATTTTCAACATTTAACCATCTAAACAATTATTCATTTTAAATGAATATTATAATATTATTTCGCTAATATTATATTTTCTCGAAAATTGATTTCTTGATTATTTTATAAACCTTATAAACATTTATAAGTTCATTTGAAAATGATACGTCGAATTTTAACTTCAAACTTGATTATAAACAAAATTAAACATTTTTAATATTATAATATTATTATTTTTCAAAACTTAATATTTTGAAAACCAAACTTTACAGAAATCAATTTGAACAACATATAAGATGTTAGGAATAATCAGTTTGAATTAAAAACATCGTTTATATATCTAATTCAAATTTTGAATTTACTATTCAAAACCGATTTCAAATTAGAATAAGCCATTTCCAATTCAAAACGCTCTTAAATTGGTTTCAACCCTTTCAAAAGTTGTTCATAAACATTTTACTTTTATTTCCATATCATTTTGGATATAAAAATCCAACTTCCATTTTCATGTCTTATTTCACTTAAATGAATATAATATTCACTTAAAATTTCCAATGGAATGAGACTCGATCAATTCCAAATAGTCCCAAATACGTGGTGTAAATTTTTGTGTCAAATAAACATAAACACATCCACATCAATAATCGTCATCCATCGAACAACGATTATAATATAAGCGTTATAGTTGTTAATGCTTATACATACATAAACAATAATAATAAATTGTAGTAACATCCATCAACCACGAAGTAATCATAGCAACCACAAGCAATCAATATATAATCAAAATTTGATTATAATCAACTTTCCAAACTTATAACTATTCCAAATATAAATTTAGAGGTTATCACTCGATTTGTTGATCGTTGAAATAACGAACGTTTTAAATTAAATTAAGCAGAAGTTTAATTTAACTAAAAATTCCAATTAACTCCAAACTTGTCCAAATCAGTTTGTACACGCAATATTCGTCTCCATGATCCTATAGCAACTCGTTTCGTCGAATTCTGTTTTCATATGAGCGAGATATACATGTTTAAACTTTAAAAAGATTAATTATGTTATTAACATTAATTAATTAAAATATAATTAACCTGGTTTCACCTCCTCATTTTCATCAATATTGCTATTCCCCTTCGTTCACCTCGCTCCGCCGCTAGAGAGCACCGGACCGCCGACCAACCCTACTATCGTGCTCCCCCTTCCACTTCGCACCACCGCCAGGAGGCACCGACCCCTTAACGCCACCGTCCATAAGAAAACCAAGCTCGAACGGAAACCCATTCAAATGGCATTTCCACTGCCTTATGCTACCAATCTCCATGCCACCACCTCCAGTCGATGCGCCGCCTCACCTTCTTCCTCTTTCATGTCGACGACTTCGCTTAAATCGTCCCCCATCACCGCCAATTTGCCAAAGCACGAACTGAGCTCGTCAAAATAACTACCTCCGATCATCTCAAAACTACGGCCACCATAGGTCGTTTCAGGCCGACCGACCAATATGAAACTTGTAGGCCTCCCACTCCTCTACAACTTCCCTTCAGACACTAACACCCAACTCCTTGCCGTTTTCACGCAAAATGAGAAAATTTGGAACTCACCCTTCTCCATTCATCGAACTCCTCGAGTACTTAAACTTTCATGTTGATGACTTCGATCGATTCTCAATAGTTTGAGAGATATAAATTAAAATAGAGAAATGAACTTATTTGCAAATTTGGAGGCTAATGAATGAATTTAGGAATTAGGGTTGGGAATTTTGGGGCTATTTTCAGGGTACATATTTTCGGTTTATTATTATTCTATTCGATTATTATATTACTCGATGCCTATCACCAACTCAATCGACGTTTATTAATTCTTACGGTTACATACGAACTCCATTCGCGGTGATAATGAACATACAACTATGGTTTGACATTGCGGACCCAACGAAACTTGTTTCGTCGAAATCTAAATTTGTTTGCTCAAATAGCACTAGTTTGAGTTCAAATTATCGATTAATTCATATATTAATTTCAAATCAATTTTTGACACGCTTTTATATCGCGCACGCTCACATATTAAATCTGATTGACACGAAATTTGAAATCCTACAATAACTTAACATTCTAGATCTGATGAAACAAATTTCATCAAAATCCGAGATCGTTTGCAAAATAGCTATTTTCCAATATTAAATTAAAATGATAAAATATAATTTAATTTCAAAACATTCAAATCCGTAAATGATTATCATCGTCATATATATATATATATATATATATATATATATATATATATATATATGTGTGTGTGTGTGTGTGTGTGTATTCAAATGGAATTTCATATAACTTCAAAATAAACTACTTCAAATTTAAAACTTAATATTCCATTTTCAAGTTAAATCGATATTCAATTTATTTTAAAATCCATTTATTTTATTTAATAAATCATTATGGTTTATAAACGATTCCATGGCGACTTTCTGAAAATTTGATTTGGGCATAACTCACAATCTACAACATGAAATCTCGATTTTCCCCTCTTATTAGAAAACTATAATTCAATAGATTTGAACTTTTCTTGTTTCAACGAATTCCGACTTATACTGGATCATATACATTCATTTAAAGTTCAAAACGTAATATTACGAATTACCGTGCTGCTACGAGCTCGTTTTTAATTACATTATGAATTATACGTTCAAATATTTAAATCAATTAAACTCCAAGTTGTTAATTCTTAAGATAATTTTTTTTAAATATTTTAAATTAATTAATTATTCTTACTTAAAAATTAGGATCATTACATTATCAATTGTTATTCTCGTCTGAAATCGAGAATAGTAAATCTTATTTTACAACAAACCATCACATCTAGATCGGGAAGTTACAACAACTCAGCATCTAAAGTATGTAAAGCTCCTTTTGCAAATTTTGTCCAATAACCATAATTGTGCATAAGTTATTTGGATTAATTTCATCCTAAACATCTTTCAAATAGTGAAAACTCTCTTTTTCATAGTGCTTATCTTTCGAAAAAAATTACTTGCTTTGGCATTGATTTCAAAGGAGTTGAATTCGTTCAATTTTTTTTTACCTAAGCCAATATCGCTTTAACGAAAATTCCTTTAATATTTGTATCTTTCGAAACACTTATCAAAAAAGAAACAAGACAAACATTTGAGAAAGAGGTAGAAATGTAAGAAGAAGAAGAATGAGTAAAAGAGAGTATGGAAATAGAAGAGGAGGAAGAAGAGGATACTACTTTGGAGAGTTTTTAGTATCCATCAAATCCAAACAACAAAACTCTCTTTAGAAACCAAAAGAAAATCTAACGACGCTTAAGAGATATATAAGCAAGAAGTTTGACAAAATTTCAAGTAACATGGACAAATTCTTTAGGAAGATTAGTCGTAAACTTGGCTTCTTCTCATCATCCTCTACATCTACCACATTTGAGAATTTTTATATTATCCAATAGTAGTTTCTAAGTTGTCTCTAAGTGTTATGCATTGTATCATTCATTTTCTATGTTTAATGTAATCTTTACAAAGTATTAACAAAAATTCCAGTTTATTATGTATATTGTTATTTATATAGTCTCTGAAAATCGGTGAAATCATTCACAACAACTCAAAATTTCAAAATAAAACGAAACAAGAAAATTTCAACACATATGTCAACATACATATATTGATCACGTAGACGTACAACGTGTACTTTTTGAAATTTGATATTTTAATAACTAACACATGTTACTTACATTCAAACTATTTTAAACTCCTATAAATACAATTTTCAACCTGAATTTCGAAACAAAACTTGATTATCTTCTTCCTTACTCGTGTCTTATCCAAAAACCAAAATTATGGATAATCTGATCCGTCATTTAGCCACAAATTTAGAACAATCTCTCGAATCGTTCAGAAATGTTCTGTCATTCATCCTCAGATATCAAAGGATATTAGAATTAAGCCAAAACGAGATGATCATGGAGTAGGAAAAGCATTTCGTTGCACTTTGATGGATGATTTCCTCCCTAACCAAAGATGAATTAAATCAAAACCCAGAATGCACTCTAAACAAAGATGATGAAAGATGGGATTTCATTAAAATTGATTCAACTTTGACAAAGACGGATGATTTGAAATCCCTAGAAATTTCAATAACGTGAAAATATGATTAAGATTACTATTAAGTAATTTATTGAATGTAAATAATTTAAAATACTTAGTGAAACACCCCACCTCCATTAAGGTCACTCACAAAGGGGATTCCTTAACTTTGGTGGAGCATTGAAGGTAAAAGACACAGATAATTTACAAGACAGACATATAAGCAGCGGAAAAACAAAATTTATTTCATACGTGGTTCATAACAAAGTCATTACAACAAACTGCCTCAAAACAACTTCCAAATCATTACATCAAAATACTCTATCTTGATTTAAAACATAAAGAAGCATAATCCCCATTAAGAATGTATCCAAAGCCATGGCCCAAGAAGAGAAAGTCTAAGCCATACATCTACTCTCTTCAAGCTTTGCAAAAGGTCTGAACTAAGCTGAGGTGTTTCCTCCCTGCGGACCTGGGGGGGGGGGGAACGGAAGAAAAGAAGACGAAAGAAAAATGGGTTAGACATTAGTCTGGTAAGTCTAGTGATTATTTAGCATGTAAACAAGAAAAAGATTATGACTTGAATAAACTAAATCTAGGACAACACCCTAGAAATAAGATAATAAGACTGAATATGCTATCGCACTCATTTCAACTTCTCTGCACCCCCGTACCAGTGTTTTCAACTAGCACCATGTGTTCAAGATAAGTGATCCCCTTTATCGATCGGCTCCTACTCGCATGTATTTATCACGTGTGTCATTCGGCCCCCGCTTGATTGTAGATACCTGTGCTGGTCCCACCATGGAGTGTATCAAATCCTATGGTGGCAACCGACACGATTCAAGAAGCACAGAGTATAACTACTGATGCCCAATGCCTGCTTTTTCCACTCCGGAGTACGTGCACGCCCGCACTCCGTCGGAACCTACACAGACGTACAACCCGCCATTATTTTGACCGCTTATAATCAGCCCAGTAATCGTGCCCCACCCTGCCTAGTTCAGGGTACCATGATACAACTATGTGGGTTACTGCTGAAATGGGTCCCCGTTACTAGGGTTTTCTAATCAACATGTTAAATTGGTTAAGTGTCCAAATTAACCAAACCCCACCCATCAGCTTGTTAACATGTTGTATTGGTTAAGTGTTGCCTTAATTAACTTAACCCTAACATTCCTGACTTAGCTTTAATTCATTCATTAAAGCACCAATCACTCACTTAGACAGGTATTGTTGCGGTCACTGGATGTGTCAGTCGGGTCCAGGCAGTTTTACACCGCAACTCAGTCTAACCTCGGGTCCTTTTGGGCTTGATGCACTAACCTCTCATATTAGGTATATATTGTTATGGTTGCAGGATGTGCCGGGCGGTTCCGGGCAGTCTTACACCGTAACTCAATCTAACCTCGAGTTAGGCATATTCGTCTTTTCTAAATTTACATATTTACCTTTTACATGTAAATTATTGTCATTCAAGTCATGCCCAATTTCTCTCTAAATCATGTTCATAATTTTAGGTATATAAATTATACCAATTTTTATGTCACTAATCATTCATATATTTATGGGCCAAATTATGCCATTAATATGAATTTAAGATTTTCTCAACGTTACCCCCGTCATACGTTCGCAAAATTTCACATAGAATGTTTGGCTCGTAACTTAGCCTAACTTATATACAAAAGGGGAAAGAAGGGAGCATGTACCACAACATAAAATAATAAGGAACTAACTAAACATGTGTCATGTAAACGTGGCATAATGTAATGAACTTGCATTTTTGGATCCAACTAACATGAGTCTTTAAGCATATGAGATTACCCAAATCCAACTAGGCATGTAAATGTAAACTTTTATTTTGGGTCCAATGAACATAAACCTTAAGCATATAGAATTGCACAAGTTCAACTAGACATGTGAATGTAAACTTTAATTTGGATCCAATAATCATGAACCTTAAACATATGGAATTACACAGGTTCAACAAGGCATGTAAATATGAACTTTTATCTTGGATCCAACAAACATGAATCTTAAGCATATGATTTTACACAAGTTTAACAAGGCACATAAATATGAGCCTTAATTTTTGGATTCAATTTTCATAGATCTAGATGTGAATCTAAACACAATACATGTCTCAGCCTAACAACTTGCATGATTCAATAAACATAGATCTAAATATAGATCTAAACAACTTGCATGATTTTATAAACATATATCTAAATGTAGATCTAAACACTTGCATGATTCAATAAGCATAGATCTAAAAATAGATCTAAACATAATACATGTCTTGGCCTAATAATTTGCATGTAACATAACATGAATGAATTACCAATTTTACATGATTGGTTTACATTAACATAATAACCACATAGTTTAACAACTTGCATGTAACATAATATGAATAAATCACCAAACTTTACATAATACATGATTGGTTTGATACCAACATAATAACCACAATAATCTCACAAGTATATACGATAGAATCGTTATAAGAATAGGCATAAATCAACATCGTCATTGTCTTACAACTAGGTATTACTCTAGTTTCATTTTATTACAAATCACAACTTTTAATCGTTCACATCTAAATAATAACAAGACTTACAAACAAAAGAAAGTCTTGTTTTCTGGGATCTGTTTTCTGAAACTGAATAGCTCGCCCTTGATGTAGACTAATTGTTCTTCTAATTTAGATTTGATTCGATTCGTAGCTTTAGTCTTGCTTTCTAATTGAAGAATAAATGGTGGTTAGACTAGAACATTCATTGACAGCATGGTAGCTCCTTGGAATGAATTAGTGTGATTTAGGGTTTGAGGATTAGGGTTGCTTTTATAGAAGTTTAATCTCATGTGAGCCGTTAGATCATTTTAGAAGCAATCACAGCCGTCCAGACTAGATAGAGTTATCTAGAATTGCCACCTAAGCCCTAGTGACTCAGCAATAGGTCAGAAAGGACTCAGCAATGAGTCAGAATCGTCTCATATTTGGATTTGGGCAAGGGGGTAGGTCGACCCCCAGGTCGACCCCCTGGTCGACCTGGTCTCTAGGCGGGAAATTTCCCGCCCAGTCTGCTTCGGGGTTTGAATTCGAATTTTGAAACTTGAATTTCGGGCTGGTTTTATTATTTAAATTCTTGAATCTTCTGAAGGCCATGACTCCTTCATACGGAGTCCGATTACGCAAACTCAGACTCTATCTCAAGCAGAATTCTGAGACGAACGCAATGTCTTAAACCGTTTCCCTTAATTCTCACATTTATAATTAAGTGTTTTTTAATTCGTCACTATAAGGATTACAGAAAATACAGGGTGTTATATTCTCCCCTCCTTAAAGGATTTCGTCCCAGAAATCTCTAAGTTAAGAAGAATGTGTCCTAACATTCAACGTCTATCTACTCATCCATCAAACACAGGCGTCCATTGTCCTTAAAAAGACTTCTAATGCTTCCATGACTGTATGCATAGTGTGTGTACATGTCCTTATCTAATGCAAAATTAGGCGGTCTACTGATTCAGTTGACCTCCCTAATGCAAATTATGTCTGTGCCATGAGCCCATTATGTATGCGATTATTCCTAATCGTACTTTCTACATGAGTGCACAGTCATTCATACAAATGCAACGTCCATATGATAACACATCAAGTTTCAATCATATACAAATACATAGATGCATATGCAATATGAAAGCGACTGAGCCGATCTAACACCTAATGTGTGTATATGCATCCACGAGCAACCACTAGCAATCACTTGCAACCACTTACAACCATCAATCATAACATGTTTCAAATACATGTTTACATCCATTGGTTCCTACTTAAGGATAAAGGATAGGACATAGGAGGTCTACTAGAAAGGTATATACCAGCATAAACTTATGGAAAAAGATATCAAGGATGTACCCTCAAAAAGAAAAGGGTAGGCTACGCGTATCTTGGCCTCAGTCTCCCAAGTCGCGCCTTCCTCGGCGTCGCTCCATTGAACTTTAACAAGCTTGAATTCACGGTTGCGTATCTTTTTGACTTATGTTCCCAAGATACGAGTTGGAACTCTCCTCACAGTCGCCTCTCGTTCTACTTCTACTTCCTCTAGTATGCTTGGTTCCACTACTTCTGCAGACTCATGTAAGCATTTTCGTAGGTGAGAAACATGAAAGACATTATGAACTCCGGCCAATCTTTCGGGCAGCTCTACTCTATAAGCCATCTTTCCAATCTTTTCAATGAAAGGAAACAACCCTACAAATCTTGGTGCCAACTTTCCTGCGGATCCAAAGCGAACGACGTTCCTTAAAGGAGATACTTTAAGGAAAACCCTGTCTCCAACCTCAAACTCAAGGTCGGTCCTTCTTTTATCTGCGTAGGATTTCTGTCTATCTTGGGCAATCTTCATTCTTCTTCGTATTAAGTCCACTTTCTCTAAAGTTTCTCTAATCATATATGGTCTAAGTATGAGCTTGTCTGTAGACTCCCACCAACAAGTTGGTGATCGGCATGGTCTTCCATATAAAGCTTCGAAGGGTGCCATGCCTATGGTGGCTTGATAGCTATTGTTGTAGGCGAACTCCACCAAAGGAAGATGATCCTCCCATGTCCCTCCAAAGTCAAGAATGCATAACCTCAAGAGGTCTTCTAATACTCTGTTCACCCTTTCCGTCTAAACATCAGTTTGGGGGTGATAGGTCATGCTTAAGCATAGCTGTGTGCCTACAGCCTCTTGCAAGCTCCTCCAAAACTCGCTCGTAAAGATAGGATCTCGGTCACTTACAATGCTGGAGGGTATCCCATGGAGTCGAACTATCTCTTTAAGATAAATGGATGCTAAAGATGAGGCAGTCCTTCTACTTTTAACGGGTATAAAGTGAGCGCTTTTTGTGAGCCTGTCCACTATTACCCAAATACTGGTATTGCCCCTTCTTGACCTAGGCAGCCCATCAATAAAGTCCATTGAAATGCTATCCCATTTCCACTATGGGACCTCTAGAGGATGAAGCAAACCACCAGGCTTCTTTTGCTCCGCCTTGACTTGATGACATATCATGCACTTAGAAACGAATTCAACTACATCCCTTTTCATGCCATTCCAAAAGAAAACCCTTTTTATTCTTTATACATCTTGTCTCCACCTGGGTGTATGGTTAACTTGGAATGGTGTGCCTCTTCGAGAACCTTCTTCACCAAATCCCTTGCTTATGGGATGCATAGCCTTCCATCCCGCCTCAACCATCCCTTATCATCGATGGAGTATCTATTGAGGTGACTAGAAGTCTCACCCTTAATTAGCTTATCCATTACATCAACTAGTTGAGGGTCTTCACGTTGCGCGGTTCCTATTGAGTCCAAAAGAGTAGGCCGCACTTCTAGTGATGCTAACAAACCAATCACATGATCGCTAGAGGGTCTAAAGTCAAAGTTGGCTATGTACTCCAAGCTTTCCCTTTCTACAAAGAGAGGGCTTAAGGTCAACTTCTTTCTACTCAAGGCGTCTGCTACTACATTGCCCTTGCCAGGGGTATAGAAAATCTCGAAATCGTAGGATGCCAAGAATTCCATCCACCTTTGTTGCCTCAAGTTAAGATCTTTCTACGAGAAAAGGTACTTCAACGATTTATGGTCAGTATATAATTCAAACTTCTCACCTAGGAGATAATGGCGCCAAGAATTAAGCGCAAAGACGATGGCAGCCAACTCTAGATCGTGGGTTAGGTAGTTTTTCTCATGTATTTTCAATTGTCTGCCTCCATAAGCTACTACCTTCCCTTCTTGCATCAAGACAGCACCTAGTCCCGTACCACATGCATCTGTGTATATGGTAAACATCTTCTCCCATCCGGCAGTGTCAGAACTGGGGTTGTTGTTAGAGCCCTCTTCAAACATTGGAAAGCAATATCGCAATCCAAATCACAATTGAAAGTTAGGTTCTTCTTCGTCAACCTTGTAAGTGGAGCTGAGATTTTCGCAAAGTCTTTGATGAACTTTCGGTAAAAGCCCGCTAGCCCGAGAAAGCTTTGGACCTCGGTTGCATTTCGTGGAACCTTCCAATCTTGCACCGCAACTACTTTTGTGGGGTCCACAGCTAATCCTTCTTTGGATACCACTTGTCCAAGAAATCTCACTTCTTCTCTCCAAAAATGACATTTGGAGAATTTGGCTTTCAACTGATGTGCTCGAAGAGTATCCATGACTTCTTTTAAATGCTGAACATGTTCTTCCTCACTCTTCGAGAAAATCAAAATGTCGTCCGCGAAGACCACCACAAACTTATTAAGGAACTCCCTGAATACCCTGCTCATTAAGTCAACGAAATAAGAGGGTGCGTTTATCAAGCCGAAAGGCATGACAAGCCACTCGAAGAAGCCATCTGGGGTTCTGAACGCGGTCTTATCAATACTGTCTTCAGCCACTCTTAGCTGATGAAACCCGGTAGCTAGATCTAGTTGGGAGAAAACTGATGCACCAACAAGCTGATCAAACAAGTCGTCTATTCTTGGAAGTGAGTGCCTATTTTTCTTGGTCAGCTTGTTTAGCTCCCTATAGTCAACGCATAGGCTAAGCGAACCATCTTCTTTGGTTGCGAATACTATTGGAGCACCCCATTCAGAAATACTCCGCCTTATAAACCCCTTCTCAAGCAACTCTTTAACTTGCTTGCTGAGTTCTTTCCTCTCCCTTGGAGCCATGTGTCTAACTGGTAAAGAAACGGGTTTTGCATTATCCACATGGTATATGCGGAAGTTTATCTCCCGCTTCGGAGGTAACCCCTTCACCTCTTCAATGACATCTGAGTATTCACGGACTACTCTAACAGACTGCAAATTCTCAACAGACACATCAATTGATTCTAGATAGCTAAGCATAACAGAGTTGATGGGATTACAAGAAAATTTCGGGAGTGTTACTGAGGCGAGTCATGAGTCTAACCACTCTCTTTTCACAATCGAGGATAGTACCAATACTGGATAGCCAATCCATGCCTAGAATCAACCCATAGCCCGTGAAGCCCAAAACATAGGCATTACATCTAAATCCAACGCTTAGTTTAGAAATTTCCAAATCCAAACAAATCATTGACAAATAAGTTGAGCCCCCAATTGGATTTGAAACAACCAAGGGATCCTCTACTAAACTGGTGTCTAGGTGCAGAAGATATAAAAGAGTGCGATGCGCCAGAATCAAAGAGTGTACGAACATGATGATCAAAAAGGTAAACCAAACTTTCAACAGAAATATTTCTACCTTGTTCTTGTGGAGGTGCTGTGAGAGCGTGAACTTGCCCTCCAGAAGAAGGTCCAACTCTCTGCCCTTGCCCTTTCTTTCTTGGGCAGTCCTTAGCCATGTGTCTTGTCTCACTGCAGTGGAAAAAACAACCCATCTTCCTCTTTTTCTTTCTGCAGTCCTTAACCAAATGTCCAGGAATGCCACAAAAATTACACTTCCTCTTTTCACGGGGTTTGTTGTTCTTCCCGCCCTTCTTTGAATCTGTCTTCTTGTTCTGTGATCCTTCCACTTTCTTATCTTGGGGTACTTCCACCTTTGTCTCTTTCTTACCCACCTTATCTTCTTCTTGTAACAGTGCCATGTCCACCAGTCTCTCATAAGTCGCACCCATAGGTATATGGGACATAGCTACGCTGTGCAGTGGCTCATTCAATCCTTTAACAAAACGGAGATCCTTCTTATGTGGAGTGTTTAATAACCCCAGTCCGAATCTGGCCAGCTGATTGAATTGGTTGACGTATTCCTTGACCGTCATACTTCCCTGTTTGAGAGCTAAGAATTTCTCCATCTGAAGGATTCGTTCAGCTTGTGAGAGGAATTTCATTTCAAACCTTATTCTGAAATCCATCCAAGTTTCAATTGGTCTTTCAGCATTTTTAACTCCTACCAATAGGAAGCTTCGTCTTTGAGCAACCATACGGCCAACTGTATCTTCTGCCTATCGTCCACTTTGAAGATAACAAACAAATCCTCAGTTTCTTTTGAGCCAGTTCCTAGCTTCCACGAATGATTCAGTTCCATTAAAATTCTTTCCACCTATGGCTCGAAAGTCTCTACATATCTTTGAGAAAGTAATTGCACGTGGAGGAGGAGGAGGAGGAACCGCTGCAGCTGGGGGAGGAGGAACGTCTGCTGTGCCTGCGACATTAGCCCTAGCCTCTAGATACCTTCTGAACCAGCCAGGTACCGGCACGCCCTATGGAAGGTTAAGATCCCCAGACATGCTGAAACGAAAAAGGAAAGATTTAAAGCAAAGGATAGAAAGATAGTGCATATGGCTTTGGGGATTATGCCTATTAAAATAAACACAACACTTTTTCTTGAAAAATGCTTCTTTAAATTTCCTTTTTGAAAATTAGTTTTCAAAATTTTTATCTGATCTGGTAAACCTTTGCTCTGATACCAAGTGAAACACCCCACCTCCGTTAAGGTCACTCACGAAGGGAATGCCTTAACTTTGGTGGAGCATCGAAGGTAAAAGACATAGATAATTTACAAGATAGACATATAAGCAGCGGAAAAACGAAATTTATTTCATACGTGGTTCATAACAAAGTCATTACAACAAACTATCTCAAAACAACTTCCAAATCATTACATCAAAATACTCTGTCTTGATTTAAAACATAAAGAAGCATAAAACGATAATAAAGTAACATAATCCCCATTAAGAATGTATCCAAAGCCATAGCCCAATAAGAGAAAGTCCAAGCCATACATCTACTCTCTTCAAGCTTTGCAAAAGGTCTGAACTAAGCTGAGGTGTTTCCTCCCTGCGGACCTGAGGGGGGGGGGACGGAAGAAAAGAAGACGAAAGAAAAATGGGTCAGACATGAGTCTGGTAAGTCTAGTGATTATTTAGCATGTAAAAAAGAAAAGGATTATGACTTGTATAAAATAAATCTAGGACAACACCGTAGAAATAAGATAATAAGATTGAATATGCTATCGCACTCATTTCAACTTCTCTGCACCCCCGTACCAGTGTTTTCAACTAGCACCATGTGTTCAAAATAAGTGATCCCCTTTATCGATCGGCTCCTACTCGCATGTATTTATCACGTGTGTCATTCGGCCCCCGCTTGATTGTAGATACCTGTGCTGGTCCCACCATGGAGTGTATCAAATCCTATGGTGGCAACCGACACGATTCAAGAAGCACAGAGTATAACTACTGATGTCCAGTGCCTGCTTTTTCCACTCCGGAGTACGTGCACGCCCGCACTCCGTCGGAACCTACACAGACGTACAACCCGCCGTTATTTTGACCGCTTATAATCAGCCCAGTAATCGTGCCCCACCCTGCCTAGTTCAGGGTACCATGATACAACTATGTGGGTTACTGCTGAAATGGGTCCCCGTTACTAGGGTTTTCTAATCAACATGTTAAATTGGTTAAGTGTCCAAATTAACCAAACCCCACCCATCAGCTTGTTAACATGTTGTATTGGTTAAGTGTTGCCTTAATTAACTTAACCCTAACATTCCTGACTTAGCTTTAATTCATTCATTAAAGCACCAATCACTCACTTAGACAGGTATTGTTGCGGTCACTGGATTTGTCGGTCGGGTCCAGGCAGTTTTACACCGCAACTCAGTCTAACCTCGGGTCCTTTTGGGCTTGATGCACTAACCTCTCACATTAGATATATATTGTTACGGTTGCAGGATGTGCCGGGCGGTTCCGGGCAGTCTTACACCGTAACTCAATCTAACCTCGAGTTAGGCATATTCGTCTTTTCTAAATTTACATATTTACCTTTTATATGTAAATTATTGTCATTCAAATCATGACCAATTTCTCTCTAAATCATGTTCATAATTTTAGGTATATAAATTATACCAATTTTTATGTCACTAATCATTCATATATTTATGGGCCAAATTATGCCATTAATATGAATTTAAGATTTTCCCAACATTACCCCCGTCATACATTCACAAAATTTCACATAGAATGTTAGGCTCGTAACTTAGCCTAACTTATATACAAAAGGGGAAAGAAGGGAGCATATACCACAACATAAAATAATAAGGAACTAACTAAACATGTGTCATGTAAACGTGGCATAATGTAATGAACTTGCATTTTCTGATCCAACTAACATGAGTCTTTAAGCATACGAGATTACCCAAATCCAACTAGGCATGTAAATGTAAACTTTTATTTTGGGTCCAATGAACATAAACCTTAAGCATATAGAATTGCACAAGTTCAACTAGACATGTGAATGTAAACTTTAATTTGGATCCAATAATCATGAACCTTAAACATATGGAATTACACAGGTTCAACAAGGCATGTAAATATGAACTTTTATCTTGGATCCAACAAACATGAATCTTAAGCATATGGTTTTATACAAGTTTAACAAGGCATGTAAATATGAGCCTTAATTTTTGGATCCAATTTTCATAGATCTAAATGTGAATCTAAACACAATACATGTCTTAGCCTAACAACTTGCATGATTCAATAAACATAGATCTAACATGATTTAATAAACATAGATCTAAATGTAGATCTAAACAACTTGCATGATTCAATAAGCATAGATCTAAAAGTAGATCTAAACATAATACATGTCTTGGCCTAATAATTTGCATGTAACA
The DNA here is from genome assembly GCA_030737875.1 of Allium sativum. NCBI lineage: Eukaryota > Viridiplantae > Streptophyta > Magnoliopsida > Asparagales > Amaryllidaceae > Allium > Allium sativum. The sequence continues at coordinate 794,396,875 of CM060919.1, read as the reverse complement.
TAACATGAATGAATTACCAATTTTACATGACTGGTTTACATTAACATAATAATCACATAGTCTAACAACTTGCATGTAACATAATATGAATAAATCACCAAACTTTACATAATACATGATTGGTTTTATACCAACATAATAACCACAATAATCTCACAAGTATATACGATAGAATCGTTACAAGAATAGGCATAAATCAACATCGTCATTATCTTACAACTAGGAATTACTCTAGTTTCATTTTATTACAAATCACAACTTTTAATCATTCACATCTAAATAATAACAAGACTTACAAACAAAAGAAAGTCTTGTTTTCTGGGATCTGTTTTCTGAAACTGAATAGCTCGCCTTTGATGTAGACTAATTGTTCTTCTAATTTAGATTTGATTTGATTTGATTCGTAGCTTTAATCTTGCTTTCTAATTGAAGAAGAAATGGTGGCTAGACTAGAACTTTCATTGACAGCATGGTGGCTCCTTGGAATGAATTAGTGTGATTTAGGGTTTGAGGATTAGGGTTGCTTTTATAGAAGTTTAATCTTATGTGAGCCATTATATCATTTTAGGAGCAATCACAGCCGTCCAGACTAGATAGAGTTATCCAAAATTGCCACCTAAGCCCTGGTGACTCAGCAATAGGTCATGAAGGACTCAACAATGAGTCGAAATCGTCTCAGATTTGGAACTAGGCAAGGGGGTAGGTCGACCCCCTGGTCGACCTGGGTGACCCAGGTTGACCTGGTCTCTGGGCGGGAAATTTCCCGCCCAGTCTGCTTCGGGGTTTGTATTTGAATTTTGAAACTAGAATTTCGGGCTGGTTTTATTATTTAAATTCTTGAAACTTCTGAAGGTCATAACTTCTTCATACGGAGTCCGATTTATGCAAACTCGAACTCTATCTCAAGCAGAATTCCGAGTCGAACGCAATGGCGTAACCCATTTCCTTAATTCTCACATTTATAATTAAGTATTCTTTTATTCGTCACTATAAGGATTACAGAAAATATGGGGTGTTACAATTAGATTGAATGTATGATTTGGATTGGTTTGTTTGATTGTATATATAACTTGAATTTTTATGAATATATAACATGTTTGTTTTAATATAATTGAATAGTTGTTTGTAATAGATTGAAATGCTTGAACTATATTACTTATATTTATTCCAAGTTTAACAATTAGGATGTAATCAGTAAGGGGAATGACTATTTAGATTAATATTACTTGTATTTTAAGATTTTTTTATGGATGAAAAAGGGGGAGAAATAAAATATGGTATTGGGATAAGAGGGGATTTTTAGAGAAAGGGGAGTAGTAGTAGTAGTAAGTGGGGGTTAGGAAATATTTTTTATAAAGAAGTTGTCATCATAAAAAAGGGAGATTGTTAGTTCAAGGATGTTTTGATGTTGATAACAAAAGGTATAACAGTTATCAGTATAAAATATATTATAGTTATTTATGGTTATATTAACAGTTATTACTAATGATTATATATATAGTATATAATTTAGGCTTTATAACGTGTATTGATATTCAAGACTGTATAATTACAAGATTGTCCGTGATGCGGATCAAGACTAGTGATGCAAATCAAGACTTCTGATTTATCAGGAGTTCAAGAACTCAATAATAATAAAGACATATATTAGAGTCTTAGATATATATGTTAAAACTCGATTGCACTCATATGATCTCTTTTCAAATGGTTTTCAAATGAGTTTCAAACAAATTTTCAAATAAATTTCAAACTAGTTTTCAATGTTTTTCAAAATAAAGTTTTCAAAGTATTTCAAGAATACATATTTTATAATTGTCTTTAAGATTTAAGTTTGATATTTTGAGTTTCATATCTATCCAATTTCAGTTATATTTATATCTTTGTTAATATTCATTTAATATTTGATATTATATCTATTTTAGTTTTAGTTATTCTATAATCTTAGTCTTTGATAAATATATATTTATAGTTTGATACATTTTATTATTTGAGTTATATATTACTATTTAGTTTTGAATTTAAATGTACTTTGTATATTGGTTTTGATTGTATAATATATATTTAAGTTAAAATTTTCAAAATAATAATCTTAAGTATTTTTATATTTTAAACTATATTTTACTGTATACATATAATTGTTTCCAAAAGTTTCAGGTTTAATTATACTGTTTTATATTTTCATAACAATTTGTAAAATAGTTTTTTGTCAAAACTTTGAAAAAGACCATGTCGACATGGTCGAATATGGTATGTCGACATAGTGCTCGTTATTTTCAATTTTCAAAGGAAGTGTCTATTCATCATATCTTTTCGTGAATGGACATGATAGTTGTTTCTCTATAAATAGCAGTAGTTTTCAAATGAATTTTAATTAAATTTTCTTCATCTTCTTCTCACTTTTCTTCTCCATCGTTTCTTAAAAATTCCACTTATACTTTGCCAAATTCTCAAGTAAATTAAGCAATTTTTACTTAGTTTTTTATTCTCTATCATCCTCTTCATACTCTGTAAAGATCAGAGATCAAATAAGAGTTATATGGTTGTTGTAATCAAGATTACAAGATGAAGTCTGGACTCCATTGTAAAATCCTCTCAAATATACTCTAATGGGTTGACTTGTTAGCCTGTAAATCAAGTTGGGTTTGATTGTACCCGAAAAGATTTTGGACGTGTCTTGTCGGCTCGGAAATACAAGACTGTTGTGCCTAAAGGTAGAAATTCTAGAGGGTATCTCCTTGTAGCCTTGAAATCAAGGAGTGTAAAAGATATTGAAGATAATAAGAATCCATAGAGGCTTTGGTGCAGGACTGAATGTAAGGTAACTCGAAACCAGTATAAAATCCAATGTGATATTTCCTTTACTTACTGCTTTTTGTTGCTTTTGATTATTATTTTTTTATGATTTTTGTGATAAATTTGTGATAGTTTACATCTATACAATTATAATTAAAGTAATTCAAAAAGGTCCACTTCCGCTGCACTCACGGAATCCAGTTGATAAAATACTGTATCTCCTACCAACTGATCAAAGAGTCTGTCCATTCAAGGGAGTGGGTAATGGTTCTTCTTTGTAAGCTCATTTAATTCCCGATAATCAACACAAAAAGAGAGGGAACCATTCTCCTTTGTAGAAAAGATGACTAGTGCTCCCTACTTAGAGATACTACGCATAATAAAGCCATTCTCCAAATGCTCACCTATCTGCTTTCTCAACGCTTTCCTTTCCTTGGGAGCCATGCGCCTAAAAGGTAATGTCACAAATTCAATATTGTCAGAAAGGTAATCCAAAAATCGATCTCTCTTCTAGGGGTATCCCCTCAGCTACTCAAGTACATCTGGGAAATCCCGAACTACATGAACTAAACTAATCTCGTCAAGGGATACATCAATGGAACATAAGTAACTCAACATGACTGACCCTCAAGGGTCACAAGAAATCTCAAGGGTTTCCCAGCTACATGTCCCTAGGTTGATAACCCTCCTCTTACAATCTAAGATAGCCCCATAAGTCGCTAACCAATCCATCCCTAAAATCACCCCATAACCTGAAAATCCCAGAACATACACATCACAGTCAATTTGTAGCCCTAGAATCATTATTTTCAAACCATACACTACACTAAAACAACAAATTTGACACACCAGGATATGTAGATTTGATACAGCTTTAAGCCGTATCAAACTTGATACAGCTCATAGCCGTATCAAATTTCATTTGCTACAACTTAACTGATTCGCACCTTTCCGAACCCTTAAAATCTAACAGTAGATCTTCAAAGCTTCGGATCGTTTCCTTTGCTACAGCTTTAACCCGTATCAAATCAGCATCGTATTTTCCCTCGCTACGTTGTAAAAACAAAGATGCCAAATCTACTGGCAGGCACGGGAGATAATTTTTTGGCCGCTTCTTTTCTAATTATCTCGATTATGTCTCTTAATTTGCCTTCCCATCTCCTCCTTCTTGATGAAAACCCTATGAAAGTAAAATCCACACTCTCCCTCATTAAGATTCACTACGGCTAATAAAGAAACATTTGATACTAGTTTCATTTAAAAATTCCTAACCCTTCACCTTTGTGTGGTTTCGTTATCTAAGTCGCCTTCGTTTTTGATATGTTACATCTCCTTCTTGAAGCGTTTTGGCAGAAAAATATGTGCTTCCAAGAGCAATGGTTAGGTTTTACATTTGTTTTGTGATTTCATATATAATCTGAGCTGAATTCGATCAGTCTTTGTTGAACTTGATTAGTCCTTTTATTTTATTTTGTTTCATTGGAAATCTCAAACGATTGTGAACTGAGGGAGACTGCAAACAAGCTTCTAAATGATTGTGTATACCATGAGCTAAATATATGAATTTCAGTTAATTTTGGAGTCCCATTGTAAAAGAACTTATGAAACCATAAATTTATAGAATTATTATATACTGCTATAGTTTATTGATGGTTTTGTAACTATGAACTAATATTAATAGTTGCATAACTATTTCTGAACTGAAAAATGGGAAAACAGTGTTGAAAAATGTGTGTTGAACATAACATATGAATCCGTGTGATTTTGTTTTATGACTTGTGCCATTGTTAGTATGTGCGTTTAGTTACCAGGAATATTTTTATACAAAAATAAAATTATGAATTTATTAGATTGCTATGTGAATATAAACCAGTAGCAGAACATTTACATAAGCACAGAATTGATAAGAACTGCTGAAGTTTAGGATGCACATGTTAGGGACTGCAGAAAGGATCGTTAAGGCAAAGCAAACACTAGAGGGAAGGTGAATAGTGTTTATAAGAATTTTAAACAAAACTTAAATCTAAATAGAATAATGGAGTGAATGAAACAACATAAGCACAATCACAGACACCAATTCAAACACAAATGTAAAATAAACAGAAATAAAGGAAAATGCTGAAAAGGAAAGAACACACCGGATTTTATACAGGTTCGGATCACTCCTATGTCCAGTCCCATACAATGCTGGATTGTATAGAGTTTTATTACTATTTTCAAATAGCCAAATACACCCTCCTTGATTTTACGGTTCAACAGGGAGACACCGACTCCTATCCCTTGATTTCACGGCTCAACAAGGGCACACCGACTCCTAAACCTTGATTTCACGGATTCAAGAATATAACCGTTTACTCTTGACTTACAAATTGGATCTTTCAATCCAAGCAATTACAAAGCAGCCCTATAACTCTTTAATAACACTTGATCCAGAGAGTAGAGAGTGTAGAAAGAAGAAGTTTGATCAATTCAGAAGTGAATTCGATAGAGTATAAGTGTAAAAATCATAAAAATGAGTAAGAACAATGGTAGGATGAAAGGGAAAGAAGATGGAGAAGAAGAGATGTTAGAAAATTCAGTTTTGGTCTCTTTTTATAGAGAATGAAGGGTTGCAACGTTTCTGAAACGTTTCAAATAGTGAAAAGACACTTCCCTTCAGAATTAAAAAACTAGCTGTTATATGTCGACATACATATTATGCTATGCAGACATACCTATGTACAAAATTGATTTTCAAAGCATTTTCAAATGTTTTGATATAAAACTAATTCTGGAAATTCTTGAATAAAATTCTAATGTTGTAAATCAATATTATATGATAAAAAACATATTTTTAAACTATATAAATAAAGTATATATAAAAACTTAAGTTTGGAAAAAAAAGACGAATAAAAATATAAAAACAAAATAGAGAGGATTAAGAATAAAATAGAAAAAAAATAGAGAGAATTGAGAAAAAAAATAGAGAGGTGAGAAAAGAATTGAAAAATCGGAATTTGAATTTGGATTTGAACCTGGAGTCCTATTTAGAGTCTTACAAAATCTAGACTCTATAATTATATTAATCTTGAACTCTTGATATCTTGATTACTCATGAGTCTTTGATCTACTCTGAATTCTGAATCTCTAAAAGCTCTTAAACTGTACAGTCTTCAGTATTAATTCCTGTATACAAATCCTGCATGTGAATATATATATATATTCTAGATAAAGATGTTAGTATATATTTTATAATCAATGATAATTGAAATAAGGTTGTTGTCATCAAAACTCCATTCTCCAACAATCTCCCATTTTTAATGATGACAACTTTAGTTTATAAAATATCATACCTGTATATACCTGTTTGATGGTGATCCTCTTATACTCCCCATGTCTATAAAAATTCTATAAAACTATGCCTATATTTTATAATTTCTCGCCCTTTGTCATTATCAAAAAAGAAAAATTAAAGATACTTCCCCTAAGTTAAACAATTGTGGAATCGAAGTAATATTCCTAAAAATACCCCCCCCCCCCAAATTGAATAACACTATGAATAGAATATAAGTAACTATCCTTAAACAATACTCCCCCTTAATTTATTAAGTAATTCTAATCTATTAAACTAAAGAGAATAATACTTAATATGATGATTAAACCAAATTAGGTATCATTATTACATATGTTTGTCTAATATATATGCAAACCAATCCAAACTAAATCATACCATATGCCTTAATATTTACAAGTTCCAATCAGTATAGTCTAAATCAAATCACACCATATGTTTTTAGAGTAATTAAACAAATCAATCAAATCGTATCAAATAATTAAACGTCTCTTTGAACTTCAACCCAACCATCTTCTCCAAAGATGGGATCCTTCTTAATTACTTCCCAATCTTCATCTTCTTTGGTTGGTGGAGCCTTTGCAAGATTAATTTCTTTATCTCTGAAAAGAGAAGAGATTAGCCATCGCATTGCATCAAAGTGCTTTTCTTGTTGTTCGGACATCTTTATTTGTGTAACAACCCGGAAAATACGAGCCAATTTAAAATTTTTAAATTGGTCATTTCAAAGGAATTTGAACAATTGAAATAGAATATTTCAATAAAACAGTGAATTAGAAATAGTGAGTCAGCTTTAAAATTTGAATTCAAACTTTGATTGACTGTGCAAGGTGGAAAATATAATGGAGTTTACCGAAACCTAAAATATTTAAATCTGTTAGTCAATACCTTTCTAATGAATATGAAAAATCGAAATTTCATAACGGGAATCAAAAGTTATGGCCGAATAAATTTTCCGAAAGGTCGATATATAGAATATATAGCCCTGGAAAATTGATATTTTGCAAACAACCTCGGAATTCGACGAAACCACTTTTGTTGGGTCCGGGATGTCAAACTATTACTAGGTTTCAAATTTCATAATTTTTGAAGCTAGTATGTGAGCGTGGCAAAAGAAAATGTGTTTGGTCAATTTCTGTTAAATTGGATCGACCAGAAAATGGCCATTTTTCAAACGATCTCAGAATTCGACGAAACTAGTTTTGTTGGGACCGTAGCGTCAAAACATAGCTAGAGTTATTTTTCTGGAATTTTTCGAATCAGTTTGTGGCCCTGACAAATTGAAATGTACGTTCAAAGTTAAAATTAAATGTTTTATACTTTAATTTGAAAAATAACTGACTGTAACAGTCGAATTGGCCAGCGAAACATATCCCATTGTGTCCGGGATGGGGGTATTTAGCTAGGGGCGACAGTCGTTGGGTTTGAATTGGTGTCCGTGTGGAGAAATACTATTTAAAAATTTATTAAAACTATGGGCCAATCAGAAATTTTCATTCATTATTTTAAAAAAATAAAAAAAGTCAGAAACCCTCGTTTCTCTCTCCCGATCGACGATTCCTACCGTTCACCGCTTCTCCCCCAAATTGCCGCCGCCACAGGCGATTTCCGCCTGCGCCACCCCCTACCTCGACGCGCCTCCCTCTCCTCTTCCAATCCGACCCTACCCCGACCCCTATCGCCTCCTCCTTCGCCAGAACCATCGACCCAAAGTCGAACACTTCCCACCGCCGTCCTGATCGCCACCGACCACCGAGCCACCCCAAACCGCCACCGACCGACTCCCCTCTCCTTCCTCTTCCACGTCAGCACCTCCGATCATCCCCTCGTGCCTCGATTTTCGCGAAAACCACAACCCTAGTTTCGAACCATCGTGAAAGGTGGGTTCTTTTTGATGTTTGTACTTTGAAAAATCATATCTTTATGGTGTGTTGACGAAATTCGATGAAACAGGAAACATCGGGACCACAAGGAAGCTCTCTACCATACAGAAGAGACCGCGGATTTTTCTGAGTCATCTACGATTTTTAGCACTCCGAAAACCAGTGTGAGAAATCTAAATTAAATGAATTTGAATGGAAAATGTCGTGTATAAATTATATAAGCGAAATATAAATTACACACGTGTTGTATACCTCATGTACATGCGAGGTGTAAGCTATATAAGCGAAGTATGAATTATACATGCAAAGAATAATTGATATATGTGTTGAAATGCAAGTGGAATATAGCAATAATATATATATATATATATATACTCCCCTCGTCCACAAACCATGGACGATATTTATTGTTGTGAATAGGTGTGAAACATTGGATGAAAAATACGAATGGTTGAATAATTGTTTGTGGTTGATATTGTTTGGTTGTGGTTGAAAAATACCCATTGGTGATTGAAATGAATTGGAAAAATTGTGGAAATAAAAATAAAACATGCCGCCTGCGTGCGAATTAGATGCATGAATCCCCATTGTCAAAAACCGCGAGGTTTTAAGGTAGAGCGAGGAGCCGTACTAGGGACGGTGCCGGTTTTAACTACCCTGCCGTTATGCTGCCGAAATTTTGAATAATATTTATGTGTTAGAATTATTTTCATATGTTGAAATTATCTTCATGCGTTGAAATTAAAGTCATATGTTGAAACTATATCCATGTGTGGAAATGTTCATGTGTTGAAAAGTGATGTGTGAAAATTAAATTCATTTGTGAATGAATGAAGTGTTTAAATAATAAAAATCACATTTTTATAATATATATGAAGTATGAAAAAAAATATTCGCCTTATATATAAATAGTTTCAACAATAAAAATTCCATCTTTCCTATATGAACAACATATATAAAATATCCATGTGTGGAGGTGCTCATGTGTTGAGAAGTGTGTGTATTGGAAAAGTTCATGTGTTGAATAAAAAGATCGAACAATAAAAATCAAATTTTTATTGAAACTATGAAGTGTTGGAAACATTCATTTGTTGAATAAATATTTTAAATGATAAAAAACATCATTTTTATCATATATGTGAGATGTTAAAGATATGCGAGCGTTGAAATTAATATTTGTGAAAGAAATATTATTTTTAACATGCATAGGAACTAAATAAAATAGTCATGTGTTGAAATATATTTTAATTCGCCAACATTATCAATTTTGATATGTGAAGTGTTAAAAATAGCCACTCGTTCAAATAAATATGCATGAATTGAAATATTCATTAATTAGCTAATGATATGATTTTTGCCTATGCATGCAACATTAGAATGAATGGTGTTTTTAAACCAAATTGAATCAAATATGAAGTTGAATGGAAAATGATAAGTGATAAGAGCTGTATATATGTACATGCATATTTATTGAACAGGTTATAGCAAAGGGGCTAGAGAAGAGGAATAAAATTTTGTGCCCGACAAATAGGTACACATTTACTGTTTTGTTTGGGTGATGATTTTATGAGCCTGTTGGTTAGCCGCTTGGCTTTTTCGTTTTCTTTTTTACATGAGACGCCCGTGTGGCTATTTGGGAATTTTCCCAGCCCCTCCCGTACAAAGGAGGTTATGGCGAAATTTTCCAAAATTTAAAGGCGTTAGTGAAATATTTGAAGTGGAAACGATATAGGAATTTTTGAATGAACTATATTTATATAAATATATAAATATAAATAAAATTAAAACGAAACGTGGCCGTGCAGTTCGTGTTTTGAAACCGTGATTTCAAACAACTAGTGCGGGAAATCCGACCATTGGATTTTCCCAAAACCGCAACCGTTGGGTTCGCCTTGGAAATATCTTTCCAACGGCACCAACTTTGTGAAGATCCGACGGTTGGATTGTCTGGAATGTTTAATTCAAATCTGAAGAAAAACAGCGCCAGAAACGATTATATTTATATATATATATAAATATAATTAAATTAAATCGAATAACGACGCTGCAGTTCGTAAATTGAAATCGTGACTTCAAATGGCTAGTGTGGAAGATCCGACCGTCAGATTTTCCCGAAACTGAAATCGTTGGATTCGTTTTGAAATGATCTTTCTAATGATATAAAATTTGTGAAGATCCAATGGTTAGATTTTCATATATGTGTAAAACAAATTTAGTGAAAAACAGCGCCAGTGCATCGGCACGACCTGAATCGTCGTTTAATTAAATATGGCCGTTTTATATAAATAAAAATGGCGATATATCGTTATAAAATACTATAGACGATATAGAGTAGAAATAAACCAATTTTGTTGTGTTTGCTTGATATGTGATGGTTGAATGTATTTAACATGAAAATTATAACTAAAGAACTGAAATGTGAATGTTGAATAGTCTAACCATGTGATAAATTGATTTGAAAATATAAATATACGTGGGTTATTTGAAAAGGCCGAGTTCATCTCATTTCAAATAATCGATCGACGTTGAGAAGTCGAAGAGTCGAAGACGGTTGAAGACCGACGATCTTCACATTGGATGGATGGGCGCTACTGATGCTCGTGATTGGAGTAGCTACCGTGAAGGAGCCGAAGTAGTAGCCGTCCAAATATACTGTTGATTGCACAGATATGCGAGGAATTTGGTGCCTCCGGTTTCGTTCAAACCCAGAACGGACTTGTAAATGGACTGTGTGTCTGACATTGGATTTTGTTCTGTGCTGATTGATCTCTGTTAAATATATATCTATTTTGCAGCGGAGAATTTATTCTCTTGCTTCACGCCCTTCTCTGAGACGTACGAGCTCAGAGGTTATGTATTGATAGAAATCAGTCGCATGGAGTGGATTGCCTGGGTGGCACGCCTAAGTGGCATGTGATCAAGGCTTCTGTTGCAAAGCAAAGTCTTGTGGTTGATCAAAGCATGGTCTGTGTGACGTAGCTTTGTGTATAACATGGATTCGCGAGCCTCACACCTCGGTATGAGTCAAAAACGGGATAGTGACTGCAGGGAGAGCACAACGTTTCTTTCTAGCTAAGGTGGTGTCAGTGACCTACCAGCCCTGACATTATATATACTTTTCACCTGCGTGGTTGTTGGAATACGAGGCGCCTCGATTATAGGTCTGTAAGGACCGGGAAATGTGTGTTCAGGAATAATTAATCCTCAAAAGTAAGAGAGGACCGGCCCTGAAGATCCAAGGATCATAGTGGGGTCCTGGGACATTTGCTAGAGTGTCTCGAATCGGAGAGGAGCTTGCCCCTTGCCTCGACTCATGAAGGAATCCAATTTCCAATACGAAATATGCGGACGTGATTGTATTACTAGTATGGCGACATAGTAGATGGTAGCTATGCCGCCTAGGATTGATATTTATGATTGAATTTGCTTTTGAAACATATATGCACTAGTAATAATATCAAACACTTTTGTTTATTCGTATGAAGCATTTTTGGCCATTATAAGGTAAAACTCTATCCTCCGGCTTGCGTTGCATTGTGTGATGGGACCTGAGTCTTATAATGGCTTCATTTTATAAAAAGCATTGCGATGATTTAATCATTTACTTTATTTCATGCACTAGCACTCATTGGAGTAAACCCATTCTGCAAAAGTGGCGTGGTCCTTTGATTTGCCTTCTTATTGTTGTTAATAAGTTAAGTAGATTTCTCATACCAGTCCCATGACTGACTCGTAGTTTGTTTCCACCTTGCAAACTCGGGTGCCCTCATTTTCACACGAGCAGCCTAGTTACAGGTATCTGGCGCACTTTTGGTTCATGGCGAGGCTTGACTACACCGTGCTGACTTTGACTCTTTCCGCCATCTTAGTTTATGTATTATGATTCCGCCATTGGCGATGTAGACTGATATTTATTTTGTGTACTCTTTATGTATGATTCCGCCTCTGGCGATGGTGACTGATTATGTATTATTATGCACTAAGTTGTATCCTGCACTGTGCTCTCTGATGTGATGATATCTATATGATTCCGCTGTCATATGTGTGTAAATTATTATATTTTCTGTTTATGCTATTATCTGTGATTTGCTAATGATGGTTAATGTGTTATATTCCAATGATTATCCTTAACACCGTGTAACGGGGTTTTGGGATCGTCACAATTTGACTCAATTCAAGATGATGCTGATTTCATAGAATGATAGAGAGAATGTTTTTGGATGAATTGAGAGTTTTCTCTAGATTTTCACTTAGATTATGGATAGGATTTGCCATGGATTTGATGAGAAATGATTAAAGAAGAAGGAGTAATGAAAAATGTAGTTTTCAGGACGAAATAGACTTAAATAGGGTCTAGAATTCGTTGGAGTTTGAATGGACATGAGTAATTATTTTAATTTTAAAATTTGAAAAAATTGAAATTTTTTCTGTTATATGTCGAGATACATCTTTTGTTATGTCGACATACTATAGTGTATTTTTGAAAATTTTGAATATTTGAATTCTTATAATATATTTTATATTTTTTAGAAACATAAAGACGATTTAAACAGAAATAAAAACTCCATTCATTACTTAAAAAAAGCAAATACGTCCAACTAAATAAGACACACTTAAATACGAGATTCGAAAGAAAATACACGGAAATATAAAAAGATAGATTAAACTAGATGGCCTAGTTTTCGGATGATGATGAGGAAGATGAAATTCCAAGCTTTCTTCCTATCTTGACCATGAATTTGGTCATTTTGGAAAGCTTCTTGTTAAACTTCTTTTGATTTTTGACGTTTTTTGCTTGGTTTTGAATAATCGTATCGTTGAGATTACGATTTTAGGTTGGATACTCGATGCTTTCCATAGAAATCTCTTCTTCTTCTTCGACTTCCATTGGGTCTTGCTCTTGTTGCAATCGAACTTGTTTGGCTTCATATGTCTCATAAGGTTTGAAAGTGATAGGAATTTGCATGAGATGAATGTTTGAAGCGTCAAACACTTTCCTAGAGACAAATTCTTCTCTGTGGAGATCAACTCCAAAGTATTTGAAAATGTGAGTGAGATAAACACCATAATAGAGAGTGTTTTCTCTTGAAGATACATCTATGGGCTTAAATTCATTAAGAATCATATCGGCCCAATTGATAAGGTAATTACCCAAAACGACAAAGAGAGCCTTTTGGACTTTTAGAGTTGGATTGTTGTAATTTTCGGAACGAGGAGTGATGGTGTGTCGAAGAAGAAGGTTGACACTTCTTATTTTTGGACGAAAGAAACGATTTTGAAATCCTTTGAGGCACCGTCTTCGAAGATATCGTGATAGGTTTCCAAATCGGTTTCATCGATAGCGAGAGTTGAGAAATCCGTGCCTTTGCTTCTACAATTTAGAATTTCTCCTAAAAGATTGGCGTCAAGAACAATTTGAATTCCCTTGACACTACTCCAAATTTGATTTTCGTTGCCTTAATAAAATCCGCAGTTGAGATTTGCATAGAACATATTCACGAGTTTGGGATAACATACTTCGTCATTGTCTCGAGAGTCAATTAGACTCAAGATTTCATTGTGTTGGAAGAGATAAACGAGATCATAAGATAGAAAGACGCTAAAGACGGCGAAAGCACCCGTGTTTACTTTAGCATTTGCTAAATAGTCACCATAGGTTTTAATGGCCTCTTTGTCATTGTAGAGATAACCTTTTATGGTTTTGGTTATCTTCAAATTCTAAGATGAACTCGAGGAAGCCAGTGATATGATAGTTTTGAGGAGGATAGATATGAAGAATGTTATTTTGAGTTGTGAACGAGAAGTAGAAAGGATGGATTTATATAGAAAATGAATAGATATGAATTGAATAGGCACAACTTTTCAGATTGAAAGGACACCTTTTCAGACCTTGGGAGTTGGTGAAAAGATTGGAGGGAAGTTTGAAAGTTTAAACTTTTGAAATTCAAAATTTAAATTTCAAATTTGTTTAATATGTCGACATGTTTATTTCTGTATGTCGACATATAAGATGTGACAACAAGGAATTTCGCTCGATCCGGATTGATCGCTAAACCGACCAAGACCGTTCAAAACCCCTGATCGCTTTGAGAACACGACAAATCAAAACACAGACGGAAGAACATTTCATTGTTAATTACAACAATTCCATCAGAATACAAGAATATACAGAGTATAAATGAATATTATACATTACAAAATATCAGAGATTACAATAAATTACATAGCAGCGGAAAATAATACAATACACAACTGAAAGAGATATACAGATACAAAGCTTTCCGGATATCGTTCCAGCTGTAAACCAGGATCCTGTGAATATAAATCTGCAAAACCAAAACTACTAGCTACCCATGTCGAAAATAAGGGCACCCAGAGTTTAGGTTAAAACAATAAACTCCAGGTCAGTCATGTGATTGTTGTGAGAACTAAAACAGTTATTCAAAGCTTTACTTTAAATCAGATATATCAAGGGACCACGCCGTATAACACGGAACGGATTTCCTCCCAAGAATACCAGTGCATATAACAAAACAACGCAATGCTTTTTGGAAAAATGAAGCTATTATAAGACCCAAGTCCTATCACACAATGCAACGCAAGCCGGGGGATAGGGTTTTCCCTTATAATAGCCAAACATGCTTAGTACGTTTAAAACAAATCATTTGATACTATAATAAGTGCATAGTATATAAAACAACTTCAAATCATAAGTATCAATCCTAGACGGCATGGGTACCATATATCATGTCGCCATACTAGTTCTACAATTAAAACAGCAAAATCACGTATTTGGGAATTGGATTTCCATCTGTGAACCGAGGCAAAAGATAGTCCTCTACCGACTCAAGACGCTCTAGTCCGCCCCTCAGGTCAGAGCTCGAGTGACCTTTGGATCGTCAGGGCCGGTCCACTGATGTAGATTAAAATTCCTGAACATTGCGTTTCCCTGCCCTTTGGGGTGTAGGTGAGCCAACTAAATGACTCCATCGGTCCCGGATCGACCGATATAACCGAGGCGCCTCGCAACAGCAACAACCACATAAGTCAAACTCGTCAGGGCGTGTAAAACCACTGACGCCACTTCTAACTAAAAAGAAACGCATGTCCTCGCTGAGGTCCTTCTCCCGTTTTTGGTTCACACCGGGGTGTGAGGCTCGCGAATCAACGCTACACAAAGCTACGCCACAAAGGTCGTGCTTTGATCATCAACCACAAGACTCTGCTTTTCAACAAAAGCCTTGATCATCTGCCACTTAGGCATGCCACACAGGCAATTCACTCCATGCGTTTGATATCCATCAATATACAACCCCTGAGCTCGTACGTCTCAGAGAAGGGCGTTAAGCAAGAGAATAAATTCTCCACCGCCAAACAGATATATATTTAATATAAATCAATCACACAAAATAAAATCCAATGTCAGACACACAGTCCATTTACAAGTTCGTTCTGGGTCTGAACGAAACCGGAGGCACCTAGTACCCCGCATATCCATCGATCTCCAAGTACGTCTGGACGATCACTAACTGATTCCCTCCTCTTGGGTGTACGACCCAATCAAGATCATCAGTAATCACCCAAACGACGTGAAGACCTCCGGTCTTAGACCACCATCTTCATCTCGACACCACGTCGAATCAGTTATTCAGAATGGGATAAACCCGGTCTTTCCGAATAACTCGCGTATATAATAAACGAGTGTTACACAAACGCAACATACGCCTCATTCCAATTCAGAATATTCTTTTGTTCAAATATTCTTATACTTTGGGAAAGGTTCCCATTAATTTTATCAAAGATAAATTCTTTAAATTTATTCTTTAATCTCCTTTGAATATCGATTCAAACTAGTCGGGATTAGCGAACCACACCGAAGTAATCATTTATTTTAATTTCCCAATCCCAACCTATTCATCCCATGAAGTAAAACTGGTAATACTTCATATCTAACACCACGGTGTTATCGATAAATTCAATTACCATTTCACGTTCAAATCTAATTAAAGATTTAACTATCGCCTGGAGTAGAACTGGTGATACTCCATTCTCGATCTTTTCAATCTAATTTAAAGATTCATTAAAACTCCACTTAGTTTTAATCTTTAACTGGGTTAAAGAATCAGTGTCATTTAAAACACGATTCACGGTAAACCCAAAATCACATTCCATTAATTATCGGGTTAAAGAACAAGTGTTATTTAAAACACTGTTCACAATAAACCCAAAAATCAATACCAATTCAATTCCAATTAAATATTATTTAATTGGTACACTTCATTAAATCTAAATAAAAATATTTAATCTTTTTCACAACTAGGCTTAAGGACAGTGTTAATGAAGACACCATTCACGACAAACCCAAATCACATTTGATATTAAATACAAGGCTCTGAATAGAAAATATATCGGCTTATATTCAATATCAAATTCTACGACCAACAAATATCGTATTGGAAATAACGATATTTATATATCTTTCAAATTTCCATAACAATATCTGTATAATCACGAAATCCAACATCGAAATATTCCGAAGACAATTTCGATTCAAATCCATTCCAATTTAATTATTGGAAGTTCTGGTTATTTTCAAAACCATTTCAAATCCACTTTATTTATTTTAAAAAATAAATAAATTATTATTCTAGTTCAAAACTAGTTCATTTCGATAAAAATCTATTTTTATCTTTTCAAATATGGAGTTTTTCATCCCAATTCTTCCCAAATCATTTCTTATGATTTTACACAAATTATTGATATTTTTAATAATTTTATCAAGGCCCGTACAGTCGATTTCCATCAACGGCCATCGAACTGCACTTACAGCGACCTTTTTCAAATTTGATTTGGACATAATTCCAAATACAACCGTTAGATTTCTAATTTCTAATATTCGTTAGAAAGCTCTTTTCGATATGAACCCAACGGTTTTGGTTTTAGGAGAATCCGACGGTCGGACCTCCCGCAATGTCCATTCGAAGCCAATGGTCGAAATTCGCGAACTGCTGCGGCGCGGCGCGTTCTATTCAGGCCATTATATTATATATATAATATATATATAATATATACTTCATCGATTTCCTTTTAAAACGAATTTTATAAATCGTTTTAAATTCGTTTTCGAAACGATTTCAACTTCCATCTCAAATTCAAATCAAAATTGAATCTTTTCGATATAAATTCGTTTTAAATTCATTTCAACTCGATTTCAATTTAAATCCATTTCTATTCAATTTCAAAACGTTTTAATTCAATTCAAAAGCGATTTCAATTCTATTTCAATCTAATTCGAATTTCAATTCTTTTCAATTTAATTCGAATTTCAATTCTTTTCAATTTTATTCGAATTTCAATTCATTTCAAAATATCAGATTTTGAGGTCACTTTCGATATTCATTATAAAATGAATAAAATCGATATAAATATCGTTCACGTCAAAATAGCGTCAATCTAATCAACACGGCTTCATATGTTTCTATTTTTAAATATTCTATTTCAAATATTCTATTTCAAATATTCTAATTCAAATATTTCTATTTCAAATATTCTATTTCAAATATTTCTATTTCAAATATTCTATTTCAAATATTTCTATTTAAAATATTCTATTTCAAATATGCTATTTCAAATATGCTATTTCAAATATTTTATTTCAAATATGGAATGAGGCCCAATCAATTACCATATAATGTTAATTATATGGATTTTCTACAACACATGTATAAAATAACAACGATAAATAATCAACCATCATCCAGAGTGCGTTCTACACTGTATAAGCATCAAATATAAATATTCAACGCTTATAACAGTCTGTCAATCAATCGATCGACATACAACTAATTATTGGGATTAGTGTAGGTCATATATCACCCCAATACCCGTGTGGGGTTTTCAAACAATCAAACACAGATTTTATTTGTGCAGTTGGGCGATGTGTAAAATTTATCGTCCCAATCAATATCCTTTAAATAGGTGTACATAAACAAACCGTCCGGTTTGTAAATGAATATTTATTTGTTCACATTCACTATATTCATATTCACATTAAAAATTATATTTCTAACGATAATTAATTTATTGCAACACATGAATATATTTTATTATCTATTTCACATCAACATCACAAACAATTTTCACAACACATCAATCAAACAAACAAGCCGTCCATGGTCTGTGGACGACGGGTGTCGGGTGCTGCTAAGCACCGTCTGCATCCTAGTATATATTTCTAACTAGAAAAAGAAATTTAAAGTGAGAAGTTCTCACTGAGGGTTCCACTCCGCCGTGCTTTGCTTTTGAACTGCTGAGCCGTCTGGATCTGCTTGAAATTACAATGCAGTTCTTTTCACGCTGTTCATATAAAAATTATATTTTTATTACTTCTTTCAATAAATAAAAATCATATTTTTATTTCTACTTTATATATTTATACAACACTTATTCTATATAAAAATTATATTTTTATTTTTCTATTTCATATATAAAGATCGAATTTTTATATCATCGCTATAAAAATCACATTTTTATTTCAACATATATATAATAAAGATCAGATTTTTATTTCGCTACACATATAAAGATTATATTTTTACTATCTATATAATATAAAAATCATATTTTTATTATTGCCACTATATAAAAATCATATTTTTATTACTTATACTATATAAAAATCATATTTTTATTACCCATTCAAACAATAAAAATCGCCTCTTTATTCGTTGTTTTCATAAACAAAAATCCTATTTTTGAACGTATAAAAATCAAATCTTTATTTAAAAATAATAAAAATTCTATTTTTATTATCTTAAAACTGAAAATAAATTCTTTGCCTTATATATCAATAAGAAAGAAATGAAAACAAAAATGAAATAAAAAAAGAAAGAAGAGCTTACAGTGTTCGACTGAAAGGGGAAAGGGCTCACTGCGAGTTGGGGTTGGAGGTGGGAGTGGGGTTCACCGTTCGCCGGAGGGGTGCCAGGGCGGAGGTTGTGGGGTGGAGCGACGTTCTTCGAGGGCTGCGTCGAGCCTCGGGGTCTCGATTTTGGGGAAGGGGCGGCTTCTAGTCGGAGAGAGAAGGGACCAGAATAGAGGGAGGCGGCGCTGGGGAAGAAGGGGCGGGGTCCGGCGTCGGATGGCGGCTCTGGCGAGATGGAATCAGGCATGGTTTTTTTTTCTTAATCGAGATCTGAACGGGGATAATGTGAGGGAGATAAAGAAGGAGAGGGTATATGAAAAGAAATATATATTATTATTATTATTATTATTTTATCTCTATAAAAAGTAACTTTTTATTTTCAACTCGAAAACAAACCCACTGACTATCGTCCCTAGGGTAATACCCCCATTCCGAACACAATGGGATATGTATCGTAAGCTGATTTGACTGTTTCGATCAGTTTCCGTCAAATTTAAAATATAAATCTATATATTGAATTTGAACACGCATTTCGATTTACCGGGGTCACATACTAACTTGAAAATTTCTAGAAAAATATTTTCTAGCTTCGTATTGACGATACGGTCCTAACAAAACTAGTTTCATCGAATTCTGAGACCGTTGGAAAAATGGCCATTTTCCAGTCGATTAAAATCAACTGAAACGGGTCAAACACGTTTTCCTTTGCCACACTCACATATTGATTCGAAAAATTATGAAATTTGAAACCTAACAATAACTAGACATCACGGATCCAACAAAAGTGGTTTCATCGAAATCCGAGGTCGTTTGCAAAATGGCTATTTTCAAGGGCCGAAATTTCATAGCGACTATTATGAATTTTCAACTGGACATATCTTTTGATTCCCGCTATGAAATTTTGATTTTTCGGATTCGTTGGAAAGATATTATCAATTAGATTCTAATATTTTCAATTTTTCTAAATTCCGGTTTATTTTGCACCCGGTACATTCAATTGAAATTTGAAATCGAATTATCGAACTACCGCGCCATTTTCAATTCCTTTTATAATTATAAATAAATATTTATATTCTAACGACGATCTATATAAATATATACGCTCGAATTCTATTCAAAATAAATTTCTCGTCGTTTTTATTTAAAATAATTCATTTTAAATGATCAAAATTCACTAAAATTGCCAAAATAAAAATTTTAAATTGGCTCGAATTTCCGGGTTATTACAATCTCCCCCACTTAAAACTTTTCGTCCCCGAAAAGGAACGAAGCCGAAAGTTGTTTAACTAATCAACTCAACTTTCCATATTTTCACTACGGCTTAAGTTCTTCAACTTTTCAGTTTCTAAGAACTTTTCAAATTTTTCAAAAATTTGGCTAACACCCTAAATTTTCGAAAAATTTCGCCATAACCTCCCCTGCACCGGGGACTTCGGGATATTTCATATAGCCTCCCATGGCCTTCTTCAATCCAAAAGAAAAGGAAAAAGCCAAGCGGCTAGCCAATCGGCTCATAAAATCATCATCACCCAAACAAAACAGTAAATTATGGTAAACATGTACCTATTTGTCGGGCAAACAAATTTTATTCTTCTGCTCTAGCCTCCTTGCTATGACCTATTCAATGGATACACATGTACGTATATATGCAAGCAAATGCGACTAATTTTCAATACAACTCACTATTTGATTCAATTTGGCTAAAGGTTCAACATTTAATTAATCAACCAATAATCCAACCACACAATCAGCAATCAATTAGTTAATTATCATTTCAAACACATAATTTTGATATATAGTCAAAAATCACATTTTGATGCCAAATCACAACAATAGGCCCTATCTAATTTTGGTTCTCACACCAGTCTAATAGAAATATATAGTTATCACACCTTCGAAACACGAATATAAATACTGATGATGTCCGGACATCACCAGAATATAAATAGAGTGCGAATCTATATCTATCCAGTATATTAAAATTTCGAATACACGCGGATTAGACGTATATGCAAAATCTTTATATATTGGATGGTCCAAATCAATTTAAAT
This sequence comes from Allium sativum, assembly GCA_030737875.1. Lineage (NCBI taxonomy): Eukaryota > Viridiplantae > Streptophyta > Magnoliopsida > Asparagales > Amaryllidaceae > Allium > Allium sativum. Next base: position 794,375,892 of record CM060919.1, on the reverse strand, counting down.
AAATATTCAAATACGAATAATTGAATTAAATTTTCAAAACAAAACTTGTTTTCAATTTAAAAATATACTCTTCACACTCGTTCTAGGATACTACTGATCCCATCTCTAACGAGTCATTCTCATTGGATATTACTAATCCAATTTCTGATTAATTCTTTCATTCGGTTCTAACGTGTCTTGTTATCTGAGCTTTGTAAACTAAAGCTCTGATACCAAACGGGACAACAAGGAATTTCGCTCGATCCTGATTGATCGCTAAACGGACCAAGACCGTTCGAAACCCCTGATCGCTTTGAGAACACGACAAATCAGAACACAGACGGAAGAACATTTCATTGTTAATTACAACAATTCCATCATAATACAAGAATATACAGAGTATAATGAATATTATACATTACAAGATATCAGAGATTACAATAAATTACATAGCAGCGGAAAATAATACAATACACAACTGAAAGAGATATACGGATACAAAGCTTTCCGGATATCGTTCCAGCTGTAAACCAGGATCTTGTGAATATAAATCTGCAAAACCAAAACTACTAGCTGCCCGTATCGAAAATAAGGGCACCCAGAGTTTAGGTTAAAACAATAAACTCCAGGTCAGTCATGTGATTGTTGTGAGAACTAAAACAGTTATTCAAAGCTTTACTTTAAATCAGATATATCAAGGGACCACGCCGTATAACACGGAACGGATTTCCTCCCAAGAATACCAGTGCATATAACAAAACAGCGCAATGCTTTTTGGAAAAATGAAGCTATTATAAGACCCAAGTCCTATCACATAATGCAACGCAAGCCGGGGGATAGGGTTATCCCTTATAATAGCCAAACATGCTTAGTACGTTTAAAACAAATCATTTGATACTATAATAAGTGCATAGTGTATAAAACAACTTCAAATCATAAGTATCAATCCTAGACGGCATGGGTACCATATATCATGTCGCCATACTAGTTCTACAATTAAACCGCAAAATCACGTATTTGGGAATTGGATTTCCATCTGTGAACCGAGGCAAAAGATAGTCCTCTACCGATTCGAGACGCTCTAGTCCGCCCCTCAGGTCAGAGCTCGAGTGACCTTTGAATCGTCAGGGCGGGTCCACCGATGTGGATTAAAATTCCTGAACACTGCGTTTCCCCGCCCTTTAGGGCGTATGTGAGCCAACTAAATGACTCCATCGGTCCCGGATCGACTGATATAATCGAGGCGCCTCGCAACAGCAACAACCACATAAGTCAAACTCGTCAGGGCGTGTAAAACCATTGACGCCACTTCTAACTAGAAAGAAACGCATGTCCTCCCTGAGGTCCTTCTCCCATTTTTGGTTCACACCGGGGTGTGAGGCTCGCGAATCAACGCTACACAAAGCTACGCCACAAAGGCCGTGCTTTGATCATCAACCACAAGACTCTGCTTTTCAACAAAAGCCTTGATCATCTGCCACTTAGGCATGCCACACAGGCAATTCACTCCATGCATTTGATATCCATCAATATACAACCCCTGAGCTCGTACGTCTCAGAGAAGGGCGTTAAGCAAGAGAATAAATTCCTCGCCGCCAAACAGATATATATTTAATAGAAATCAATCACACATAATAAAATCCAATGTCAGACACACAGTCCATTTACAAGTTCGTTCTGGGTCTGAACGAAACCGGAGGCACCTAGTACCCCGCATATCCATCGATCTCCAAGTACGTTTGGACGATCACTAACTGATTCCCTCCTCTTGGGTGTACGACCCAATCAAGATCATCAGTAATCACCCAAACGACGTGAAGACCTCCGGTCTTCGACCACCGTCTTCATCTTCGACACCACGTCGAATCAGTTATTCAGAATGGGATAAACCCGATCTTTCAGAATAACTCGCGTATATAATAAATGAGTGTTACAAAAACGCAACATACGCCTCATTCCAATTCAGAATATTCTTTTGTTCAAATATTCTTATACTTTGGGAAAGGTTCCCAATAATTTTATCAAAGATAAATTCTTTAAATTTATTCTTTAATCTCCTTTGAATATCAATTCAAACTAGTCGGGATTAGCGAACCACACCGAAGTAATCATTTATTTTAATTTCCCAATCCCAACCTATTCATCCCATGAAGTAAAACTGGTAATACTTCATATCTAACACCACGGTGTTATCGGTAAATTCAATTACCATTTCACGTTCAAATCTAATTAAAGATTTAACTATCGCCTGGAGTAGAACTGGTGATACTCCATTCTCGATCTTTTCAATCTAATTTAAAGATTCATTAAAACTCCACTTAGTTTTAATCTTTAACTGGGTTAAAGAATCATTGTCATTTAAAACACGATTCACGATAAACCCAAAATCACATTCCATTAATTATCGGGTTAAAGAACAAGTGTTATTTAAAACACTGTTCACGATAAACCCAAAAATCAATACCAATTCAATTCCAATTAAATATTATTTAATTGGTACACTTCATTAAATCTAAATAAAAAGATTTAATCTTTTTCTCAACCGGGCTTAAGGACAGTGTTAATGAAGAAACCATTCACGACAAACCCAAATCACATTTGATATTAAATACAAGGCTCTGAATAGAAAATATATCGGCTTATATTCAATATCAAATTCTACGACCAACAAATATCGTATTGGAAATAACGATATTTATATATCTTTCAAATTTCCATGACAATATCTGTATAATCACGAAATCCAACATCGAAATATTCCGAAGACAATTTCGATTCAAATCCATTCCAATTTAATTATTGGAATTTCTGGTTATTTTCAAAACCATTTCAAATCCACTTTATTTATTTTAAAAAAATAAATAAATTATTATTCTAGTTCAAAACTAGTTCATTTCGATAAAAATCTATTTTTATCTTTTCAAATATGGAGTTTTTCATCCTAATTCTTCCCAAATCATTTCTTATGATTTTACACAAATTATTGATTTTTTTAATAATTTTATCAAGGCCCGTACAGTCGATTTCCATCAATGGCCATCGAACTGCACTTACAGCGACCTTTTTCAAATTTGATTTGGACATAATTCCAAATCCAACCGTTAGATATCTAATTTCTAATATTCATTAGAAAGCTCTTTTCGATACGAACCCAACGGTTCTGGTTTTAGGAGAATCCGACGGTCGGATCTCCCGCAATGTCCATTCGAAGCCAATGGTCGAAATTCGCGAACTGCCGCGGCGCGGCGCGTTCTATTCAGGCCATTATATTATATATATAATATATATAATATATAATTCGTCGATTTCCTTTTAAAACGAATTTTATAAATCGTTTTAAATTCGTTTTCGAAACGATTTCAACTTCCATCTCAAATTCAAATCAAAATTGAATCTTTCCAATATAAATTCATTTTAAATTCATTTCAACTCGATTTCAATTTAAATCCATTTCAATTCAATTTCAAAACGTTTTAAATTCAATTCAAAAGCGATTTCAATTCTATTTCAATCTAATTCGAATTTCAATTCTTTTCAATTTAATTCGAATTTCAATTCTTTTCAATTTAATTCGAATTTCAATTCATTTCAAAATATCAGATTTTGAGGTCACTTTCGATATTCATTATAAAATGAATAAAATTGATATAAATATCGTTCACTTCAAAATGGCGTCAATCTAATCAACACGGCTTCATATATTTCTATTTTCAAATATTCTGTTTCAAATATTCTATTTCAAATATTTCTATTTCAAATATTCTATTTCAAATATTCTATTTCAAATATTTCTATTTCAAATATTCTATTTCAAATATTTCTATTTAAAATATTCTATTTCAAATATTCTATTTCAAATATGCTATTTCAAATATTCTATTTCAAATATGCTATTTCAAATATGCTATTTCAAATATTCTATTTCAAATATGGAATGAGGCCCAATCAATTAGCATATAATGTTAATTATATGGATTTTCTACAACACATGTATAAAATAACAACGATAAATAATCAACCTTCATCTAGAGTGCGTTCTACACTATATAAGCATCAAATATAAATATTCAACGCTTATAACAGTCTGTCAATCAATCGATCGACATACAACTAATTATTGGGATTAGTGTAGGTCATATATCACCCCAATACCCGTGTGGGGTTTTCAAACAATCAAACACAGATTTTATTTGTGCAGTTGGGCGATGTGTAAAATTTATCGTCCCAATCAATATCCTTCAAATAGGTGTACATAAACAAACCGTCCGGTTTGTAAATGAATATTTATTTGTTCACATTCACTATATTCATATTCACGTTAAAAATTATATTTCTAACGATAATTAATTTATTGCAACACATGAATATATTTTATTATCTATTTCACATCAACATCACAAACAATTTTCACAACACATCAATCAAACAAACAAGCCGTCCATGGTCTGTGGACGACGGGTGTCGGGTGCTGCTAAGCACCGTCTGCATCCTAATATATATTTATATCTAGAAAAAGAAATTTAATGTGAGAAGTTCTCACCGAGGGTTCCACTCCGCCGTGCTTTGCTTTTGAACTGCTGAACCGTCTGGATCTGCTTGAAATTCCAATGCAGTTCTTTTCACGCTGTTCATATAAAAATTATATTTTTATTACTTCATTCAATAAATAAAAATCATATTTTTATTTCTACTTTATATATTTATACAATGCTTATTCTATATAAAAATTATATTTTTATTTTTCTATTTCATATATAAAGATCGAATTTTTATATCATCGCTATAAAAATCACATTTTTATTTCAACATATATATAATAAATATCAGATTTTTATTTCGCTACACATATAAAGATTATATTTTTACTATTTATATAATATAAAAATCATATTTTTATTATTGCCACTATATAAAAATCATATTTTTATTACTTATACTACATAAAAATCGTATTTTTATTACCCATTCAAACAATAAAAATCGCCTCTTTATTCGTTGTTTTCATAGACAACAATCCTATTTTTGAACGTATAAAAATCAAATCTTTATTTAAAAATAATATAAAAATTCTATTTTTATTACCTTAAAACTGAAAATAAATTCTTTGCCTTATATATCAATAAGAAATATATAAAAACAAAAATGAAATAAAAAAAGAAAGAAGAGCTTACAATGTTCGACTGAAGGGGGAAAGGGCTCGCTGCGAGTTGGGGTTGGAGGTGGGAGTGGGGTTCACCGTTCGCCGGAGGGGTGCCAGGGCAGAGGTTGTGGGGTGGAGCGACGTTCTTCGAGGGCTGCGTCGGGCCTCGGGGTCTCGATTTTGGGGAAGGGGCGGCTTCTAGTCGGAGAGAGAAGGGACCAGAATAGAGGGAGGCAGCGCTGGGGAAGAAGGGGCGGGGTTCGGCGTCGGATGGCGGCTCTGGCGAGATGGAATCGGGCGTGGCTTTTTTTTCCTTAATCGAGATCTGAACGGGGAGAATGTGAGGGAGATAAAGAAGGAGGGGGTATATGAAAAGAAATATATATTATTATTATTTTATTATTTTATCTCTTTAAAAAGTAACTTTTTATTTTCAACTCGAAAACAAACCCACCGAGTGTCCTCTCTAGGGTAATACCCCCACTCAGAACACAATGGGATATGTATCGTAAGCTGATTCGACTGTTTCGATCAGTTTCCGTTAAATTTAAAATATAAATCTATATATTGAATTTGAACGCGCATTTCGATTTATCGGGGTCACATACTAACTTGAAAAATTCCAGAAAAATATTTTCTAACTTCGTATTGACGATACGGTCCTAACAAAACTAGTTTCATCGAATTTTGAGACCGTTTGAAGAATGGCCATTTTCCAGTCGATTAAAATCAACTGAAACTGGTCAAACGCGTTTTCCTTTGCCACGCTCACATATTGATTCGAAAAATTATGAAATTTGAAACCTAGCAATAACTAGACATCACGGATCCAACAAAAGTGGTTTCGTCGAAATCCGAGGTCGTTTGCAAAATGGCTATTTTCAAGGGCTGAAATTCCATAGCGACTATTCTGAATTTTCAACTGGACGTATCTTTTGATTACCGCTATGAAAATTTGATTTTTCGGATTCGTTGGAAAGATATTATCAATTAGATTCTAATATTTTCAGTTTCGCTAAATTCCAGTTTATTTTGCACCCGGTACATTCAATTGAAATTTGAAATCGAATTATCGAACTACCGCGCCATTTTCAATTCCTTTTATAATTATAAATAAATATTTATATTCTAACGACGATCTATATAAATATATACGTTCGAATTCTATTCAAAATAAATTTCTCGTCGTTATTATTTAAAATAATTCATTTTAAATGATCAAAATTCACTAAAATTGCCAAAATAAAATTTTTAAATTGGCTCGGATTTCCGGGTTATTACATAAGACTTATTTCAAAAGAAAATTGGTTTTTCAAGTTTTGAATTAGATTATCAATTTATATTTTAGGTTTAACGATTTCCTGAAATACTTCTAATCCTAATGAACATACAAACAATTTTATTCTATTCTTTTAATGGTTATTTAATATTACATTATTATTTCAAATTTCAAATTTCAAATTTCAAATTTCAAATTTGAATTTCAAATTTCAAATAGTTTATTAAATTTTAAATCCAAATCAGAGCAAACAAACAAAGCAACCATTCAACCAAATAAAGTTTAAAATGTAATTAATGCATATCCGGTTTTTTGATCCTTTTCTTCATGGTCTTCTGAATTCTGAATTGCTGTAAAGCATATATTTGTATTTACAATTTTTGGTTCTTCATCACTTGATGACGAATCTGAATCATCTAATGTTGCTGCATATGCTTTCTTTCTTTTCCTTGATGATTTTGAATTGTCTGGTTGTTGAGTAGATTTGTCTGGATATGGACACATTTTCCTTATATGCCCTGCTTTGTTGTAGTTAAAGCATCGTCCATCATTTAAATTTGAATTTTCTTTATTATTCCCTTTCCTTTTATATTTTAAGAATCTTCTAAACTGATTTGTCATGATTTCTTCATCATCTTCACTACTCGAGTCAGAATCATTTGTTATGGCTTTCAGTGCAATAGATTTCTTTTTAGTTGATCTATTTTCTTTTCTTTTCTGTAATTGAACTTCTTAAGACATTAGATTCCCAATTAGCTTTTCAATCTTCATTTCGTTGACAACATTGGATTCTTCTATAGCCAAAGTCTTCTGATCTCATTCTTGAGTTAATGAGTTTAATATTTTTCTAACTTGATCTGATTCGGAATAAGTTTTTCCAAGTTCATTTAGTGAATGCACTATCTCTTGAAATCTTCAATACATATATGAAATAGACTCATTCTCATTCATTTTAAATAATTCAAATTGATTGACTAGCATGCCTATCTTAGTCTGTTTAACTTTACTAGTTCCTTCATGAGTAACTTGTAAAGTTCTCCATATTTCATGAGAAGTTTTACATATGAATACTCTATTAAACTCATTTATCTAATGAACAAAATAACATATTCATGGTTTTAGAATTGCTTTGTGCAGTAACCTTTTGTTCATTTGTCCATTGTGCAAATGCAGTTGTGGGTTCAACATATTCATTTTGTGTAGTATTCCATGTGCCTAATCCTACAGATTGTAAATAGATTTTCATTCTACTTGTTCAACATGAATAACTACTACCATTAAATAGTGGTGGTCTAATAGTGGATTGACCCTCTATAAAAGAACTATTATTGCTACCAATGTTGATTGCCATTTTACCAAATTTTCAAAAATCAGATTATGATCTTTTGAAAGACCTTGCTCTAATACCAATTGTTAGGGACTGCGGAAAGGATTGTTAAGGCAAAGCAAACACTAGAGGGGGGTGAATAGTGTTTGTAAGAATTTTAAACAAAACTTAAATCTAAGTAGAATTATGGAGTGACACAAACAACACAAATACAACCACATACACAAATTCAAATACAAATGCAAAATAAACAGAAATAAAGGAAAATGCAGAAAAGGAAAGAACAGATTTTATACTAGTTCGGATCACTCCTATGTCCAATCCCGCACAACGCTGGATTGTACAGAGTTTTATTACTATTTTCAAATAGCCAAATACACCCTCCTTGATTTCACAGCTCAACAAGGAGATACCGACTCCTATACCTTGATTTCACGGCTCAACAAGGGAACAACGACTCCTAAACCTTGATTTCACGGATTCAAGGATAAAACTGTTTACTCTTGACTTACAAACTGGATCATTCAATCCAAGAAATTACAAAACAACCCTATAACTCTTTAATAGCACTTGATTCACAGAGTAGAGTGTATAGAGTATAGAAAGAAGAAGTTTGATCAATTCAGAAGTGAATTCAGCAGAGTATAAGTGTAAAAAACATAAAAATGAGTAAGAATAATGGTAGGATGAAAGGGGATGAAGATGGAGAAGAAGAGATGTTAGAAAATTCGGTTTTGGCCTCTTTTTATAGAGAAAGAAGGGTTGCAACATTTCTGAAACATTTCAAATAATGAAAAGACACTTCCCTTCAAAACTAAAAAATAGCTGTTATATGTCGACATACATATTATGCTATGTCGACGTACCTATGTACAAAATTGATTTTCAAAGCATTTTCAAGTGTTTTGATATAAAACTAATTCTAGAAATTCTTGAATAAAATTCTAATGTTGTAAATCAATATTATATGATAGAAAAACGTTTGAAAACATATTTTTAAACTATATAAATAAAGTATATATAAAAACTTAAGTTTGAAAAACAAAGAAGAATAAAAATATAAAAACAAAATAGAGAGGATTGAGAATAAAATAGAAAAACAAAAATAGAGAGAACTGAGAAAAACAAAAATAGAGAGGTGAGAAAAGAATTGAAAAATCAGAATTTGAATTTGGATTTGAACCTGGAGTGCTATTTAGAGTCTTAAAAAATCTAGACTCTATAATTATATTAATCTTGAACTCTTGACATCTTGATATCTTGATTACTCACGAGTCTTGAATCTACTCTGAATTCTGAATCTCTAAAAGCTCATAAACTGTACAGTCTTCAGTATTAATTCCTGTATACAAATCCTACTTATGTATGTATATATATTCTAGATAAAGATGTTAGTATATATTTTATAATCAATGATAATTGAAATAAGGTTGTTGTTATCAAAACTCCATTCTCCAACAGCACAAACATGGATTGGGATTATGAGTTGAATTTTGTCAAAATTAGAGTAACATGATTCATAAGCTAATTGTATTTGTTATTATAAGGTGAGATGAAAATGGGAGCTTGAATATTATAAATTGATATAAAATTGAAAAAATTTGTGTTGCCATCTTCCACAGTGAATTTAATCAGTAATTATATGTTGACTTATGCTCAAATTTTGCTTTGAGGGTCCAACATCAAATTATTATCAGATTTCAATTTTAAATTGTCAATCCCCATTCCAAAAGAATTTCTAAATCAATGTTTTATAAAGTTTGAAGTTAACATAAATTTTTCTTTAAAAGAATGAAATTTTGGATGTTACAAGGTGTGGAACATATCAATTTTTTTTTGATACACTCAGTTCTGTTTTGAGCTTGGGGCAGTAGGGTTTCGTATGAAATGATTTCTGACTTTAGTTATATGCATGATCATATGAATTATACAAAATATCTGATATATGAATGAGTACATAAAACTTTAATCATGCAAATTGTTCTCATGTCCGAGTTCTGGAGATACTCAATATAGCAGTTAAGTGTGCAAGCCTTCAAATAATTTTGAAAATGTTGGTTTTCGCAGGGGGTAACATATTTCAGTGTATATGGGTTTTAAAAAATGAGAAGTTTTAAGGGTTCTATTCAATGTCTAGGCGGCTGATAGATGACGTCTTATTGCTTTCTTTACCAGATTAAAACTTTTCTTTATCCCTTTTTTAATCTTTTTTTGTTACCTTCTACGCTTATACCGTTGCAGTTGAAGTGATAAGGAAAATTTATAACAATTTTCATGGAACCTGTTCGATTTTGTTATCAATCTTGGCTTGGTTTAAATTTTTATTGTGCCATTATGGATAATTTTTGTTTTAGTAATTAAATCATGATTCATACCAATGCTGAACTGTTCTTTGGATGTCTTGTTAACAAGCGGAACCTCGGATGTCTATTTTTCTTCTCATATTTTTCTTATTTAATTTTGTTTTGCAGCGCTGTAATTTGTTACTTCAACACTGTTTTCAATATTCTAGATTTATTTTGTATGAACTATTGTATGTTTTATTTGTGCATTCACAGTTTACATCATATTCCATTGGATGTCACTATAGTACGATAGTCTCAATTGTGCTACAAATTTTTCAAAAGGAGTTTGTTTAATTAGACTAAAGGAAACAGTTATTTTGTTTTATGTCCAATTTTCCTTTATTTACCATTGTTATTTTTTATATTCTATGATTGACCTTGTTCTTCAATTATTTGATTTGTTAGAGTTGTTTCACCTTTTACATTGATTCTTCGTTTTTACACCTTCTAGGAGACTTGTCCAACCAATTGTCTTGTTCTAGTTCAGTGCTCGTTTGAGTAAACGTTATGTACATTTGTTTAGAATCATATTTGCATAAATTACAAAGGATAATTGTGATGGGAATTTTATTAAGATGATGCTTTATACTTATAGACCATCATGTTGTTCAAAACATCTTCTTTTCTGCTTTTATGTTTAGTTGTTCAGTTAACAAGTGGAACAATAAAAAATACCTTGTTTTATGGTTGTATAGATTTTTTTTTTTGAGGTATCAAGTTTGGATATTTAAAAATTACACTGGATATGTGAATTGTTATTTTTGTCTTTTTTGGTGATCATCTGGTCTAAAAACTCTGCATGTTCATAGATACCGTAGCATTCAGTTTGTGTACTGTGTTGATAATAATTTAGAGCACCTTCAACAGGTACTGTTCAGTGCTCACAATACCTTATTCTCCAACAAGCTAAATGCCCAATAATATTTACTTACATTATGGAGGGATCAATACAAAATTTTGAATTGGTCTTAGGTGCTTATTCAATAAGCATTCTATGTTTGATGCTTATTTAATAAGTTCAAAGTAGGGTTTGATAAATGTCTGGTGCATTGTACTGTGATGGGGTGCTTAAGTATTTACATTGTTTATTTAATAAGTGTCTAGTAATCAAGTGTTTATTAAATAATTTTCTTTCTCTGGTTATTTATGAAATAAGCGCTCGGGTTAAGATTTTTATTTAATAATTGTTTAGATTCAGAGTGCTTATTATGTAGGCATTTTGTTTCTAGGCCACTTCATGTGTATTAAGGGCTGGATATTCAGGGATTGAATGTTCTGCTTTGAATCTATTGGAAATGCCTAGCTATTCTTTATATATGATAAGGCTGGTGTTTTCAGACAACGTGATAAATGTTTGAATTCAGTTAGAGGATTACAAATATTGAAATAGAAGGTTTATTTTGGTAACTTGATGATTGATAAAATTTATATTACCATCTATGGCTATTTTGCAGCTTAACTATTGTAATATCTCATCTTGAAGACCTCTATTTAAAGTTTCAAAAGATGGATATTCTTCATATTCTCTATAGCTTGTGTGTGCGCTAATCGCTCCAGTTCAAGTAAACCATCTTTGTAATGCTAAATTAACTCCTCGTTGCAAAGATCTGCTAAGAGCTGAAAATACAGATCGTTGTTTTTTACTCTAATATGTTCCGCCATGTCATGAATACTGGTATTTTCTTTGTTCCGTCCTTGTAGAAATCTTTTAGTATATTTTAAGTTTATTAAGCAACTTGAAAAGTGGGTTGCTAACAGTTGAATTATTCTCCTTGTTTACTGAGCAATGCAAACTGTTACACTGAGCATGTTTACTCTAGGTGCAAAAATAGTTTAACCAAGTGTAAACTCAATCTATATTCAGTACAAACTGCCACTGAGCGCAAATTCTCACATTTTGTAGCTTACTTTATGTCATGCGCTTATTACAGTGCTTATTTGCTTTAAGGATTTTTTTACTTATTGAAAGTTAGCACCAAGATGTGTCAGCAGTATGATGGTATGAATTAAATTGAGTTTTGGTTTAGTTATCTTCATTGGCTTCTTATTGTAGAGCAAATTTTTTTTAGGGTATATTAAGTAGAATGAGATGAGATTACAAGCAATTTTTATGTGGGAGAAACAATTAAAAAGCATTCTTCCACTAAGCTGCTTTGTGTAGTTTATGTATGTTCAAATTCTTTCTCAGTTTCCTTGTATAGCTACTATTGCTCTTATCAAATGCAAAACTAATAATTACAATTCATGACTTTAGAGATCACAATGAAAGAAGCATCTATCTAACGCTGCCTGAGTATAGCAGATCACAAATCTCAAACTATTACTTTCAGATTTAAATATGTATAATGTTACTTGGGCACTTTATCATGTACTACTTTGTTTTCTAAGTCACATTGCGGCAGGATGTTATGCAGAATTGGTTCACACCTAGAACATTGGGTCTTTGGGACTATACTAATGGAAGTTGCACCGTTGCATATTTCTCCATGTACTCCATCGCTTCTTCAAGCCAGTAAAGTCCATGATGGCTACGGTGCAGCTTCCGTCACTATAGTTTCAAAGATATATCATGTTAAATTGTGTGCCATAGCTGTTGAAAAAATGTTTCGATTTTACCATCAAGTCCAGTTGTGCTTTGTTGGTTGAGGCAAAGCAAAGCTTCGTTTATTTTGTGATTTACAACTTGAGTGATTAGATTTTATCTTGCAGCATGACTAAGATTTGGAGTACATAGTTGGTAGAAGGAGGAGAGGATAAGAGCATTGACAGAAGGATCTGCAAAGTCTAAGCAGCAGTCAATGAATGCCTGAGTTATGCCTTTTTTATTTTCATGGACATGCCAGCTTGATCAAAAAGTTGCATCTTCACATTTTTCATATGTCTAATATTTGCACGAATTGGACTATCTGAAGTATTTTGTTCATCTGTATATGATACCAGTTATTTTTCATCTTTATATGATTAATATTTAGTAATTAGTTTCAGAATAAACTGCGTTTGTTATTAACCTAATAGATGTGTGGTTTCAGAATTGATAGCTACTTGTATTTTTTGTTTTATTTTTAAATTAGATATGGCTCATTGTCGTATCTTTTAGTAAATTAGTTACGGCCATGAGTCGTATCTAATTTTTAATTAGATACGGCTAATGGCCGTATCTTTTTAAAATTAGATACGACCATGAGTCGTTTCAAATTTTCAACTAGATACGACTTATGGCCGCATATAATTGACAAAGACACCAAAATTTGATATGGCCCATAACATTGCCAAATCGAATTAGATACGGCCATGAGCACTGCCTAATTGGCATTTCTGGTGTAGTGACATACATGGATAAATGTTCCGATCCTCCTATGGGTTTGAGACAACTACAGGAGCTGCGATTAGGGACATACCTAAGTGCGAATAATCTACTAATGAACTAGAAATGAAGGAGGGTGGTGCACCCGAATCAAAAAGAGTGCTAATAGGAAAATCAAAAATGGAAATCAAACCTTCCACGTAGGAATGGCAAAAAAATCCGTACCCGTGGTTATCCGCGGGTAAAATCATTCATGGATATGAAACGGATAGTTAAATGGGTATCCGTGGGTAAGATAAACGGGTTTTTCTAATATCCGTTAATAAATGGGGCGGGTACGGATAGTAGGATATCCGTGTCCGTGGGTACCCGTGCCCGTATTTAATGTGATTTTTAGTTGTCATTTTGTGTATTTTTTTGATGGATACTTCTGTTATTGTTTCTTCTTTTCTGGATGTTGGTCAAAGTATGTATTGGTATTTTGAGGTTAGCATTTTTGTATTGATCTACTTTATTTTTTTACCAAATGGATTTTTAAACAATTTCAATAAATGGCTAAAAAATAAATCGAATAAATATAATGGATACCCACGAATACCCACCAATACCCGCAACCTGTTTAAAACCCGTTTAATGGGTACCGTGTGGGTATGGGGCGGGCACGGGGCGAAAAATCACTCAACGGGGCGGGTGATGGGGGGCACTACCCGCGCCCGCCCCGCCCCATTACCATCCCTACTTCCACGATAATTTTTCTACCTCTTTATGATTTGCCAGTATATGACGGAACTACATCCAAAACCTGAACCTAAGTTGATCGAGTGTCAGCCCTCTACTTAACTCCCATCATACGAGGGTATGTCCTATTATAATGCCTCAGCTAATCATTTATGAAACACTTTCCGAACACTTGTCCCTTCCTACAATATTTAATGTAGTAGCCAACTAATCCACTATTATGACACTTCTCATCATTTTGAATCTGACCCTTTTGGGGTCCCCCAACCTTCTTCTTGTTATCACCTTTCTTGTTTTTCCACAAATCCTTCTTAGAAACCATTGCTTCTGAAGCTTCCTTAACTTCTCCCTTTCCTACCTCCAACATGAGAGCCATCTCCACCAGTAACTCAAATATAAATCCCATCGGTATAGGAGCAAGTGAAATTACTGGAAGGGTTGGTTTAGCACCTTGGTGAACTTAAATTCGTTCTTCTGTTGAGTATTGACAAGCTCTAGATTGAACCTTGATAACTCATTGAACTAGCCCTTAATCTTCAAATATTTTCGTTTTAAATAGATAAATCTCTTTGACCGAAGTAGATAAAACACTCCCAGGTTAGTGCGCACCAGTAATGACCGAGAGTGCAACATCGATCAAGGTAGATAAGCCATTGTTGGTCCTAGAACTAGATGGACGTCTCTCCGAGCAGATCTGCAAATGGTGATTCATATGGCGTTTTTCCACATTCGAGACGGTTTGGAGTCGGTGTAAGGGGCATCAACTTCCATGTCAGGTTCATGGTAGAAAATAGAGATGATTATATAGGTAGAAAAAGGAACCAATCCTAATATTACTTGTATGGTAGTAACCACAGTGCAAACAATCAACTAGGAAAATAATCTAAGTAGTTGCTCTAAGAAATGCACCGATAATTTAACCTTATAACACTAGTATTGTTAACAAGTCTATTATCTCTAAATTGTTCACATCCTAGTCTATTCACCAGACCTTGTTGGCATACAGTGTTGTATATAACACAGTTGTATACAAAATTATATGATTTTTGTTTGATGACAACAACCAAATATATTTTATTATTAAATGTGTTTGTTACTGTGTAACGACCCGCATTCTACGCATCAGAGGATTGTGTAATATTTATTTCTTTCTCGTAAGGAGTCGTATGGTCATGTGACATTGGGGGACAACTATTGGGGTCATTTCCCATGTTCATGATTTTTGCCGATTTTTAAATGACCGTTTGCCCCTAGTTGATCTTGTTTCGGCCATAACTTTTGATTGGAAAGGAATTTTGACCTGAAATCACTTCCATTAGATTCGGATGATGGTTTACCTTTCCGTAGAGTGGTAATATGTGAAAAAACGGACTTACCGTTTGGGAGATATGGCTGAAATAAGGTTTAGAAGGTGAAAAAACTGCTTAACCGGGCTAAATGAGGTGATTAGTGAATGGGCCCACAACCCATTTCGGGATTAGGGTTATGGGGAAGCTGAAATGAGTTAGGTATTCATTCCATTTCAGTTTTCTACCCGCCATTTACCTCCTAGGAACCGTAACAATGGCCTCCACCTTCTAATTTCATCCCAAATCGCTCTCTAATCAAGGATTAATCTTAGCAATGTCAAATTTAGGCAAATCAACCCCAAATCTAGGTTGGAGCTGCTGTGTAGCCTTGGGAACAGCGCCAAACAGAGGATAATTTCAGATTTGGTATTTTATTTTGGCTAAGGTGAGTGATTAGCCTTGTTTTTAAACTAATTATGGTTAATTAAGGGTAAATAGTGTTAATTAGCGAATTTAAACATGATTAAATTTTGGAAAAATGTTCAGAAATTCTTAAACACCATTTTCGACCTCTGTTGGAAGTTTGGGTTAATTTGGTTAAGTTTTGCTAATCCTATCATTAGATTTGCTTAAACATGCTTAAGGGGGAAATATGGGTTTTGGGTAGATTTGATCCATTTTGACATATCAAATTGTTGTTTTGGTGTTTGTGGTCGATTCTATATGTTGCTATGACTATATGGTATGCTTTGTGATTGATTAGAACAGTTAGAATAGTCGAAAACGCCATCTTATGGCGTAAATTGCTTGTTGGAAAGTTGCAGAATTGGTCAAATCAGTCCCGTTCGTGAAGCACCTATGCGACCCGACCCCGATCGTGATAGAGACCCCTTCCACGAGCCGCTACAGTACTTCATGAGCCAGCACACCCAAGCATCATGAATCAGATCACCCTTGTCCATGAGCCGCTACAGTACTTCACGAGCCAGCACACCCAAGCGTCACAAATCAGATCACCCTTCTCCACGAGCCGCTTCGAGCTAGAGCACCCTTTTCTTCCCACGGTATGATGTTTTATCATAAGCTGTCAGGGGGATGTTGCCGTAACCCGAGCTCACCATCACGATCAGGAACCACGAGTTAGGCTCACGAGCCACGAGCCAGTCCAGGAAGGGGGGTCCATGTACCGGAACAGGACCCATGAGTCGGAGATGGAGACCACGAGCCGAGCATGCTTCCGAACCGTGAGCTACTGTATATCGCGAACTGGATGGAAACTGAAGTGCGAACGGGATAGTGACCAAACCCGAGATGCAAAGGTAGTCCAAATGGGAAGTCATTACTCAAGATCTAGTCGGGAACCAACGATTTAACTTCATGGTTGGGCTTTGCTGCGGGACGTGTGCTAAGGGGTTATCGACGTCCATAACTTTGATTCACCACCAAGACGGATGTTAGGCTGCGTATCAGTGCAGTTGGGTAGTTATTACTCCATGGGGCAGAGTGATCATAGCAAGGCTATGAGCCAGTGCAGTGGAGTCATCATGACTTCATGGGGCAGAGTGGACATAGAAAGGACTAGTGACTATGGATCAGTGCAGTGGAGTCGCCATGACTCCATGGGGCAGAGTGATCATAGCAAGGATTTCGGTGATCAAAGCAGTGGATATCGTATGCTTTACGCACTGAGTGAGAGATGTGAGGATGGTTGCTATGCTTGATTGTTTGCCATCACTATGACATGCACACCCCCACCCCCGTATCATTTCCACCATATGTTAGTGGCACCTTAGAGTATTGTACGGTATGTTGTGCTAACTCTTTGGTTGTAGGTACAGGTTCAGGTATGGTTTAGTATACCTGTTATTGTTTTATTTTGTTGCTTATCGCTCATACCAGACTTTTGTATGACCCAGAGTTTTATGTCTCTTCTTATTACTCTGGGTGCTCTTAAACGGGCAGACTAGAGACAGGTTAGCTAGTTGTGCACGAGTAGCTGTCTGGAGACGAGCACGAGGCTTACACGTATTATTTTATATATTCTCCCTATGTCGCTGCTAGCCACTACTTTGGCCATTAGTAGTGTACCTTTCCTTTCTTTTGTTTTAGAGACAGTTTTAAAGTTGTAATAAAGATGATGCGGAACATAAGCTGTAATTTTGGATTTTCTGCTGCTATGATGGTTTAAGTTTTCAGCTTATGCACTGTCTCACCTGTTTTATGTCAAGTTATGTTATTATTATATTTTATTCCATGCGCTGTGAGACATTCTACAGGTTCTTTGTTAGTTCAAATTTGTAACACCCATGATTTTAAATATTAAAAATTAACAAATTAAATAATAATGAATTTCAAATGTGGGAATTAAGGGAAATGGGTTACGCCATTGCGTTCGTCTCGGAATTCTGCTTGAGATAGAGTCTGAGTTTGCGTGAATTGGACTCCGTATGAAGAAGTTATGGCCTTCCGAAGTTTCAGAATTTAAATAAATTAAAAACAGTTCAGAAATTCAAATTCAAACCAGGAAGCAGGCTGGGCGGGAAATCTCCCGCCCAAGGGCCAGGTCGACCAGGGGGTCGACCTACCCATATAGGTCGACCAGGGGGTCGACCTGGCCCCCCGGGTAGAACTGAAAGATGACGCTGTTTCGACTCATTACTAAGTCATTAGGGCTGAGGTGTTATTCTATCTTGACTGCATGGTCTGGATTGCTTCTAGGGTTAATCTGATGGCTCTAAATTAATTAAAATTCTATATAAGCAACCTAACACTCAGCCTAAAATCACACAAATTCATACCAAGAGCCGTCATGCCGTCAATGGAGAACCTAGAGTAGTCGCCGTTCTCTTTCAACTCAAAACAAGATAGAAGCAAGAATCAAAATCTAATCTAATCTAAATAACAATTAGTCTACATCAAAGGCGAGCAATTCAGTTTCAGAATATAGATCCCAGAAAAACAAGACCGTTCTTTTGTTTGTGAGTATAATATCTTTCACAAAATAATTAATTAATTTAATTGTGATAAGTTATAATTGGATTATGAGAATACGACTTTGAATCATGTGATGTTATCATTGACAGTTGTGTTATTGTGGATCTATTCAATTGTACATGTTTACTTGATTCATCTTATGCAAGTTTGGGATGTTAAAACATATGTATATGAATCATATGCAAGTTTGGGATGTTAAATTATACGCAAGATCACACCTTTATGTTTAGATCCATATGCAAGTTCACATCTTTATGTTTAGATCCATATGCAAGTTCACATCTTTATGTTTAGATCCATATGCAAGTTCACACTTTTATGTTTAGATCCATATGCAAGTTCATATCTTTATGTTTGGACTTATATTTAGATCCATGGCAGTACATAGTTATGCAAATTTATGCCCATTGCCTATGCTAGTTTTGTATGTGAATCATATGCTAGTTTGAATGAAATTCATATGCAAGTTATAGGAAAACCATATCCATATATGCAAGTTCACATCTTTATGTTTAGATCTATATTTAGATCCATGATAGTTTATGCAAATTTGTGTATTGCCTATGCAAGTTATTGGCTATGCAAACTTATGTTATGATTCTTAGATATATTTTTTGTGTTATGCAAGTTGTGATGTTGCTTTTCTTTTATAAGTTAGACTATTTGCAAGTCTAACATATGTCATATTAAAACGTACGAATAGCATGGGGACAATGGGATAATATTAAATATACATAATTTTGAATTGGCATAAAATGGCCTTAAAAGGCATATAATTAATTTGAGGCATTAATTGGTATAAATCATATACCTGAAATTATGGACATAATTTAGGTGACAATTGTGGACATAAATAAATTTGGAATTTATTGACAAATTTGAATAGGGATATTAATCCAATTTGGGGTTAAATAATTATGTGTAATTAACCGCCTAAGGCACGAGGTTAGACCCGTTTGTGGTATAAGACTGCCCTGACCCGCCCGGCAAATTCAGCAACCACAAACGGTAGTTTAATGTGAGAAGTCAAAGGCACAAATTAGATGCGTAACGATTGTAAAGACATGAGGTTAGGCTCATTTGCGGTATAAGACTGCCCGGACCCACCCGGCAAATCCAGCAACCGCAGACGGTAGTCTAATGTGGGAGGTCTTTACAAGGTTACGGTTCTAATGAATTAAGTAACACTTAACCAGATAAACATTTGGTGGGGCATGTGGGTTAAGTGGGTGGTATTGGGTGGCTTGTGGATAAGGATGGGGTTAAGTGGGAAACCTTTGTGGGGACCAAGCATAGGTGGAAAGCTTTGTGTCAGGCATGGAGGCCCTTTTCAAACCAATAACCCATAAGTATATTTGTGAGCTTGACCCAAGTCGAGGACGGGACATGCTTACTGGGTTTGATTGTAAGAGGTCAAAACGGGTTAGCGGTGGCAACGCAAGTCCAACGAGGTCATGTGCGTGCGTGGGCCCGGGATGGTAGGTAAGACGTTGTTGCATCGTGTAGATATAAGCCATGCATCTTTAGTGGTATCGGGTTGCCACTTTGGGGAGAGATACACCCCACTGTGGGACCAACACGGGTATCTACGAGTTAGGGATCCGACCGCATGGGGGTAGTGGGTACAACCAGTGGAGATAGGGGAAGACGGCACCTATGAAGGCGGCTAGGAGTACACGAAACTACCATTATCATTATTATGTTCTGTAGGCGGGATCAACTTTTAGGGTGACTAGTAATGGTGCAGTATAGTAATTATCCTATAGTGATTAGGAATGAAATTAACGCCAGGATAGTCCTCTTATTTGCTTTGTCATGCCCACCTGTTTCACGGTCATACCTTGTTTTACCAGTTTATGCCTTATCCTAATTACTTTAATAATTATATTGTTAAAGTTCTTATACTCGCCAGACTTTATGTCTGATCCCCTTGTTTTCGCCGCTTTTCTTCCTTCCTCCACCCCCAGGTTCTCAAAGTGGGACTAGTACTAGTGGAGCTTGATCTTAGATCTCATTCTCTCTCTTTTGGAAGTGCTCGGATTTGCTGAAAGTAAAGTTCAAATCTTCTCTTTTATGGCTACTTGTGTTGGGATTATGCTTTTTACTTTATGTACTCAGAAAACAATTTGTCAAGATGGATATTAAGTGTACTTGGTTTTACTATTTGTTTATGAAGTTGTTGTAATTAAACTATTTCTCCGCTGCAATAAAAGTTGTTTTAAAATTTTCAAGTACCGATATATGTATCTGTCTTGTTATACTTTGTTCTATACACTAATAATGCTCCCTGAAATTAATGCATTCCCTTTAAGAGTGACATTAATGGACGTGGGGTGTTACACGTGGTATCAAAGCTGAAGGTTAACAGAACAGATAGGAGATTTTAAAAAACTGTTTTTCAAAAGCTTTTTGTAAAGAAACACTTTCAAACGTATGTTTTAAGGAGAATATTTTCAAGAGAAAAGTTTGTTTTAAAAACATAACCCCCAAGAGCCATATATCTTTCTTTCGAATTCTCCATTTTGAATCTCTTCATTTTCTTTTCAGCATGTCTGGGTTACCCGAGATACCCGAGGGAATGCCGATACCAACCTGGTTCAGATGGTATCTGGAGGCTAGGGCCACCGCCGCAGGCCCAGCAGACATCCCTCCTCCCCCAGCTGCATCCGCTCCTCCTCCTCCCCCTCCCCGTGTTGATACTTTTTCAAAGATATGCAAAGACTTTCGAGCAATGGGCGGAAAACCTTTTCACGGATCAGAAACGTTTGTTGAAGCTCGAAATTGGCTTAAGGAGATAGAAGACTTGTTTGGTATCTTCGAGGTAGAAGATGGAGGGAAGGTCCAATTGGCCGCTTAGTTAATGAAGGACCAAACCTCGTTTTGGTGGGAGGTCACGAATGGAGAGCGTCCAGTAAAGACATGGATGGATTTCAGGCATAGGTTCGAGATGTAATTTCTCTCACGAGCAGAAGAGAATTTATATATGGAAAGGTTCTTAGCATTGAAGCAAGGAAATTTGTCAGTAAAGGAGTACGTCAACAAGTTCAATCAGTTGGCGAGATTTGGCTTAGACTTGGTAAACACACCTGAGAAGAAGGCCCTGAGGTTCGTTAAAGGTGTGAATGAGCCGCTACATAGGTTGGCTATGACCTACATTCCGATGGGGGCTACCTTTGAGAAACTGGTTGACATAGGGCTTAGGCATGAAGAAGAGAAAGGTGCTAATGCTAATAAGGCACCGGAGAAACAAAGGGACCAAAAGAAACCACAACAGCAAAACAAGAAAGTCGGGAAGAACAACAATAGTAAAGGAAAGAAAAAGTGCTTTAATTGTGGAACACCAAGCCATCTGAGCAAGGACTGTTGGAAGAAGGAGAAGACTGGCTGTTTCCACTGTGGAGAGGCAGGACATCTAGTTAAAGACTGCCCAAGGAAACAGGGGCAAGGGCAAAGAACAGGGTCCACTTCTGGAGGGCAGATTCAGGCTCTCATGGCGCCAGGACAGGCAAGAGGGTATATTCAGGCTCTCATCTCACCAGGACAGGAAAGAGGTAGAAACATTTTTGTTGAAAGTTTGGTTTTTCTGTTTGATCATCCTGTTCGTACTGTAACAACCCGAAAATCTGGGCCAGTTTAAAATTTTTATTTTGGCAATTTTAGCGAATTTTGATTATTTAAAATGAATTATTTTAAATAATAATCGACGAGAAATTTATTTTGAATATAATTCGACGTATATATTTATATACGTCGTCGTTAGAATATAAATATTTATATATATTTATAAATAGAACTGAAAATGGCGCGGTAGTTCGATAATTCGATTTCAAACTTCAATTGAATGTACCGGGTGCAAAACAATCCGGATTTTAGTGAAACCAAAAATGATAGGATCTAATTGATAATATCTTTCTATCGAATCCGAAAAATCGAAATTTCATAGCGGGAATCAAAAGATATGTCCAGTTGAAAATTCTGAATAGTCGCTATGGAATTCAGGCCCTTAAAAATGGACATTTTGCAATCGACCTCGGATTTCGACGAAACCAGTTTTGTTGGGTCCGTGGTGTCAAATTATTGCTAGGTTTAAAATTTCATAATTTTTCGAATCAATATGTGAGCGTGGCAAAGGAAAACGCGTTTGACCAGTTTCAGTTGATTTTAATCGACTGGAAATTGGCCATTTTTCTAACGGTCTCAGAATTCGACGAAACTAGTTTTGTTAGGACCGTATCGTCAATACGAAGCTAGAAAATATTTTTCGGGAATTTTTCGAGCTAGTATGTGGCCCTGGTAATTTGAAATGTACGTTTAAAATTCAATATAATGATTTAAATGTAAATTTCAATGGAAACTAATTCAAACGATCATATCAGCTTGCGATACATATCCCATTGCGTTCGGAATGGGGGTATTTGGCTGGGGGAAACAGTTGTTGGGTTCGATTTCGAGTTCGTATCAACACAAGGGTATTTTCGAGATTAAATGAATTTAAAATATAAATATATAAACCTAACTCTAAATTCTAATTGGTCAACATTCATTCCGTGGTCAACAACTCAAACCCGCCTCCCCTTTTCAGAACCCACGGCGGAAATTCGTTCCCCTTTCTCTTTGATTTTTCTTCCAATCCTATGAGTGATTTCAGATATTTATTAAACAAAGATCCAAGCCCTCTCCACGAACTTCCCATCCCTACTTGTTTGATGAATTTTAGCTACGTGATTTGGGAGCTTTTCCAGCTCGAACTGGCGCCAATTCGAAGCGATTTCTGGCTAGAGGAGGTGGCCGAGTTCACCGTCGTTGAAGCTGGAGGTAGCGGCTGCGTAGGAGGACGAAGTGGCGGGGTCCGATCCGATCCAGGTGGCTGCTGGCGTGCGAAAATCTGAACCCTAGGTTTTCGGCTAAGGGTCGGCTACGGGTTCAAGCAGCAGTAAGGTTTTAAATATTTTTATTTTTATAATTAATTTAAATTCAGTTTTGTTTTTAGAGGAAAAAAAAACATAGTAAATTAAAATATGTTTTTGGAATTTAAAATGGCATGGGTTATTAATGAAAATAACATGATTTTTAAATAAATAGATTTGTTTTAAGAAAATCAAAATAGAAATGTTATTCTTAAATAAATAGATTTGTTTTAAGAAAATCAAAATAGAAATGTTGTTTTATATATAAATAGCATTGTTCTTGAAATAGAAAATTTTACAATGTTTTAAAAATATAAAGCAATGTTTGAAATGTAAATTTTCAATATAATGACATTGTGAGAAAAAGGTAATATTAGAAAGAAATGTCTGAAATAAAAATGTGATTTTTATATATTGAACTTCGAATTAAAAATGTGATTTTTATATATTGAACTTCGAATTAAAAATGTGATTTTTATATATTGAACTTCGAATTAAAAATGTGATTTTTATATATTGAACTTCGAATTAAAAATGTGATTTTTATATATTGAACTTCGAATTAAAAATGTGATTTTTATATATTGAACTTCGAAATAAAAATATGATTTTTGTATATTGAACTTCGAAATAAAAATATGATTTTTATATATTGAATAGCGAAGTAAAAACTCGATTTTTACATAGGTAGTGAAAGCGGGCGACGAAGGTAACAAAAAGGCGAGAACGAAGAAGATCTATATCAAAGTAGAGTCAAGATGGTTGGATAGCTATCGGTGAGAATTTCTCACTCTTCAATTTCTTTTCTAGTTATATATATATATATATATATATACTAGGTTGCAGACGGTGCTTAGTAGCACCCGACACAATCGTCCACAGACCATGGACTTGTTTGTTTGGTTGCATAGATTAGTTAGATGATTTGATTTGAAATTGAATAGATTTGATTGATGTGTGAATGGCGTGGGCCTTCACTAGACCGGGGATAAGGCTAGGCCTCGTCCCGTTTCTAGTATCATGCCGTTATGCCGCCGAAATTTTCTAAAATATGTTAGAAAATAAAAATATCATTTTATTGAATAAATGAACTGAATAGAATATTTTCATAGGTTGAATAAAATGTTTTATCGTTAAAAATAGGATTTTTAACGCGAAGTGAATAAAATAAAATATTCATTTACAAACCGGACGGTTTGTTTATGTACACCTATTTGAATGACATTGATTGGGACGATAAAATTTTACACATCGCCCAACTGCACAAATAAAATCTGTGTTTGATTGTTTGAAACCCCACACGGGTGTTAGGATGAAATTTGAAGTTCACTCATCCTGATTGATTAAATATGTCGATCGATCGATTGACAGGCTGTTATAAGCGTTAGATATCTATATTTGATGCTTATACAGTGTAGTGCACTTTGGTTGATGGTTGATTATTTTTCAATGCTATTATACATGTGTTGTATGAAAATCCATATAATTAACTTTATATGGTAATTGATTGGGCCTCATTCCAATTTGAAAAATAAAGAAGATTATAAAATAAAGGTTCATGTGTTGACAGTACTCATCCATTGAGATTAGTCATGTGTTGAACGAAATAATTTAACAAAAATAGTCACACGTGGACAGTACTCATTCGTTGAGATTAGTCGTGTGTTGACAAAAATAAATATTCATTTGTTGAATAAAATAAAGGAATATATGAAGCCGTGTTGATTAGATTGACGCCATTTTGACGTGAACGATATTTATATCGATTTTATTCATTTTGAAATGAATTGAATTGAAAACGATTTCGAAATGAATTGAATTGAAAACGATTTCGAAATGAATTGAATTGAAAACGATTTCGAAATGAATTGAATACGAATTCAAATTGAATTGAAAACGAATTCAAATTGAATTGAAATTTGAATTGAATAGAAATGAATTTTAAAACGAATTTATAAAGAAGAATTCAATTTAGATTTGAATTGAAAAGGAAGTTGAAATTGCTTTTGAAACGAATTTTAAAACTATTTATATAATTCATTTTAAATAGAAATCGACGAAATATATATTATATATATTATATATATAATATAATGGACTGAATAGAACGCGCCGCGCCGCAGCAGTTCGTAAATTTCGACCATTTATTTCAAACGGACATTACGGGAGATCCGACCGTCGGATTCTCCTGAACCGGAACCGTTGGGTTCGTATCGAAAAGAGCTTTCTAATGAATATTAGAAATTTGAAATCTAACGGTTGGATTTGGAATTATGTCCAAATCAAATTTGAAAAAGGTCGCTGTAAGTGCAGTTCGATGGCCGTTGATGGAAATCGACTGTACAGGCCTTGATAAAATTATTAAAAATAGTAATAATTTGTGTAAAATCATAAGAAATGGTTTAGAAAGAATTGGGATGAAAAACTCCATATTTGAAAAGATAAAAATAGATTTTTATCTAAATGAACTAGTTTTGAACTAGAATTATAATTCTATTTATTTTTAAATAAATAAATTGAATTCGAAAAGGGTTTTAAAAATAACCAAAATTTCCAATGATTGCATTGGAACGGATTTGAATCGAAATTGTCTTCGGAATATTTCGATGTTGAAATTCGTGATTATACAGATGTTGTTATGGAAATTTGAAAGATATATATTTATATCGTTATTTCCAATACGACATTTGTTAATCGTAGAATTTGATATTGAATATAAGCCGATATATTTTCTATTCAGTGCCTTGTATTGAATATCAAATGTGATTTGGGTTTGTCGTGAATGGTGTCTTCATTAACACTGTTCTTGAACCCAGTTGAGAAAAGATTAAATCTTTTTATTTAGATTTAATGAAGTGTACCAATTAAATAATGTTTAATTGGAATTGAATTGATATTGATTTTTGGGTTTATCGTGGACAGTGTTTTAAATAACACTCGTTCTTTAACCCGATAATTAATGAAATGGGATTTTGGGTTTATCGTGAACTGTGTTTTAATGACACTGATTCTTTAACCCAGTTAACGATTAAAACTAAGTGGAGTTTTAATGAATCTTTAATTAGATTGAAATAATCGAAATGGAGTATCACCAGTTTTGCTCCAGGCGTTAGTTAAATCTTTAATTAGATTTGAACGTGAAATGGTAATTGAATTTACCGATAACACCGTGGTGTTAGATATGAAGTATAACTAGTTTTACTTCATGGGATGAATAGGTTGGGATTGGGAAATTAAAACCAATGATTACTTCGGTAAGGTTCGTTAATTCCGACTAGTTGAATTGAGATTCAAAAATAGAATAAAGAATAAATTCAAGGAATTTATCTTGGATAAAATTAATGGGAACCTTTCCCTATGAATGTGAAATTTAGAAACTAACTGTCGGTTAGCCAAGCAGAATGGTTTTCTGGATATTGATCTGATGTTGGTTTCGGCCTTCAGGGTTAATATTTGGCAAATTATTCTCTTGATTAATTTACGGTTAGTGACTGATGAATTGGAATGAGGCGTATGTTGTGTTTGTGTAACACTTATTTAAAATATACGCGAGTTATTCGGAAAGACCGGGTTTATCCCATTCTGAATAACTGATACGACGATAAGTCGAAGATGAAGACGATGGTCGAAGACCGGAGGTCTTCACGTCGTTTGGGTGATTGCTGATGATCTTGATTGGGCTGTACACCCAAGAAGATGGAAACAGTTGGTGATCGTCCAGACGTACTTGGAGATCGATGGATATGCGGGGTACTAGGTGCCTCCGGTTTCGTTCAGACCCAGAACGGACTTGTAAATGGACTGTGTGTCTGACATTGGATTTTAGTCCGTGTGGTTGATATCTATTAAATATATATCTGTTTGGCGGCGGAGAATTTATTCTCTTGCTTAACGCCCTTCTCTGAGACGTACGAGCTCAGGGGTTATATATTGATGGATATCAAACGCATGGAGTGAATTGCCTGTGTGGCATGCCTAAACGGCAATTGATCGAGGCTTCTGTTGAAAAGCAAAGTCTTGTGGTGATGATCAAAGCACGGCCTTTGTGGCGTAGCTTTGTGTAACGTTTACTTCGCGAGTTTCACACCCGGTATGAACCAAAAACGGGAGACGGACCTCAGGGAGGGCATGCGTTTCTTTCTAGTTAGAAGTGGCGTCAGTGGTTTTACATGCCCTGACGAGTTTGACTTATGTGGTTGTTGCTGTTGCGAGGCGCCTCGGATTGATCGGTCGTTCTCGAACCGATGGAGTCATTCGTTGGCTCATTTACGCCCCATAGGGCGGGGGAACGCATGTTCAAGGTTTAAGTTTAATCCACATCGGTGGACCGGCCCTGTCGCTCCAAGGTCACTCGAGCTCTGACCTGAGACACGGGCTAGAGCGTCTCGAATCGGTTGAGGACTATCTTTTGCCTCGGTTCATAGACGGAAATCCAATTTCCAAATACGTGACATTTGCGGTTTTATTTGTAAACCTATATATGGCGACATGATATATGGTACCCATGCCGCCTATGATTGATACTTATGATGTGAAGTTGTTTTATACACTATGCACTTATAATAGTATCAAACGATTTGTTTTAACCGTATCAAGCATTCTTTGGCTGTTATAAGGAAAAACCCTATCCTCGGCTGCGTTGCATTGTGTGATGGGACCTGGGTCTTATAACAGCTTCATTTTTCCTTATTTAGCATTGCGCTGTTTGTTTATGCACTGGTATTCTTGGGAGGAAACCCGTTCCGTGTTATACGGCGTGGTCCCTTGATTTACCTAACTTTAAAATAAAGATTAATAACTGTTTTAGTTCTCACACCAGTCCCATGACTGACCTGGAGTTTATTGTTTTAACCTAAACTCTGGGTGCCCTTATTTTGACACGGGCAGCTAGTAGTTTTGGTTTTGCAGATTTATATTCACAGGATCCTGGTTTACAGCTGGAACGATATCCGGAAAGCTTTGTATCCGTATATCTCTTCTAGTTGTGTATTGTATTATTTTCCGCTGCTATGTATTTAAATGTAATTTAAATCTCTGATATTTCTGTGTAATATTCATTTATACTCTGTATATTCTTGTAATCTGATGCATTGTCGTAATATACAATGAAATGTTCTTTTATATGCGTTCTATTTTGTCGTGTTCTCAACGATAGGGCGTTTCGAACGGTCTGGGTCGGTTTAGCGACTGGTTCGGACCGAGCGAAATTCCTTCTCGTCACAGTTGGTATCAGAGCTTTGGTTTACAGAGCTCGAGAACAAAACATATTAGAACCATACGAAAGAATTCATCAGATATTGGATTAGTAATATCCGATGAGGATGACTCGTTAGAGATAGGATCAGTAGTATCCCAGAACGAGTGTGAAGAGTATATGTTTAAAATGAAAACAAAATCTTGTTTTGAAAAATAAATCAATTATTCGTATTTGGTTATTTATTTATATTGATGTGGACAATCCAGTATATATAGATTTTGCGTATATGTCTGATCCGCGTGTATTCAAAGTTTTAATATATTGGATAGATATAGCATCACACTCTAGTCGCCCGAAGATGATATTGATGATAGCGATCGCATCATCAACATTTATGTTCGAGTTTCGAAGGTGTGATTTTCTATATATTTCCATTAGACTGGTGTGAGAACCAAAACTAATATAGCGAGAATTCATTGTTGTGATTTGGCACCAAAACATGATTTTTTGTATATGTATCAAAATTATGAATTTGAAACGTTAAATTCACTAATTGATTGATGTTTGTGTTGTTTGTTCATTTGTTTGCTAATTTTGAACCATTATGCCTAATCGAACCAAATATTGAACTATATTGAAAATTGGTCGCATTTGCTTGCATATACATATACTTACATTGAACAGGTCATAGCAAGGAGGCTAGAGCAGAGAATAAAATTTGTTTGCCCGACAAATAGGTACATGTTTATTACATAATTTACTGTTTTGTTTGGGTGATGATGATTTTATGAGCCTATTGGCTAGCCGCTTGGCTTTTTTGTTTTTCTTTTTGAGATCTGAAGGACCGGGGAAGCTATTTGAAATTCCCCGATGCTCCCGGTGCAGGGGAGGTTATGGCGAAATTTTTCAAAAATTTAGGGTGTTAGCCAAATTTTTGAAAATTTGAAAATTCTCAGAAACTAAAGAGTTGGAGAATGGAAGCCAGATCGAGCGTAAAGTTGATTAATCAAACCACATTCGACTTTGTTCCTTTTCGGGGACGAAAAGTTTTAAGTGGGGGAGATTGTAACAACCCGAAAATCTGGGCCAGTTTAAAAATTTTATTTTGGCAATTTTAGCGAATTTTGATTATTTAAAATGAATTATTTTAAATAATAATCGACGAGAAATTTATTTTGAATATAATTCGACGTATATATTTATATACGTCGTCGTTAGAATATAAATATTTATATATATTTATAAATAGAATTGAAAATGGCGCGGTAGTTCGATAATTCGATTTCAAACTTCAATTGAATGTACCGGGTGCAAAACAATCCGGATTTTAGTGAAACCAAAAATGATAGGATCTAATTGATAATATCTTTCTATCGAATCCGAAAAATCGAAATTTCATAGCGGGAATCAAAAGATATGTCCAGTTGAAAATTCTGAATAGTCGCTATGGAATTCAGGCCCTTAAAAATGGACATTTTGCAATCGACCTCGGGTTTCAACGAAACCAGTTTTGTTGGGTCCGTGGTGTCAAATTATTGCTAAGTTTAAAATTTCATAATTTTTCGAATCAATATGTGAGCGTGGCAAAGGAAAACGCGTTTGACCAGTTTCAGTTGATTTTAATCGACTGGAAATTGGCCATTTTTCTAACGGTCTCAGAATTCGACGAAACTAGTTTTGTTAGGACCGTATCGTCAATACGAAGCTAGAAAATATTTTTCGGGAATTTTTCGAGCTAGTATGTTGCCCCGGTAATTTGAAATGTACGTTTAAAATTCAATATAATGATTTAAATGTAAATTTCAACGGAAACTAATTCAAACGATCATATCAGCTTGCGATACATATCCCATTGCGTTCGGAATGGGGGTATTTGGCTGGGGGAAACAGTTGTTGGGTTCGATTTCGAGTTCGTATCAACACAAGGGTATTTTCGAGATTAAATGAATTTAAAATATAAATATATAAACCTAACTCTAAATTCTAATTGGTCAACATTCATTCCGTGGTCAACAACTCAAACCCGCCTCCCCTTTTCAGAACCCACGTCGGAAATTCGTTCCCCTTTCTCTTTGATTTTTCTTCCAATCCTATGAGTGATTTCAGATATTTATTAAACAAAGATCCAAGCCCTCTCCACGAACTTCCCATCCCTACTTGTTTGATGAATTTTAGCTACGTGATTTGGGAGCTTTTCCAGCTCGAACTGGCGCCGATTCGAAGCGATTTCTGGTTAGAGGAGGTGGCCGAGTTCACCGTCGTTGAAGCTGGAGGTAGCGGCTGCGTAGGAGGACGAAGTGGCGGGGTCCGATCCGATCCAGGTGGCTGCTGGCGTGCGAAAATCTGAACCCTAGGTTTTCGGCTAAGGGTCGGCTACGGGTTCAAGCAGCAGTAAGGTTTTAAATATTTTTATTTTTATAATTAATTTAAATTCAGTTTTGTTTTTAGAGGAAAAAAAAAACATAGTAAATTAAAATATGTTTTTGGAATTTAAAATGACATGGGTTATTAATGAAAATAGCATGATTTTTAAATAAATAGATTTGTTTTAAGAAAATCAAAATAGAAATGTTATTCTTAAATAAATAGATTTGTTTTAAGAAAATCAAAATAGAAATGTTGTTTTATATATAAATAGCATTGTTCTTGAAATAGAAAATTTTACAATGTTTTAAAAATATAAAGCAATGTTTGAAATGTAAATTTTCAATATAATGACATTGTGAGAAAAAGGTAATATTAGAAAGAAATGTCTGAAATAAAAATGTGATTTTTATATATTGAACTTCGAATTAAAAATGTGATTTTTATATATTGAACTTCGAATTAAAAATGTGATTTTTATATATTGAACTTCGAATTAAAAATGTGATTTTTATATATTGAACTTCGAAATAAAAATATGATTTTTGTATATTGAACTTCGAAATAAAAATATGATTTTTATATATTGAATAGCGAAGTAAAAACTCGATTTTTACATAGGTAGTGAAAGCGGGCGACGAAGGTAACAAAAAGGCGAGAACGAAGAAGATCTATATCAAAGTAGAGTCAAGATGGTTGGATAACTATCGGTGAGAATTTCTCACTCTTCAATTTCTTTTCTAGTTATATATATATATACTAGGTTGCAGACGGTGCTTAGTAGCACCCGACACAATCGTCCACAGACCATGGACTTGTTTGTTTGGTTGCATAGATTAGTTAGATGATTTGATTTGAAATTGAATAGATTTGATTGATGTGTGAATGGCGTGGGCCTTCACTAGACCGGGGATAAGGCTAGGCCTCGTCCCGTTTCTAGTATCGTGTCGTTATGCCGCCGAAATTTTCTAAAATATGTTAGAAAATAAAAATATCATTTTATTGAATAAATGAACTGAATAGAATATTTTCATAGGTTGAATAAAATGTTTTATCGTTAAAAATAGGATTTTTAAAGCGAAGTGAATAAAATAAAATATTCATTTTCAAACCGGACGGTTTGTTTATGTACACC
This sequence comes from Allium sativum, assembly GCA_030737875.1. NCBI lineage: Eukaryota > Viridiplantae > Streptophyta > Magnoliopsida > Asparagales > Amaryllidaceae > Allium > Allium sativum. The sequence goes on along the minus strand of CM060919.1, from coordinate 794,343,894 downwards.
TATTTGAATGACATTGATTGGGACGATAAAATTTTACACATTGCCCAACTGCACAAATAAAATCTGTGTTTGATTGTTTGAAACCCCACACGGGTGTTAGGATGAAATTTGAAGTTCACTCATCCTGATTGATTAAATATGTCGATCGATCGATTGACAGGCTGTTATAAGCGTTAGATATCTATATTTGATGCTTATACAGTGTAGTGCACTTTGGTTGATGGTTGATTATTTTTCAATGCTATTATACATGTGTTGTATGAAAATCCATATAATTAACTTTATATGGTAATTGATTGGGCCTCATTCCAATTTGAAAAATAAAGAAGATTATAAAATAAAGGTTCATGTGTTGACAGTACTCATCCATTGAGATTAGTCATGTGTTGAACGAAATAATTTAACAAAAATAGTCACACGTGGACAGTACTCATTCGTTGAGATTAGTCGTGTGTTGACAAAAATAAATATTCATTTGTTGAATAAAATAAAGGAATATATGAAGCCGTGTTGATTAGATTGACGCCATTTTGACGTGAACGATATTTATATCGATTTTATTCATTTTGAAATGAATTGAATTGAAAACGATTTCGAATTGAATTGAATTGAAAACGATTTCGAAATGAATTGAATTGAAAACGATTTCGAAATGAATTGAAAACGAATTCAAATTGAATTGAAAACGAATTCAAATTGAATTGAAATTTGAATTGAATAGAAATGAATTTTAAAACGAATTTATAAAGAAGAATTCAATTTAGATTTGAATTGAAAAGGAAGTTGAAATTGCTTTTGAAACGAATTTTAAAACTATTTATATAATTCATTTTAAATAGAAATCGACGAAATATATATTATATATATTATATATATAATATAATGGCCTGAATAGAACGCGCCGCGCCGCAGCAGTTCGTAAATTTCGACCATTTATTTCAAACGGACATTACGGGAGATCCGACCGTCGGATTCTCCTGAAACCGGAACCGTTGGGTTCGTATCGAAAAGAGCTTTCTAATGAATATTAGAAATTTGAAATCTAACGGTTGGATTTGGAATTATGTCCAAATCAAATTTGAAAAAGGTCGCTGTAAGTGCAGTTCGATGGCCGTTGATGGAAATCGACTGTACAGGCCTTGATAAAATTATTAAAAATAGTAATAATTTGTGTAAAATCATAAGAAATGGTTTAGAAAGAATTGGGATGAAAAACTCCATATTTGAAAAGATAAAAATAGATTTTTATCTAAATGAACTAGTTTTGAACTAGAATTATAATTCTATTTATTTTTAAATAAATAAATTGAATTCGAAAAGGGTTTTAAAAATAACCAAAATTTCCAATGATTGCATTGGAACGGATTTGAATCGAAATTGTCTTCGGAATATTTCGATGTTGAAATTCGTGATTATACAGATGTTGTTATGGAAATTTGAAAGATATATATTTATATCGTTATTTCCAATACGACATTTGTTAATCGTAGAATTTGATATTGAATATAAGCCGATATATTTTCTATTCAGTGCCTTGTATTGAATATCAAATGTGATTTGGGTTTGTCGTGAATGGTGTCTTCATTAACACTGTTCTTGAACCCAGTTGAGAAAAGATTAAATCTTTTTATTTAGATTTAATGAAGTGTACCAATTAAATAATGTTTAATTGGAATTGAATTGATATTGATTTTTGGGTTTATCGTGGACAGTGTTTTAAATAACACTCGTTCTTTAACCCGATAATTAATGAAATGGGATTTTGGGTTTATCGTGAACTGTGTTTTAATGACACTGATTCTTTAACCCAGTTAACGATTAAAACTAAGTGGATTTTTAATGAATCTTTAATTAGATTGAAATAATCGAAATGGAGTATCACCAGTTTTGCTCCAGGCGTTAGTTAAATCTTTAATTAGATTTGAACGTGAAATGGTAATTGAATTTACCGATAACACCGTGGTGTTAGATATGAAGTATAACTAGTTTTACTTCATGGGATGAATAGGTTGGGATTGGGAAATTAAAACCAATGATTACTTCGGTAAGGTTCGCTAATTCCGACTAGTTGAATTGAGATTCAAAAATAGAATAAAGAATAAATTCAAGGAATTTATCTTGGATAAAATTAATGGGAACCTTTCCTTATGAATGTGAAATTTAGAAACTAACTGTCGGTTAGCCAAGCAGAATGGTTTTCTGGATATTGATCTGATGTTGGTTTCGGCCTTCGGGGTTAATATTTGGGAAATTATTCTCTTGATTAATTTACGGTTAGTGACTGATGAATTGGAATGAGGCGTATGTTGTGTTTGTGTAACACTTATTTAAAATATACGCGAGTTATTCGGAAAGACCGGGTTTATCCCATTCTGAATAACTGATACGACGATAAGTCGAAGATGAAGACGATGGTCGAAGACCGGAGGTCTTCACGTCGTTTGGGTGATTGCTGATGATCTTGATTGGGCTGTACACCCAAGAAGATGGAAACAGTTGGTGATCGTCCAGACGTACTTGGAGATCGATGGATATGCGGGGTACTAGGTGCCTCCGGTTTCGTTCAGACCCAGAACGGACTTGTAAATGGACTGTGTGTCTGACATTGGATTTTAGTCCGTGTGGTTGATCTCTATTAAATATATATCTGTTTGGCGGCGGAGAATTTATTCTCTTGCTTAACGCCCTTCTCTGAGACGTACGAGCTCAGGGGTTATATATTGATGGATATCAAACGCATGGAGTGAATTGCCTGTGTGGCATGCCTAATAGGCAATTGATCGAGGCTTCTGTTGAAAAGCAAAGTCTTGTGGTGATGATCAAAGCACGGCCTTTGTGGCGTAGCTTTGTGTAACGTTTACTTCGCGAGTTTCACACCCGGTATGAACCAAAAACGGGAGACGGACCTCAGGGAGGGCATGCGTTTCTTTCTAGTTAGAAGTGGCGTCAGTGGTTTTACACGCCCTGACGAGTTTGACTTATGTGGTTGTTGCTGTTGCGAGGCGCCTCGGATTGATCGGTCGTTCTCGAACCGATGGAGTCATTCGTTGGCTCATTTACGCCCCATAGGGCGGGGGAACGCATGTTCAGGGTTTAAGTTTAATCCACATCGGTGGACCGGCCCTGTCGCTCCAAGGTCACTCGAGCTCTGACCTGAGACACGGGCTAGAGCGTCTCGAATCGGTTGAGGACTATCTTTTGCCTCGGTTCATAGACGGAAATCCAATTTCCAAATACGTGACATTTGCGGTTTTATTTGTAAACCTATATATGGCGACATGATATATGGTACCCATGCCGCCTATGATTGATACTTATGATGTGAAGTTGTTTTATACACTATGCACTTATAATAGTATCAAACGATTTGTTTTAACCGTATCAAGCATTCTTTGGCTGTTATAAGGAAAAACCCTATCCTCGGCTGCGTTGCATTGTGTGATGGGACCTGGGTCTTATAACAGCTTCATTTTTCCTTATTTAGCATTGCGCTGTTTGTTTATGCACTGGTATTCTTGGGAGGAAACCCGTTCCGTGTTATACGGCGTGGTCCCTTGATTTACCTAACTTTAAAATAAAGATTAATAACTGTTTTAGTTCTCACACCAGTCCCATGACTGACCTGGAGTTTATTGTTTTAACCTAAACTCTGGGTGCCCTTATTTTGACACGGGCAGCTAGTAGTTTTGGTTTTGCAGATTTATATTCACAGGATCCAGGTTTACAGCTGGAACGATATCCGGAAAGCTTTGTATCCGTATATCTCTTCTAGTTGTGTATTGTATTATTTTCCGCTGCTATGTATTTAAATGTAATTTAAATCTCTGATATTTCTGTGTAATATTCATTTATACTCTGTATATTCTTGTAATCTGATGCATTGTCGTAATATACAATGAAATGTTCTTTTATATGCGTTCTATTTTGTCGTGTTCTCAACGATAGGGCGTTTCGAACGGTCTGGGTCGGTTTAGCGACTGGTTCGGACCGAGCGAAATTCCTTCTCGTCACACGTACTTTATTTGATTCTGGCGCTTCACACTCGTTTGTGTCTGCTTCATTAGTTGAAACACTGCACCTAAATACTAGTCTAGTTACGGATCCCATAGTAGTCTCAAATCCTATTGGTGGTTCGGCTCATCTTTCAATGATTTTTCGGGATTTGAGAGTGTCTATTTTGAGAGTTAAGTTTGAATGCAACGCCTTCGTTCTTGGCTTCACGGGCTATGGATTGATTCTAGGCATGGATTGGTTATCCAGTAATGGTGCCATCCTCGATTTTGAAAATAGAGTGGTTAGACTTATGACTCGCCTTGGCAACACTCTCGAAATCTCTTGTAACCCCATACATTCTGTTATGCTTAGTTACCTAGAATCTCTTGATGTGTCTGTTGAAAACTTGCAGTCTGTTAGAGTGGTCTGTGAATACTCAGATGTATTTGAAGAGGTGAAGGGCTTACCTCCAAAGCGGGAGATAGACTTCCGCATATACCTTGTTGATAATGCAAAGCACGTAGCTCTACCCGTTAGACACATGGTTCCTAGGGAGAGAAAAGAGCTCAGTAAGCAAGTCAAGGAGCTGCTCGAAAAGGGGTTTATAAGGCGGAGTATTTTGAGGGGTGCTCCAGTAGTATTCGCAACCAAAGCAGATGGTTCACTTCGCCTATGCATTGATTATAGGGAGCTAAACAAGCTGACCAAGAAGAATAGACACCCACTTCCTAGAATAGATGACCTGTTTGATCAGCTTGTAGGTGCGCCTGTTTTCTCCCAACTAGATTTGGCTACCGGGTTCCATCAACTAAAAGTGGCTGAAGACAGCATTGATAAAACCGCGTTCAGAACCCCAGATGGTTTCTTCGAATGGCTTGTCATGCCTTTCGGCGTGACAAACGCACCCGCTTACTTCATTGACTTGATGAGTAGGGTGTTTAGAGAATTCCTTAATAAGTTTGTGGTGGTCTTCGTAGACGATATTTTGATCTTCTCTAAGAATGAAGAAGAGCATGCTTTGCATTTAAGGGAATTCATGGATACTCTTCGTACACATCAGCTGAAGGCCAAATTCTCCAAATGCCATTTCTGGAGAGAAGAAGTGAGGTTTCTTGGACATGTGGTGTCCAAAGAGGGGTTAGCCGTGGACCCCGCAAAAGTAGTTGCGGTGCAAGATTGGAAGGTTCCACGGAATGCAACCGAAGTACAAAGCTTTCTTGGGCTAGCAGGCTTTTACCGGAAATTCATTAAAGACTTTGCTAAAATCTTAGCCCCACTCACAAGATTAATGAAGAAGAACCTAACTTTCGCTTGGGATTTGTATTGCGATATTGCTTTCCAATGTTTGAAAAGGGCTCTAACAACAGCCCCAGTTCTGACATTGCCGGATGGGAGCAAGATGTTTACCGTATACACGGATGCATGTGGTATGGGACTAGGTGCTGTCTTGATGCAAGAAGGGAAGGTAGTAGCTTATGGAGGTAGACAGTTGAAAGTACATGAGAAAAACTACCCAACCCATGATCTAGAGTTGGCTGCCATCGTCTTTGCGCTTAAGTCTTGGCGCCACTATCTCCTAGGTGAGAAGTTTGAATTGTATACTGATCATAAATCGTTGAAGTACCTTTTCTCGTAGAAAGATCTTAACTTAAGATAGCACAGGTGGATGGAATTTCTGGCCTCTTATGATTTTGAGATTTCCTATAACCCAGGCAAGGGCAATGTGGTAGCAGATGTCTTAAGTAGGAAGAAGCTGACCTTGAGTCCTCTCTTTGTAGAAAGGCAAAGCTTGGAGTATATAGCAAACTTTAATTTTAGACCCTCCTTAGAAATTATGCCTGGTCTGTTAGCATCACTAGAGGTGCGGCCTACTCTTTTGGACTCAATAGGAACCGCGCAACGAGAAGACCCTCAGCTAGTTGATGTGATGGAAAAACTAGTTAGGGGTGAGACTTCTAGTCACCTCAATAGATACTCCATCGATGATAGGGGTTGGCTGAGACGGGATGGAAGGTTATGCGTCCCACAAGTAAGGGATTTAGTGAAAATGGTTCTCGAAGAGGCACACCATTCCAAACTGACCATACACCCAGGCGGAGACAAGATGTATAAAGATATAAAAATGGTTTTCTTTTGGAATGGCATGAAAAGTGATGTAGCTGAGTTCGTCGCTAAGTGTTTGATATGCCAGCAAGTCTAAGCGGAGCAGAAGAAGCCCAGTGGTCTACTTCATCCTCTCGAGGTCCCACAGTGGAAGTGGGATAGCATTTCGATGGATTTTGTTGATGGGCTGCCTAGGTCAAGAAGCGGCAATACCAGTGTTTGGTTAATAGTGGACAGACTCCCTAAAAGCGCTCACTTTATACCTGTTAAAAGTAAAAGGACTGCCTCGTCCCTAGCATCCATTTATCTCAAAGAAATAGTTCGACTCCATGGGATACCCTCCACCATAGTGAGCGATCGAGATCCTATCTTTACGAGCGAGTTTTGGAAGAGTTTGCAAGAAGCAGTAGGCACCCAATTATGCTTAAGCACGACCTATCACCCCCAAACCGATGGTCAGACGGAAAGGGTGAACAGAGTATTAGAAGACCTCTTGAGATTGTGCATTCTTGACTTTGGAGGGGCATGGGAGTATCGTCTTCCTTTGGTGGAATTCGCCTACAACAATAGCTATCAAGCTACCATAGGAATGGCGCCCTTCGAAGCTTTATATGGAAGACCGTGCCGATCACCAACTTGTTAGTGGGAGTCTACAGACAAGCTCGTACTTAGGCCAGACATGATTAGAGAGACCTCAGAAAATGTGGACTTGATAAGAAGACGGATGAAGGCTGCACAAGATAGACAGAAGTCCTATGCAGATAAAAGAAGGACCGACCTCGAGTTTAAGGTTGGAGATAGGGTGTTCTTTAAAGTATCTCCTTTGAGGAATGTCATTCGCTTTGGGTCTGTAGGAAAGCTAGCACCAAGATTTGTAAGTCCATTTCCTATTATTGAAAGGATTGGGACGATGGATTATAGAGTAGAGCTACCCGAGAGACTGGCTGGAGTTCATAATGTTTTTCATGTTTCTTAACTATGAAAATGCTTAAATGAATCTGAAGTGGAACGAGAAGCGACTGTGAGAAGAGTTCCAACTCGTATCTTGGGTACGGAAGTCAAAAAGTTACGCAACCGTGAAGTTAAGCTTGTTAAAGTTCAATGGAGTGATGCTGAGGAAGACGCGACTTGGGAAACTGAGAGGAAAATATGCGCAGCCTGCCCTTTTCTCTTTGAGGGTACCTCCTTGATCTCTTTTTCCATAAGTTTATTCATGCTTATATATATCTTTCAAGTATATATCCTCAGTCCTATTCTTTATCCTTAGTTAGAAACCGATGGATGTAAACATGTGTTTGAAACATGTTATGATTGATGGTTGCGAGTGGTTGCTAGTGGTTGCTCGTGGATGCATGTACACACACTTTAGGCACTAGATCGACTCAATCACCTTCAAATTGCATATAAATGTGTGTGTATATCTAATTTTATGGATGTATAATGGTTGTGCTATCATATGGATGCCGCATTTTGATGAATGGTCATGCACGCATGTGGAAATAATATGTATCGTTAGGATTCTTTCGCATACATAATGGACGCATGGCACTATCATGGTTTGCATTAAGGAGGTCAATTGAATCAGTAGATCGCCTGATTTTTGCATTAGATAAGGAACATATACACACACTTTTTGCATATGTTCATACGGCGTTAGAAATCTTGTATGATAATGGATGCCTGTGTTTGATGGTTGAGTAGATGGATGATTGGATGTTAGGATAAACATTCTCCTTAACTTGGAGATTTCGGGGGCAAAATCCTTTAAGGAGGGGAGAATGTAACACCCGTGATTTTAAATATTAAAAATTAACAAATTAAAGAATACTTAATTCCAAATGTGGGAATTAAGGGAAATGGGTTACACCATTGCGTTCGTCTTAGAATTCTGCTTGAGATAGAGTCCGAGTTTGCGTGAATTGGACTCTGTATGAAGAAGTTATGGCCTTCCGAAGTTTTAGAATTTAAATAAATTAAAAATAGTTCAGAAATTCAAATTCAAATAGAGGAGCAGGTTGGGCGGGAAATCTCCCGCCCAAGATCCAGGTCGACCTACCCATACAGGTCGACCTGCCCCCCCCCCCCCCCGGGCAGAACTGAAAGATGACGTTGTTTCGACTCATTGCTGAGTCATTAGGGCTGAGGTGTTATTCTATCTTGACTGGATGATCTTGATTGCTTCTAGGGTTAATCTAACGACTCTAAATTAATTAAAATTTTATATAAGCAACCTAACTCTCAACCTAAAATCACACTAATTCATACCAAGAGCCGCATGCCGTCAATAGAGAACCTAGAGTAGCCGCTTTCTCTTTCAACTTCAAACAAGATAGAAGCAAGAATCAAAATCTAATCTAATCTAAATAACAATTTGTCTACATCAAAGGCGAGCAATTCAGTTTCAGAATACAGATCCCAGAAAAACAAGACCGTTCTTTTGTTTGTGAGTATAATATCTTTCACAAGATAATTAATTAATTTAACTGTGATAAGTTATAACTGGATTATGAGAATATGACTTTGAATCATGTGATGTTATCATTGACAGTTGTGTTATTGTGGATCTATTCAATTGTACATGTTTAGTTGATTCATCTTATGCAAGTTTGGGATGTTAAAACATATGTATATGAATCATATGCAAGTTTGGGATGTTAAATTATATGCAAGTTCACACCTTTATGTTTAGATCCATATGCAAGTTCACATCTTTATGTTTAGATCCATATGCAAGTTCACATCTTTATGTTTAGATCCATATGCAAGTTCACACTTTTATGTTTAGATCCATATGCAAGTTCACATCTTTACGTTTGGATTTATATTTAGATCCATGGCAGTACATAGTTATGCAAATTTATGCCCATTGCCTATGCTAGTTTTGTATGTGAATCATATGCTAGTTTGAACGAAATTCATATGCAAGTTATAGGAAAACCATATCCATGTATGCAAGTTTACATCTTTATGTTTAGATCTATATTTAGATCCATGATAGTTTATGCAAATTTGTGTATTGCCTATGCAAGTTATTGGCTATGCAAACTTATGTTATGATTCTTAGATCTATTTTATGTGTTATGCAAGTTGTGATGTTGCTTTTCTTTTATAAGTTAGACTATTTGCGAGTCTAACATATGTCATATTAAAACGTACGAATAGCGTGGGGACAATGGGATAATATTAAATATACATAACTAGTGAATTGGCATAAAATGGCCTTAAAAGGTATATAATTAATTTGAGGCATTAATTGGTATAAATTATATACCTGAAATTACGGACATAATTTAGGCGACAATTATGGACATAAATAAATTTGGAATTTATTGACAAATTTGAATAGGGATATTAATCCAATTTGGGGTTAAATAATTATGTGTAATTAACCGCCTAAGATATGAGGTTAGACTCGTTTGTGGTATAAGACTGCCCAGACCCGCCCGACAGATACAGCAACCACAAACGGTAGTCTAATGTGAGAGGTCAAGGGCACAAATTAAATGTGTAACGATTGTAAAGACACGAGGTTAGGCTCATTTGCGGTATAAGACTGCCCGGACCCGCCCGGCAAATCCAGCAACCGCAGACGGTAGTCTAATGTGGCAGGTCTTTACAAGGTGACGGTTCTAATGAATTAAGTAACACTTAACTAGATAAACATGTGGTGGGACATGGGGGTTAAGTGGGTGGCCTTGGGTGGCTTTTGAAATACGATTAGAAACACTTAACCAAATTGAAACATGTAAGAAGACAAGAATAAGGATGGAGTTAAGTGGGAAACCTTAGTGGGGACCAAGCATAGGTGGAAAGCTTGTGTCAGTCATGGGGGCCCTTTTCAAACCAGTAACCCATTAAGTATCTTTGTGAGCTCGACCCAAGTCGAGGATGGGACACGCTTACTGGGTTTGATTGTAAGAGGTCAAAATGGGTTAGCGGTGGCAACGCAAGTCCAATGGGGTCATGTGCGTGCATGGGCCCGGGCTGGTAGGTAAGACGTTACATCGTGTAGATATAAGCCGTGCATCTTTAGTGGTATCAGGTTGCCACTTTGGGGAGTGATACACCCCACTGTGGGACCAGCACGGGTGTCTACGAGTTAGGAAGCCGATCGCATGGGGGTAGTGGGTACAACTAGTGGAGATAGGGGAAGACGTCACCTATGAAGGCAGCTAGGAGTACACGAAACTACCATTATCATTATTATGTTCTGTAGGCGGGATCAACTTTTAGGGTGACTAGTAATGGTGTAGTATAGTAATTATCCTATAGTGATTAGGAATGAGATTAATGCCAGAATATTCCTCTTGTTTGCTTTGTCATGCCCACCTGTTTCACGGTCATACCTTGTTTTACCAGTTTATGCCTTATCCTAATTACTTTAATAATTATATTGTTAAAGTTATTATACTTGCCAGACTTTTATGTCTGACCCCCTTGTTTTCGCCTCTTTTCTTCCTTCCCCCCTCCCCCAAGTTCTCAGGGTGGGACTAGTACTAGTGGAGCTTGATCTTGGATCTCTTTCTCTCTCTTTTGAAGTGCTTGGATTTGCTGAAAGTAAAGTTCAGCTCATCTCTTTTATGGCTACTTGTATTGGGGTTATGCTTTTTTACTTTATGTACTCAGAAAACAATTTGTCAAGATGGATATTAAGTGTACTTGGTTTTACTGTTGGTTTATGAAGTTGTTGTAATCAAACTAGTTCTCCGCTGCAATAGAAGTTGTTTTAAAATTTTCAAGTACCAATATATGTATCTGTGTCTTGTTATATTCTATTCTATACACTAATAATGCTCCATGAAAGTTAATGAATTCCCTTTGAGAGTGACATTAATGGACGTGGGGTGTTACAAAATTCCTTACTTTTCCTTTCTTAAGCGACCGTCCCATGCTGGTCGGGCATTGGCACAGCGCACTTTCATTGGAAATGTCGGCTGGTGCGGGGCGGGCCATCACATTTGGTATCAGAGCTCTAGGTTGCGTAGTTAACCTAGGGAAAGACACCAGGGAGAGATAATACGTATATGAGAGCGCGTATTTGTGATTATTTTGGTTTTCAAAAGCTATATGTATATATATACTCTTAGTATATCTAAGGATGGAGTCGCACTGCACTGGCACCACTATGGAGATGTATAATCGTTTCTCTTTACAGATCGAACGATGAGCCGATATACGAGGGGAACTGGTAGAGGAGCTAATAATGGGAATGCTCCTGATATGAGGACGATGTTCACTGACTTCATGAGAGAGATGCTTAAAGATGTCCAGAGGGCAGTTCCCAATGCTGTTAATGGTGGTGGTGCAGAGGTGCAGGCGCCAAGGGCCGATTTCGCCAAGCTCTTTTAGGACTACACTAGTCTTGGTGGGAAGCCGTTCCACGGAATGGAATCGGCTACAGAAGTTCAAGATTGGCTTGATAGCTGTGAGTGCATCTTCGAAGATTTGGGTATTGAGGATGCGATGAAGAGAAAGCTAACATCCCGTTAGCTGCAAGGACGGGCAATGAATTGGTGGAATGCCATTAAGGCAGCTACCCCTGAGGATCAAGTTACTTGGGATCAGTTTAAGGCCCGATTCAGTGATAAGTTTATCCCCGCTGCTCAGAAATCATAATTGTTTAGGAAGTTCTTAGAGCTTAAGCAGAATGGTAGGGCAGTCTCGGAGTATATTGCTGAGTTCGATACTTTATCGAAGTATGGATTATCCCTCATTGACACTCCCGAGAAGAAGAACGAGAAGTTCATCACTGGTTTGGATGGGTACTTGGGGGAAAGGCTTATTAACCACATCGATGAGACGTTTGAATCGATTGTGGGGAAAGCTTTGAGATCAGAGAGTTTATACCCTAAGTCGAAGACTGAGGTTGCATCTACAGAAGAGCCAAAGCCGCAAGCAAGCGGTGGAGGCAAGAATTGTTCTCAGAATAAGAGAAAACAGAATCAGACCAACGATGGCCAGAAGAAGAAGAATAAGAAAGATGTTGAGTGCTTTAGCCGTGGCAAGAAGGGCCATTATGCTAAAGAATGTCGAGCAAAGCCAGCAGACAGGAAGTGCTTCAACTGTGGCCAAGTGGGACATCACAAGGATAAATGTCCACAACCCCCCAAAGAGAAGCAGATTGTGAAAGCATATGCTATTAATGTTGTTCCTTCTTCGTCGAATGCCCCAACTGCGGCGGAGAAGGGAAAGAATGTCGTCATTCAAGGTATGCTTTCTATTTATGATGTTCCTGTTCGAGTATTGTTCGATACCGGAGCTTCCCGTTCCTTCATATCTAGTGACCTGGTAGATAGTTTGGGATTGGAAACCGAGATAGTCGATAGACCTTTAGCGGTAACGAACCCGATTGGTTGTCCGACTAGCCTTAGCATGATTTGTCGAAATTTGGTTCTATCGAGTCATGGATGTATGTTTGCTTGTGATTGCTTTGTTTTGGGCTTTACTGGGTTTGGCATTATTTTGGGAGTCGATTGGCTCCAAAGATACGGGGTGATGGTAGACTGTGAGGGCTTTTTGGTGACAGTTAGAGCGGATGATGGGCGGAGGGTAGTGTTTGGTGGTTTACCTAGTGATGGGGGGTAATGGCTAGTTTTCTAAATTCCCTCGACATCCCGCATGATGAGTTGTCAATTGTTTCTGTGGCTGGCCAGTATCCGGACGTCTTCGAGTAAGTGACTAGACTTCCACCACACCGAGAGATTGAGTTCCGTATTGATTTAGTGAAAGATGCCAGACCTATAGTGATGACACTTCGTCGTATGGCACCAAGGGAGCAGCGAGAGCTTGGGGTGCAAGTAAGAAATCTGTTGAAGAAGGGATTTATTAGAAGAAGTGTTTCTAAGTGGGGAGCACCAGTTGTATTTGCTACCAAGGCAGATGGTTCCCTTCGATTGTGTGTGGACTACCGCGAGTTGAATAAGGTGGCAAGGAAGAATAAGTATCTTCTACCATGGATAGATGTTTTTTTTGATCAGTTGAGTGGCGCGAGAGTGTTCTCCCAGTTGGATCTCACGATAGGTTTTCATCAGCTTAGAGTGGAAGCTGAGAGTATAGCTAAAACGACATTTCGGACGCCGTCTAGATTTTATGAGTGGTTGGTCATGCCATTCGGGTTGACCAATGCACCAACGTATTTTGTGGATCTTATGAATAGGGTATTCAGGGATCAATTGAATAAGTTTGTTCTTGGGTTCGTGGATGATATCTTGGTTTATTCGAGGATAGAGGAAGAACACAAGGAACACTTGAGGATAGTAATGGAGGTGTTGAGAAAACACCAATTGAAAGAAAAGTTTTCTAAGTGTCACTTCTAGAGGAGGGAAGTGAGATTCTTAGGCTATGTTGTTTCAGAGAATGGTATTGCCGTGGATCCCACGAAGGTGGCTACGGTACAATATTGGTCTACGCCCAAGAATGCAATAGACGTAAGAAGTTTCTTGGGATTGGCTGGATATTATCGTAAGTTTATCCAAGACTTCTCCAAGATAGCAGCACCGTTGAATCGGTTGACTAAGAAAAATCAAGCTTTCATCTGGGACGAAAAGTGCGAGAATGCATTCAAGAGTCTAAAGGACAAGTTGGCATGTGCACCAGTGTTAGTCATTCCTAAGGGGAATGAAGAGATGACGGTATACACATGCCTGTGGTACCGGACTAGGTGCTGTATTGATGCAAGGAGGTAGGGTTGTAGCTTACGCAAGTCGACAGCTGAAACCGCATGAGAAAAGATATCCTACCCATGATTTGGAATTGGCAGCGATCGTGTTCACGTTGAAGATGTGGAGACATTATCTCTTGGGAGAAAGATTCGAGTTGTTTACCGATCATAAATCATTAAAGTATCTTTTCTCTCAGAAGGATCTAAATCTCCGACAGCAAAGATGGTTAGAATTCTTGGCTTCCTACGATTTAGATATCGCTTATACACCAGGAAAGGGCAATGCGGTAGCTGATGCATTGAGTAGAAAACATGCCAGTTTAGGGGCTATGTTTCTAGAATGGAAGCAACTGGAGTACATCGCTGGGTATGATTTCAGACCAAAGTGCGAATTGGATCCAGAAATGTTAGCAAGTTTGATGATCAGACCCACTTTGATTGAGCGGATTGGTTCCTGTCAGAGGGACGATCCTAACCTATTGGAAGTCATCTCCAAGTTAGAGATGGACATCGACAGCGAGGAGATGAACAAGTATGGGCTTGATCGAGATGGATGGCTTCGAAAGAATGGAAGATTAGTTGTACCCAACGCAAATGGATTAAGTGATGAAGTGCTTAGAGAGTGTCATCGCTCAAAGCTGATCATAAATCCTGGTGGTAACAAAATGTATCGAGACATGAAGCAAACCTACTACTGGGAAGGGATGAAAAGAGACATTGGGAAGTTTATATCCAAGTGTATGAATTGCCAGTTAGTTAAAGCTGAGAAAAAGAAGCCTAGTGGTTTGTTACAACCGTTAGAAATCCCAGAATGGAAATGGGAACAAGTCTCGATGGATTTCATCGACGGTCTACCAAGGACTAGATCAGGTCATAATAGCATTTGGGTAATTGTGGATCGATTGACCAAAAGTACTAGGTTTATACCAGTCAAGTCGAGTAGAACGGCAGCTAAGTTAGCTGAACTATATATGAAGTGGGTAGTGAGATTTCACGGAGTACCAAAGGGCATTGTGAGCGACCGAGATCCATTATTTACTACTGGGTTTTGGAAGAGCTTACAAGAGGCGTTAGGATCAGAATTACATCTCAGTACCACGTATCATCCTCAAACCGACGGACAGACAGAGAGGGTGAATCGAGTGTTAGAAGACCTTTTGCGAGCTTATGTATTGGATTTTGGTAGATCATGGTATAACCATTTACATCTAGTAGAGTTTGCATATAATAACAGTTATCAATCCAGTATTGGTATGGCTCCATTTGAAGCTTTGTATGGAAGACCGTGCAACTCACCATCATGTTGGCTGGAAACCGGTGAGAAATTTGTACTTGTGCCAAATGTAATAAGAGAAACCTCGGATAAGATCAAGATTATCCGACAGCGAATGAAGGCTGCCAAGGATAGGTAGAAGAGTTACGCTGATAAGAGGAGAAGAGAATTGAAATTCTTCGTTGGCGACTTGGTGTTTGTCAAGATTTATCCGTTAAAGAGCGTGATTCGATTTGGCAGGAGAGGCAAGTTAACACCAAGATTTGTTGGTCCATTCCCAGTTATCGAGCAAGTTGGGAATTTGGCATATAAAGTTGGATTACCAGAGAAGATGGCAGGAGTTCATAACGTATTTCATGTTTCCCAGTTAAGGAAATTCGTGCACGACCATAGTGTGACTATTTCACTGGATCAGTTGGACGATATCGAGGTTGGACCCGAGGCGGTTGGGAACCGCAGGCCTATGCGTATTGTTGGGAAGGAAGGCGGTGGAGCTAGTCAAAGTTCAGTGGGGTGATGATGAGGAAGACTGTACTTGGGAAATAGAGGAGAACATAAGGAAGAAGTATCCAGAACTCTTTGCCTGGTAAGGTTTTTATATCGGTATAGTACTCCATTGTTAGTAAACCGCATGCTAGGATAGGCTTATTGTGTTGTTTTGTATGCTTTATTGTTTTGTTAATGATTGGTAGGCATGCGGGATCCTTTGTATGTTTTAGGTTAAGGAATTTCGGGGACGAATTTTCTTAAGGGGGGAAGAATGTAACGATCCGCATTCTACGCATCGGAGGATCGTAAAATATTTATTTCTTTCTCGTAAGGAGTCATATGGTCGTGTGACATTGGGGGACGACTATTGTGGTCATTTCCCATGTTCATGATTTTTGCCGATTTTTAAATGACCGTTTTTCCTCAAGCTGATTTTGTTTCGGTCATAACTTTTGATTGGAAAGGATTTTTGACCTGAAACCACTTCCATTAGATTCGGATTTACCTTTCCGTAGAGTGGTCATATGTGAAAAACAGACTTACTGTTTGGGAGATATGGCTGAAATAAGGTTTAGAAGGTGAAAAAAACTGCTTAACCGGGCCAAATGAGGTGATTAGTGAATGAGCCCATAACCCATTTCGGGATTAGGGTTATGGGGAAGATGAAATGAGTTAGGTATTCATTCCATTTCAGTTTTCTAGCCGCCATTTACCTCCTAGGAACCGTAACAATGGCCTCCACCTTCTAATTTCATCCCAAATCGCTCTCTAATCAAGGATTAATCTTAACAATGTCAAATCAAGGCAAATCAACCCCAAATCTAGGTTGGAGCTGCTGTGTATCCTTGGGAACAACGCCAAACAGAGGATAATTTCAGATTTGGTATTTTGGCCAAGGTGAGTGATTAGCCTTGTTTTTACACTAATTATGGTTAATTAAGGGTAATTAGTGTTAATTAGTGAATTTAAACATAATTAAATTTTGGAAAAATGTTCAGAACTTCTTAAACATCGTTTTGGACATCTGTTGGAAGTTTGGGTTAATTGGTTAAGTTTTGCTAATCCTATCGTTAGATTTGCTTAAACATGCTTAAGGGGGAAATATGGGTTTTGGGTAGATTTGATCCATTTTGATAATCAAATTGTTGTTTTTGTGTTTGTGGTCGATTCTATATGTTGCTATGACTATATGGTATGCTTTGTGATTGATTAGAACAGTTAGAATAGTCGAAAACGCCGTCGTTTGGCGTAAATTGCATGCTGGAAAGTTGCAGAATTGGTCAGATCAGTCCCGTTCGTGAAGCACCTATGCGACCCGACCCCGATCGTGATAGAGAACCCCTCCATGAGCCGCTACAGTACTTCACGAGCCAACACACACAAGCGTCACGAATCGGATCACCCTTCTCCACGAGCCGCTACAGTATTTCACGAGCCAGCACACCTAAGCGTCACGAATCAGATCACCCTTCTCCACGAGCCGCTTCGAGCTAGAGCACCCTTTTCTTCCCACGGTTCGATGTAGTATCACGAGCCGCCAGGGGGATGTTTCCGTGACCCGAGCCCACCATCACGATCAGGAACCACGAGTGGGGCTCACGAGCCACGAGCCAGTCCAGGAAGGGGGGCCACGAACCGGAACATGACCCACGAGTCGGAGATGGAGACCACGAGCCGAGCATGCTTCCAAACCGTGAGCTACTATATATCGCGAATTGGATGGAAACTTAAGTGCAAACGGGATAATGACCAAACCCTAGATGCAAAGGTAGTCCAAATGCGAAGTCATTACGCAGGATCCAATCGGGAACCAACGAGTTAACTTTATGGTTGGGCTTTGCTGTGGGACATGTGCTAAGCGGTTATCGACATCCATAGCTTTGATTCACCACCAAGATGGATGTTAGGTTGCGTATCGGTGCAGTGGGGTAGTTATTACTCCATGGGGCAGAGTGATCGTAGCAAGGCTATGAGCCAGTGCAGTGGAGTCGTCATGACTTCATGGGGCAGAGTGGACATAGTAAGGACTAGTGACTATGGATCAGTGAAGTGGAGTTGCCATGACTCCATGGGGCAGAGTGATCATAGCAAGGATTTGGGTGATCAAAGCAGTGGATATCGTATGCTTTACGAACTAAGTGAGAGATGTGAGGATGGTTGTTATGCTTGATTGTTTGCCATCACTATGACATGCACACCCCCACTCCCGTATCCTTTCCACCATATGTTAGTGGCACCTGTAACAACCCGTATTTTAATAACATGTTAAAACCATAAATCAAGGCATAATTAATTTTTAAAACCATAATTAAGGGAAACGGGTTGCGCCATTGCGTTCATCTCGAAATTCTGCTTGGAATCGAGTCCGAGTTTTCGAGAAACGGAGTCGGTATGAGGGAGATATGACCCTCCGAAGTTTCAGGAATTTTCAGAATCGAAAACAGCTCGAAATTCGAATTCAAACCCCAGTGCAGGCTGGGCGGGAATTTTCCCTCCCAGGACCAGGTTGACCTGGGGGTTGACACTATGGTCGACCTCCCAGGGACCAGGTCGACCCTATGGTCGACCTGGGGGTCGACCTGGTGCCAGAACCCAGTTTTGAGCCTGGGTTCATTCTGATGTATCTAGACTCATTTCGTGACCAGATTCTTGACTCTAAACCTATATAAACACCCTCCTAGCCCCATTCTATCTACACCTATTCTCTCTAGCCTTATGTTGCTCAAATTCTAGTTATAATTAAAAGAAAAAAAGGGACTACTTCTTCTCCATCAAGACTACGCATAGAGATTTGCAAATTGGGGGGTTTTCAATTAGAACACGATTAATCAAATAGAGATTCAACATCAACTTCTGCTTTCTAATTCTCGATCCGCGCACTGTAAGTCCAAGTTACTTTTAGATTAATACTATAAACTTAATATGGACATGTTATAAATTGTAATTGGACCTATGTATGATAATTGATTCATATATATTCTTGTTCATCTTGGATCTTGACTTTTGGGAATATTGCTATGAAATTAATTTGGGCCTATTCATGTTGTAAATCAAATCCTTTCATGTCCATAATATTATCATGCCTGTGATGTTGAATCAGTTATTCTTCACAAGTTTGGGACTATCACCTTATGTCAACTTTTATCATGCTAGATTTGAAATCCTAATGTTTTGAGGCTATTATTCCATATGTCAGTGATGTTATAACCAATTATCTCTAGTTATGTCATGCTAGTCTTGTAATCCCTTTTATCACTTTATGCTCGTCCTTTGTGCCTATCATAGTTTTGATGTTATTCCCTTTATTTCTGGATTTGGATTTACTTCTAATTTAGATCTATTCATGTTTACGTGCGATGGGAATACGATTTGGGTAGATTAGGCAAAACATGAATTGGTTATGAACATGAAACATGAACATTGTTATAACTTGAATATGGATATGGACATGGAACTTGCCATGAAACTTGACACGAACTTGACATGAAAATTTGAACATGGACATGACACTAGAATGAACTTGAAAATGGCCAACTCGAGGTTGGGTTGAGTTTGCAGTGTAATTCTGCCCGAAACCGCCCGACACATCCAGTGACTGCAAACAATAGGATCCAATGTGGGTAGTTGGTCATATCACGCTTGAAACCCGAGGTCAGACTGAGTTGTGGTGTAAATCTGCTTGGAACCGCCCGACATATCCAGTGACCACAACAACAGGTCAGATGTGAGAGGTTGGGGTGCATTAATGAATTAATGCCACATGATAGGGTTAAGTCATGAACATGAAAGACAACACTTAACCAACTTTACACATGATTCGTAGGGCTAAGTCATGAACTTGAACGACAACACTTATCCAATTTGACATGACACGTAGGTGGGTTAAGTCACGAACTTGAATGACAACACTTAACCAACTTGACATGCTAGACTGATAAGGGTTAAGTCACGAATTTAAATGACAACACTTAACCAACTTGACATTCTAGACTGATAAGGGTTAAGTCACGAATTTAAATGACAACACTTAACCTATTGGACGGAAACCCTAGTTACGCGGTCCATTTCAGCAGTAACCCACTGGATGTATCATGGTACCCTGGAACTAGGCAGGATGGGGCACGATTACTGGGCTGATTGTAAGCGACCAGAACGACGGCTGAGTTGGTGCGCCGGTGTAGGTTCAAGCGGACTATGGTCGTGCACATAGTCCGGTGTTGAAAAAGCAGGCATTGGGCATCAGTAGGTTTACACTGTGCATGCTTGATTCGTGTCGGTGGTTGGCACCCTAGGGCTTGATACACCCTATGGTGGACCTAGAACACGTAACTACATTCGTGATTGGGCCGTATGACACCAACACACGACGATCTAGAACTTGTAGGGAGCCGATCGATTAGTGGATCGTTCCGTTGGACCTAGTAATGGGTCATTTCATTATATTGGGCAAAGGGATCATTTCATGGTTAATATATGACATGGGTTTGGGATACTAGTACAGTTGGGGCAGCGAACCTTGAACATGCGATGCTATACTTGATTTATACTTGAATTATGATGCCATCTTAGTCTATCTTGCCCATCTTGACATCATTCTTATGTTTACTTTCAGTTTATACATGTCATGTTACCTTTGCCTGTTTTTATGCTGAAAGTCACTAGGACTTACCAGTCTTTATGACTGACCCATTTTATTTTGCCTCTTTTTCTTTCGTTTCCCCCCAAGGTTCCCAGGGAGGAAATCTAGCACTTAGCTTGGATTTCGCTTGCTTTCGGTTCAGCTCATGTACGGTTTGATCTTGAGCTATGCTATGGCTGCATTTCTGCTACCTTTTGGGGAATTAAGCTACTTTTGTTGTTTTAAGTTTATGCTTCTTTATTTATGCAAGACAAAATTTGTTGTAATGGAAAATAATGACTTTGGCTATTTGGTACTTTGGATGAAAAAGGTTTTGACTCTTTTTGAAAGTAATGAAATTTAGCTTTTGATTCTTCTGCTGTTCTATTTATGTTCCGTCTGGTAATATTTCTGTGTTTGTTTACCTCAATAACGCTCCCCCAAAACTAGTGCATTCCCTTTTTGAGTGACCCTAGCGGAGGTGGGGTGTTACACTTGGTATCAGAGCAGAAGGTTACCATACTGGGCAAAAGTTTTTAAAAACCTTCTAAAACTATTTTCAAAACCGTTTACAAAGAAGCATTTTTCAAGAAAAGTCTTGTTTTATTTAAAGGATATTCCCCAAAAGCCATTAGCACTATCCTTTGTTTCCTCATTTTGAATCTCTTCTTTTTCATTCAACATGTCTGGGAATCTTAACCTTCCAAAGTGTGTTCCAATACCTGGCTGGTTCAGGAGGTACTTATAGGCTAGGGCCAACGATGCAGGCCCAGCAGATATTCCTCCTCCAGCTGCAGTAGTTCCTCCTCCTCGTGCAAATGCTTTCTTAAAGATCTGTAGAGATTTTAGGGCCATGGGTGGAAAGGATTTCAAGGGAACTGAATCATTCGTAGAAGCGAGGAACTGGCTCAAAGAAACTGAGGATCTGTTCGTTATCTTCGAGGTGGACGATAGGCAGAAGGTACAGTTGGCAGTATGGTTGCTCAAAGACGAAGCTTTCTATTGGTGGGAAGTCACTAACGCTGAAAGACCTGTTGACACATGGATGGATTTTAGGATAAGGTTTGAGATGAAATTCCTCTCACAAGCTGAACGAAGTCTACAGCTAGAAAAGTTCTTATCACTTAAGCAAGGAAGTATGACGGTCAGGGAGTACGTCAATCAATTCAATAAGTTGGCCCGGTTTGGACAGGACTTAGTGAATACTCCTCATAAGAAGGCTCTCCGTTTTGTCAAGGGATTGAATGAGCCACTTCACAGCTTGGCTATGACCCACATACCTATGGGGGCTACTTACGAAAAGTTAGTGGACATGGCGCTCTTAAATGAAGAAGACAAGAATGGCAAGAAGGAGGTCAAGGCGAATGAGTCTCAAAACAAGAAGGTAGACTCCGAGAAAGGAGGCAAGAACAACAACAACAATAATGACAACAAGTCACATGAGAAAAGAAAATGCAACTTCTGTGGTATTGATGGGCATATAGTCCAGGATTGTAGAAAGAAGAAGATGAAGATGGGAGCATGCTTTTAGTGTGGTGATACTGGACATATCAGCAAGAACTGCCTAAGAAGCAAGGGCAAGCCCCGCAAGCAGGACCTTCTGGGGGTACATCTTTAACTTCTTCTCCTAGATGCTTTGTTTTATCTTGCTTATCTTCTCAATCCTATCTTGAGAACCTTAGGTAGAAACCCTTTTAGATGTAAACATGTGATTGAAACATGTTATGGTTGATGATTGCAAGTGGTTGCAAGTGGTTGCTCGTGGTTGCATAACACACATTAGGCACTAGATCGGCTCAGTCACATATTTCATATTGCATATGCATGGGTGCTTATACTTGTATATGGATGAAAACTTGATATGCTATCATTTGGATGTTGCATATGAATGAATGTTTGTGCACTCATGTAAAGATTATACAGTATGTTAGGAATTTGCATACATGTTGGACTCATTACACTAACATATTTTGCATTAAGGAGGTCTACTGAATCAGTAACCGCCTGATCTTTTACATTAGATAAGTGCATATACACACACTCTTGCATAAGTTCATACAACATTAGAAGTCTTTTAAGGACAATGGTTTCTTGTGGATGATGGTTGAGTAGATGGACGATTGGATGATAGGATGCATTCTTCTTAACTTGAAGATTTCGGGGACGAAATCCTTTAAGGAGGGGAGAATGTAACAACCCGTATTTTAATAACATGTTAAAACCATAAATCAAGGCAGAATTAATTTTTAAAACCAGAATCAAGGGAAACTGGTTGCGCCATTGCGTTCGTCTCGAAATTCTGCTTGGAAAAGAGTCAGAGTTTTCGAGAAATGGAGTCCGTATGAGGGAGATATATGACCCTCCGAAGTTTCAGGAATTTTCAGAATCGAAAACAGCTCGAAATTCGAATTTAAACCCCAGTGCAGGTTGGGCGGGAATTTTCCCGCCCAGGACCAAGTCGACCTGGAGGTCGACACTATGGTCGACCTCCCAGGGACCAGGTCGACCCTATGGTCGACCTGGGGGTCGACCTGGTGCCAGAAACCAGTTTTGAGCCTGGGTTCATTCTGATGTATCTAGACTCGTTTCGTGACCAGATTCTTGACTCTAAACCTATATAAACACCCTCCTAGCCCCATTCTCTCTAGCCTTATGCTGCTCAAATTCTAGTTGTAATTAAAAGAAAAAAAGGGACTACTTCTTCTCCATCAAGATTACGCATAGAGATTTGCAAATTGGGGTTTTTTCCAATTAGAACACGATTAATCAAATGGAGATTCAACATCAATCTCTGCTTTCTAATTCTCGATCCGCGCACTGTAAGTCCAAGTTACTTTTAGATTAAAACTATAAACTTAATATGGACATGTTATAAATTGGAATTGGACCTATGTATGATAATTGATTCATATCTATTCTTGTTCATCTTGGATCTTGACTTTTGGGAATATTGCTATGAAATTAATTTGGGCCTATTCATGTTGTAAATCAAATCCTTTCATGTCCATAATATTATCATGCCTGTGATGTTGAATCA
Organism: Allium sativum; assembly: GCA_030737875.1. NCBI lineage: Eukaryota > Viridiplantae > Streptophyta > Magnoliopsida > Asparagales > Amaryllidaceae > Allium > Allium sativum. The sequence continues at coordinate 794,320,721 of CM060919.1, read as the reverse complement.
GTTATTATTCACAAGTTTGGGACTATCGCCTTATGTCAACTTTTATCATGACTATCACCTTATCATGCTAGATTTGAAATCCTAATGTTTTGAGGCTATTATTCCATATGCCAGTGATGTTATAACCAATTATCTCTAGTTATGTCATGCTAGTCTTGTAATCCCTTTTATCACTTTATGCTCGTCCTTTGTGCCTATCATAGTTTTGATGTTATTCCCTTTATTTTTGGATTTGGATTTACTTGTAATTTAGATCGATTCACGTTTACATGCGATGGGAATACGATTTGGGTAGATTAGGCAAAACATGAATTGGTTATGAACATGAAACATGAACATTGTTATAACTTGAATCTGGATATGGACATGGAACTTGCCATGAAACTTGACACGAACTTGACATGAAAATTTGAACATGGACATGACACTAGAATGAACTTGAAAATGGCCAACTCGATGTTGGGTTGAGTTTGCAGTGTAATTCTGCCCGGAACCGCCCTACACATTCAGTGACTGCAAACAATAGGATCCAATGTGGGTAGTTGGTTATATCGCGCTTGAAACCCGAGGTCAGACTGAGTTGTGGTGTAAATCTGCCCGGAACCGCCCGACATATCCAGTGACCACAACAACAGGTCTGATGTGAGATGTTGGGGTGCATTAATGAATTAATGCCACATGATAGGGTTAAGTCATGAACATGAAAGACAACACTTAACCAACTTTACACATGATTCGTAGGGCTAAGTCATGAACTTGAACTACAACACTTAGCCAATTTGACATGACACGTAGGCGGGTTAAGTCATGAACTTGAATGACAACACTTAACCAACTTGACATGCTAGACTGATAAGGTTTAAGTCACGAATTTAAATGACAACACTTAACCAACTTGACATGCTAGACTGATAAGGGTTAAGTCACGAATTTAAATGACAACACTTAACCTATTGGACGGAAACCCTAGTTACGCGGTCCATTTCAGCAGTAACCCACTGATTTATCATGGTACCCTGGAACTAGGCAGGGTGGGGCACGATTACTGGGCTGATTGTAAGCGACCAGAGCGACAGCTGAGTTGGTGCGCCAGTGTAGGTTAAGGCGGACTATGGTCGTGCACATAGTCTGGAGTTGAAAAAGCAGGCATTGGGCATCAATAGGTTTACACTGTGCATGCTTGATTCATGTCGGTGGTTGGCACCCTAGGGCTTGATACACCCTATGGTGGACCTAGCACAGGTAACTACATTCGTGATAGGGCCGTATAACACCGACACATGACTAGCTAGAACTTGTAGGGAGCTGATCGATTAGTGGATTGTTCCGTTGGACCTAGTAGTGGGTCATTTCATGATATTGGGCCAAGGGATCATTTCATGGTTAATATATGACATGGGTTTGGGATACTAGTACAGTTGGTGCAGCGAAACTTGAACATGCGATGCTATACTTGATTTATACTTGAATTATCATGTCATCTTAGTCTATCTTGCCCATCTTGACAACATTCTTATGTTTACTTTCAGTTTATACATGTCATGTTACATTTGCCTGTTTTTATGCTGAAAGTCACTAGGACTTACCAGTCTTTATGACTGACCCGTTTTCTTTCGCCTCCTTTTCTTTCGTCCCCCCCCCTCAGGTTCCCAGGGAGGAAACTCTAGCACTTAGCTTGGATTTCGCTTTCTTTCGGTTCAGCTCATGTACAGTTTGATCTTGAGCTATGCTATGGCTGCATTTCTGCTACCTTTGGGTAATTAAGCTACTTTTGTTATTTTAAGTTTATGCTTCTTTATTTATGCAAGACAAAAATTTTTGTAATGGAAAATAATGACTTTGGCTATTTGGTACTTTGGATGAAAAAGGTTTTGACTCTTTTTGAAAGTAATGAAATTTAGCTTTTGATTCTTCCGCAGTTCTATTTATGTTCCATCTTGTAATATTTCTGTGTTTGTTTACCTCGATAACGCTCCCCCAAAACTAGTGCATTCCCTTTTTGAGTGACCCTAGCGGAGGTGGGGTGTTACACTTGGTATCAGAGCAGAAGGTTACCAGACTGGGCAAAAAAATTTAAAAACCTTCTAAAACTATTTTCAAAACCGATTACAAAGAAGCATTTTTCAAGAAAAGTCTTGTTTTATTTAAAGGATATTCCCCAAAAGCCATTAGCACTATCCTTTGTTTCCTCGTTTTGAATCTCTTCTTTTTCATTCAGCATATCTGGGAATCTTAACCTTCCAAAGGGCGTGCCAATACATGGCTAGTTCAGGAGGTACTTAGAGGCTAGGGCCAACGATGCAGGCCTAGCAGATATTCCTCCTCCAGCTGTAGCAGTTCCTCCTCCTCCTCGTGCAAATACTTTCTCAAAGATCTGTAGAGATTTTAGGGCCACGGGTGGAAAGGATTTCAAGGGAACTGAATCATTCGTAGAAGCGAGGAACTGGCTCAAAGAAACTGAGGATCTGTTCGTTATCTTCGAGGTGGACGATAGGCAGAAGGTACAGTTGGTAGTATGGTTGCTCAAAGACAAAGCTTCCTATTGGTGGGAAGTCACTAACGCTGAAAGACCTGTTGACACATGGATGGATTTCAGGATAAGGTTTGAGATGAAATTCCTCTCATAAGCTGAACAAAGTCTACAGCTAGAAAAGTTCTTATCTCTTAAGCAAGGAAGTATGACGATCAAGGAGTACGTCAATCAATTCAATCAGTTGGCTCGATTTGGACTGGACTTAGTGAATACTCCTCATAAGAAGGCTCTCCGTTTTTTCAAGGGATTGAATGAGCCACTTCACAGCTTGGCTATGAACCACACACCTATGGGGGCTACTTACGAAAGTTAGTGGGCATGGCGCTCTTAAATGAAGAAGACAAGAATGGCAAGAAGGAGGTCAAGGTGAATGAGTCTCAAAACAAGAAGGTAGACTCCGAGAAAGGAGGCAAGAACAACAACAACAATAATGACAACAAGTCACGTGAGAAAAGAAAATGTAACTTCTGTGGTATTGATGGGTATATAGTCCAGGATTGTAGAAAGAAGAAGATGAAGATGGGAGCATGCTTTCAGTGTGGTGATACTGGACATATCAACAAGAACTGCCTAAGAAGCAAGGGCAAGCCCCGCAAGTAGGACCTTCTGGGGGTATATCTTTAACTTCTTCTCCTAGATTCTTTGTTTTATCTTGCTTATCTTCTCAATCCTATCTTGAGAACCTTAGGTAGAAACCCTTTTGGATGTAAACATGTGATTGAAACATGTTATGGTTGATGATTGCAAGTGGTTGCAAGTGGTTGCTCGTGGTTGCATAACACACATTAGGCACTAGATCGGCTCAGTAACATATTTCATATTGCATATGCATGGGTGCTTATACTTGTATATGGATGAAAATTTGATATGCTATCATTTGGATGTTGCATATGAATGAATGTTTGTGCATTCAAGTAAAGATTATACAGTATGTTAGGAATTTGCATACATGTTGGACTCATTACACTAACATATTTTGCATTAAGGAGGTCTACTGAATCAGTAACCGCTTGATCTTTTGCATTAGATAAGTGCATATACACACACTCTTGCATAAGTTCATACAACATTAGAAGTCTTTTAAGGACAATGGTTGCTTGTGGATGATGGTTGAGTAGATGGACGATTGGATGATAGGATGCATTCCTCTTAACTTGAAGATTTCGGGGATGAAATCCTTTAAGGAGGGGAGAATGTAACAACCCGTATTTTAATAACATGTTAAAACCATAAATCAAGGCAGAATTAATTTTTAAAACCAGAATCAAGGGAAACTGGTTGCGCCATTGCGTTCGTCTCGAAATTCTACTTGGAAATGAGTCCGAGTTTTCGAGAAACGGAGTCCATATGAGGGAGATATGACCCTCCGAAGTTTCAGGAATTTTCAGAATCGAAAACAGCTCGAAATTCGAATTCAAAATTCGAATTCAAACCCCAGTGCAGGCTGGACGGGAATTTTCCCGCCCAGGACCAGGTCGACCTGGGGGTCGACACTATGGTCGACCTCCCAGGGACCAGGTAGACCCTATGGTCGACCTGGTGCCAGAACCCAGTTTTGAGCCTGGGTTCATTCTGATGTATCTAGACTCGTTTCGTGACCAGATTCTTGACTCTAAACCTATATAAACACCCTCCTAGCCCCATTCTCTCTACACCTATTCTCTCTAGCCTTATGCTGCTCAAATTCTAGTTATAATTAAAAGAAAAAAGGGACTACTTCTTCTCCATCAAGACTACGCATAGAGATTTGCAAATTGGGGGTTTGTCAATTAGAACACGATTAATCAAATAGAGATTCAACATCAACTTCTGCTTTCTAATTCTCGATCCGCGCACTGTAAGTCTTAGTTACTTTTAGATTAAAACTATAAACTTAATATGGACATGTTATAAATTGGAATTGGACCTATGTATGATAATTGATTCATATCTATTCTTGTTCATCTTGGATCTTGACTTTTGGGAATATTGCTATAAAATTAATTTGGGCCTATTCATGTTGTAAATCAAATCCTTTCATGTCCATAATATTATCATGCCTGTGATGTTGAATTAGTTATTATTCACAAGTTTGGGACTATCACCTTATGTCAACTTTTACCATGACTATCACCTTATCATGCTAGATTTGAAATCCTAATGTTTTGAGGCTATTATTCCATATGCCAGTGATGTTATAACCAATTATCTCTAGTTATGTCATGCTAGTCTTGTAATCCCTTTATCACTTTATGCTCGTCCTTTGGGCCTATCATAGTTTTGATGTTATTCCCTTTATTTTTGGATTTGGATTTACTTGTAATTTAGATTGATTCACGTTTACATGCGATGGGAATACGATTTGGGTAGATTAGGCAAACCATGAATTGGTTATGAACATGAAACATGAACATTGTTATAACTTGAATCTGGATATGTACATGGAACTTTCCATGAAACTTGACACGAACTTGACATGAAAATTTGAACATGGACATGACACTAGAATGAACTTGAAAATGGCCAACTCGAGGTTGGGTTGAGTTTGCAGTGTAATTCTGCCCGGAACCGCTCGGCACATCCAGTGACTGCAAACAATAGGATCCAATGTGGGTAGTTGGTCATATCGCGCTTGAAACCCGAGGTCAGACTGAGTTGTGGTGTAAATCTGCCCGGAACCGCCCGGCATATCCAGTGACCACAACAACAGGTCTGATGTGAGAGGTTGGGGTGCATTAATGAATTAATGCCACATGATAGGGTTAAGTCATGAACATGAAAGACAACACTTAACCAACTTGACACATGGTTCGTAGGGCTAAGTCATGAACTTGAACGACAACACTTAGCCAATTTGACATGACACGTAGGCGGGTTAAGTCACAAACTTGAATGACAACACTTAACCAACTTGACATGCTAGACTGATAAGGGTTAAGTCACGAATTTAAATGACAACACTTAACCAACTTGATATGCTAGACTGATAAGGGTTAAGTCACGAATTTAAATGACAACACTTAACCTATTGGATGAAAACCCTAGTTACACGGTCCATTTCAGCAGTAACCCACTGGATGTATCATGGTACCCTGGAACTAGGCAGGGTGGGGCACGATTACTGGGTTGATTGTAAGCGACCAGAACGACAGCTGAGTTGGTGCGCCAGTGTAGGTTCAGGCGGACTATGGTCGTGCACGTAGTCCGGAGTTGAAAAAGCAGGCATTGGGCATCAGTAGGTTTACACTGTGCATGCTTGATTCGTGTCGGTGGTTGGCACCCTAGGGCTTGATACACCCTATGGTGGACCTAGCACAGGTAACTACATTCGTGATAGGGCTGTATAACACCGACACATGACGAGCTAGAACTTGTAGGGAGCCAATCGATTAGTGGATCGTTCCGTTTGACCTAGTAATGGGTCATTTCATGATATTGGGCCAAGGGATCATTTCATGGTTAATATATGACATGGGTTTGGGATACTAGTACAGTTGGTGCAGCGAACCTTGAACATGCGATGCTATACTTGATTTATACTTGAATTATCATGCCATCTTAGTCTATCTTGCCCGTCTTGATAGCATTCTTATGTTTACTTTCAGTTTATACATGTCATGTTACCTTTGCCTTTTTTTATACTGAAAGTCACTAGGACTTACCAGTCTTTATGACTAACCCGTTTTCTTTCGCCTCTTTTTCTTTCGTTTCCCACCCAAGGTTCCCAGGGAGGAAACTCTAGCACTTAGCTTGGATTTCGCTTGCTTTCGGTTCAGCTCATGTACGATTTGATCTTGAGCTATGCTATGGCTGCATTTCTGCTACTTTTGGGGAAATAAGCTACTTTTGTTGTTTTAAGTTTATGCTTCTTTATTTATGCAAGATAGAATTTGTTGTAATGGAAAATAATGACTTTGGCTATTTGGTACTTTGGATGAAAAAGGTTTTGACTCTTTTTGAAAGTAATGAAATTTAGCTTTTGATTCTTCCGCTGTTCTATTTATGTTCCTTCTTGTAATATTTCTGTGTTTGTTTACCTCGATAACGCTCCTCCAAAACTAGTGCATTCCCTTGTGAGTGACCCTAGTGGAGGTGGGGGTTACAGCACCTTAGAGTATTGTACGGTATGTTGTGCTAACTCTTTGTTTGCAGGTCCAGATTCAGGTATGGTTTAGTATACATGTTATTGTTCTGTCTTGTTGCTTATCGCTCATACCAGACTTTTGTCTGACCCCGAGTTTTATGTCTCTTCTTATTACTCTGGGTGCTCTTAAACGGGCAGACTAGAGACATGTTAGCTGGTTGTGCACGAGTGGCTGTCCGGAGACGAGCAGGTGGCTTACACGCACTATTCTATATATTCTCCTTGTGTCGCTCCTGGTCACTACTTTGGGCATTAGTAGTGTACCTTTCCTTTCTTTTGTTTTAGAGACAGTCTTAAAGTTGAAATAAAGATGATGTGGAACATAAGCTATAATTTTGGATTTTCCGCTGCTATGATGGTTTAAGTTTTCAGCTTATGCACTGTCTCGCCTGTTTTATGTTAAGTTATGTTATTATTATATTTTATTCCATGCGTTGTGAGACATTCTACAGGTTCTTTGTTAGTTCAAATTCCTTACTTTTCCTTTCTTAGGCGACCGTCCCGTGCTGGTTGGGCATTGGCACCGCGCACTTTCATTGGAAATGTCGGCTGGTGCGGGGCGGGCCGTCACATACTATACTGTTTCATATTCACATCACAGAAAGGAATATAATATTTAAATTTAAATAGAGTACAACTATGCACGAATTCAAATACAATACAACTCTTGTAACTCCAATATTTGTACATCTCACATTTCAATTTCATTTCATACATATACAGTTTCATATACAGTGCTCCTCACTATAACACTGTCACTCAGTTATACAATTCACATTTCATATACAGACACACACTGACACTCTGTTCTTGTCTTTTATCTTCTGTCTTCACAGCATCTTCACTGTCAGTCCAGTCATCACCTGCTTACCTGTCACATGAAACACAAACAGTACATTGCAATAGAAATAAAACTGTATACGCCTAAATATAAATTTTAATTTTTATAATTTTATTAGCCTCAGATTTCTGGTGTGTTTCTCATCATTTTTCATGACTTGATTTGATTTATTAATCCATTCGACTATGTCTAGAAAGCTTGTGATATTCACAGTGATACACTGTAAATACCACAAGGCAGTCAGTGTATATACAAAAATATTTCAGTGTAGGGACAAGAATATTTTCTAAATGGCTGCGTATACACACGTGTATATGCATACACGTGTGCACTGCCTCGCCAATCCAGTGTGCAACTGAGGAGTAGCCACGTGGACCATCTCGACTCAGTGCTGTAATAACCCAGAAATTCGAGCCAATTTAAAAAAAAAATTATTTTGGCAATTTTAGCGAATTTTGAATATTTAAAATGAATTATTTTAAATAATAACAACGAGAAATTTATTTTGAATAGAATTCGAATGTATATATTTATATAGATCGTCGTTAGAATATAAATATGTTATTTTAAATATAAAAGGAATTGGAAATGGGGCGGTAGTTTGAAAATTCGATTTCAAAGTTCAAATGAATGTAGAGGATTCAAAATAAACCGGATTTTAGCAAAACCAAAAATATTAGAATCTAATTGAGAATATCTTTCCAACAAATCCGAAAAATCAAAATTTCATAGTGGGAATAAAAAGTTATGTCCAGTTGAAAATTCAGAATAGTCGCTATGGAATTCTGGCCCTTAAATATGGAAACTTTGCAAACGACCTCTGTTTTCGACGAAACCACTTTTGTTGGATCCGGGATGTCGATTTATTTCTATATTCCAAAATTCGTAATTTTCTGAATCAATATGTGAGCGTGGCAAAGGAAAACGTGTTGTGACAGTTTCAGTCAATTTCAATCGACTGGAAAATGGCCATTTTTCAAACGATCTCAGAATTTGACGAAATTAGTTTTGTTAGGACCGTATCGTCAACACGAAGCTAGAAATAATTTTTCTGGAATTTTCAGAGTCCGTATGTGGCCCCGGTAAATTAAAATGTACGTTCAAAATTGAATATATAGATTTATATTTTAATTTAAACGGAAACTGATCGAAATGAAGGAATTGGCTTACGAAACATATCCCATTGTGTTCGGAATGGGGGTAATTAGCTAGGGGCGATAGTTGGTGGGTTCGATTTCGAAATCAAAATAAAAAATTGCTTTTGGAATTTAAAATAAAATAAATATATAATTATTTATTCTCTCCCCTTTCCTCTTTACCATAGCCAAAGCCCCATCCTCATACCCGTCGTTCAAAGAAAATTAGGGGAAGTTCGGGTCGTCTCATTTTGGTATCAGAGCTTTGGTTTACAAAGCTCAGAGAACAAGACACATTAGAACCATACGAAAGAATTCATCAGAGATTGGATTAGTAATATCCAATGGGAATGACTCGTTGGAGATGGGATCAGTAGTATCCTAGAACGAGTGTGAAGAGTATATTTTTAAAAGGAAAACAATTTTTTTTTGAAAATTTAAATCAATTATTCATATTTGAATATTTGTTTTAAATTGATTTGGACAATCAAGTATATAAAGATTTTGCGTATACGTCTGATCTGCGTGTATTCAAAGTTTTAATATACTGGATAGATATAGAATCACACTCTAGTCGCTCCGAGATGACACTGATGATAGCAGCTGCATCATCAGTGGATTTATGTTCGAGCTTCGAAAGTGGGATCTCTATATATTTCCATTAGACTGGTGTGAGAACCAAAATATTGTTAGAATATACTGTTGTGACTTGGCATCAAAAATGTGATTTTTGACTATATATCAAAGTTATGAATTTGAAATGATAATCAACAAATTGATTGTTGATTGTGTTGTTTGATTATTGGTTGATTAATTAAATGTTGAACCTTTAGCCAAATTGTATCAAATAGTGAGTTGTATTGAAAATTAGTCGCATTTGCATACATATACATGTACTTACATTGAACAAGTCATAGCAAGGAGGCTATAGCAGAGGAATAAAATTGTTTGCCCGACAAATAGGTACATGTTTATTGTATTTCTTGGGTTTTTGATGATTTTATGAGCCGATTGTCTAGCCGCTTGGCTGTTTCTTTTTCTTTTTGGATTGGTGAGGGCCATGGGAGGCTATTTGAAATACTCCGAAGCTCCCGGTGCAGGGGAGGTTATGGCGAAATTTTTCGAAAATTTAGGGTGTTAGCCAAATTTTTGAAAAATTTGAAAAGTTCTTAGAAATTGAAAAGTTGAAGAACTTGAGCCGTAAAGAAAATAATGGAAGTTGAGTTGATTTGTAAAACAACTTTCAGCTTCGTTCCTTTTCGGGGATGAAAAGTTTTAAGTGGGGGAGATTGTAATAACCCGGAAATCCGAGGCAATTTAAAATTTTTATTTTGGCAATTTTAGCGAATTTTGAATATTTAAAATGAATTATTTTAAATAATAATAACGAGAAATTTATTTTGAATAGAATTCGAACATATATATTTATATAGATCGTCGTTAGAATATAAATATTTTATTTTAAATATAAAAGGAATTGGAAATGGCGCGATAGTTTGAAAATTCGATTTCAAAGTTCAAATGAATGTACAGGATTCAAAATAAACCGGATTTTAACGAAACCAAAAATATTAGAATCTAATTGAGAATATCTTTCCAACGAATCCAAAAAATCAAAATTTCATAGCGGGAATAAAAAGTTATGTCCAGTTGAAAATGCAGAATAGTCGCTATGGAATTCTGGCTCTTAAAAATGGAAACTTTGCAAACGACCTCTGTTTTCGACGAAACCACTTTTGTTGGATCCGGGATGTCGAGTTATTGCTAGATTCTAAAATTCGTAATTTTCTGAATCAATATGTGAGCGTGGCAAAGGAAAACGTGTTGTGACAGTTTCAGTCAATTTCGATCGACTGGAAAATGGCCATTTTTCAAACGATCTCAGAATTTGACGAAATTAGTTTTGTTAGGACCATATCGTCAATATGAAGCTAGAAATAATTTTTCTGGAATTTTCAAAGTCCGTATGTGGCCCCGGTAAATTGAAATGTACGTTCAAAATTGAATATATATATATTTATATTTTAATTTAAACGAAAACTGATCGAAATGATGGAATTGGCTTACGAAACATATCCCGTTGTGTTCGGAATGGGGTTAATTAGTTAGGGGCGATAGTTGGTGGGTTTGATTTCGAAATAAAAATAAAAAGTTGCTTTTGGAATTTAAAATAAAATAAATATACAATTATTTATTCTCTCCCCTTTCCTCTTTACCACAGCCAAAGCCCCATCCTCATACCCGTCGTTCAAAGAAAATTAGGGGAAGTTCGGGTCGTCTCAAGTGCAGCATGGTCAACATAGTCAACTCATGTTCAAACATGGTTGAGCGCACAACATACATGCAAAATGAAATGGCTCACAAATGGTCGAGCTCATGGATGGTTCATAAAGCAACAAACTTATATGTATATATGTATGGAGCTCGACATGGCAAGCATCATGACAGGAACAAAGCACAAATGCACACAAGTTTCAATTTATACAAACAATAGCCATACAAGAACACAAGTTCTGGTCAGCTTAACACATATGCCAACAAAGACATGTAAGTGAAAGACTAGCACACATGAATATACAAGTGCAACATCAAAGATTGGCAATTAGGACAAGTACATTGTCCAGGCAGTTTTTTAACAAGACTGCATGATGTATCAAGGAATTCAGCATGGATGGTGCAGCAGTTTACTCGAGCCAATGGACATGCAAACATGGCAAACTTTCACAAATAGTGACACAACAAGTAATTCACTTTCTGACCAACACAAGTGCATGGAACAAATCAACAAGCATGTATACAAATGACAGTGCAGCAGCTATGGAAAATGGACAAATCAAAGTGATGTGACCAAGCATGCCCAAGCATGAATGTCGAGACACACAACAATGGTCATGGTGCAAATCATAAGCTACATGAAGCATTTCAGAGTATAGTGGTGGTGCAACAACTACACAAGCTAAAAATTCAATGATTAAGACTTGGTGAAGCATGACAGTTTAGTGCACAAATGCAAGAGAGCCATCAGCATATACATGGTACAAAAGTGGTGCTCTCAAATGATTTCACATGAACTTTTATGACATGTAATAAGAGACAAGTGCAAGTGTGTTCACACATTGAAATCAAAGGTGCTAAATTAATTCTTCTTTGGCAACTACAGAAATTCCAACAAATATATGGAATTGTTTATGAATGAATATACTTTGGGCAATCATCAATTCGACAACAGTTTAAATTTTGAGCCAAGCATAAATTTCCAGATATCACATGTTTTAGTGCAAGGGAATACATTAATTTGTTTCCAGAAATTCCCAAGGAATCTACCAACATGATTGGTGATCAATTTTTAATGGATTTCTTCCTATGGCAACTTTTATGGTGTTCCAGTCTTAAATAAATCAGTTACAATTCTTGGTAAGAAATCAAGTGAGACCAAGTGATTCCAGCAATCAAGCAAAGGTGGGCCAAAATTATATTCATCAAACCGACTTTGTTAGTTTTTCTTAATTCTACCGAGCCTTCGAAAACTTGTGTCCGTCTGAAGCTTTTTTACAATACCCATTTTGTCCTCCTTTGAATGATGCATTAATTACAATGCCTATTGAATAATCATGACAAGCCTTATATATTAGTTCCTTAGTCATGGCAAGCCTTATATATCAGTTCCTTGTATTTTCTTTCTTTATGTGCATTTATGACCAGTTTTAACGTTAATGTTAATTAATGTAAATAATTTTCGTCAGTTTCATTTTCCTTTATTTCGTAACATTTTTTTTCTAATCTAATTAACGTACAAGTATATATTAACTTTAATTTGTTACCATTTATTATTTCTTTTAATAATAATATATATATGTATAGCTTAATATTCTTGACATTTTATTTCTTTTATTGCAGTTAATCTTAAATGGAATACAATCAACTGAAATCAACTAAAATGCACTTTATATAATCCAGTTTTTGCCGTCTTTTTTACCATATATATATATATATATATTAGTTATTTCATATTAATTATGAATCATTAAAAATAATAATTATTCAATCTTAATTGCAATAATTATTTTTTATTCATTAATTGTTAATTAGTAACTACTATTTAATTATAATAGAATATTGATTATTCAATCTTAATTATTAAGGACTATTAATCATTATTTATTTTAAAACAAAATATATTTTTGGAAAATAACAAAATATTAGTAAATAAAATAAATTTTAAAGTAATAAAATTTGATACGAATTATATATATTTGTTAAAAGGTTAATGAATTATTTTATCATGAAACTTGAAATTTCAATTAAGGCAACATTAAAAATAATCATTGTAATTTAAATATATTGATATTTTTCTTCTAAAATTTCTATTAAAACTGAGAAATTTTTGAAAAATTAAAAAAATTATTGCAAGAAGTAAAGCCTGTTTTGTTAAATTTTATTCAATTTGGTATAACGAATTTCTAATTATGGATAATTGTGTTTTTAAGGTTTTTATTAAGAATGATATGATATCTATCCGTAATAGGAAAAAAATATTTTGATTACATAATTTGTTATTACTTCAAAGAAAATAGGTGGAACTCAGGAGTAGCTATCTAGTAAACTAATTATGGACTATTGATGTAAAATTATATTATATATATAGTAATTTGTAATTAGTAATTGATTCATTTAAAATCAATCCCATTCATCCATTTGTCCATATCTAGTAAACTTATTCGAATTCCAATCTCATTTATTACCTTATTTTGCATATAACAAGATTGCCATTCTGTGTAGTTGCCATGTACATCCTACCTATAACTAGGAATCATTGTAATAATGCCTTCCCTTCCACTACAATTTCAATTCCCTCCCAAATATATGCTTCAAATTTTATATGAAAAGAAAATTTATCGTTACAAAGTAAATTTAATTTAAAAATCATGACTATAGCAAATGATCGGGGCTTATTTATTGTATACGATATATTTTGTAGAAATCTATTTATTTTGCTTTACAGATCATTATAAGAAGATGATATTAATTACTATGTTGACAATTTATAGTAAATATTCATTGCCTATTTCACGTTTTTCTTTCCTTTTGCAATAGAAGAGAATTAATTGCTGTGATTTATAATGCATCAACGTATAATGTACCTATTATAATGAATTCTTCATTTAATCCAGATATTTAATATTTCTACGTATTGATTTGACATTGGATAAAAACTATCTTATATTTGGATTTTATAGAGATTTGTTTCTTAGTTTATTACATCATAAGAATTATATATTGTCATTGTTGATAAAAATACAAAATAAAGATTATGTTAAACTAAATGGATAATCCTTTTTTGGAAACGAATGAAATTTCTGCACAAATCAAGCAAGCCGCTTTCAAAATAGATACAAGCTGGTATAAAAGTTGTTTAAAAATAAATATTGCATTAATTTACAATTACTGTTGACTTATGATCCCTATTACAAAGTCAGTTTTCCCACTGTTATGCGGTTATACTAGTATTTATTCCCAGCTGAATTCGAACGATGAAATAATTCAGGTATCAATGTTTAACATTCAAGGCAGTTTTTTCATTTTTGGCAAGATTTACTTTTTGCTAAACAGGATTGCAGAAAATCGAATATGAAATAAGTGTATGGAAACAAGGTAAATGTGCAGGAGATCTTCCAGCTTATTCGCAACCATTTTTGACAAGATGAAAATCAAACTGGAAGTTTTGCAAATCAATATTCAAGGGGGCCACAAACGTTTCGGGAAAGTATTCACGCAGAAAATCTTTTCAGTAAATAAATTCTTTTCGGCAAATTTCTAGATTCATGGAAGAACAAAATCATGTCTTGGTTCACCACATGATTCACGACATTATATAGAGCAACATTCAAAGCCAGGGAAAGCTTTTAAATCGAGGCAACCCAAAAGACAAAATCACGCAACAAGAAAAAGAGGAAATTCACAAATTTCAGACCAAGTCAATTATAGAAATCAGAGAATTAAGTTAGGGTTTTTATTTTACCCTATATATACACCTGTTACATCATTGGCAAAAGCATCGAAATCAACAAGCCAAAATTTTAAAAGAGCAGAAATCAACTTATCAATTACTTACAGATTTTCGATCGCAATAATCTCCAAATCGCGAAGAGAGGAGCACTAGAAATCGATCAAGAACATCAATGAAATTTCAAGCATCAGAGAGCCATTTTTCCAGAGCATACAATCGCGATTTTGAAGATTGGAAAACCCTAGAAAGTTTTTCCCAAAGCACCGCCATTTTTTTCACAAAGCAAAGTGATCGGAGCAATGAACCAAGGGTGAAACCAACGTGGCCAGTCTTAAAAGTTAAAGGGGTGTTTTATTTCTTTTGTTAAAATCTAGGGTTATTATGTTATCTTCTGTGTTGTTTTTAATTTGTGTTGTAAAACAATTCGATCAGTTTCTAGTGTCTGTAAAATACTAGAGTATCCAGTTAGGGTGTTAACTGACAGTTTACTAGAGTCTGTAAAAACTAGGGTTACTGGTTACGGGGTTGTAATCAGGGGAAATCTGATCTAGAGGATTAGATCAGTCTAGGGTTTTGAGCGTAGGATTAGAATAGGAGTGAGGGGTTCGTGAGTGTACATGGTCTTGTATGCGGGTCTGTTCTTTTACCCAGTAGAAACCTTAAGAATGCAGCAGTAGGCAGGGTTTTGCCGAAGCTGGGTATATCTTGTGTCATTTATTTTTGCATTTCTATTTCTGCTATATTTTGTGATTTGTGATTATTTTTAATATCTCGTTAACCTTAGCAACTCAGCGATAAAGTGTAATAAACCCTATTCACTCCCCCTCTAGGGTTAATCTTGATGGGGGGTTCTTGCCTTGTGATCTATGATATGGTTGGCGAAGCATTGACTCTTACCCCCACATGTCCTTCTACTGGTTATTCCGTGTCGAGAGGCCAGATGTAATTCCAGTGTTTGAGGTCCCTTGAAGAGCCATAAATTATATTCTAGATGTTCAAGTGGTATCAGAGCAGGTTATTTTATTAACTCTAGAGTCATGGAGATCCCTAATTGTCAACCTTCTGAGAGTCAATCTAGTCGTTTTCCAGTTATTTTTAATGGTACAGATTTTTTAATTTAGAAATCAGAAATGGAATCCTATTTAAAATCTTTTAGTTTAGAATATTGGAATATTATTGAAAATTCGGGAGATATGTTAGATAAGATGAATAAGGTTTTCAACACTCATGCTATGTATATAATTTATTCCTATCTTGGCAATGATCGATTAAAATTTACCTCTCATTGTTTGATGGCGCAGGAAATCTGGAGGACTCTCAACGCGCTGTATGGAAAATCTGACAACAGCTTAAAACCTAAGAATGTCAATCCAGATTCAGATATAAACTTAACAAGTCATGTAGATGAAAATTCAGATGGATCAGATGATGGAGAATCAACATATGCTGAAATGGAAAATTTCACATACGAAGATTTAGTTTATATGTGTGTTGATTTAACTAAATCTGTTGATAAACTCCAACTGAAAAAATCTAGAAATCGTGAGTTGACCACCAAAATTAACTGTTTGGAATCAAAATTTACAAATGTCATGAAATTAGGAAACTCTGACTGTAAAAATTGTTTGAAATTGAAAACTGATCTCGTTCAACTCAATAAAAACATTCAAAAGCTTGAAGAAGAAATTCTGATTTTAAAAGATAACGAGATAGAGTTGAAAGGGTCAAACAATTCTTTGCAAAAAGAATTTAATAATTTTAAGACCATCAAAAATTCCAAATGTGAAATTGCTGAAAAAGGAAGTTTGTTGAAAAGTGATTTGATTTTAAATGAGCTTGAAAAAGAGATTGAAAATTTTAAGAAGCTTGAATTTGAAAAGAAAATTAAATTTGAATCTGAAATTTTTGAATCCAAGACCAAAATCAAATTGCTTGAAAACGAAAATTTGATGTTGAAACAAAATGATACTGAAAGAAGAAAGATCAGCATTAATCGTTGTTCAAATCCGATGAAAGAAAATTCTGATCTTAAATCCAAAATCAACGATCTTGAATTAAGTTTAAAACGATTTTCAATAGGAGAAAGATCTTTGAATATGTTGTTGAAAAATAAACTTTCTCCAGGAAATAAAAATGTTCTTGGTTTTGGGAAAACAAATGATGTTGAAAAACTGAATTCTTGTGATTTCAAAAATTTCTTAAATTGCTTTGAAAAGGATTGTTTTGAAAATTTGAATTTCAAAAGGTTTTTGAATCACAAATGAGATAAGAGTTTATTTGATAACAATCTATTTAATCCTCTTTGGACCTCGAAAACCAATAAAGAGAATTCAAACAGATTTGGGTTCCAAAAGGTACAAATTTAAATTCGAATGGATTGTTATACAAATAGGTTTGGGTACCAAAATATGTGAACAAGACTATGAGTGGTTCTGCAAATTTTGTTAGACCACTCGATCCTATAAATTCATAGGTACCAAAGGAGGCTGAGGAACCACTGAGAAAAAAAGAGAATTGAAATCAAACTGGTCTATATTTCCATATCATTCACAGTTCCTTAGCCAAGTTTGTTGAGTCGGAGATTCTGTTTTACATGGATTTCAGGTATAATCTCTGAACTCATCTTTGTAAATATTTTGTTTATTCCTTCTTCTACCCTGTCTATTTTTTTTTTGCTTGGTTTGTCACTGTCATATTTCTGTTTCTTCTGGGCTTCATTAACTTCCAATTGCAGAATTCATATTTTGTTTTGGAAATTTACTTCTTTTAAATAAAACACTCATGTTTTAATCATTTCTAGATCTTGAGTATAATCTTGTAAATATCTGCAATTGTTTTGAAGTTTGTTTTCTGATTCTCTGAATTCATAACAGTGTTGGTGTACTCTTGTCATATCTTGAACACTGTTGATTCGAATTCTAAATTTTTGAAGATCTGAAAGTTTTGTGGAATTTCACACACCTTTGCTGTTTTGAGTCTCTTCTAATTCGTTTTGGAAAGACTTGAAAATTTATACTCATTACAACACTCTGTTATTTATCAGTTGTGATAATTTCAGAAATTTTTCAGATTGGCTTGAATATTTTAAATTGTCTTGAATCAGTGATACATCTTGAAATTCATCTTTATTCATGATTATTATGGTTGAAATTTGTTTTATTTGAAATCATATGAAATTCTTGAAATTTGAATATCACACGCCACTTAAATTTGAAATTATCAATCTTGTATGAATAATTCATTATATCTCCAACTTGACATTGATTCAAGTGATTTCAAATAAATTATTTTAAATTTTTTGGATCATGAATACCTCTCAAACTTGATGTAAATGATTTGAAATTTCTCTTATACTTGTCAGAGATAATTTTGAAAATTCTTTGAAAAAATGGTCTTAAATCTCTCTATTATTTCATGGTTATTTGATTTAAATATTTATTTTAAATCATTTGAAATTGTTGGTTTATTGAATCTCACACATATCTTGAATCTGAAATTAATAATCTGGTGTGATTGATTCACTGAATCTTGAGAGTTTAATATTCCTTAAATGATTTCTAATAAACGGTATTTTTAATCATTGGATCATGAATCATCTTATGTGATCGTCATCTTAACAAGTCTGATTTGAACTAATATCTTGTGCTGCTCTGATATTGTTTTGAAAATATGTTGGAAATTGCTTGTTTATGATCTATTTGCTGCTCTGATACTGTTCTTCAAATAACTGCTTGTTCTTGTCTGCAATTCTGATAAATGTGCTAAATTTGTTAATTTTGTCTGGTTGGGCTTTGTGATTAAAATTTGTTAACAAGGACACCAATTGGTATCAGATCTACTGAATTTTTTTTGTATATATTTTTGTCTTGTATATATCTCTCTAAATTCCTCTTGTAATTGATTTTCAGTTTTAAAATTATTTATTAATTATTCATTCAGAAATTGAACTGTATTTATAATTCATCAAAATTATTATTAGATTTTGAAATCGTGATGTGTTATGACTGTAGTATATTTCACAACAAGAGGAGATTTTATTTGGATTTTCATGATAGTTGAACAGTTATTACAAAATCTTTGAAATGGTAATTATTTCACGACCATCTTCTTTATCTACCATCATTCTGTCATCCATTTGATTTTATATTAATGAGGAGAGTTAATTCTTTTTTAAATCCTCTTGAATAAACAGTGGAAATATTTGTGATAGAAATGGACTATTTTATTATTCAGAAGTAGTGATAATTGAAAATTTTCGATAATCCCGGTACAGTCGAACATATTTCATAATATAATTAATTTAGAAATTTATTTCACAGACCATTTTTGTTCCTACCGCATTTCTATCATCCAATTTTGGTTTTATATACTGAGGAGTTTTTCATTTTGAAACTGAAAATAATAAATATATAATTAATATATAAGCGTGTCTCTAACCTCATTTAAAAATTCAAGCTCTGGTCATGCATGGTTAAGAGACAACTTATAAATTAAGCTGTGACTAATCTCATTTAAAAATCCAAGCTCTGGTTATGCGTGGTCAGTGTGCTCCTAAATAAAAATAAAAGAAAAAGAAATTAAATAAATAAATTTTTATATGAAATCCTCCTTGGTGTATAAAAACCAGCCTATCAATCCATCTTTCTAATATGTGAAATGTGTTGAAATCTTTTGAAGTATTATGATTAGTTGATTGATAGCTATTGAGATTTGAGATTATACATTTTGTCACTTAAATTGAATTATTAATTATAGTCCAAATCCGTCACTGTTTTGTGGTTCAATGTTATAAAATTCTTTTGAAAATAATTGGAAATATATGTTTTTGAAAGTCTCTCCATTTTTATAAATTTCATTGTAAATCCGTCATTTTCTACAATGTGAAATATGCCACTAGTTCTCAGTTTATTATGATTTTTGTTTGACTGATTGAGATTTATGATGACTGTTCTTCCTCTTAAGCTGATATCATATTTTAGTCATTTTTCATCTATATTTTTAAGTTCTGAATCCTTTTGATGATAACAAAAGGGGGAGAATGGGTTGAGATTTGGATTTATGAGTGAATCTTTTATAAATATTTTAATTTTGAAAATTCCAATTCATTTTCACATTCTTTTCACTCATGCATAGTTATAGGGGGAGTTTCTGTTGTAGGGGGAGCTTTCATATAGGCTGTTTTGTTTGGGAGTTTCTATCAAACGCATTTATCGGATTCAAAATCTTAATATTTGTTTGTCATCATCAAAAGGGGGAGATTGTTGTATATAATGCAGTTGTATACACAATTATATGATTTTTGTTTGATGACAACAACCAAATATATTTTATTATTAAATGTGTTTGTTACTGTACAGTTTCATTTCCACATCACAGACAGGAATATAATATTTAAATTTAAATAGAATATGACTATGCACGAATTCAAATACAGTACAACTCTTGTAACTCCAACATTTGTACATCTCAAATTTCAATTTCAATTCATACATATACAGTTTCATATACAGTGCTCCTCACTACAACACTGTCACTCAGTTATACAATTCACATTTCATATACAGACACACACTGACACTCTGTTCTTGTCTTCTATCTTCTGTCTTCATAGCATCTTCACTGTTAGTCCAGTCATCACCTGCTTACCTGTCACATGAAACACACACAGTACATTGCAATAGAAATAAAACTATATACGCGTAAATATAAATTTTAATTTTTAAAATTTTATTTACCTCAGATTTCTGGTGTGTTTCTCATTAGTTTTCATGACCTGATTTGATTTATTAATCCATCCGACTATGTCTAGACAGCTTGTGATATTCACTGTGATACATTGTAAATACCAAAAGATAGTCAGTGTATATACAAAATTATTTCAGTGTAGGGACAAGAATATTTTCTGAATGGTTGTATATACACACGTGTATATGCATACACGTGTGCACTTCCTCGCCAATCCAGTATGCAACTGAGGAGTAGCCACGTGGACCATCTCGACTCAGTGCAGCATGGTCAACATAGTCAACTCATGTTCAAACATGGTCGAGCACACAGCATACATGCAGAATGAAATGGCTCACAAATGGTCGAGCTCATGGATGGTTCATAAATCAACAAAGTTATATGTATATATGTATGGAGCTCGACATGGAAAGCATCATGATAGCAACAAAGCACAAATGCACATAAGTTTCAGTTTATACAAACAATAGCCATACAAGAACACAAGTTCAGGTCAGCTTAACACATATGGCAACAAAGACATGTAAGTGGAAGACCAGCACGCATGAATATATAGGTGCAACATCAAAGATTGGCAATTAGGACAAGTACATTGTCCAGGCAGTTTTTTAACAAGACTGCATGATGTATCAAGGAATTCAGCATGGATGGTGAGCAGTTTACTTGAGCCAATGGACATGCAAACATGGCAAACTTTCACAAATAGTTACACAACAAGTAATTCACTTTTAACCAACACAAGTGCATGGCACTAATCAACAAGCATGTATACAAATGACAGTGCAACAACTATGGAAAATGGAAAATCAAAGTGATGTGCCCAAGCATGCACAAGCATGAATGTAGAGACAAACAACAATGGTCATGGTGCTAATCATAGGCTACATGAAACATTTCAGAGTATAGTGGTGGTGTAGCAACTACACAAGCTATAAATTCAATGATCAAGACTTGGTGAAGAATGACAGTTTAGTGCACAAATGCAAGAGAGCCATCAGCATATACATGGTACAAAAGTGGTGCTATCAAATGATTTCACATGAACTTGTATGACACGTAATAAGAGACAAATGCAAGTGTGTTCACACATTGAAATCAAAGGTGCCAAATTAATTCTTCTTTGGCAACTACAATAATTCCAGCAAATATATGGAATTGTTTATCAATGAATATACTTGGGGCAATCATCAATTTGGCAACAGTTTAAATTTTGGGCCAAGCATAAATTTCCAGATATCACATGTTGAAAGTGCAAGGGAATACATTAATTTGTTTCCAGAAATTCCCAAGGAATCTACCAACATGATTGGTGATCAATTTTTAATGGATTTCTTCATTTGGCAACTTTTATGATGTTCCATTTTAAATAAATTAGTAACAATCCTTGGCAAGAAATCAAGTGAGACCTAGTGATTCCAGCAATCAAGCAAAGGTGGGACAACATTATATTCATATTTATTCCCAGCTGAATTCGAACAATGAAATAATTCAAGCATCAATGTTTAACGTTCAAAGCAGTTTATTTCATTTCTGGCAAGATTTATTTTTTGCCAAACAGGATTACATAAAATTAAATACGAAATAAGTGTATGGAAACAAGGTAAATGTGCAGGAGATCTTCCAGCTTATTCGCAACCATTTTTGGCAAGATGAAAGTCAAACTAGAAGTTTTGCAAAGCAATATTCAAAGGGCCACAAACGTTTCGGGAAAGTATTCATGCAGAAAATCTTTTCAGTAAATAAATTCTTTTCGGCAAATTTCTAGATTCATGGAAGAGAAAAATCATGTCTTGGTTCACCACATGATTCATGACAATATATAAAGCAACATTCAAAGCCAGGGAAAGCTTTTAAATCGAGACAACCAAAAATCCAAAATAACACAACAAGCAAAAGAGGAAATTCACAAATTTCAGACCAAGTCTATTATAGAAATCAGAGAATCAAGTTAGGGTTTTTATTTTACCTTATATATACACCCGTTACATCATTGGCAAAAGCACCGAAATCAACAAGCCAAAATTTTAAAAGAGAAAAAATCAACTTATCAATTACTCATAGATTTTCGATCGCAATAATCTCCAAATCGCGAAGAGAGGAGCACCAGAAATCGACCAAGAACATCAACGAGATTTCAAGCATCAGAGAGCCATTTTTCCAAAGCATACAATCACGATTTGGAAGATTGGAAAACCCTAGAAAATTTTTCTTAGAGCACCGCCATTTTTTAATTCACAAAGCAAAGTGATCGGAGCAATGAACCAAGGGTGAAACCAACGTGGTCGGTCTTAAGAGTTAACAGGGTGTTTTATTTCTTTTGTTCAATTCTATGGTTATTATTTTATCTTTTGTGTTGTTTTTAATTTGTGTTGTAAAACAATTCGATCAGTTTCTAGTGTCTGTAAAATACTAGAGTATCCAGTTAGTGTGTTAACTGGCAGTTTGCTAGAGTCTGTAAAAACTAGGGTTACTGGTTACGGGGTTGTAATCAGGGGATATGATCTAGGGGATTACATCAATCTAGGGTTTTGAGCGTAGGATTAGAATAGGAGCGAGGGGTTCGCGAGTGTACATGGTCTTGTATGCGGGATCGGTTCTTTTACCTAGTAGAAACCTTAGGAATGCAGTAGTAGGCAGGGTTTTGCCGATGCTGGGTACATCTTGTGTCATTTAATTTCTGCATTTCTATTTTTGTTATATTCTGTGATTATTTTTAATATCCTGTTAACCTTAACAACTCAGCAATAAAGTGTAATAAACCCTATTCACTCCCCTCTAGGGTTAATCTTGATCCAACATCCTAATGCTTGCATGATAGAGGCCCTCGCATTATGCATGGTGGCCAAGCTTTGTCTCTTACCCTTACACGTCCCAAGAGTGGGTTGGTCAGGCAGTTGTCAGATTAGCCTACAAGTTAAGAGGCTAGCCATAAGATAAGGAAGTCTGAGGTTGTCATGTGTAACACTTCCTTTAAGAGGTGGGTGGGTGATCAGTCACATCTAGTATCAGATCCTAAGGTTACAGGATTCCTAACAATTTGTTTTAAAAGTAAAGTATTTTTTTGAGAAAAATATATTTCTAAAATAAAAGTATTTTGAATGTATTTTATTTTTTACAAAAATCCCTTTAGGTCCAGTAAGATCTTTCTTCGATTCCTTCGAATCTAAATCTCTATCTTTATCTTACATAGAATGAAAGACGCCCTAACATTTCCAAGATCCCAGGCATCACAATTCCTGCATGGTTCCGTAGATACCTCCAAGCCACGATACCAGCAGAGCCATAAAAGAATATGCAAGGTCAAGCACCCATAGATGGAGCTCCTACTTGTCTACCAACGACAACTGATTTCTCCAAGCTTTGCAAGGATTTTTCTAATTTAGAAGGTAGATCTTTTTCCAGGTACAGAGTCTTATGTGGAGACTCAGATATTATGGAGGAGCTCAGAGAGGATATATGACATTATGTGACTTGTAGATAGGGAGAGAGTGCAGCTTTCCACTTGGCACCTGAAAAAAGAGGCTTCCTATTGGTGGGAAGTGGTTGAGATAGAGGCTAGGGATTCATGTTAGGATGTTTTTTGTGATAGGTTTGAAAGGATATAGAAATATCAAGCCACTTATCTACCTTAATTGGCATGCGCGTATCCCCCATGAGTTTTCCTTCGTCGGTACGGGACCTGGGTCACTTATCTACGCTAATCGATGAGCAATCGCTAGTACAGACACCCTGCGAATAATAACCTAATCGCGCTCCTCATCTTAGTTCCATGACCGAGCTAACTGGCCACTTATTTACCCTAATTGGCATGTGTGTCTACCACTAGTACGGAGCCCCACTATGCATTTTATTATTTTATGTACTATGATAATCCCTACTTTGCCATAATGAAATATCATTGGAGGTTTTAATCTAATAGTCCCTACTTAGCCATTAAGTAATATCTTAAAAGGTTTTAATATTCTATATCCTTTTCTTGATTATAATGCAAGTCATAATTTACTTGCAAGTCTCCAAGACTTTCCCTTTTCAGTATATTTTCCTTTAATTATATATCTACATGTTTGTACAGATTTTAAGCCTTTTGTGTCAATTCAATCCATTACCTTTTTATCATAAATCTACATGTTTTACAAGTGTTTTTCTGTAAATTTAATATTTTCCTATTTAATTTGTATTTTGGGGAAACTTCTCTCTTTCCATTATTTTCACATAAGTTAAATGATTAAATCTACTTTTTAAACTTGACATTTACAGAATTATTAACAGTGTTATAATGAAATGTAGAAAACTGTAAGCACAATGTAGAAATAAGAATAATTATCAAGAAATGGACAAAAGAAATTGAAGTTAAAATAAATTATAAAATTAAAAACTTTAAATTATAGCTATTTGCAACTCTATGAATTTAATTATGCAAATTCTAAAATAATAACTTTCACTCACTTGTCGTCCTAAGCTGTAACGCCCCGGAATTTCGAAACAAAAAATTGCCGACAATCCTTCTGTCTAAAAACAAACAATGATAGCTACCATCATATTTTATAATTATATACAACATCACTAAATGCTCTGGATAAAATTTTATAAATACTACTTAACTAATTAGCTGTTTGTGCTTAAATACAAATTCAAACACAATTACCATACCTCCACCATCGGGCAATTCTAACAAGACGGACATCAATATTCATTCCTGCACACTTGATAAAACGTCAGTGTAGCTGAAATGATGAACATGAAAGATGCACCAACACAAGATGTAATAATAAACAAAAATATTTTTATTAATAAAGCAGCTACATCACTGCCCCCTTGTGACTACCTACGTACCTATATCTATTTGGGTGAGCAATTAGATAAAGGATCAAGCCAACGTAGTTCTTCTTTACACAAATCATTTAAAAATAATTACTTCCAAAAATACTTTTTATGTCAAGTAAAAATACTCTGCTAATACTCGTTTTAAAAGATATCACTTGTAAAACTTCCTTTCATAAGATAAACATCTTTTATTTTCCATATTAATCTCAAACCACCTTTATATCCCTCTAATATACGTTTGGAAAGATCTTCAAAGAATTAACTGAATAGTTAAGTTCAATACCATTCATACCTCGTTAAACACTCCCTATTCATACCTCGTTTGAACACTAATCATACCTCATTTAAACACACACTATTCATATCTCATTTGAACACGCACTATTCATACCTCGATTAAACAGTCTTCATACCTCGTTTAAACCCTAATTATACCTCGTTTACACACTATTCATACCTCAATTAAACAATATCTATACCTCGTTTGAACTATTTACTAATGATTATATAATTCATATAAGTTTACTAATAATAGTTAATAATAAACAAGCCCTTTTTCGTTTAGTAACTTCTCACATACTTAAGTGACTACATGTATATTACTCAAAAATGATTCTTTCCCTTACTAAGCATCATTAAACCATCTCATCAACTCGTATTATTTACCACAAGTCAGTAGATAATCAATCAAGTGCACAAACATTAATCAATAGCTAACTAGCCTTTAAAATCGTTTAAGAGTTTTCACATACTTAAGTGGCTTCACAAATTTTACTTAAAGATCGAATCTTTAAGGGTTTAATTTTCTTTACCACATCAAATCACTTGAAAATAATTCAAACATACCACCACAAATCAACTAAGACATGTATTTAACTAATATTCCATAAAAGTGTAATTTTGTGAACTAACATAAGGTGTTTCACTCCCAAATTCCATAAAGATGTCATTTTTACTCCATAAATCTATTTAAGAATCATTAGCAAACATATACCATCAATATAACCACCTATAAACCATTAATTTCCTAAGACACATATCATCATACACCTTATAGGCATCCTATAAACTAGCAAATAAAACCCTTTTATAAGTTGAGATTTCCTTATCCGCAAGCTACCAAACTCCCCCAGAATTTAACTAAGGGTTGTATGCTCCCAGATTTATGGCTTTCCTATCATTTTATCCGTTTCCTTTGCTTTTTTTAAGAGGGGTTCGGCCGAAAGTTATAAAGGAGGAAGGAGAAGAAGGAAAGAGGTAAGGATTCCATGAAATTGAGAAGAGTAGGTGCCTTTTTATAGCCATGTATAAGGGCATTTATGTCATTAACTTAGGGACACTTGTCATGTTCCTACCATTACTTAACATGTAAGTATACATGTGTTAAGGCTACCGTAAGAAGCCATAAGCTTAAGGAAGAAAAAAACAAAATTATCTTCTTATACTTATTAATCTCTTTAGCTTCTTTGAGAAGCTATGCACTTAAGAAAGAAGGCACTAAGGATAGCTTAAGGAGGAAGGCACTAAGAATTGGCTTCCAAAAGAAACCACCAAGAATTGGCTTCTAAGAGAAGCCACTAAAAATTTGGCTTCTAAGAGAAGCCACTAAACTCCTATAATTTTTTTCTTTCTTAAGACACTTGTCCACCTTATCTTCATGAAAATCAAAAGATGATGACACATGCCTACTTAGGTATCTTAAGATGTTTCTACACGTGGACATCTAAGAGGGTTACGTGTCCTTATCTCTTTTCTTCTTTTCTTTTTTTCTTTTTGTCTTACATAAGAAGCCTCTTCTTATTAAATTTATTTTCCTTTACATGAATACATACAACCATGCTAACATAATATATAATGTGTGTTAGCATGGACGAGAGCATCATGACCTTTCTGGTAAGTTTTAGTTGATGAAAGGTCGTCAATTTGATAAATGACTTCTGGTCACATTTTCAATTTCACATCAAATTAATTTTTTTGTACACTAGTTTTAAAAGCTATTTCAATATCACTCTTTATTATTTAAAATAGCTTTATTTTAGTTACGACTCATCACTTCAATATTTAAATTTTATTGAATATTTGTAAATTCAAGTGGTAAATTTTTGGGTTGTTACACAAGCTGAAGCACGCAGTCTTCCTTGATCCCTGTTTCTTAGGCCTTCTAATGGATTTAATTTATATTCTTCTTCCATAAAATATTTAGCTTTTAGGCCCCACCTAAGTTAAGAGGAACCCATAGGAGGAAGAATATAGTAAATTAAAATAGATAGACTAAGGTCATGTTCATAGGTGTGTTAAAGGATTTCAAACATAGGATTAGAATGATTAGATAAAGGCTAGCCACGTCAAAAGCTCAAATTTAACCCTCAAGTTCAAAAATTAACGATTTAGATTTCATGAAATCAGATCCACATAGCATAAGTCATACCTAGCCATTTTTCTGGCCAGATGTCCTGACGCGGGTTGACCTGTCGCCTGAAAGCAGTCAACGTGCTCCCAAGGAGCGTCCACACATATCGAGCATGTTACACCTTTTTCTTGCTTGTACTAGGAACATGATTTATAATTTATGAATTCTCTTATATTTCTTTCGTTTTAATCCTGATTTTTATGAGTTCTATACGGAAATTATCCAGAAAACCTCCATATACTCAACGGTCCAACTCTCATAGCGAGGACAATTACACAAGCTTATTTTATAATTTAATTAATCATTATTACTTAAATATTATTGTGTTGTTCTAGTTGCAGCGTATAGGTTAGCTAAACAACTAATGCTTGCTAATTCAAGTTTTTAAGTTGCCAAACCAAATGTTACTATCTCTTTTCTGATACAACCATACTGAAGGTTCAAGATTCAATTTTCTTCAATTTTACTTCTTTAACTATTTATATTAGGTTGTACAAAGTTGCTTCAAATTTTTGTAAATTCCACTTAAATGCATAAATTAGAAAATTAAGATAGTTCTCTATTGAGGGAACAATGAACTCCAACTGAATCGTGTATGTTGTCATTCTCTTTTGAAGACGTTTCGGGTTCTGCTCAAAGATGTAAAACAGTCTTCAATTAACATTGTTGCTTCTAGGATTGATCAAACTTTTTCATATTTGTTTTATGTATTGATTCATTTACCCAAACAAAGTTGATGTTGATGCACTCTAAGTATTTTTCTTGTTTGATTTGAAAACAGTGAAGAAGAAGAAGTTTAGGAAATATGCTTTGGAAAAGCTGAATGTATTTCTTTTTTCCTCTGAAATTCATTTAAATAGTTAGTAAGAAAAGATATATTTCTCTTTTAATGGACATGTGACCCACGGATACCAGTCTGATGAGAGAATGGGCCACGTTTGGATGTTACTAATGTTCTCTAATATGGGGAGTCCAAATCTGAGCGATTTAGCCCAGTTAATTACCATTTAAAGAATAATTAAAATTTGGTACCAAAATATAAGTGCTACACTACAACAAGCCCAGCCATCTCGGTCCGATCCGGATTAAGTCAAGTTGGTCGGTCGATGCGCGCCTATGTGTAGCTTTCTTGCATGGCCTTTTTCCTACAAAGAAGCGTCGTTGAGTGTTCACTGGACTCAACTTAGCTTTCAAGAATCAAGTATATGTACTTGATTCTTCTCTATAGTTGTATAATGTGGGTCTATTCAATAGAAGCCACATGCATTTATTCTATTTTTAATTATTCACTTTAGAAATTAAAAAACATTTCAAATGATCCCCCGCTTGAATTTTTAAAAATATTTTTCGAGCAATTTCCGAAAATATAAGATTATGCATAAGCAAATGTGCCTTTCAACTTGAACCTTTGGGTAGTGGATAAGATTTAGTTTTTACTAGAGTGACTCGTAGTCTGAACTCAATTTCTTAACTCAAACCACACACAACTTCTTTAGAGTGCAATAAAATAAGCCCATGCATTTATGGTCATTCATGTTTTTCCTAGTTTAGTGAATGTTGTAGGAATTTTTCTTGAAATTCCATAAGAAATGACCTTATCTCCAGATTCACATAGATGAGTCAATCAAGAGTACTCCCAAAGGTAGGTGCTCCACTTTGAATATTTAAAAAAAGAATGTTAAATTTATACCATGTCCTAATTCCTACCAATTGAACCGAGTTCTTGCGATATTCAATTATTAGGTTGGATAACCATTGTGTGTGACTTACCATTCTAAGGGAAATATTCATATTCTTTTAGACATTGTAAGGAATTTCTCTCTAGTCAACCGTTTCATCAAAGGATCTGCAAATTCTCTTCCCTGCATATATAATCCGATCTTACAACTCCTAAAGAGAGTAGGTATCTAATAGTGTTGTGCTTACTACGTATCTATGGCCTCTTATCATTGTAATAATAATTCTGTACTTTTTCAATATCTATGGCACTATGGTAATGGATTAACACAGTTGGTACCTGTTTTTCCAAAAGATAATTTCAGATAGTAGATTTCTTAAGTATTATGCTTTTTCACTAGCTACAACTAATGTTAACATCTCAGGCTCCATAGTGGATTAAGACAAAGTAGTTTATTTCTTGGATTTTAAAAAATTAGCTCCATCAGTAATGGTAAAGATACAACCACTGGTTGCCTTTGAATCATCAGATAAAGAACTCTAGTATGCATCGGGTAACCTTCAAGTACAACTGAAATTTTTTCACAATGTAATCCAATTTCATGGTTCTTTTTAGGTATCTCATGACCCTCTTAATACTGTGTCAATGCTCTATACTAGGTCTACTAGTAAACTTGCACAATAATCCACGACATAGGCAATGTTGGGTCTAAGTATAATCGGTGGCATACTGAAGGTTGCCAATGATGCTCGCATAATAAGTTGTCTTACACTTCTACCGGTGTTCTTAAACAACTTTACACTAGGATTATATGGTGTACAGGCAGGTTTATAGTTAAAGTAATTATATTTCTTTAAGAACTTATCGATATAGAGATATTGCTCTAGAGAAAGTCCATTTCCAGACCTAATAATCTTAATACCAAGGATTACATTTACTTCATCAAGGTCTTTCATGACAAAATTAGCACTTAACAAGGATTTAGCAGTTTTTATGGAATGAATGTCGGACCCAAAAATAAGTAAATCATCCACATATAAATATAAAATAGTGTAAATGCCATTTTCAGATTCATAGTGAATACATTTGTCACTTTCATCAACTTTGAAACCATTTAAAATCACCAGGTTATAAAAAATTTCATGCCATTTCTTAAGTGCTTGTTTTAAAGAATATAAGGATTTATCTAACTTGCGAACTTTATGTTCTTAACCATGAACTATAAAACCTTCAAGTTAGTCCATATAAATTTCCTCTTCTAAGTTATCATTTAAAAACTGTTCTAACATCCATTTGTTATATGATCAAATCATGAGTAAATGCAAGTTTAATAAGTACTCGAATATACAATCCTAGTTACAATGAAACTATTTCAAAAAAGTCTATATTTTCCCTTTGCTTAAATTCTTTAGCTACCAAATGAGTTTAATATTTATCAATTGTACCATCGGATTTTAGTTTCTTTTTAATTATCCATTTATAAAAAATAGATTTACACTGTAATAAATCTACTAAGTGCAAAGTCACATTAAATTCCAGAAAATCCATCTCATCATTTACATCCTCTTGAAAAAAACCGACATCAATGAAGATAAGATTTCTTGGAGGTTTCTAGGATCCTCCTCTATAGTAAAAGCACAAAATCTAAACCAATTATTTTTTGTAGTTTTTGCTCTTTTATTTCTTCTAGGTTCATTTTCAGAAACACCATTAGGTTTTGTTCTAATACGTCATGAGTAAGTTTAAACACTCACCTTTTATTTTCATCTAATTGAAAATTCGATGAATGAGAAATTTTCAACTATCTCCAATTTCAATCAAACTAATTTCATATTGTTCGAATTTCAATACGATTCCAATGGAGAAAACTACACGTAAATTCGAGCTTGTATGCAGAAGTTATTAACATAAGAACATTTGGAATTTAAAGTTATATTAAATAAACAAAAATTCATGCACCACTCCTTCCTAACAAGTCACTAATGCTTTTTACGGATAATTCTTTCCTTTTGCTATAGATTGAAAATTAGTCACCTAAGCATTGATCGAACTTTGACCATAAATCTTCGTTGCCTGCCGTGTTCTAGGACTTTCGAACACCTCTAAACGCTCTGCTATGACAAGCTCCATCGGCTACAACCATCTTCTTTACCTTCGGGTGCCCCCTATTGGCAAGCGCCTCCCCCAAGAAAATATAAGGTTTTGAACCCTAAATCACCAATTCTAGTTCCTCGGTCCTCTCCAGATCCCATAACCACCACTGGTCAAATCCATATGACAATATCTACAAAACTCATATCTCCAATTTGTCATTTGACGTTCGAATAAAATTTACTGACTCAGCGCTTAGAGTTCTGCCAATTTCAAATTTTGACCATAATATTCGATTGAACTGAGCCTCAAATTAGAAGAAAAACACCAGCCGCTGATTCCATTTGTTAAGATTTTTCCAATGATATAAAATTTGATATACATCGGAGATGTTGAATTTCTATCTCAGTTTAGATTAATTTGATAATCACCATTAGCAGGTGATTAAGATAGGTTCTAAAATAGACTTTAGGGTGGAGAACGAGGCTTCTAGGGTTTCACGTAGATAATATATACACAGGTAAAGACGGAGTTATTTGGCCAAAGAAGTTAACCGACTCAAAAGTCCATTTTCGTCGCCAAACCGATATGTGTCGTCTCATATATCAAAATATAGGTTTTTGATATTTTTTAATGCAATGACACTATAAAAAAAAATCCTAAAAGAACAACCTTGTATAAAAGTAAAATTTATTTTAAATTATAATTAACAATTGCATTTTAATGACCATATATTATTTTATCGAAATTCACTTTTATTCTTTTTATGGAGTCATACTAACATTAAAATATGATGTTTGGTTTTTATTTCTTCAAGATATGAGTTGATTCCATTAAACTACTCATTTTATTTAACATAAAACACACGTTTTCTGATGTAAAGTTTTTAATTTCAAATTACACCATTACCTTTTAAAAATTATGCATCAGTTAAATTATATTCAAACTTAATATTTGAAAATCATATATTCAAGTCTCATTCAAATAATTCAACAAAGATTATATGTTACTAATTCGATAACCGTTTCATATTATTGCAGTTATATATTAATCCAAATATAATTAAAGTTATTAGAATTTTAATTCTAGTAATTTAGCTAAAAATTTATATTATAATTAATATTTTTAAATGGTTAGAAATATGGATCGTTATAGTGCCCTCATTATTTGTCAACCTAAAAAAATATCTCGACTCATAAAAATTAGCATAATTAGATTATGTTGTATTATGTATATTCAGATCATAAAATATATATGCTTTGTTATTAACAGCTTATCCAATAATTATACATTCGTATACTCTACTTGCTAACTTAATTCTCTTAGGGTTAGGTATACAGATATGTGCCAAAAATCCCTCAGTTCCAAATTCAAACACAAATTCACATGACATAATATAGAGTACCAGACATTAAAATCACAAACAATATAAACAGTAGCAGACATTTTATTGCATTCAACATTCAATTTAAACATTCCATTTATTACCCAATTCCTACACACAAACATGTCATTCTTACCCGTAGTATACAAATCAGCCTTAAATAGTCTGTATATACCTAGACTTATTAAAAAAAGAAAACTCAAAACAAGATTCTTTTATATCTCTGGAGTGTGCACGACATCTTTTAAAATGACAGCCTTTCCAGACTTAAATTTTAGCTTAATGCTTCCAATCCCAGTAATAATAGTGTTGTGAGAGTCTCCTAATGCCATTTTCTTATCATCGGTTTACGTGTATGTTTTGAACATATCACAGCCATAACAAACATGACATGTAGCATTAGTATATACCCGCTAACTCTCTGATCTCCTAGCAAGGTGAATCTTATTAGTAATCATAGTGGTAAGAAGCTCTTCAGTCAGGTTATCCCACGATGCAGAGCTAGGCATGTTCCAACACTTACATTCCATATGACCTAGTTTTCCACATTTGGAATAAATAAAAACTGTATAGAGTCACACTTTGGGATGGTTTCTATTGACCTTTTTGGTTTTCCTATTTTTATGTATCTAAAAGGCTTGCGGTTCTGATTCTTAAAGTTCTTGAGGTTTGGCTTCAGAGTCGTAGCCTTCTTAGTGTTTCCCCAAACAACAAGCGGTTCTTCCTTCATATCCCATTTACGCGAACCCCCCTCAAAAATAAGGGTAAGCTATTAGACTTTCCAATGAAAATTCCTTAGTTTTATGTTAAGGGTATTATTAAATCTCTTCCAACTTAGGAGGGCAACTAACTTATAAAAACTGCAATCTGAAATTGTTCATCGATAATCAAACCTTCAGAGACGATGTCATGAGTAATGTTCTGAAGCTCATGAGATTGCATCTCTATTGACCTATTATTTGATATTTGAGATAACATCTAACTGCATATTTATTTTTTCCTACTCTTCTCATCATACTTTTTACAATGTTTCCCAGATTTCCCTTGATGTCTTGTTCGAATTGTAGTAGTCATAAAAGCCATTGCTGAAACTATTGAGGACAATTTTTTTGCAATAATCTTTCTCTATCCAGATGTGTGACTCCTTTGATTTCTGTATCCATGCTCGTGTTTGGTTCGCATCAACTTCACCGGGTTTGGTTGGAAGGTTTGATTTGTTGGTTTTCAGCACAGCAACCACCTTTCGCATAGTGAATGTTGAAGGCAAAAAATGTCATAACACCCAAGAATTCCCCATTACTTAGAGAATTACATTTTGCATGGAAATATAACTGCAGAAAGAAGTAAATAACACTGTAAATTTATGGTGGTTCGGTCCCGTGTGGGGCCGACGTCCACTTTGGAAGAGTCGCTGATATTTTATTGGTAATAATGAGTTACAAGCTAGGACTATCTCATGACATCCTTTTACAAAAATTTCCAAGTATTTTGATGTCATAAATATTATATATGAATATTAGGAAAAAGTCACTTTTGTCCTTCTTCTCCCTCAAAATAAGGATGCCATTAAAGAGGTCACTTGGAGCTCTCAGGAGGTGTCAAATCAGCCAATTTCCAACCCCTTTGAAGTGCAAGCTTGGGGGTATTTATAGTGGAGAGGTTAGGTGGGAGTAGGTAGGATATAGGGACCACAATAGTACATTTTGTATCCTAGAGTGGAGGCATTCAAAATTTCGGGTCCCCTTGATAATGCTCAGAAGAACTTGTATCCCCTTTCAGGGATACGAATTTCGTGCCCTATGCTACTTGCGTTGTGTTGCGAGGTCCGAAGCAGGCTTGGAAAGGGATTCGAAATGTTGTAGTAGGGTTCGAAACTTTAGAGAAGGCAAAAGGTACGAGGCTCATGTGTGCAGAAGGATCCAAAAACCTAGAGAAGGGGGAGCCGAGATTAGGGGGCTCGAGCTATAGGGATTCAAAATGCAGGGGTTCGAATATTTCGGGTACGAAGGTAGGGATCCAAGAACCTTATATGGGGGGTACGAAATTTCGAGTAGATCGTAGTCTTGAGGATTTGGGAGGCTCGTGCTTGCATGAACTTTTCCAAGCTCGTTTCCTTGGCTTCTTGGCGACCTTCGAGCTGTATCGTCACACGATGCATTGAGTCGAGCATGTCTTGTGTAATTTTGGGAACCGGACGAAAAGGCCGGTTAACATTTTCATCTCAAAGTACGTCTTATCTTGACATGATGTGCTTTGAGTTGATGGGGTTGCTTTATTTCAGTTGACTTATGAAAGTAAACGTTAGTTGTCGAGTCTCGTCTTTGTTGTAACTTAAACGAGTTGTTGTCGATGTGACGCTGTGTATATGCTCACACATTTTTCGCCTAATATTTGCGCGATGTGACCGGAAGTAAGAAATGGAAAGTAACATATGCGGGAGTGAATGTGAACGCACGCAAATGCATGTTCGCGAGTGTTCAATCTTTTGAGACAAGGAGAACCGTGCGTGAGAAGTCGTTCACATTCACATATAAATATAGGCACACATAATATTGCATTGTGTAGCACATACATATACATATATATAAAATTTATTTTTACTCGTATTCCTCTTTGGGACATGAGATTTTCGTACCGCATGGCTCAGGTATGAAACTACGTACCTCGAGGGGTACGAAGATTTCGTATCCCCCCGCGTAGGATACGAAGCGACATAGGCCAGGCCCATCTTTCTCCTTCCCCTATAAAATTGAATGTCCCTTCTCTTATTCCTCTTTTACTTTTCCTGAACCCGTGATTTAAGGGAGAAAGAAACCGAATTCGAAAAACTTGAACGCTTTTGAATTTGAACAACAGGTGGGGCCTTAAACGTCGATCTCGCTCGTTGAGGATGACCCGAGTTCCAATTCGATTGCGACTATGGTGGTCAGACGATCCTGGAGGTGGATTTCAAGGAGAATCTGAAGTTGGTCGTGCCCCCGTGTTCAATGTCGGAGTTCACAAAGTTTGAGGCCAGGCTTCAGATTGAAATCGAGGCCAATCTCCGGGTGGTTGGTCTGAGCTATAGGCCCGTCGAGTTCGAGATCAGTAAGGGGAAAAATTTGGAAGAGAAGGAGTTAGGAGAATAAGGAGAGGAGGGAGCCAAAGCTTGCCTTGATGAGAGGAGTCGAATCGTTGCAGGGGGGTCGAAGTTTTATGGACCGGAGAAGTGGATTTCGTATCCCTTCTAGATACTTGAAATTTCATTCCCAATTAGGAGTACGAAAATTCGAATCTCCAATGGGGTACGA